>OU343160.1:117335548-117935548 GCA_910595825.1 Philhelius pedissequus | reverse complement strand
GTTGCTGTCTAAAATTATGTTACTACTTTCCTAATGCATGGAAGACAGCTATAGTATCCCAATTTTAAAGCACGGTAAAAGTGCTAACATGCCTAGCAATTTTAGGCCTATAAATTTGTGCAGCTCTCTAAGCAAATGCTTTGAGCAAATAATAATAAGTAGAATTCTTTCTCAAGTAACAAGAAATAACATATTACCATTCGCACAATTTGATTTTAGGACTCACCATAGTACAGTCTATCAAGTTGATAGAATATCAAAATATATTAAAACTAATTTTAGAAGAGGAAAAAAGTACAGGAATGGTTCTTCTTGACGTTGAGAAGGCATTCGATACAGTTTGGCATGATGGTTTATTACATAAACTTTCTAGACTTAATTTTCCAATTTACTGGATTAAAATAATTCAATCTTTTTTATCTGAAGGAAATTACAAAGTTTCTGTTAATAATTGGTTTACGATATTGCAGCAAGTGTACCTCAGGGATCAGTGATAGGCCCAATTTTTTTTTCTTTCATTATTTATTTATTTACATATTTGTTAATTTATTTATATATTTTAATTGTCAATTTTTTTATTTATATAATTTATTTGTTTATTTATTTAATTGTTTATTTGTTAATTTATTTATTGTTAATTTATTTAATTGTTAACTTATCTATTTTTTAATTAGATTTTAATGCAATAAAATTTGCAGGTTTTGATTGCATTAAAAACATTTATCTTAAGAATTAGCCAAAATCAGGAATTCAATATTTAAAGCTTCTTTTTAATTGCTGTCTTAAATTATGTTACTTTCCTAATGCATGGAAGACAGCTAATATTATCCCAATTTTAAAGCCTGATAAAAGTGATAACATACCTAGCAATTATAGGCCTATAAGTTTGTTAAGCTCTCTAAGCAAACGCTTTGAGCAAATAATAAAAAGTAGAATTCTTTCTCAAGTGACAAGAAATAACATATTACCATTCGAACAATTTGATTTTAGGGCTCACCATAGCACAGTCTGTCGAGGTGATAGAATATCAAAATATATTAAAAATTAAAGTACATGAATGGTTATTCTTGACGTTGAGAAGGTATCCGATACAGTTTGGCATGATGGTTTATTAAATAAACTTTCTAGACTTAATTTTCCAATTTACCTGATTAAAATAATTCAATCTTTTTTATCTGAAAGAAATTACAAAGTTTCTGTTAATAATTGGTACTCTAGTATTTACTATATTGCAGCAGGTGTACCTCAGAGATCAGTGATAGGACCAATATTATACATTATTTTCACCTATGACTTCCCATGCCTCACTAACTGCGAAAAACCAATATTCGCCGATGACACTTGCATCTATTCACCAGATTCGATTGGTTTCAATATTGCAACCAACTTGCAAATCTGCACTTGATGTTATACAGGATTATTTTTTCGATTGGAAGATTAGATTAAATTCTTCAAAGGCACGGGCTATCTTTTTTAATTGAAAAAGAAAACCCTGTTTCTTACCTAGCAACAATCTTCATGTTAATGGCTCAGACAGCGAATGGTGTTCAAATGTTAAATACCTTGGTGTACACCTAGACACAAAAATAACTTTTAGAATGCATATACAAGAAGTAATTAAAAAGATTAACATAACTATTAAAACGCTTTATCCTTTTATAAATCGTAAATCAAAATTAAGTAACAAAAATAAACTATTGATTTATAAAGCAGTTTTCCAAGCAACTATGTTTTATGGGACGCCGGCATGGGGAATTGTGCATCGAGTCACATCCGCAGGTTGCAAATAGCTCAAAACAAAGTTTTAAAAATGATGCTTAACCTCCCATGGTTTTTCTCAACAGCTAAACGTCACGCAGTTTAAAATATTGAATTGGTATCATTCAGAATTGTTAAACTTAATGAGCATTATGTCACTTCTTGTGTAATGTCAGATAACGTTCTAGTTTCAAACCCAGCTTTATAGTTTACATATGTTTTATAAGACTGAGTCTGTAATACTAATTTTAATAAATTATTTATTTTGTAATCGATAAAACATTTTTTTTTCTTTCATTATTTATTTATATACATATTTGTTGATTTATTTATTTATATAATTTATTTGTTTATTTATTTAAATGTTAATTTATTTATTTCTTAATATATTTATTTATTTATTTCTTAATTTATGTATTTACTAATTTAATTATTTGTTAATTTATTTAATTTTAAATTTGTTTACTTGTTAATTTATTTATTTGTTAATTTATTTAAATGTTAATTTATCTATTTTTAATTTGTTTATTTGTTAATTTATTTATTTGTTTATTTATTTAATTGTCAAGTTATTTATTTCTTAATTTATTTTTATGTTATGTTAATTTATTTATTGTTAATTTATTTATTCATTTCTTTCGTACATATTTATATATTTTTTTTCTCTTCTTTTTTGGGAAGATAAAGCCTGCTTTGACGAATTACGCACAGCCCACATTTCTACTCCTTACTGTACCATATATTATTATAACGGGTGATTTTTTTGCTACTTGGTTTTTGACGTTTATATTTTTGACAGATCACACATGACAAATTCCACGAACATTTGGCATTTCGATTCAGTATTGTTTGCCATTTCATCATGAATAGACTTACGCCTGAACAACGTTTGCAAATTATTGAAATTTATTATCAAAATTCGTGCTCTGTGAAAAATGTGTTTCGCAAGCTACGTCCGTTTTATGGTCGTCATAATCGACCCACCGAGCAGGCTATTCAGCTCATTGTGACCAAATTTCGCACCAGTTTCACTTTATTGGACATTAATCCACCAAATCGTATCCGTAGAGTGCGTACCGAAGAGAATATTGCTGCTGCATCCGCCAGTGTTGCTGAAGATCGCGATATGTCCATTCGGCGCCGATCGCAGCAATTGGGTTTGTGTTATTCGACCACCTGGAAGATTTTACGCAAAGATCTTGGATTAAAACCATACAAAATACAGCTGGTGCAAGAATTGAAGCCAGGCGACCTACCACAACGTAGAATTTTCGGTGAATGGGCCTTAGAAAAGTTGGATGAGGATCCGTTTTTTTATCGCAAAATTGTCTTCAGCGACGAGGCTCATTTTTGGCTAAATGGATATGTGAATAAGCAGAATTGCCGTATTTGGAGTGAAGAGCAGCCAGAGGCAATTCAGCAGATACCAATGCATCCCGAAAAATGCACTGTTTGGTGAGGTTTATGGGCAGGCGGCATCATTGGGCCGTACTTCTTCAAGGACGATGAAGGCCGCAGGGTTACGGTCAATGGAGAAAGGTACCGTTCGATGATAACAGATTTTTTTTTGCCGAAAATGCAAGAATTGAACTCGGTCGACATGTGGTTCCAACAGGACGGTGCCACATGCCACACTGCACGCGAAACCATGCATCAATTGATGTATCGAAAACGGCTCTAAATATTTTGATAAGAAATGTATTTTTTTTGTTTTACATATTTTGTTATTAACGGTACCTGCCATACAAGCATTTTTTTGATTTTCGACTTTCTCATAAACGGCTCTCCGGATTTCGGTCAAAATGTTTATGTAGGAGGTCCTTCGAATTATAAAGACTACTGTATACCAAAATTTTCGAAAAATATTTATTTGGTTTTTTGAAAAAAAAAAATATATTTACAGCAGATACAGCAGACACTCTATTTAATTCAATTAATATCATAAAACTTAAAATTCATGAAAAGAAGAAAGTCTACTGTTTTTCCATCGACTTTAAATCTGCCTTCGATTAAATTGACCATAAAACCCCCATATACAAACTAAAGAAAACAGGAATAAACTGATTAAAACTTTTTTGTATTGTATAAAACACGATAACATTTTTTTGCCGCAAAGTCCAAGTAAATCGCTTAATCTTCTTTATATATAAAAAAATGTTGTCAAAAACGTATGAGGCTTATGATCTCAGTTGGCATTCGAACATTATCAATATACTTTTTTTTATCAAAGATATGGTCGAGAAGAAGGTTTTAAGATATGTGATATGTGCTTATGTGAATTGGTTTTCGATTTATGGCTGTTCTTGCGAGTTATTAAAATTTTATAATGCTTACTAAAATTGTTAAAACTCATGAACTAATACATATAAACATAAACAATAAACATAAACATAACAAATATATATATAAAAAAATATTGTCAAAAACGTTTAATTCCTGATTTCGTTTTGTTCGGTGTATTTCTTTGACATAAACTACTTTGCGTTTGTTCAATACACATCGTTTGACCGCTGAGTGAAAATTCTTTTTTTTGCGTAAAAAATTAAAACTGTTATATTATTATAATATACGTATATAAAACGTATTATTTAGAATTCGTTTACACTGATTCCGATCTAACCTCGGACGACGTACACGTCTTGCAATATAATTAATCAGAATAAAAATAAAATAAATAAAAAATCGCGCTGCTTTGGAATACGATTCCGCAATCGATTTTACTCGCCCGATGCTCCCGGTGGGAGATGCAAGACATTCGTCATTTAGTTGATTCTAGCAACAATTCGGCCAAGATTTGGCATTGATACCACACCGTTTGAAGGCGGTCGAACTGCACATTCCGCTTTGAAACTGGCGATCAATTTTTTCACGGTTGACAAACCAATAACTGCAAAATCATAATTTGGGATGAATGCACGATGGCGCAATACCGAGTTTGGAGGCAGTTGAGAATGAAGGATTTACAAGGTGATTCGAGATGATTTGGTGGGGATATGATATTGTTCAGCGGAGATTTTCGTCAAAGGCTTCCCGTCATCCTGAAATCTACTGCTGCCGATGAACTTAATGGATCCATAAAATCGTCGTCTTTGTGGCCGCATGTCAATAAGTTGAAATTGACCACAAATATATTGGCATTGCAGAACGACCCTTCGGCTGCTGAATTCTCAACTGCTGGCGCTTGGCGGCCAAATTTCTGTTGATGTCTCGATTGGATTGATATAATTCCCGACAAATTAGCAGCGAAGAAAAAGAACGTCATCGACAGCTTGGTAAACGGTCTTTTTGTTTATTTTTGCCCCGGAAAACAAATCGAAAAACATTGTTCATCATATCACTCTCCTTATATTTATTCCATTCAAATGAATCACATTCAAATTTGAACGATCTGTCTTTTATTATAGCTCTGCAGTTGATTTGAAAGCGTTAAATTGAGGCGAGACGAAGTTCGCCTTGTCCGCTAGTAATTTATAATTTAAGACACCTTTTTGACCAAACTAAAAGAAATATTCATACAGGTTTTAAAGAACATTTAAACAACATCAACAAAAACCAGCAACAAAATTAGCAGTGGCACTTCATGCACTAGAACTAAATCATACAAAATGGTACACGAATAACATCAAACTAAAGAAACAAGTACTGGAAAGAAACAAACTAGACGCGTACGAGATCATCTATATGTATCTCACTAAGCACATCTCAATGAACAGTATGGAAGCAACTATATGGTCACATTTATTCAAAGCTCTAGATGTCATTAAATAACACACTCAGATTATTATGTTGCAATTTCTTTTGCTTTAATAGAAGAGTTAGTTTCTTTTCGTTTTTGTATTATACTTTTTCGTTTTTGTTTACATCTATTTTCTACTGTCTATAAAATAATATGTCACAATTTAGACTAATTTAAAAGTACTCGCTGAGGATGGCAAATAATTCGAAATGCATCCAACCTAAATTCATATGTAAATTAAAATTAAAATACTGTGAAAAATTGGCAAAGTCAAAAAGGTCAAAAATTATAAATTATTAACAGAAACTGATTAAAATTATGCAAGATCTTTATGAAGATACGAAGTCAGTTGTATAGAATGGAGAAAAGCTCTCGGGGTGGTTTAAAATTTCAATGGGCGTAAAGCAAGGATGTCTTTTCTTACCCCGCTCTTATTTGCCTTGTATATAAACGACTTATGTGATTTTTTTAGGTCTATCAAGTTAGCAGAGCAAGTTAAGCATAACATATTTTTTGTGATGCTATAATTAGATGCTAATTAAGAAGCCAAAAATAAAATTAAGTGATCCAGTACTTTGTAGAAAATTAATGTTCTGCTATCTTGATTTCTAGTTAGCCGAGCAATTACGTAAAATGCTTAAAACGTTGAGTAGGAAAATTTGTTTGGTATAATCTTTAGGTGCTATTAAAGTGCTGACGAATCCAAAAAAAATCCAAAAAAAAATTGTTTTTTTCAAAAAAAAAAAAAAAAAAAAAAAAAAATATGTATGAAATAATACCATTTCCCATGCATATATGCCGTGGTACCCTGCTCTTCTAACTTAATTTCGATTCTTCTCAAAAAATATACGTTTTTTTTTATAGAAATCTTTTTTATTAAATAAGTGCTCACCTAGTTCGAATTAAGTACCACATTTTCAGAAGCATTTTCGAAGATCTGAGTCAAAAAAATTATTCCATCTTTCATGCCTATATGCGGTGCGTGGTACCCTGATCTGCTAACTAAATCACGATTTTTCTTTTTTATTAATTAAGTGCTGGACTAGTTCGATTTAAGTATTTATTTATTTTTTTTATTTAACATATGGTGTACATTAAGACTTGGTCTTTTATAGTACGGTTGAGTGAAAAAAAAGAATAAAGTTTAATTACAAGTAATCAGGAATATGAATAATATTATATAATATGTGCAAATTTAAAAGATAAAATAATAATTAATAAACAGCAATGATTGAAAATAATATATAAGACATAATAAAAAAAACAACGTAAAATACTAAGAAGTTTGAAGAATAGAAAAGTTAAAATAAAAGTAAAGGAAAAGATGAAAGAGAAAAGAAGTGAACTGAAAGGGAAAGAACAATATGTTGAACCTGTTATTGTTGCGATGAATAAAATTCGAAGTGATTTTTTAAAGGTGCTGATGTTTAATAATTGCTTAATATTATCAGGCAATGAGTTCCACAAACGAATTGCATGGATGAAAAAAAGACCCGATAAGTTTAAATAATTGAATCTATGGCTAACAATGTTGAAAATTCTAAGAGAGCGGGTGAATTGAATTTTGGAAGAGAGGTAAGATGGTGACTGAGTACGTATGATTTTGTGGAGAAATAAACAATTCCTATGTTCTATGTTGTTGGAAGGAGCAGCCTAAGATATTCTTCGCGTACAGAGAGATTCTCTCATGCCTACGTACCTGGTAAATGTATCTTACAGCATCATTGAAAGCTACTTGTAGCTTGTGTTGTGAAAGTGAATCAAGGTTACTATAAACTACTTCAAAGTAATTTATTATAGGCATTATAAGTGTAAGTACTAATCTTTTTCTTGTTTTCAGCGGGGTGAAACTGGCTGAAATCCATTATTTACGCAGGTAACCATAGATTCTTCCAACAACAACATTGATGTGGTTATAGCATGATAGTTTGCGATTTATGACAAATCCGAGACATGTTACTGTTTCCACTAGCTTCATCTTTGTGCCTATTAGCAAAATATCAGGTATTGAATACAGTTCAATATTCCGGTTAGAAATAGGGATAACTTGACATTTTTTTGGATTTAAGACTAAGCAATTTAGCAAAGCCCAATTAGCAATTGAAGATAGATCTTCATTGAAGTTTGATACTAGTTCATTCAAGCAAATTAATGGTTTAGAACTAAGGAGTTGTCCTTCATCAGCGTATCGACGAATGCTTGTAGGTTGATGGTAAATCGTTTATATATAAACAAAAAAGAATGGGACCCAAAATTGACCCCTGAGGTACAACTTGTACAAGAGGCTTCTATTGGGAGCAATTACTACCAACTACCACTCTTTGAAATCTATTACTTAAATAGCTACCAATGAGCTGAAGGGCCCTGTCACCAAAACCAAAAAAGTGCCGGAGTTTCCAACAAAGATTTAAATGGTTGACTAAGTCCAAAAGACAAAGTAGAGTAACACATCCCTTATCAAATTCTTGTCTTATTTCATCAAAAACGTGAACCATAGCCGATGAACAGTTGTGACCAGCTCTGAAGCCCGATTGAGGTGGACTGAGCAAAGAGTTTAGAAACAGATGATTTTGTATCTGCTTCGCCAATACTCTTTCAAGCTCCTTTGATAAGTATGGAAGAATGCTAATGGGGCGATAGTCATTCGCCGTATTTGGATTTGCTTTTTGGCGATGGGTATAACTTTTGTGAATTTCCAGGAAGTCGAGAAGTTAAAGTCAATATGCATGAATTTATAACGTGCGTTACATGGCTAATTATATATGGCAACAACATTTTGATTAATTGAAGAGGCAACCCATCTTCACCAACAGCATTAGATCTTAGTGACTTGACGAATCAATGATTTCGGGCTCTGACACGGTTTCGAATTCGACTTGGAGTTCAGAAGAAGTAGAGGGAATCGTATCGATTAAGTTCATTTAGATCAAACACACAACTAACATTTGATTTATCAATCATACCAACTTCGCGAAGATTTCTCAATAAAATTTTGGAAGGCAGACAAGTACTAAGCTGTGAGGGGTAAAAGTTTCGTTTTGAAACACGAACAGCAAGTGTTGCTGTATTGCGTGCTACTTTATATCTGCTCCAAATGACAGGATTTGAGCTCCGCTTCCATTTTGCATAGAGTCTATTCCTTGTTTTAATAGCATTAATAACTTCAACTGTGTAAAATAATCATGTCTTGTTGCGTATTAATACGGTTTTAGTAGGCACAATTTCATTAAAAAGATCCCCAATAAACGTTTGTAAATAGTTTAACTTAACATTAGGATCAGCATTGAATCAATCTACAGAGTTCCCAGGGAGCTAAAAACGATTTGGCTTGAAACCTATGAAGTTGGTGAGACAATATGGGAAAAGGCAATATTTAACGTGCAAAAGAGGAGGTCATGTTCAGTATACCGTCGAGAGAAATCTGATCGTATAGCAAGATAGATTGAAGGTTAGAAACAAAGAAGAGATCAAGAAGGATTGACGTAGAATTTGGCTTAAAACATGTAGGGATTGAGGTATTTACGATTGATAACCCACTAGACCATATTAAATCACAAATTTGTCTGGAATAGGAATCATTTATAAGCAAATTACGATTAAGGTCTCCGCAAATTACAATATTGTTTTCTAAGGGTGATATTTCTGATAAATATGAAAAAAAAAATGGCTCAGATGAATAAATACGATGTGGATTGTAACCACACGCAATTAGGCACTTCGTATTCGAATCAAAAATTTCCAGAAACAAATATTCAACTTCAGAATTCAAAGAATTGCGAACCAACTTAGCGTTTAGGGACGACTTGCAGTAAATGGCTACACCACTACCAATGGTATTGGTAACTCTATCATTCCGATACAAATTATAGCCATCAATTTTGTATATAATATCTGGGATATCCGGTTTAAAGCATGTCTCATTAATACAAATAACATCAATACATAAATTACAAAATAAATAATTTAGGTAATCTAGTTAAACTACGAGCATTGATGTGACATACCTTAAAACCATTTTGATGCTTTGATAAAACATTCAACATGGCTCGAGTTAAGCCTTTATTCATACTACGATTATTATCATTCATTTCATTCAACAACAATAAATTCGCAATTTAAATTCAATCCAGCAAGCAATGGACAGAGGGAAGAAGAAAGTAAGAAAGAATAATAGAAAGGTAGACAGATAGTATTAGAATTTGGATTAATAAAACAGATTCGTATCGAAAAAACTTGTATTTTTTAAAAAATCGAAATTAAGTAAGCAGAGCAGGTTACGACGGCATACAGGCATGGAAAATGGAATTATTTCATAATTTTTTTTTGATTCGTAGATCGCTTAAATAGCACCTAAAGATTATACCCAACCAAGTTTTCCTACTCAACGTTTTAATCATTTTAGGTAATTGCTCTGTTAACTTGAAATCAAGATAGCAGAACATTAATTTCCTCCAAAAGTACTGGAGCACTTAATTATATTTTTGGGTACTTAATTAGCACTTAATTAGCATCTAATTATGGCATCACAAAAAATGTGTTCGGTTCAGCTTGTTCTGCTAACTTGATGGAGCTGATTTTATTGGTGGTTTACTCATGTATATTGTTGTGTTTGCTGATAATGCAATCCTTCAGGGAATGATTATCAAAATTGAGGGGTAATATAGACGGTGGAATCTTATAATAAATCTTGAAAAATCCAAGATAATTGTTTTTAGAAAAAGATGCTTCTTAAAAAGAATTCTGGAATTGCCAAGAACTGCTCCAAATTACGTGCTGATGCTGGAATGCCAAATGAAGCCAATCAATGAATTTACGATGCGTTGCCATATGAACTAAATATGTAAGGTTTTAAATTCGTATGAGCACAGCAGACTACATAATAATGTTTTGGCCAGGGTGGTAAGAGAAAAATAAATATATTGGAAAAACAGTTTAAATCAGTTTGACTCGCCTAACAAAGAAGAATTGGTCTCAAACAGAAATCATTTTAATATTTTGGTTGAAAATGCAGCAGACAAAATAATTCGGATGAGCACCAAGAGGCATTTCAAAAAGCGCATCTAACAAGAGCACATAGCCTTTACTATATACTCAGTTATGACGTTGGCAGGATCTATGAATGTGACAATTGGAAAACCTCACCGATTAGATGAATCCTTAAAACAAGACCAGACCTGAGAAGACTTAATGGAACGGCATAAACTGGACAGCAATTATGAATTACTCGCTCTGCAATATGAATGAAGCCGAATGTGTTACACACTTTCTGGGAATTTGCCCAATTTTTAGAGGAATACGAAGAGAAGCCATCGGGTCCGCCATACTGTCCTATTTTAGTTTCAAAATAAGGATAGTAAGCGCCAAAATGAGAACAGTAAGCATAAGAACAGTATAAAAATATTAAATTTCAATATGATATGATATGAGTTAAGCCTTTATTCATACTACGATTATTATCATTCATTTCATTCAACAACAATAAATTCGCAATTTAAATTCAATCCAGCAAGCAATGGACAGAGGGAAGAAGAAAGTAAGAAAGAATAATAGAAAGGTAGACAGATAGTATTAGAATTTGGATTAATAAAACAGATTCGTGTCGAAAAAACTTGTATTTTTTAAAAAATCGAAATTAAGTAAGCAGAGCAGGTTACGACGGCATACAGGCATGGAAAATGGAATTATTTCATAATTTTTTTTTGATTCGTAGATCGCTTAAATAGCACCTAAAGATTATACCCAACCAAGTTTTCCTACTCAACGTTTTAATCATTTTAGGTAATTGCTCTGTTAACTTGAAATCAAGATAGCAGAACATTAATTTCCTCCAAAAGTACTGGAGCACTTAATTATATTTTTGGGTACTTAATTAGCACTTAATTAGCATCTAATTATGGCATCACAAAAAATGTGTTCGGTTCAGCTTGTTCTGCTAACTTGATGGAGCTGATTTTATTGGTGGTTTACTCATGTATATTGTTGTATTTGCTGATAATGCAATCCTTCAGGGAATGATTATCAAAATTGAGGGGTAATATAGACGGTGGAATCTTATAATAAATCTTGAAAAATCCAAGATAATTGTTTTTAGAAAAAGATGCTTCTTAAAAAGAATTCTGGAATTGCCAAGAACTGCTCCAAATTACGTGCTGATGCTGGAATGCCAAATGAAGCCAATCAATGAATTTACGATGCGTTGCCATATGAACTAAATATGTAAGGTTTTAAATTCGTATGAGCACAGCAGACTACATAATAATGTTTTGGCCAGGGTGGTAAGAGAAAAATAAATATATTGGAAAAACAGTTTAAATCAGTTTGACTCGCCTAACAAAGAAGAATTGGTCTCAAACAGAAATCATTTTAATATTTTGGTTGAAAATGCAGCAGACAAAATAATTCGGATGAGCACCAAGAGGCATTTCAAAAAGCGCATCTAACAAGAGCACATAGCCTTTACTATATACTCAGTTATGACGTTGGCAGGATCTATGAATGTGACAATTGGAAAACCTCACCGATTAGATGAATCCTTAAAACAAGACCAGACCTGAGAAGACTTAATGGAACGGCATAAACTGGACAGCAATTATGAATTACTCGCTCTGCAATATGAATGAAGCCGAATGTGTTACACACTTTCTGGGAATTTGCCCAATTTTTAGAGGAATACGAAGAGAAGCCATCGGGTCCGCCATACTGTCCTATTTTAGTTTCAAAATAAGGATAGTAAGCGCCAAAATGAGAACAGTAAGCATAAGAACAGTATAAAAATATTAAATTTCAATATGATAATAGTAAATTTCAATATGAGATTTTTAATTTAAATTTAATTTAAAACAATTATTTATTTCTTTATTTATTCATCTAACAAGTAAAATAAACTTTAGTAGACAACACAGTATACAATCTTACATAACTACACTAAATTTATATATTTATAATATTTACACAGCATTTAAAATAATAGCCTTGCATTTATCATTTCTACTCATATTAAAATCTAGCAACTCTTCAAATTGATTGTAACATACTACGGCATTATCTTAAGTACTATTTAAACTAGGTTAGGTTAGGTTTCAAATGATTTTATTTCATACAAATTACAAAAGTTTAGTGTATCATTCATTTTTCAAACATGGCTTACGCCGTCTGTCAGTTGACAATTATTAATACTTAATTAATTAATTTTGTTTAATATACAAAATTGAAACATAAAATTAAAAAAGTTCTTCTAAGATCCGTTTTCTGTAGTTAAGTGCTAGCTTGGTGTAGTTGTAAAGGGATTCCCAGTCTAAAACTCCGTTTAAAACATCTATGACTTCCTCTTCACTGAGGTAGTTTTTTCCAAGTGTACTCCTTCTGGTTTCCACCAAAACAGGACATCTTCCCACGAAGTGGAACACGTTTTCGCGTTCTCTAGTGTTACATAATCCACACATTTCTTCCAAATCACTCCTATGAGGAACATAGTTCAGGGCAAGTATCTCCCCTCTTGCTTTTAAAACCAGTGACATGAGATCGGTTGGATATTCCGCCCTGAAGTAGTTATTTCGTAACAGGTTATAGTTTAGCCTTGCATATATGTCCATGTATAATGAACTTCTGGCTTTTATAGTATAATCCTCTCTCTTTCTTTCGTCCACTAACGATATGAGGCTATAAAGTTCGCTTTTCCACGTTTCCATCCTATCGCTTCGGAGTAATAGTGGATGTCCACAGTACTCTGCTAGATCTCTCCATGACTCGAACCATGATATTTGTTTTTGAATCACAAGCATCGTAATTTTCTTTGGTAGTCTCCTATCATCCATTGCTATAGTCTTTAAAATATAGTCTATCTGTATTTTCAGAGTTGAAATAAATAAAGGTGGTAGACCTGTCTCTAGCATTAGTATGTGATTCGCAGTACTATTAGGTAGTTTCAAGCTTATTTTTAAGAAATAGCGCAGAAGCTGCTCAACTTCATCGAACTCCTTATGGCCCCAAACTTGAGCTGCATAACACATGATCACTTTCGCTGTGGTTTCAAAAATACGATATTTGGATTCGTAGTGAACATCTTTACAGTGAGCCACAGTCCTCCATGTTGCGTTTAATGCATGCTTCGATTTGGCCAACTTATCAATCATATGATTTTGCCAGTTCAGGTTTCTAGATATCCGCATACCAAGATAGTTGTATTCATTTACGACTTCGATGTTTTGAGCTCCAAATTTCCAGGTTTCACTGCGGCCGTTTCGGCCGCCTCCTCTATGAAAAATCATGACTTTAGACTTCTCTAGGTTCACCTGGAGCCTCCATTTGTTGCAGTACTCGAACAATCTATTGATCATCAATTGGAGACTACCAGGCGACTCCGCTAGCATCACAATATCATCGGCGAACATTAGTACCTTGATTAAAAGATCCGCTGAAACACGTGCTCCACCCTGCAATACCTCTTCTAAGTCATCTATAAATAGAGCAAATAATAAAGGACTCAGATTACATCCTTGCCTCATTCCTATTTCCACTTCGAATTGTTCGGATTGTTTGGATCCAAAAGCGACTGCAGAAGTTGTTGAGTTATAGAGGTTTTCCAAAACGTTCAAAAACTTTGACGATACTCCTTTGTTACACAGCTTTAGCATAAGTGCTTTCCTGTCTATGGTATCGAATGCCGCCTTGAAGTCGATAAAAAAGCCGTACAGTTTTCTTTTAGATTTTATAAAGATTTCAGCTATATTGGTAAGCGAATAGATTTGATATATGGTCGAGTAATTCTTTCGAAACCCAGCTTGCGACTCGCTTAGTAAGTTGTTGTTATGAACCCAATCATATTTAAACTATAATTAGTAGTGTCTTGATATATAAAAAAAAGCATTTTGTCGAGATGGAGCATAAGAATTGAACAAATAAAGTAAGTGTGAACTATCAATATGTCCACAAATTATATCATTAGCAGAAATGGCAAAATAGTAAACTCTTCTTTTGTGAAGAGGCAGTAGACCAATATGGCATCTTATCTCATAAGTTGGCATATCTGGTTGAGCGTAAATTATGCCAAGAGCATACTTTGTAAGTCTCTTTTGAATTGTTTCAATGAGAGTCGAACTTTTATTGTAATATGGAGATCAGATTATGCAACACTTCGAGGTTTAAAGAAACCCAAGCATAGCATTTAGAGATTACAAAATCCATATGACCGAAACACGCAAATTTTCTTGATATTTTATACTGATATATAATAGGATTTTTTAAACTTGTAAAGGACATGATGGAGCATTTATGGATATTCAAATGTAAGCAATTGATTTCACACCATTCCTATAGTCTGTCAATATCTTCTTGTAGTTGCAAACAATCAGACAGTGATTTAACTAACCGAAATAATTTAAAATCATCTGCAAATAATAAGCCAGTAAAATACAACTAGGTAAATCATTAATAAGTAAAAGGAAGAATAGTGATCCAAGAAGGCTTCCTTGCGAAATTCCTGAGTGATTAAAAAATACTTTAGAAACATGTGACCCAATTTTAGCATACTGTTTTCAATTTGTTAAGTAGCTCATTATCCATTTCAACAAAGTAGAGTGAAACACGAGCCTTGCTAACTTTCGATCCAAGATATATAATTAAACGCGATCAAATCCTTTGGCAAAGTCTGTATAAACGGTATGAATTTGATTTTTTTGCTCCATGTTACATAGTTATTACTAACGGTGGACCTTCCCCTTACAAACCCATGTTGTGACTTCGATATCACACTCCGTACATTCGAAAAAAAAATTCTAACAATCAAACATGGCATTACGATCATAGAGAAGTCTAAAAAAGTGATCGGCAAAAAATGTCTGTCTGTCTATCAGTCTGTCAAATTTGGTATGCGTGATTCTTTTGGCATTCCTCAGGGGGGAAATTGAAATTTTATTTTTATCCCTAAAAATAACCTGCCATATAACCGTTTAGGAAAATCTTATTTTTCTCCAAAACGGCTCCAACGATTTTGATAAAAAATTTCGAGAATTTTTTTGTTGACAATAGCTCTCATTTAACCTGAACCAAGTTTATGGGAAAAGTCTAAAAACGGTACCTTTCAGCTAACGGTTTTTATAATTTTTGGATTTCTCGGTAACGGTACATTAAATTTCGTTCAAATTTGAGACCTAAGTAGCCAAACTAATTCCGCATATCAAAATTTTGAATAACTTCTTTTTTCTAATAAAAATTAATTTTTAAAACTCTTTTTTTTTAAATAAACATTTTTAAAACTAAGCAAAACAAATAATTTTAATTTGTTTAATCGCATGTATATTAATAAACTCTAAAAAGCTGCATAATTCCAAGAAACAATTGTTTTCAAAAAACTAAAAATAAAAAACAGGATTTCATTAAAATCCATCCTACAATTTTCGAAATACGAGTACTATTTTTTTAAATTTTAATTTATCCTTGGCATCTAATGGCATTCTTTGTTTTTTCGAGACACTGATTAAAGTGTGGTTTTGACAGTTTTTGTAGGTAGAAAAAACTATTTTCACCACCTATAAACTATTCACTTCCATTATATACATATGTATGTATATATTTACATACCTCGGTTCACTATATGTAGGTAGGTACATATTACCCTTATAATTTACATAATTCAAATCCATTTATATATATATTTGCAGGTATGTGTAACCATTCCTTGAATCATGTATTCCACAACTCATTATATTAAGAAATGAGGTATTCTTACCTACATCCGCTTTAAACCTGCATGGGATAACTAGACTACCTATACCTACAAACAGCGTCACTGGTTAGCTACACAAAAGTTGTTAGCTACAAGAGCAAGTTCGTGCATTTTATTCTTTTCACAATAGCCTCGAAAATTTTGGGGAGCAACTGAAGCTTCACAATGGGCCTGTAATTTATAAAATTTACTTAGAACCAGACTTCTGAGTCGGAGTTACAAAAGAGTCCTTCCAGTTATTTAAAAACACGCCACTTGACAAAGAAAGATTAAAAATTATACGAAGGGAAGTGAGCAATTTAGATCTACAATTTTTGAAGTATTCGGCCGGGATGCAATACGGCGCAAGGCTATTAGACTCCCGAAGACTTCAAAGTTGAATTAGAATATCTTCTTCTATGATATGCAAATTTCCTTAGTTGATTAAAGAATTTTCAAAACAAGTTTTCGAATTAGTTACGGGTAATTTAAGATTTTGTAATCGTTTGTTAAACGAGACGGGCTTATTAGAACAAACAACTTTTTTTTCAGTTTCGTTCCATTTCAACAAAATAATCCTTATTAATTTGTGCAATTTTGTGAAATTTCTTCCCTGGGTTTTAAATTTTAGGTTTCTTTTTAAAGGGCCTATATGTAAAACTGCAATTGTCTTGTAAAATGTTTCTAAATCAAATACTTAAAATGAAAAAAAAATATTAAAAAACAACGGCAACATTTACAATAGAAAAATTATAGGTTTATATTATGGGTATTATAGGTTTAGATTAGATAGCCCCCCCTCCCATAGTAAAAATTGATTGCAGTTATTAAGTCCTCTTAAAAAAGCCGTTATTATTTTGCAGCGCCTGAGTTATCGGACTCAATAGTAATAGCTAGTGATCAGCATTCCCAGAAGCGCGTTGAATAGTTTGAGGAGAGGAATGCAACTGGCTATTTCATTAGACATTCGAAAATTAGTTATTATAAAATAACTATAAAACAATGAAAGGAATGAAAAATGCGACGGTGTTCAAGAGATGTAATTGTTTCAGTTATTATCACCTATCATTGTTATTTAAAAATAAGTGTACACATTTTTTATAAAAAACGTCTGTTTCTTCTATCAGTGTTTTTTATAAGAAACAAAAATTGAGGCATTTTGCAGTTTCTTACAAGCGTCATTTACTGTATTTATTTATTTTTATTGTATTTATAAATATTTTTAAAGCACTGCTGCCTATAGTAGGTATAATATATAATATGTACATACGTAAAAGGCACAGGTACTTACCTACCTACGTGATTGTAAAGTGATCAGCTACAGATTCCTTAACATCAGCGACTATCCAAAATTTCCCCAAAATAGATAGGTATACGTCTTCTTTTAGTAGACAGATACGCACACATCTATACCATTTGAAACATTTTATACGAAAAAAACACCATAAGGGAGTACAGATGTCTACCTATAACAGTCTAGTGCTAAGTTTTAACATTTATTTAACCTCCTGAAGAAGCGAAACGCGCATCCTCTTCCTTTCTATTAAATGCGTGAGTAGATATCCACTATAGCACATACTTACATGTGTATGTATATATACTGGCCAATGTAGATAAAAGAAATTACCACTTCACAATATCACCCAGTGAGATAGACGACAAGAAGTCAGAAATGTTAATACCTACGTACCTATCTATTTTTAAAAGAATGTAAGTTTCATTTAGGCTATAGCCATACATACATGCATAGATAAAATGCATTCGGTACATATGTACACATAGAAGGAAAATCCATTCATTCAAAATTTGTAAGTAGCATTTTTCGTTTGTATAATAGTAGGTAGGTATAAACAAAAAGGGTTATTGTTGTCAAAATAGTAGGGAGATATGAAAAATTGGTAGGTACATAAATATTAATCTCTTTCTAAAAATAAGTTATAAAAAAGAGCAACGTAATGGCAATTATAATTTTTTTTTTTGTAAACTTAAAAAAAAATAAGTTAAATAACCAACATATGTTTTTTTCAAAATTTAAAACAAAACCGTTTAATTCTAAGAACTTAATTATACATTTAATAAATATATGTATGTATACACTGATGACAGTGAGGTTTTTTTTGGCATACCTACACAAAGCCAAATAAAAATGTACACATACATACATATTTACCTACAAATGTATGTGTAATTACATTATTTATCTAATTTCCAAATTCGTCTCAAAAAGTATATAGGAAGCTTCCTTTATATAGAATAAACAAAAAAAAATATATCTTAAACCCACCCTATTTATAATATTAATAGCTAGCTAGGCCATCCCCAAACATGTTTTCCTGCCAATTCAATACACAAGTATTTCTCTGCTTATATACGTATTCCTAGCTTGTATTAAACCTTTTACATGGTCAAAAAAAATTGTTCACTGAAACTGTTTGAATACCTACTTGTGCTAGGTACCCCTTATGGGTAGGTATGAGAGAAGATAGTTTCTAAAAATTGATTCTTTCCTCTTTTGAAGTACTGAAGAATAAAATCCCAGATTGATGACAAAAGTAATAATCCACAGGATGTAGTTTTGTTTCCACTAGCTATATTAGATTTTGTTATGATGTCGTCTAATTTTTCCAGGTAGGTGAGGTGTAAAAGTTTATTGTAAATCCAGATATCCAAAAAGGAGAAAGACACGACGCAAGGTAGATACGAGCATAATAAAACAAAAACACTTTATGATAATAGGCAATGGACGTATGGGGAGCCACTTAGCCAAATGACGCACAATTTGTTATCTTTTTAAATTTGTTACATTAATTGCATTCAACTAGCTATAAGCAGTTATATTTTGTGCTGATAAAAAACCGAGTTTAAATGAATTTCTAACTTTATTTCAAAGATGGATATAGGTACAATTGGTATATACATAATTATATACATATCTATGTAGGTGTGTGTAAACATCGATCGAAGATGCAAAACATGTGCAGCCGAAACACATTCAATATGCTTTTAAAATATTATTTTCTTATATCTAATCACAGTCACAAAATTCCTGAGTATAGTTATCTTTTAAATGTGATAAAAGAAATACCAAATCTGTCGTTTATTTATATTATGCATATAGTACCTATATTTGAAACAAAATTGTTATATTGTTAAGCAGTGATTATTTAAAGCAACATTAAACGCGCGACAACAAAAAATTGAGATGCGCTGCAGTCAACGCAAAGCGAAGGAAAATGGCTGACTGATGTACACTTGCCTTGCCTGAAAGAATCCATGCAACTTCTCCTCTTCGTTGGGTTCGGCTCAGTTCGGTTTCGGTTTTTACTTCTTTTGCCTCCTTTTCTCTCACTCGAAGAATTAAAGAAAAACACCACTTTTCTGTTTTCTAACACCAAACAACGAAAACCCAAATAAAAAGCATACTACCAAATATTCCAATAAAGGCATTTGAAGCACACAAATATGTATGTATACACGCCAATACAATGTTTGATAGTGTGCCTTTGACCTCAGCAGTCTTTGCCCTTCTGATTATACCCAACTGTCTTATTCTGTTCGTTTAGTTTAGGAATACTACACTAATGCAATCATTGTTGCGTTTGTGTATGAATATTCTATAGGTACATACAATAGTATAGATGTAAGTTTCCAAAAATTGAAAAAAGGACCTTTACTCAAATGCAGAATAAAAACAACCCAAGCAAACAGGATAATGACAACGTCAATATAGGATAACCTGAATTAATAACAAGGAAAAAGTAATTCTAATAACAATGAAGCCGACGAACAAAAAATATTGTAGGCATTTGTATCATGTTTCGTGCGAATAACATAGTTACATTTGGTATTCATGTGTTTTTCGGAAAAACCTGAATTTTGTTAGTGTGCGTAGGGAAAAATGGGCACCTAACACATGAACATGCTATATATACATAATGTGCCATAGTGCAGAAACAGCTGGTGGCAGGAGATAGATTAAACACGCTAGAGTGCGTGTATTCTATGGAAATATATTTTTCATAAACTAATAACATAACAGGCCGACTCCACTTTATATCTGTATCGCCAACGAAATATCTGTCGTTAAGTATCAGGGCATTTTATTGTCTTGGCTGGGCAGTTCATGTCTTCACAATTCATTCATGCAATACAGGTTGAGGTGTAGGTAAGGCTGTTTTTTATCAAAAATTAATTTCATGAAAAAAATGTTTTTTGACCTGATATACTCCTGTTAATGAACATTAACTAATAAAAATGGTGTATTTGACGAATTTAAGTACAAACAAAAATTTTGCAAGTGCGCCAATAAAGTAGTTACCGGCGTGAGAGACAAAAAATATTGTGATAAACACAGAAAAAAGAAAAAAAAACGCAGCCGTCAATTTGATGTCAGGCATCGATATCAAGACAAAATCGAAGAAAGTTCGCTGACATCCCAACACACCTAGAAACAACGCGACTCCATTGCAGATTTCATGTCAGGATGAGTATTACGAGAAAATTTATTACCAATGGAGTCGCCCTGTAAAGACCCGAAACCTCTGTTATCTGTTGACATTTGCCAACAAGCTGAAACACGCACTCAAGTAACTTTTCCGTTCCTCTTCCAATAGACGCATTGATAAAAACGCACTCAAGAATATTTCCTGTTCCGCTTCCTATAGACACATAGATAACACAGCCCTAGTAATTTGTTTTTGTTTTGTCTTTCGCTTTCACATCTATTATGTGTAGAGCGCCAAATGTACAAATACAACAATGTAAAAAAATGGGTTTTGGGGGGTGAGACGTACGAAGGTTTCCAATCTGAGTATGGCTTATTTATGATATTTTTGTACGTAGATAGGTACGACTAGGTACATTTATTTAATTTTGTTTATCTCGAATGCATATTTGATAGGATAGGGCAGGATAGGATAGAATAGGCTAAGATAGGATAAACGAAACTTAGATTTTTGGGAAAGATACATACACACATATGTTTGCACCTATATATGTAGGTACATCCAGTGCGCCCTCGGTAAAAGCAACTAATAGGAATTCAAGCGGTTGCTTTAATTGAGTTTGTTGCAATACCCGAGTCACAAACATTTTGATCCATGCATTAAAATTTGACTTGAAAATTAAAGTATCAACATTTAAAGGAAATTGTTTGGCATACAAGTAAAAAAAAAATTAATTTATTTACCTAATCCATTTCAAAAGAATATCATAATGAAATCAATACATTTTCTGTTAGAATGTTTTTAAAAAAATAAAGTAAAATAAATTATGGTAATTTCAACAAAAAAAAATCTTGAAAAAACAATACGTTTTTTTAGTTATAGCCAAATGTTTATATTTTTGCCTCAAAACTATATTGCACAATTTCCAGAGATATGGTATAACTCTACCTTAATACTGATAACTAATAATATATATTTAAATAATATCACAGAATAAATATTGTTTAGAAGGAAAAACTACAAGAAAAACCTCCATGTAATAATAAATGAACATAATTATGTACATATCACTGAGGAAAGAGAAGTCTCTAGCTTTAGGTAGTTTATAAGAAAAAATTAAAAATTTGATATGATGCCGAGTTTTTTTTTAAATATGTTTTCTTGGAAAAATAAAAATAAAATAATTAGAATTAATTAAAATAGATTTATGGTCGAAAGACATTAGTATTAAGAGAGATAGTTTAGTTTAGAGCGCCCGTAAAGAGCCAGTAAATTAGTTGTAAGTTATTGATAATTAGGCTAGTTTTAAATATTTTTGTCTAGCTTTAAGATAGTTATAAGTTAAGATTAAATAAAAATGAATTTAAAAAAAAAAAAAAGGGGAAGTGGAGAGCAGGTAGCTTCAATAAGATGGTGTTCACAGAAGTATTGCAAATAATAATAATTATAAATATAAATATCACAGTTGTTTCAAATACATATAAATAAACAAATGATACAATATTTAAATATATGTGTGTATATATAAATAAATAAATGAATAAATAATCAAGAAACAAAATAAATAAATAACATAGTAAATAAATACATAACATAATAAATAAATAAATAAATATGTATATATATAAATAAATAAATAAATAAATAAGTAAATAAATAAATAAATAAATAAATAATAAATAAATAAATAATAATAAATATATCCAAACAAATTAGAAACAAATATTTTGAACAAACAAAAATAATAATAAATAAATAAATATAATTATTACATTCGAAAATAAATTTACAAATAAAAAAAAACATTTAAGAAGAAAACAAATTAATCAAATGGATATATATCTATATATGTGTTTACATGTACATTCCTACTCAAAATGTACATACTCGTACATTATATATACATTAAAATAATAACAACACCTTAAGAAGTTAAGTTAGCGATTAAATCATTGTCTGAAGAATTGCATGAGACAACATAACGTTCATATAGTTTTAAAATTTGCATTGGTACTTTTGCTATTTGTACCACAGTATGAAGATCATCTGTTGAATAATGGCATGGTAGATTTAACATTAGCTTTAGAATTTTATTGTGCATCATTTGTAGTTTACGAATGTGGCTTTTTGCACATTTCCCCCCATACAGGAGAACCGTACAACATAATGATTTGAAAGATAGTTTTTTAGATAATTAATTTATTTTCATTACTCAACTTTGACTCTCTGTTAATAAATGGATAAAGAGTATGCATTGCAATATTTAACTTATTAATGGTTTGTTCAATGTGTAAGCTGAAAGTTAAGGTTTTGTCGAAGTGTACCCCAAGATACTTAGCACTTGACTTCCATTCTGTTTGGACACCATCCAACACAAGAGAGTTGCTTGGGAAGAAACATGGCTTTCTTTTCTTTGTAAAAAAGATAGCCTGAGTTTTGGAAGCATTAATCTTTATTTTCCAATTTTTAAAATAAATTCGGACAGAATACGGAGCAGATTGCAAATTGGTTTCAACATTTAAACCAATTGAATCGGATGATTATATACATGTGTCATCTGCGACAGCAGTTTTACAATTCTTGAGTTTTGGAAAATCTTAGGTGAACAGAATATATAATAATGGCCCAAGTACAGAAGCTTGAGGAACACCTGCTACAACATTTATCTCATTAGAACACCAGTTATTAAGAGATACCTTGAAAGTTCGAACTGTGAGAAAGGACAATATTATTTTTACTATGTAAATAGGAACTCTTAAAGAAATAAGTTTATGAATTAACCCTTCATACCAAACTGTGTCAAACGCTTTCTCAATGTCTAAAAGGACCATACCCGTACTGTTTCCTTCAACAAAGTTTTCATTTATATCTTTAGCTATTCTGTAAACTTGCTGAACAGAGCTATGGTGTCTTCGAAATCCAAATTGTTCAGGTGGTAATATTTCATTTTCATCAGTATGTGTAACTATTTTATTCTTGATTAGTTTCTCTAAGCACTTGCTCAAAGAACTTAGTAAGCTTATAGGCCGGTAGCTACTAGCAATACTGGCATTTTACCAGGATTGGGAATAGGAATTATTTTTCCCATCTTCCATTCTTTTTCAAAATATCCTAATGCCTTAAGCAGCCATTGAACATTGTTTTAAGAAACCTAACACTTACAGCAGGCAGGTTTTTAAGAAACATATTTTTCATTCCACCAAATCCAGGTGATTTGGTGGTTTTTAATGCACGTAATAAAGCGTATATCATTAATTGATACTAAATCATTTGATACGTCAAGAGATCTGGAATCAAGCAATTGCATTGACTGATTAACAACACTTTCTATAAGGCTACACTACTGCTTGTGACGTTTAGGGTAAGAAAATTGCTAGCACAAAATTCACGAGCTAATGCATTTGCTTTTTCCTCATTAGTTAGTAAAATCACATTATTTACATTAAAAGCGGGAATATGTACCTTTTTCTTTCTAACTACTTTCACAATATTCCAGAATGGCTTACTACCTTTATTCAATTGTGAAATTTAGAGTTCCCTTTTAGGTTTCTAAATCTAGTAATTGAAGACTTAAAAATTTCGTTTAGTATCGCCATTTCACTGAAATAATATTGATCCCTGGTTCTCATCCACAGAGTTCTGTACCTATTACTTATTCTTATAGCTTCCAATACATAATTAGGAAAAGCATTACCATTATCTCTATTAATTACTCTTGTTTGAACTGAGTGGTCTACGCTTTCAAGTACTGTAGCTGTAAACAATCTAACAGCTTCATCTAGTTAGTTAGTTAGTTAATTGACTTTTTATTCAAATTATTTTTTGGTGATAATACAATTTTTTACAATAGTAATATTAAAACAAAGTCTTTTAGTTTGGCCTAGAAGCCGTCTACTAGATTAACATTTTTGTATTCAAATATAAATGTTTTTGTAAATAAGATTAGTTATTAACAAATTCAAAAATTAATTTAAGTATTGACAAAAAAGTAGGTATACATTTTATTATTATTATTATTATTTTTTTTTCTTAAAAATCTTCTTCTCTGATTTGTTTTCTGTACTTCAGGGCAGCTTTCACGTAAGTATAGAGTATATTCCATCCTCGTTCACCGTTCAAAATTCGTTTAAACTCATCGACGTCTAACGTTCTTTCTCCAAAATACACAAGCCGGAACTCGCAGAGTATTGGACATACAGCCATAAAATGATACGTGTCTTCTCTCTCGTTTCGATTGCAAAGATCACAGATCATGGGGAGGTCAGGTCTATGAGGCACATAATTTAACCCTATCAATTCACCTCTTATCATAAAGATGTTTCTTATCATATCTGATGTATATCTGTTTAAGAAGTATGTTCCCTCATTTGAAACATAATTAATGGTGCTGTAGTACATTCTATGTTGTGAAGAACGTGCTTCGTTTAAGTAGTTGTTGTATAGGCAAGTTGCCGCACTCTTGATGATGGTATCAAATTTGATTCTTATTGTTGCCTCGCTGTCACTTGGATTGAGAGTAAAATTGCAACCATAACAAGTAGCCATTTCCTTCCATTCATTTACAAGATCATTGTTTTGATTTATCATGTGTTTCAGCAGAACTTTTGGTAAGCGTTCATCTTTCATTTCCATTACTTTCATCATATATTCGAAGTGAAGCTTGAGAGTTGTAATTATAAGTGGAGAACAACCAGTCTCGAGATATAACATGTAGTTTGGGGTGCTGTTAGGCAATTTAAATACTCGTTTTATGCAATATCTTTGAAACTTTTCAATGGTGTTTGACGAAGTATATCCCCAAGCTTGTGCTGCGTATAGGAGAATGCTCTGAGCAGTTGATTTTATTAGTTTTATTTTTGAGCTATGCGCTACATATTTGCTTTGAATACAGGTATTCCAGATAGAATTGATTGCTCTTTTTGCTTCCGCTAGTTTTGTTTTGTGATGTTTTTCCATATTCAAGTTTGCTGTAAACAGAACTCCGAGGTACTTATACTCTCGTACAACTTCAATAGTTTGTCTTTGGTATTTCCAGTTTTCATTTCTCGAAAAGCGACCTCCTCCATTCCTGAAAATCAAAACCTTTGTTTTTTCGAGGTTAACTGTTAGATTCCAAGTTTTGCAGTAGCTTTCAAGCTTATTTATTTTAAGTTGCAGGTTGTTTACCGTATCTCCTAGGAGGACAATGTCGTCAGCATACATAAGACCAGGTATTGCGACTTGGTTTATCTCGACTCCTCTCACCATTTCATCAGTTAGGTCGTTGATGTATAATATAAAAAGCAAAGTACTCAGTATGCATCCTTGTTTCACTCCCATTGTCGTAGGTAACTCTTCCGACAGAAAATTCCCATCCCAAACTTTTGCTACATTATTTTCATACAGGGCTTTTATTATTTTAATCATCTTATAGCTTATACCAATTCTATGGAGTTTGTAATATATGGCTTCACGTGGTATTGAGTCAAAAGCTGATTTGAAGTCAACGAACAAGGCGTATAGTTTTTTTTGTTTTCGTTTGTAAATTTGGGAAATACTTAGCAATGTAAATATTTGGTCGAAAGTTGAATACTTTTCTCTAAATCCAGCTTGGAATTCATGTAAAATATTTTTGCTTTGAATCCATTTTGATAGTCTATTATAAATAATGGCTGTAAACAGTTTGGATGAGGTATTCAGAAAGGATATGCCTCTGTAGTTGGCTGGATTTGTATAATCCCCTTTTTTGTGAAGAGGAAATATAATGGCTTTTTTGAAGCTTTGTGGTATATCCTCGTTATGGAAACATCTGTTAAAAGTGTCTGTTAAGGCTTTTGCATATTCAGAGGTGCAGTTCTTATAAAATTCGAAAGGAATTCCATCTTCTCCCGGAGCCTTATTGTCTTTAGAATTTCTAATTACTTCAATTGTTTCATCAATATCAAACGGTGCATCAAGGAAGTCATCAATAAAACGGGGTTCGGCATATTGAATCCTAGGGGATATCTGCGTGGTATTCAAGAGATCTCTAAAATACGTATGCAGTTCACATGATTTGAGCTGTACTGATATTCTGTTTTTACTACCATTCATTATTTTGACTGCTTTCCAAAATTCAGCTGACGATCGGGCATTGTTAATTGAAGAAATATTCCTGAATTCAAATTCGATTTTTTTTGTTTTGCAGATAGACTTGAATTTTCTATTCGCTTCAGCATACAATAGCTTGAAAACAAGTGTTTCGTGTTTTCGGAGTAATTTAAGAAAAGCAAATGACTTGTTTCTCGCCTTTATGCAATCCTGATCAAACCATTTTTGCTTACAGTGCTCATTGTTTCTTGAGAATTTTAGGCTGGGTGATGCAGTCTTGATTATATCCGTTAATTGATCAATACTCAGAGTTTCTTGTAAAGTGATTTGATGATTTAGTTCTATGTTAAGCGATGTTTGGTAATCAATTAAATTGTTTTTATTCCAGAAAAGCTTAGGCAAGAGAGTGAGCTCAGTTGTATTTCGCTCATTATGATTCTGGGTCGGTTCAAATTCAACTTCCAACGGCATGTGATCGGAAAATATCTGACTTCCTATTCGAAAGTCTGTAATCAAACCACACCAGGTAGCATTGGCAAAACAATAATCAATCACCGAGCATGCAGTGCCTCTTATAAATGTGAGCTCACCTTTTGAATCCCCTTCGCAACTTCCGTTTAAAACATGACAATCAAAAGCATCTGTAAGTTCAAGTATCTTACTACCTTTCCTGTCACATAACTCGTCTTTGGATTGTCGATTTGATTTCAAAAGTTCACAATTTGTGTCTGACGAGAAATCGTTCTGGGAAAGTCCTATTCTACCATTGAAGTCACCTAAGAGAACCAGTTCTTTTGAATTTAAATCGTTAAGTAGGTCACAAAGCTTGTCGAAATCTTGTTGCCATTTGTTGCAGTTGAGGTAGATAGGAACCAGGTATAAATTATTTGTACTTACACTTAATTTGAGTACATACGAGTTACATACGTTAACAAATTCTACATTCAATTCTATACTTTTACGGTATGCAAAAAGTTCACCTCCACTTGCTCTTCCGAATATGTTAAGTTTCTCTGCAGGAATCCATTTTAGTTAGTAATTTACAAAAATATTGTTAAATTTTACTTGATCAACATTTAATAAGTGCGTTTCAAATAAGAAGAAAATATCAAATTTTTTTAAATAATTAAAGAATTCAGTAGCATATAATTTGTTATTAATTCCAGAAATATTATAACTTAAGATTTTATATTTTTTGTTGTCTCGAATCGAGTAGACGGCTGGTGCTCATTGACTGTGCCTATCTAAAGCTCCGGTCATGTTCTGTACAGCGGCGTTCTTTTGTCTTACTCTTACTATCCCTGTACTCGTACTTGGTGTCGAATTTGACAGTTGCTCACGATGTACTTCGTTATCATTACTTGGGCTTTCATTCATAAGTTCGATTATAGTATTTCGTACACCTGTTGGGATATTACCAAATATTTGTATCAAAGTTTGGATTCCATCAGAATTTCCGCACTTCAATCCATCAGAATTGTCCCATGTGAATATTTTATCCTGAACATGCAAGCGATCGTCTCTCAATACAATCTTTTTCTTAGGGAATTCATTGCGGAGTGGTACCATGAGTTTGATTAACTTTGATCTTCTTTGGCGCACATTAAAAGGAAGGTCTTTGCTGACGGAGATACCAGTGTTCTTAAGTTTGGCTGAGTTTCGTAGAACACCCAAGGCTTTTTCACGGGTTTTCATTTGGACAACAATTGTGGCTTTTTGATCATCACGGGTTTGGACTTTGAAGGCGCTCTCAATTTCAATGTTTGTGTTGAGGTTAAGTAGCCCCGAGCAGACAGATTTTGCCTTTTCTGTCATGTCCACATTAGTTTCAATTGGTAAGCGAACTAAAAGATTTTTTTCAATGTTTTTTTGGATTAGCTTATCCATTTGGATTTCTAATGCCATGTTTTTTTGCTCCAATTGCAAAATTTTGGCGGACATCTCATTGTGTTTACTTTTGAGTGCTGTGATTTCTGTGAACAGATGTTGGAAGTCGGATTTTGTGGGAAGTTCTTTGACAAGCTCAGTGTTATTTTCGCGGAGAATTTCTTTTAGTATCTCTTTGTTGAAAAGAACACTTTCATTGGAGTTAGACATGATGTGAAATTGTTTAGCGGGTCTTTTTTCCGTGTCGAGTTTTTCTGGCGAAATTTGTGCTAATACCCTTTTACTCATTTATTGAGGTTAAGTTTTTGGATTCAGAGCGCGTATTTTATTTGCCGATTTTTATCTTAACTAAACCACTTACTCAGAGTTTATTTATTTATTTTGCTAAATAGATATAAATAGCAGACGAATTTCTTAAAAAAAATGTTTAATTGACAGATTTATTTACCTTTTTTTTTGACTTTTTTCAGAGAGCTCTTATTTACACAACTTTTTCAACCGTTTAACAAAATGTCAATCCACAGCTTCATCTATTTGAGTAGTCTCAACATTTTCACGGTTGATTTCTGGTATAACTCTCAGTTTTTATTTGATGTATTTTTTAAACTTTTTCCACTTAGCGTTTTGGAAATCATAGACACGATTTTGTTTTTCTGCTGGTGTCGAGTATGTGCTTAAAATAACAGGAAGATGGTTTGAGCTTACATCATTCACAACATTGGGCTGGCAAAAAAGTTCAGGCATGTTTGTAAGGAATAAATCTATCGTAGAAGGATTTGTTCTATTGTTAGAGGGGATACAGGTAGGTTGAAATGGATAAAGTATGTTAAATTGATGGCTAGAATTTAACTCAGACAATATGTTACCCCATGCATTTGCTCTCATGCAATTCCCGTTTCTATGTCTACTGTTAAAATCTCCACCAATCAAAAATATATCGTTTAACGTTACCAATTTGCTTAAATCATTTTAAAATCATATCTTTTCCTTTGAGTGGTATTGAGTCCAGGAAAATAAATGGAAAATATTTTATCTCTCCCGCATGTTACAGAAACTCTTTCGGCTAATACAAATGCAGTTTGCACATTTGATATTGTTTGAATTGCAATTTTTAGTTTCGTGGTTTTCTGCACAATTAGCACAATGGGTTTTAATATGGTAATTCTTCTCTCCATGTCCATACATTTGGCAGTTGTAGCATTGTGTGAGTCTATTTGTTTGTTGGGGAGCGAAGTTCCATTTGACCTGGGTTTTGTAAATGGATCTAAATTGCTTTTTAAGATTATTTAATTTAATTGAACCAGACTCGAGATAAATTACATAACATATATCAGTGAAACTATCATAATTCTTTTTGATCATTTTAACATTTAGGCATTTAAGCCCTAGTGATAATAAGTCTTTTTTAAGTTCTTCAGTTTTAGTTTCATGCAAAACATAGAGCATAACCTTGAATGACCTAGCTGATGGAAAATCATGAGAAAAAATCGTCAATTTTTTGTCGTGAGGGCATTATAGAGTTTGCTTTGAATTTCTTGATTTTCGCAATTTATTTTTATACCAATTGTCATTTTTTTAATACTGTATTGGTCTAAGTTAAGTGCACGGAATAAAGCATGAATATTTTCACTATTTTTTTGCAAACACAAACCGAGGGAATCTTTGCTTTTTTAATGGAAACTCCTTGTTCAGTGGTTTCATCAACCTCAATGCTATCTATACCATTGTCCGTATCAGGATGGGTTTGTAGTGGTATGAAGCAAGTGTTGCTGTATTGCGTGCTACTTTATATCTGCTCCAAATGACAGGATTTGAGCTCCGCTTCCATTTTGCAGACAGTCTATTCCTTGTTTTAATAGCATTAATAACTTCAACTGTGTACCATGGTCATGTCTTGTTGCCTATTAATACGGTTTTAGTAGGCAGAATTTCATTAAAAAGATCCCCAATAAACGTTTGTAAATAGTTTAACTTAACATTAGGATCAGCATTGAATCAATATACAGAGCTCCCAGGGAGCTAAAAACGATGTGGCTTTAAGCCTATGAAGTTGGTGAGACAATACGGGAAAAGGCAATATTTAACGTGCAAAAGAGGAGGCCATGTTCACTTATACGGTCGAGAGAAATCTGATCGTATAGCAAGATAGATTGAAGGTTAGAAACAAAGAAGAGATCAAGAAGGATTGACGTAGAATTTGGCTTAAAACATGTAGGGAATGAGGTATTTACGATTGATAACCCACTAGGCCATATTAAATCACAAATTTGTCTGGAATACGAATCATTTATAAGCAAATTACGATTAAAGTCTCCGCAAATTACAATATTGTTATCAAAGGGTTATATTTCTGATAAATATGAAAAAAATGGCTCAGATGAATAAATACGATGTGGATTGTAACCACACGCAATTAGGCACTTCGTATTCGAATCAAAAATTTCCAGAAACAAATATTCAACTTCAGAATTCAAAGAATTGCGAACCAACTTAGCTTTTAGGCTTAAATCATTTTTAAAATCATATCTTTTCCTTTGAGTGGTATTGAGTCCAGGAAAATAAATTGAAAATATTTTTATCGAACGTCCATTTTCATATGGTATTTCGATTCCAATATTTTGAATTAGTCTAGTTTTTATCAAAGGGAGAACTTTATGTTTGATTATCTTGTTAACACCCACGGCAACACCGCCCCCACTTCTCTCTTCTCTATTTAAACAATAACAATACATTTTTTTTAGATATACTTACATTTTTAACTAACCAAGTTTCACTAAGTAGACTAACATCAATATTAGGTTTGCTTAGGAAAGCAAAATATTCTAAAGTTTTATTTCGAATGCTTCTAGCATTCCAACAATTTATTTTAAGATTTGCATTCATCATTATTTACCTGAGTATAAATATTTAATAGCTAATTGTGCAATCGTGTTAAATTGTTGTGATTTGTAGTTGAGCTTATCCCAATGATCTTATGTTTTGGGGAGAGGGCAGGGAAGTGGCAATATTTGGTGTGTATTCAGAAAAATGTTGTTGTTGTGGCTGTGACACACGCACTGTGTGTCTAGACGTCATCTGGGTATTTCCTCTATTACGCGATGATTATCTCTCCCGCATGTTACAGAAACTCTTTCGGCTAATACAAATGCAGTTTGCACATTTGATATTGTTTGAATTGCAATTTTTAGTTTCGTGGTTTTCTGTACAATTAGCACAATGGGTTTTAATATGGTAATTCTTCTCTCCATGTCCATACATTTGGCAGTTGTAGGCATTGTGTGAGTCTATTTGTTTGTTGGCGAGCTAAGTCCCATTTGACCTGGGTTTTGTAAATGGATCTAAATTGCTTTTTAAGATTATTTAATTTAATTGAACCAGGCTCGAGATAAATTACATAACATATATCAGTGAAACTATCATAATTCTTTTTGATCATTTTAACATTTAGGCATTTAAGCCCTAGTGATAATAAGTCTTTTTTAAGTTCTTCAGTTTTAGTTCCATGCAAAACATAGAGCATAACCTTGAATGACCTAGCTGATGGAAAATCATCAGAAAAAATCGTCAATTTTTTGTCGTGAGGGCATTACAGAGTTTGCTATGAATTTCTTGATTTTCGCAATTTATTTTTATACCAATTGTCATTTTTTTAATACTGTATTGGTCTAAGTTAAGTGCACGGAATAAAGCATGAATATTTTCACTATTTCTTTTGCAAAACACAAACCGAGGGAATCTTTGCTTTTTCATTGGAAACTCCTTGTTCAGTGGTTTCATCAACATCAATGCTATCTATACCATTGTCCGTATCAGGATGGGTTTGTAGTGGTATGAAGCAAGTGTTGCTGTATTGCGTGCTACTTTATTTCTGCTCCAAATGACAGGATTTGAGCTCCGCTTCCATTTTGCATACAGTGTATTCCTTGTTTTAATAGCATTAATAACTTCAACTGTGTACCATGGTCATGTCTTGTTGCGTATTAATACGGTTTTAGTAGGCAGAATTTCATTAAAAAGATCCCCAATAACGTTTGTAAATAGTTTAACTTAACATTAGGATCAGCATTGAATCAATATACAGAGCTCCCAGGGAGCTAAAAACGATGTGGCTTGAAGCCTATGAAGTTGGTGAGACAATACGGGAAAAGGCAATATTTAACGTGCAAAAGAGGAGGCCATGTTCACTTATACGGTCGAGAGAAATCTGATCGTATAGCAAGATAGATTGAAGGTTAGAAACAAAGAAGAGATCAAGAAGGATTGACGTAGAATTTGGCTTAAAACATGTAGGGATTGAGGTATTTACGATTGATAACCCACTAGACCATATTAAATCACAAATTTGTCTGGAATACGAATCATTTATAAGCAAATTACGATTAAAGTCTCCGCAAATTACAATATTGTTATCAAAGGGTGATATTTCTGATAAATATGAAAAAAATGGCTCAGATGAATAAATACGATGTGGATTGTAACCACACGCAATTAGGCACTTCGTATTCGAATCAAAAATTTCCAGAAACAAATATTCAACTTCAGAATTCAAAGAATTGCGAACCAACTTAGCTTTTAGGCTTAAATCATTTTTAAAATCATATCTTTTCCTTTGAGTGGTATTGAGTCCAGGAAAATAAATTGAAAATATTTTTATCGAACGTCCATTTTCATATGGTATTTCGATTCCAATATTTTGAATTAGTCTAGTTTTTATCAAAGGGAGAACTTTATGTTTGATTATCTTGTTAACACCCACGGCAACACCGCCCCCACTTCTCTCTTATCTATTTAAACAATAACAATACATTTTTTTTAGATATACTTACATTTTTAACTAACCAAGTTTCACTAAGTAGACTAACATCAATATTAGGTTTGCTTAGGAAAGCAAAATATTCTAAAGTTTTATTTCGAATGCTTCTAGCATTCCAACAATTTATTTTAAGATTTGCATTCATCATTATTTACCTGAGTATAAATATTTAATAGCTAATTGTGCAATCGTGTTAAATTGTTGTGATTTGTAGTTGAGCTTATCCCAATGATCTTATGTTTTGGGGAGAGGGCAGGGAAGTGGCAATATTTGGTGTGTATTCAGAAAAATGTTGTTGTTGTGGCTGTGACACACGCACTGTGTGTCTAGACGTCATCTGGGTATTTCCTCTATTACGCGATGATTATCTCTCCCGCATGTTACAGAAACTCTTTCGGCTAATACAAATGCAGTTTGCACATTTGATATTGTTTGAATTGCAATTTTTAGTTTCGTGGTTTTCTGTACAATTAGCACAATGGGTTTTAATATGGTAATTCTTCTCTCCATGTCCATACATTTGGCAGTTGTAGGCATTGTGTGAGTCTATTTGTTTGTTGGCGAGCTAAGTCCCATTTGACCTGGGTTTTGTAAATGGATCTAAATTGCTTTTTAAGATTATTTAATTTAATTGAACCAGACTCGAGATAAATTACATAACATATATCAGTGAAACTATCATAATTCTTTTTGATCATTTTAACATTTAGGCATTTAAGCCCTAGTGATAATAAGTCTTTTTTAAGTTCTTCAGTTTTAGTTTCATGCAAAACATAGAGCATAACCTTGAATGACCTAGCTGATGGAAAATCATGAGAAAAAATCGTCAATTTTTTGTCGTGAGGGCATTACAGAGTTTGCTTTGAATTTCTTGATTTTCGCAATTTATTTTTATACCAATTGTCATTTTTTTAATACTGTATTGGTCTAAGTTAAGTGCACGGAATAAAGCATGAATATTTTCACTATTTTTTTGCAAACACAAACCGAGGGAATCTTTGCTTTTTTATTGGAAACTCCTTGTTCAGTGGTTTCATCAACCTCAATGCTATCTATACCATTGTCCGTATCAGGATGGGTTTGTAGTGGTATGAAGCAAGTGTTGCTGTATTGCGTGCTACTTTATATCTGCTCCAAATGACAGGATTTGAGCTCCGCTTCCATTTTGCATACAGTCTATTCCTTGTTTTAATAGCATTAATAACTTAAACTGTGTACCATGGTCATGTCTTGTTGCGTATTAATACGGTTTTAGTAGGCAGAATTTCATTAAAAAGATCCCCAATAAACGTTTGTAAATAGTTTAACTTAACATTAGGATCAGCATTGAATCAATATACAGAGCTCCCAGGGAGCTAAAAACGATGTGGCTTGAAGCCTATGAAGTTGGTGAGACAATACGGGAAAAGGCAATATTTAACGTGCAAAAGAGGAGGACATGTTCACTTATACGGTCGAGAGAAATCTGATCGTATAGCAAGATAGATTGAATGTTAGAAACAAAGAAAAGATCAAGAAGGATTGACGTAGAATTTGGCTTAAAACATGTAGGGATTGAGGTATTTCCGATTGATAACCCACTAGACCATATTAAATCACAAATTTGTCTGGAATACGAATCATTTATGAGCAAATTACGATTAAAGTCTCCGCAAATTACAATATTTTTATCTAAGGGTGATATTTCTGATAAATATGAAAAAAAATGGCTCAGATGAATAAATACGATGTGGATTGTTACCACACGCAATTAGGCACTTCGTATTCGAATCAAAAATTTCCAGAAACAAATATTCAACTTCAGAATTCAAAGAATTGCGAACCAACTTAGCTTTTAGGCTTAAATCATTTTTAAAATCATATCTTTTCCTTTGAGTGGTATTGAGTCCAGGAAAATAAATTGAAAATATTTTTATCGAACGTCCATTTTCATATGGTATTTCGATTCCAATATTTTGAATTAGTCTAGTTTTTATCAAAGGGAGAACTTTATGTTTGATTATTTTGTTAACAACCACGGCAACACCGCCTCCAGTCCTCTCTTCTCTATTTAAACAATAACAATACATTTTTTTTAGATATACTTACATTTTTATCTAACCAAGTTTCACTAAGTAGACTAACATCAATATTAGGTTTGCTTAGGAAAGCAAAACATTCTAAAGTTTTATTTCGAATGCCACACGCACTGTGTGTCTAGACGTCATCTGGGTATTTCCTCTATTACGCGATGATTATCTCTTCCGCATGTTACAGAAACTCTTTCGGCTAATACAAATGGGGTCATTGGCCTTATGAGTTTCAGTGCAGTTTGCACATTTGATATTGTTTGAATTGCAATTTTTAGTTTCGTGGTTTTCTGCACAATTAGAACAATGGGTTTTAATATGGTAATTCTTCTCTCCATGTCCATACATTTGGCAGTTGTAGCATCGTGTGAGTCTATTTGTTTTTCGGCGAGCGAAGTCCCATTTGACCTGGGTTTTGTAAATGGATCTAAATTGCTTTTTAAGATTATTTAATTTAATTGAACCAGACTCGAGATAAATTAGATAACATATATCAGTGAAACTATCATAATTCTTTTTGATCATTTTAACATTTAGGCATTTAAGTGATAATAAGTCTTTTTTAAGTTCTTCAGTTTTAGTTTCATGCAAATCATAGAGCATAACCCTGAATGACCTAGCTGATGGAAAATCATGAGAAAAAATCGTCAATTTTTTGTCGTGAGGGCATTACAGAGTTTGCTATGAATTTCTTGATTTTCGCAATTTATTTTTATACCAATTGTCATTTTTTTAATACTGTATTGGTCTAAGTTAAGTGCACGGAATAAAACATGAATATTTTCACTATTTTTTTGCAAAACCCAAACCGAGGGAATCTTTGCTTTTTTATTGGAAACTCCTTGTTCAGTGGTTTCATCAACCTCAATGCTATCTATACCATTGTCCGTATCAGGATGGGTTTGTAGTGGTATGAAACAAGTGTTGCTGTATTGCGTGCTACTTTATATCTGCTCCAAATGACAGGATTTGAGCTCCGCTTCCATTTTGCATACAGTCTATTCCTTGTTTTAATAGCGTTAATAACTTCAACTGTGTACCATGGTCATGTCTTGTTGCGTATTAATACGGTTTTAGTAGGCAGAATTTCATTAAAAAGATCCCCAATAAACGTTTGTAAATAGTTTAACTTAACATTAGGATCAGCAGAGCTCCCAGGGAGCTAAAAACGATGTGGCTTGAAGCCTATGAAGTTGGTGAGACAATACGGGAAAAGGCAATATTTAACGTGCAAAAGAGGAGGTCATGTTCACTTATACCGTCGAGAGAAATCTGATCGTATAGCAAGATAGATTGAAGGTTAGAAACAAAGAAGAGATCAAGAAGGATTGACGTAGAATTTGGCTTAAAACATGTAGGGATTGAGGTATTTACGATTGATAACCCACTAGACCATATTGAATCACAAATTTGTCTGGAATACGAATCATTTATAAGCAAATTACGATTAAAGTCTCCGCAAAGTACAATATTGTTATCTAAGGGTGATATTTCTGATAAATATGAAAAAAATGGCTCAGATGAATAAATGGATTGTAACCACACGCAATTAGGCACTTCGTATTCGAATCAAAAATTTCCAGAAACAAATATTCAACTTCAGAATTCATAGAATTGCGAACCAACTTAGCGTGTAGGCTTAAATCATTTTTAAAATCATATCTTTTCCTTTGAGTGGTATTGAGTCCAGGAAAATAAATTGAAAATATTTTTATCGAACGTCCATTTTCATATGGTATTTCGATTCCAATATTTTGAATTAGTCTAGTTTTTATCAAAAGGAGAACTTTGTGTTTGATTATCTTGTTAACAACCACGGCAACACCGCCCCCACTCCTCTCTTCTCTATTTAAACAATAACAATACATTTTTTTTAGATATACTTACATTTTTATCTAACCAAGTTTCACTAAGTAGACTAACATCAATATAAGGTTTGCTTAGGAAAGCAAAATATTCTAAAGTTTTATTTCGAATGCTTCTAGCAATCCAACAATTTATTTTAAGATTTGCATTCATCATTATTTACCTGAGTATAAATATTTAATAGCTAATTGTGCAATCGTGTTAAATTGTTGTGATTTGGTTTTGCACCGTCCAAGTAGTGTTATTATCTCAGCTGTGAGGGAGTTGATTTCTTCCATTGTAAAAAGATCGCTGGTCCCAGCAAAACCGTTTTGTTTTGTTCGAGGTGTTCGTCCATCCATTGTTATTGTTGTCGTTTTCCATGTTTGCATGAGAAGCAATGGCTGTAGTTGAGCTTATCACAATGCTCTTATGTTTTGGGGAGAGGGCAGGGAAGTGGCAATATTTGGTGTGTATTCAGAAAAATGTTGTTGTTGTGGCTGTGACACACGCACTGTGCGTCTAGACGTCATCTGGGTATTTCCTCTATTACGCGATGATTATCTCTCCCGCATGTTACAGAAACTCTTTAGGCTAATACAAATGCAGTTTGCACATTTGATATTGTTTGAATTGCAATTTTTAGTTTCGTGGTTTTCTGTACAATTAGCACAATGGGTTTTAATATGATAATTCTTCTCTCCATGTCCATACATTTGGCAGTTGTAGGCATTGTGTGAGTCTATTTGTTTGTTGGCGAGCTATGTCCCATTTGACCTGGGTTTTGTAAATGGATCTAAATTGCTTTTTAAGATTATTTATTTTTAATTGAACCAGACTCGAGATAAATTAGATAACATATATCAGTGAAACTATCATAATTCTCTTTGATCATTTTAACATTTAGGCATTTAAGCCCTAGTGATAATAAGTCTTTTTTAAGTTCTTCAGTTTTAGTTTCATGCAAACCATAGAGCATAACCCTGAATGACCTAGCTGATGGAAAATCATGAGAAAAAATCGTCAATTTTTTGTCGTGAGGGCATTACAGAGTTTGCTATGAATTTCTTGATTTTCGCAATTTATTTTTATACCAATTGCCATTTTTTTAATACTGTATTGGTCTAAGTTAAGTGCACGGAATAAAACATGAATATTTTCACTATTTTTTTGCAAAACACAAACCGAGGGAATCTTTGCTTTTTTATTGGAAACTCCTTGTTCAGTGGTTTCAACAACCTCAATGCTATCTATACCATTGTCCGTATCAGGATGGGTTTGTAGTGGTATGAAGCAAGTGTTGCTGTATTGCGTGCTACTTTATATCTGCTCCAAATGACAGGATTTGAGCTCCGCTTCCATTTTGCATACAGTCTATTCCTTGTTTTAATAGCGTTAATAACTTCAACTGTGTACCATGGTCATGTCTTGTTGCGTATTAATACGGTTTTAGTAGGCAGAATTTCATTAAAAAGATCCCCAATAAACGTTTGTAAATAGTTTAACTTAACATTATGATCAGCATTGAATCAATATACAGAGCTCCCAGGGAGCTAAAAACGATGTGGCTTGAAGCCTATGAAGTTGGTGAGACAATACGGGAAAAGGCAATATTTAACGTGCAAAAGAGGAGGTCATGTTCACTTATACCGTCGAGAGAAATCTAATCGTATAGCAAGATAGATTGAAGGTTAGAAACAAAGAAGAGATCAAGAAGGATTGACGTAGAATTTGGCTTAAAACATGTAGGGATTGAGGTATTTACGATTGATAACCCACTAGACCATATTGAATCACAAATTTGTCTGGAATACGAATCATTTATAAGCAAATTACGATTAAAGTCTCCGCAAAGTACAATATTGTTATCTAAGGGTGATATTTCTGATAAATATGAAAAAAATGAAAAAATTCAACTTCAGAATTCATAGAATTGCGAACCAACTTAGCGTTTAGGCTTAAATCATTTTTAAAATCATAATAACCACGGCAGCACCGCCCCCACTCCTCTCTTCTCTATTTAAACAATAACAATACATTTTTTTTTAGATATACTTACATTTTTATCTAACCAAGTTTCACTAAGTAGACTAACATCAATATTAGGTTTGCTTAGGAAAGCAAAATATTCTAAAGTTTTATTTCGAATGCCACACGCACTGTGTGTCTAGACGTCATCTGGGTATTTCCTCTATTACGCGATGATTATCTCTTCCGCATGTTACAGAAACTCTTTCGGCTAATACAAATGGGGTCATTGGCCTTATGAGTTTCAGTGCAGTTTGCACATTTGATATTGTTTGAATTGCAATTTTTAGTTTCGTGGTTTTCTGCACAATTAGAACAATGGGTTTTAATATGGTAATTCTTCTCTCCATGTCCATACATTTGGCAGTTGTAGCATTGTGTGAGTCTATTTGTTTTTCGGCGAGCGAAGTCCCATTTGACCTGGGTTTTGTAAATGGATCTAAATTGCTTTTTAAGATTATTTAATTTAATTGAACCAGACTCGAGATAAATTAGATAACATATATCAGTGAAACTATCATAATTCTTTTTGATCATTTTAACATTTAGGCATTTAAGTGATAATAAGTCTTTTTTAAGTTCTTCAGTTTTTGTTTCATGCAAAACATAGAGCATAACCTTGAATGACCTAGCTGATGGAAAATCATCAGAAAAAATCGTCAATTTTTTGTCGTGAGGGCATTACAGAGTTTGCTATGAATTTCTTGATTTTCGCAATTTATTTTTATACCAATTGTCATTTTTTTAATACTGTATTGGTCTAAGTTAAGTGCACGGAATAAAGCATGAATATTTTCACTATTTTTTTTTGCAAAACACAAACCGAGGAAATCTTTGCTTTTTCATTGGAAACTCCTTATTCAGTGGTTTCATCAACCTCAATGCTATCTATACCATTGTCCGTATCAGGATGGGTTTGTAGTGGTATGAAGCAAGTGTTGCTGTATTGCGTGCTACTTTATTTCTGCTCCAAATGACAGGATTTGAGCTCCCCTTCCATTTTGCATACAGTCTATTCCTTGTTTTAATAGCATTAATAACTTCAACTGTGTACCATGGTCATGTCTTGTTGCGTATTAATACGGTTTTAGTAGGCAGAATTTCATTAAAAAGATCCCCAATAAACGTTTGTAAATAGTTTAACTTAACATTAGGATCAGCATTGAATCAATATACAGAGCTCCCAGGGAGCTAAAAACGATGTGGCTTGAAGCCTATGAAGTTGGTGAGACAATACGGGAAAAGGCAATATTTAACGTGCAAAAGAGGAGGTCATGTTCACTTATACCGTCGAGAGAAATCTGATCGTATAGCAAGATAGATTGAAGGTTAGAAACAAAGAAGAGATCAAGAAGGATTGACGTAGAATTTGGCTTAAAACATGTAGGGATTGAGGTATTTACGATTGATAACCCACTAGACCATATTGAATCACAAATTTGTCTGGAATACGAATCATTTATAAGCAAATTACGATTAAAGTCTCCGCAAAGTACAATATTGTTATCTAAGGGTGATATTTCTGATAAATATGAAAAAAATGGCTCAGATGAATAAATACGATGTGGATTGTAACCACACGCAATTAGGCACTTCGTATTCGAATCAAAAATTTCCAGAAACAAATATTCAACTTCAGAATTCATAGAATTGCGAACCAACTTAGCGTTTAGGCTTAAATCATTTTTAAAATCATAATAACCACGGCAACACCGCCCCCACTCCTCTCTTCTCTATTTAAACAATAACAATACATTTTTTTTTAGATATACTTACATTTTTATCTAACCAAGTTTCACTAAGTAGACTAACATCAATATTAGGTTTGCTTAGGAAAGCAAAATATTCTAAAGTTTTATTTCGAATGCCACACGCACTGTGTGTCTAGACGTCATCTGGGTATTTCCTCTATTACGCGATGATTATCTCTTCCGCATGTTACAGAAACTCTTTCGGCTAATACAAATGGGGTCATTGGCCTTATGAGTTTCAGTGCAGTTTGCACATTTGATATTGTTTGAATTGCAATTTTTAGTTTCGTGGTTTTCTGCACAATTAGAACAATGGGTTTTAATATGGTAATTCTTCTCTCCATGTCCATACATTTGGCAGTTGTAGCATTGCGTGAGTCTATTTGTTTTTCGGCGAGCGAAGTCCCATTTGACCTGGGTTTTGTAAATGGATCTAAATTGCTTTTTAAGATTATTTAATTTAATTGAACCAGACTCGAGATAAATTAGATAACATATATCAGTGAAACTATCATAATTCTTTTTGATCATTTTAACATTTAGGCATTTAAGTGATAATAAGTCTTTTTTAAATTCTTCAGTTTTAGTTTCATGCAAAACATAGAGCATAACCTTGAATGACCTAGCTGATGGAAAATCATCAGAAAAAATCGTCAATTTTTTGTCGTGAGGGCATTACAGAGTTTGCTATGAATTTCTTGATTTTCGCAATTTATTTTTATACCAATTGTCATTTTTTTAATACTGTATTGGTCTAAGTTAAGTGCACGGAATAAAGCATGAATATTTTCACTATTTTTTTTTGCAAAACACAAACCGAGGGAATCTTTGCTTTTTCATTGGAAACTCCTTATTCAGTGGTTTCATCAACCTCAATGCTATCTATACCATTGTCCGTATCAGGATGGGTTTGTAGTGGTATGAAGCAAGTGTTGCTGTATTGCGTGCTACTTTATTTCTGCTCCAAATGACAGGATTTGAGCTCCCCTTCCGTTTTGCATACAGTCTATTCCTTGTTTTAATAGCATTAATAACTTCAACTGTGTACCATGGTCATGTGTTGTTGCGTATTAATACGGTTTTAGTAGGCAGAATTTCATTAAAAAGATCCCCAATAAACGTTTGTAAATAGTTTAACTTAACATTAGGATCAGCATTGAATCAATATACAGAGCTCCCAGGGAGCTAAAAACGATGTGGCTTGAAGCCTATGAAGTTGGTGAGACAATACGGGAAAAGGCAATATTTAACGTGCAAAAGAGGAGGTCATGTTCACTTATACCGTCGAGAGAAATCTGATCGTATAGCAAGATAGATTGAAGGTTAGAAACAAAGAAGAGATCAAGAAGGATTGACGTAGAATTTGGCTTAAAACATGTAGGGATTGAGGTATTTACGATTGATAACCCACTAGACCATATTGAATCACAAATTTGTCTGGAATACGAATCATTTATAAGCAAATTACGATTAAAGTCTCCGCAAAGTACAATATTGTTATCTAAGGGTGATATTTCTGATAAATATGAAAAAAATGGCTCAGATGAATAAATACGATGTGGATTGTAACCACACGCAATTAGGCACTTCGCATTCCAATCAAAAATTTCCAGAAACAAATATTCAACTTCAGAATTCATAGAATTGCGAACCAACTTAGCGTGTAGGCTTAAATCATTTTTAAAATCATATCTTTTCCTTTGAGTGGTATTGAGTCCAGGAAAATAAATTGAAAATATTTTTATCGAACGTCCATTTTCATATGGTATTTCGATTCCAATATTTTGAATTAGTCTAGTTTTTATCAAAAGGAGAACTTTATGTTTGATTATCTTGTTAACAACCACGGCAACACCGCCCCCACTCCTCTCTTCTCTATTTAAACAATAACAATACATTTTTTTTTTAGATATACTTACATTTTTATCTAACCAAGTTTCACTAAGTAGACTAACATCAATATAAGGTTTGCTTAGGAAAGCAAAATATTCTAAAGTTTTATTTCGAATGCTTCTAGCATTCCAACAATTTATTTTAAGATTTGCATTCATCATTTTTTACCTGAGTATAAATATTTAATAGCTAATTGTGCAATCGTGTTAAATTGTTGTGTTAAAGTAGTGTTATTATCTCAGCTGTGAGGGAGTTGATTTCTTCCATTGTAAAAAGATCGCTGGTCCCAGCAAAACCGTTTTGTTTTGTTCGAGGTGTTCGTCCATCCATTGTTATTGTTGTCGTTTTCCATGTTTGCATGAGAAGCAATGGCTGTAGTTGAGCTTATCACAATGCTCTTATGTTTTGGGGAGAGGGCAGGGAATGGCAATATTTGGTGTGTATTCAGAAAAATGTTGTTGTTGTGGCTGTGACACACGCACTGTGTGTCTAGACGTCATCTGGGTATTTCCTCTATTACGCGATGATTATCTCTCCCGCATGTTACAGAAACTCTTCCGGCTAATACAAATGCAGTTTGCACATTTGATATTGTTTGAATTGCAATTTTTAGTTTCGTGGTTTTCTGTACAATTAGCACAATGGGTTTTAATATGATAATTCTTCTCTCCATGTCCATACATTTGGCAGTTGTAGGCATTGTGTGAGTCTATTTGTTTGTTGGCGAGCTAAGTCCCATTTGACCTGGGTTTTGTAAATGGATCTAAATTGCTTTTTAAGATTATTTAATTTAATTGAACCAGACTCGAGATAAATTAGATAACATATATCAGTGAAACTATCATAATTCTCTTTGATCATTTTAACATTTAGGCATTTAAGCCCTAGTGATAATAAGTCTTTTTTAAGTTCTTCAGTTTTAGTTTCATGCAAATCATAGAGCATAACCCTGAATGACCTAGCTGATGGAAAATCATGAGAAAAAATCGTCAATTTTTTGTCGTGAGGGCATTACAGAGTTTGCTATGAATTTCTTGATTTTCGCAATTTATTTTTATACCAATTGTCATTTTTTTAATACTGTATTGGTCTAAGTTAAGTGCACGGAATAAAACATGAATATTTTCACTATTTTTTGCAAAACACAAACCGAGGGAATCTTTGCTTTTTTATTGGAAACTCCTTGTCCAGTGGTTTCATCAACCTCAATGCTATCTATACCATTGTCCGTATCAGGATGGGTTTGTAGTGGTATGAAGCAAGTGTTGCTGTATTGCGTGCTACTTTATATCTGCTCCAAATGACAGGATTTGAGCTCCGCTTCCATTTTGCATACAGTCTATTCCTTGTTTTAATAGCGTTAATAACTTCAACTGTGTACCATGGTCATGTCTTGTTGCGTATTAATACGGTTTTAGTAGGCAGAATTTCATTAAAAAGATCCCCAATAAACGTTTGTAAATAGTTTAACTTAACATTATGATCAGCATTGAATCAATATACAGAGCTCCTAGGGAGCTAAAAACGATGTGGCTTGAAGCCTATGAAGTTGGTGAGACAATACGGGAAAAGGCAATATTTAACGTGCAAAAGAGGAGGTCATGTTCACTTATACCGTCGAGAGAAATCTAATCGTATAGCAAGATAGATTGAAGGTTAGAAACAAAGAAGAGATTGAGAAGGATTGACGTAGAATTTGGCTTAAAACATGTAGGGATTGAGGTATTTACGATTGATAACCCACTAGAGCATATTGAATCACAAATTTGTCTGGAATAGGAATCATTTATAAGCAAATTACGATTAAAGTCTCCGCAAAGTACAATATTGTTATCTAAGGGTGATATTTCTGATAAATATGAAAAAAATGGCTCAGATGAATAAATACGATGTGGATTGTAACCACACGCAATTAGGCACTTCGTATTCGAATCAAAAATTTCCAGAAACAAATATTCAACTTCAGAATTCATAGAATTGCGAACCAACTTAGCGTTTAGGCTTAAATCATTTTTAAAATCATATCTTTTCCTTTGAGTGGTATTGAGTCCAGGAAAATAAATTGAAAATATTTTTATCGAACGTCCATTTTCATATGGTATTTCGATTCCAATATTTTGAATTAGTCTAGTTTTTATCAAAGGGAGAACTTTATGTTTGATTATCTTGTTAACAACCACGGCAACACCGCCCCCACTCCTCTCTTCTCTATTTAAACAATAACAATACATTTTTTTTAGATATACTTACATTTTTATCTAACCAAGTTTCACTAAGTAGACTAACATCAATATTAGGTTTGCTTAGGAAAGCAAATTATTCTAAAGTTTTATTTCGAATGCCACACGCCCTGTGTGTCTAGACGTCATCTGGGTATTTCCTCTATTACGCGATGATTATCTCTTCCGCATGTTACAGAAACTCTTTCGGCTAACATTGGCCTTATGAGTTTCATTGCAGTTTCCACATTTGATATTGTTTGAATTGCAATTTTTAGTTTCGTGGTTTTCTGCACAATTAGCACAATGGGTTTTAATATGGTAATTCTTCTCTCCATGTCCATACATTTGGCAGTTGTAGCATTGTGTGAGTCTATTTGTTTTTCGGCGAGCGAAGTCCCATTTGACCTGGGTTTTGTAAATGGATCTAAATTGCTTTTTAAGATTATTTAATTTAATTGAACCAGACTCGAGATAAATTAGATAACATATATCAGTGAAACTATCATAATTCTTTTTGATCATTTTAACATTTAGGCATTAAAGTGATAATAAGTCTTTTTTAAATTCTTCAGTTTTAGTTTCATGCAAAACATAGAGCATAACCTTGAATGACCTAGCTGATGGAAAATCATCAGAAAAAATCGTCAATTTTTTGTCGTGAGGGCATTACAGAGTTTGCTATGAATTTCTTGATTTTCGCAATTTATTTTTATACCAATTGTCATTTTTTTAATACTGTATTGGTCTAAGTTAAGTGCACGGAATAAAGCATGAATATTTTCACTATTTTTTTTTGCAAAACACAAACCGAGGGAATCTTTGCTTTTTCATTGGAAACTCCTTATTCAGTGGTTTCATCAACCTCAATGCTATCTATACCATTGTCCGTATCAGGATGGGTTTGTAGTGGTATGAAGCAAGTGTTGCTGTATTGCGTGCTACTTTATTTCTGCTCCAAATGACAGGATTTGAGCTCCCCTTCCATTTTGCATACAGTCTATTCCTTGTTTTAATAGCATTAATAACTTCAACTGTGTACCATGGTCATGTCTTGTTGCGTATTAATACGGTTTTAGTAGGCAGAATTTCATTAAAAAGATCCCCAATAAACGTTTGTAAATAGTTTAACTTAACATTAGGATCAGCATTGAATCAATATACAGAGCTCCCAGGGAGCTAAAAACGATGTGGCTTGAAGCCTTTGAAGTTGGTGAGACAATACGGGAAAAGGCAATATTTAACGTGCAAAAGAGGAGGTCATGTTCACTTATACCGTCGAGAGAAATCTGATCGTATAGCAAGATAGATTGAAGGTTAGAAACAAAGAAGAGATCAAGAAGGATTGACGTAGAATTTGGCTTAAAACATGTAGGGATTGAGGTATTTACGATTGATAACCCACTAGACCATATTGAATCACAAATTTGTCTGGAATACGAATCATTTATAAGCAAATTACGATTAAAGTCTCCGCAAAGTACAATATTGTTATCTAAGGGTGATATTTCTGATAAATATGAAAAAAATGGCTCAGATGAATAAATACGATGTGGATTGTAACCACACGCAATTAGGCACTTCGTATTCCAATCAAAAATTTCCAGAAACAAATATTCAACTTCAGAATTCATAGAATTGCGAACCAACTTAGCGTGTAGGCTTAAATCATTTTTAAAATCATATCTTTTCCTTTGAGTGGTATTGAGTCCAGGAAAATAAATTGAAAATATTTTTATCGAACGTCCATTTTCATATGGTATTTCGATTCCAATATTTTGAATTAGTCTAGTTTTTATCAAAAGGAGAACTTTATGTTTGATTATCTTGTTAACAACCACGGCAACACCGCCCCCACTCCTCTCTTCTCTATTTAAACAATAACAATACATTTTTTTTTTTAGATATACTTACATTTTTATCTAACCAAGTTTCACTAAGTAGACTAACATCAATATAAGGTTTGCTTAGGAAAGCAAAATATTCTAAAGTTTTATTTCGAATGCTTCTAGCATTCCAACAATTTATTTTAAGATTTGCATTCATCATTTTTTACCTGAGTATAAATATTTAATAGCTAATTGTGCAATCGTGTTAAATTGTTGTGATTTGGTTTTGCACCGTCCAAGTAGTGTTATTATCTCAGCTGTGAGGGAGTTGATTTCTTCCATTGTAAAAAGATCGCTGGTCCCAGCAAAACCGTTTTGTTTTGTTCGAGGTGTTCGTCCATCCATTGTTATTGTTGTCGTTTTCCATGTTTGCATGAGAAGCAATGGCTGTAGTTGAGCTTATCACAATGCTCTTATGTTTTGGGGAGAGGGCAGGGAATGGCAATATTTGGTGTGTATTCAGAAAAATGTTGTTGTTGTGGCTGTGACACACGCACTGTGTGTCTAGACGTCATCTGGGTATTTCCTCTATTACGCGATGATTATCTCTCCCGCATGTTACAGAAACTCTTCCGGCTAATACAAATGCAGTTTGCACATTTGATATTGTTTGAATTGCAATTTTTAGTTTCGTGGTTTTCTGTACAATTAGCACAATGGGTTTTAATATGATAATTCTTCTCTCCATGTCCATACATTTGGCAGTTGTAGGCATTGTGTGAGTCTATTTGTTTGTTGGCGAGCTAAGTCCCATTTGACCTGGGTTTTGTAAATGGATCTAAATTGCTTTTTAAGATTATTTAATTTAATTGAACCAGACTCGAGATAAATTAGATAACATATATCAGTGAAACTATCATAATTCTCTTTGATCATTTTAACATTTAGGCATTTAAGCCCTAGTGATAATAAGTCTTTTTTAAGTTCTTCAGTTTTAGTTTCATGCAAATCATAGAGCATAACCCTGAATGACCTAGCTGATGGAAAATCATGAGAAAAAATCGTCAATTTTTTGTCGTGAGGGCATTACAGAGTTTGCTATGAATTTCTTGATTTTCGCAATTTATTTTTATACCAATTGTCATTTTTTTAATACTGTATTGGTCTAAGTTAAGTGCACGGAATAAAACATGAATATTTTCACTATTTTTTGCAAAACACAAACCGAGGGAATCTTTGCTTTTTTATTGGAAACTCCTTGTTCAGTGGTTTCATCAACCTCAATGCTATCTATACCATTGTCCGTATCAGGATGGGTTTGTAGTGGTATGAAGCAAGTGTTGCTGTATTGCGTGCTACTTTATATCTGCTCCAAATGACAGGATTTGAGCTCCGCTTCCATTTTGCATACAGTCTATTCCTTGTTTTAATAGCGTTAATAACTTCAACTGTGTACCATGGTCATGTCTTGTTGCGTATTAATACGATTTTAGTAGGCAGAATTTCATTAAAAAGATCCCCAATAAACGTTTGTAAATAGTTTAACTTAACATTATGATCAGCATTGAATCAATATACAGAGCTCCTAGGGAGCTAAAAACGATGTGGCTTGAAGCCTATGAAGTTGGTGAGACAATACGGGAAAAGGCAATATTTAACGTGCAAAAGAGGAGGTCATGTTCACTTATACCGTCGAGAGAAATCTAATCGTATAGCAAGATAGATTGAAGGTTAGAAACAAAGAAGAGATCGAGAAGGATTGACGTAGAATTTGGCTTAAAACATGTAGGGATTGAGGTATTTACGATTGATAACCCACTAGAGCATATTGAATCACAAATTTGTCTGGAATAGGAATCATTTATAAGCAAATTACGATTAAAGTCTCCGCAAAGTACAATATTGTTATCTAAGGGTGATATTTCTGATAAATATGAAAAAAATGGCTCAGATGAATAAATACGATGTGGATTGTAACCACACGCAATTAGGCACTTCGTATTCGAATCAAAAATTTCCAGAAACAAATATTCAACTTCAGAATTCATAGAATTGCGAACCAACTTAGCGTTTAGGCTTAAATCATTTTTAAAATCATATCTTTTCCTTTGAGTGGTATTGAGTCCAGGAAAATAAATTGAAAATATTTTTATCGAACGTCCATTTTCATATGGTATTTCGATTCCAATATTTTGAATTAGTCTAGTTTTTATCAAAGGGAGAACTTTATGTTTGATTATCTTGTTAACAACCACGGCAACACCGCCCCCACTCCTCTCTTCTCTATTTAAACAATAACAATACATTTTTTTTAGATATACTTACATTTTTATCTAACCAAGTTTCACTAAGTAGACTAACATCAATATTAGGTTTGCTTAGGAAAGCAAATTATTCTAAAGTTTTATTTCGAATGCCACACGCCCTGTGTGTCTAGACGTCATCTGGGTATTTCCTCTATTACGCGATGATTATCTCTTCCGCATGTTACAGAAACTCTTTCGGCTAATACAAATGGGGTCATTGGCCTTATGAGTTTCATAGCAGTTTCCACATTTGATATTGTTTGAATTGCAATTTTTAGTTTCGTGGTTTTCTGCACAATTAGCACAATGGGTTTTAATATGGTAATTCTTCTCTCCATGTCCATACATTTGGCAGTTGTAGCATTGTGTGAGTCTATTTGTTTTTCGGCGAGCGAAGTCCCATTTGACCTGGGTTTTGTAAATGGATCTAAATTGCTTTTTAAGATTATTTAATTTAATTGAACCAGACTCGAGATAAATTAGATAACATATATCAGTGAAACTATCATAATTCTTTTTGATCATTTTAACATTTAGGCATTTAAGTGATAATAAGTCTTTTTTAAGTTCTTCAGTTTTAGTTTCATGCAAACCATAGAGCATAACCTTGAATGACCTAGCTGATGGAAAATCATCAGAAAAAATCGTCAATTTTTTGTCGTGAGGGCATTACAGAGTTTGCTATGAATTTCTTGATTTTCGCAATTTATTTTTATACCGATTGTCATTTTTTTAATACTGTATTGGTCTAAGTTAAGTGCACGGAATAAAGCATGAATATTTTCGCTATTTTTTTTGCAAAACACAAACCGAGGGAATCTTTGCTTTTTTATTGGAAACTCCTTGTTCAGTGGTTTCATCAACCTCAATGCTATCTATACCATTGTCCGTATCAGGATGGGTTTGTAGTGGTATGAAGCAAGTGTTGCTGTATTGCGTGCTACTTTATTTCTGCTCCAAGTGACAGGATTTGAGCTCCGCTTCCATTTTGCATACAGTCTATTCCTTGTTTTAATAGCATTAAGAACTTCAACTGTGTACCATGGTCATGTCTTGTTGCGTATTAATACGGTTTTAGTAGGCAGAATTTCATTAAAAAGATCCCCAATAAACGTTTGTAAATAGTTTAACTTAACATTAGGATCAGCATTGAATCAATATACAGAGCTCCCAGGGAGCTAAAAACGATGTGGCTTGAAGCCTATGAAGTTGGTGACACAATACGGGAAAAGGCAATATTTAACGTGCAAAAGAGGAGGTCATGTTCACTTATACCGTCGAGAGAAATCTGATCGTATAGCAAGATAGATTGAAGGTTAGAAACAAAGAAGAGATCAAGAAGGATTGACGTAGAATTTGGCTTAAAACATGTAGGGATTGAGGTATTTACGATTGATAACCCACTAGACCATATTGAATCACAAATTTGTCTGGAATACGAATCATTTATAAGCAAATTACGATTCAAGTCTCCGCAAAGTACAATATTGTTATCTAAGGGTGATATTTCTGATAAATATGAAAAAAATGGCTCAGATGAATAAATACGATGTGGATTGTAACCACACGCAATTAGGCACTTCGTATTCCAATCAAAAATTTCCAGAAACAAATATTCAACTTCAAAATTCATAGAATTGCGAACCAACTTAGCGTGTAGGCTTAAATCATTTTTAAAATCATATCTTTTCCTTTGAGTGGTATTGAGTCCAGGAAAATAAATTGAAAATATTTTTATCGAACGTCCATTTTCATATGGTATTTCGATTCCAATATTTTGAATTAGTCTAGTTTTTATCAAAAGGAGAACTTAATGTTTGATTATCTTGTTAACAACCACGGCAACACCGCCCCCACTCCTCTCTTCTCTATTTAAACAATAACAATACATTTTTTTTTTTAGATATGCTTACATTTTTATCTAACCAAGTTTCACTAAGTAGACTAACATCAATATAAGGTTTGCTTAGGAAAGCAAAATATTCTAAAGTTTTATTTCGAATGCTTCTAGCATTCCAACAATTTATTTTAAGATTTGCATTCATCATTATTTACCTGAGTATAAATATTTAATAGCTAATTGTGCAATCGTGTTAAATTGTTGTGATTTGGTTTTGCACCGTCCAAGTAGTGTTATTATCTCAGCTGTGAGGGAGTTGATTTCTTCCATTGTAAAAAGATCGCTGGTCCCAGCAAAACCGTTTTGTTTTGTTCGAGGTGTTCGTCCATCCATTATTATTGTTGTCGTTTTCCATGTTTGCATGAGAAGCAATGGCTGTAGTTGAGCTTATCACAATGCTCTTATGTTTTGGGGAGAGGGCAGGGAAGTGGCAATATTTGGTGTGTATTCAGAAAAATGTTGTTGTTGTGGCTGTGACACACGCACTGTGTGTCTAGACGTCATCTGGGTATTTCCTCTATTCCGCGATGATTATCTCTCCCGCATGTTACAGAAACTCTTTCGGCTAATACAAATGCAGTTTGCACATTTGATATTGTTTGAATTGCAATTTTTAGTTTCGTGGTTTTCTGTACAAATAGCACAATGGGTTTTAATATGGTAATTCTTCTCTCCATGTCCATACCTTTGGCAGTTGTAGGCATTGTGTGAGTCTATTTGTTTGTTGGCGAGCTAAGTCCCATTTGACCTGGGTTTTGTAAATGGATCTAAATTGCTTTTTAAGATTATTTAATTTAATTGAACCAGACTCGAGATAAATTAGATAACATATATCAGTGAAACTATCATAATTCTTTTTGATCATTTTAACATTTAGACATTTAAGCCCTAGTGATAATAAGTCTTTTCTAAGTTCTTCAGTTTTAGTTTCATGCAAACCATAGAGCATAAGCCTGAATGACCTAGCTGATGGAAAATCATGAGAAAAAATCGTCAATTTTTTGTCGTGAGGGCATTACAGAGTTTGCTATGAATTTCTTGATTTTCGCAATTTATTTTTATACCAATTGTCATTTTTTTAATACTGTATTGTTCTAAGTTAAGTGCACGGAATAAAACATGAATATTTTCACTATTTTTTTGCAAAACACAAACCGAGGGAATCTTTGCTTTTTTATTGAAAACTCCTTGTTCAGTGGTTTCATCAACCTCAATGCTATCTATACCATTGTCCGTATCAGGATGGGTTTGTAGTGGTATGAAGCAAGTGTTGCTGTATTGCGTGCTACTTTATATCTGCTCCAAATGACAGGATTTGAGCTCCGCTTCCATTTTGCATACAGTCTATTCCTTGTTTTAATAGCATTAATAACTTCAACTGTGTACCATGGTCATGTCTTGTTGCGTATTAATACGGTTTTAGTAGGCAGAATTTCATTAAAAAGATCCCCAATAAACGTTTGTAAATAGTTTAACTTAACATTAGGATCAGCATTGAATCAATATACAGAGCTCCCAGGGAGCTAAAAACGATGTGGCTTGAAGCCTATGAAGTTGGTGAGACAATACGGGAAAAGGCAATATTTAACGTGCAAAAGAGGGGGTCATGTTCACTTATACCGTCGAGAGAAATCTGATCGTATAGCAAGATATATTGAAGGTTAGAAACAAAGAAGAGATCAAGAAGGATTGACGTAGAATTTGGCTTAAAACATGTAGGGATTGAGGTATTTACGATTGATAACCCACTAGACCATATTGAATCACAAATTTGTCTGGAATACGAATCATTTATAAGCAAATTACGATTAAAGTCTCCGCAAAGTACAATATTGTTATCTAAGGGTGATATTTCTGATAAATATAAAAAAATGGCTCAGATGAATAAATACGATGTGGATTGTAACCACACGCAATTAGGCACTTCGTATTCGAATCAAAAATTTCCAGAAACAAATATTCAACTTCAAAATTCATAGAATTGCGAACCAACTTAGCGTGTAGGCTTAAATCATTTTTAAAATCATATCTTTTCCTTTGAGTGGTATTGAGTCCAGGAAAATAAATTGAAAATATTTTTATCGAACGTCCATTTTCAGATGGTATTTCGATTCCAATATTTTGAATTAGTCTAGTTTTTATCAAAAGGAGAACTTTATGTTTGATTATCTTGTTAACAACCACGGCAACACCGCCCCCACTCCTCTCTTCTCTATTTAAACAATAACAATACATTTTTTTTAGATATGCTTACATTTTTATCTAACCAAGTTTCACTAAGTAGACTAACATCAATATAAGGTTTGCTTAGGAAAGCAAAATATTCTAAAGTTTTATTTCGAATGCTTCTAGCATTCCAACAATTTATTTTAAGATTTGCATTCATCATTATTTACCTGAGTATAAATATTTAATAGCTAATTGTGCAATCGTGTTAAATTGTTGTGATTTGGTTTTGCACCGTCCAAGTAGTGTTATTATCTCAGCTGTGAGGGAGTTGATTTCTTCCATTGTAAAAAGATCGCTGGTCCCAGCAAAACCGTTTTGTTTTGTTCGAGGTGTTCGTCCATCCATTGTTATTGTTGTCGTTTTCCATGTTTGCATGAGAAGCAATGGCTGTAGTTGAGCTTATCACAATGCTCTTATGTTTTTGGGAGAGGGCAGGGAAGTGGCAATATTTGGTGTGTATTCAGAAAAATGTTGTTGTTGTGGCTGTGACACACGCACTGTGTGTCTAGACGTCATCTGGGTATTTCCTCTATTCCGCGATGATTATCTCTCCCGCATGTTACAGAAACTCTTTCGGCTAATACAAATGCAGTTTGCACATTTGATATTGTTTGAATTGCAATTTTTAGTTTCGTGGTTTTCTGTACAAATAGCACAATGGGTTTTAATATGGTAATTCTTCTCTCCATGTCCATACATTTGGCAGTTGTAGGCATTGTGTGAGTCTATTTGTTTGTTGGCGAGCTAAGTCCCATTTGACCTGGGTTTTGTAAATGGATCTAAATTGCTTTTTAAGATTATTTAATTTAATTGAACCAGACTCGAGATAAATTAGATAACATATATCAGTGAAACTATCATAATTCTTTTTGATCATTTTAACATTTAGACATTTAAGCCCTAGTGATAATAAGTCTTTTCTAAGTTCTTCAGTTTTAGTTTCATGCAAACCATAGAGCATAACCCTGAATGACCTAGCTGATGGAAAATCATGAGAAAAAATCGTCAATTTTTTGTCGTGAGGGCATTACAGAGTTTGCTATGAATTTCTTGATTTTCGCAATTTATTTTTATACCAATTGTCATTTTTTTAATACTGTATTGTTCTAAGTTAAGTGCACGGAATAAAACATGAATATTTTCACTATTTTTTTGAACACAAACCGAGGGAATCTTTGCGTTTTTATTGAAAACTCCTTGTTCAGTGGTTTCATCAACCTCAATGCTATCTATACCATTGTCCGTATCAGGATGGGTTTGTAGTGGTATGAAGCAAGTGTTGCTGTATTGCGTGCTACTTTATATCTGCTCCAAATGACAGGATTTGAGCTCCGCTTCCATTTTGCATACAGTCTATTCCTTGTTTTAATAGCGTTAATAACTTCAACTGTGTACCATGGTCATGTCTTGTTGCGTATTAATACGGTTTTAGTAGGCAGAATTTCATTAAAAAGATCCCCAATAAACGTTTGTAAATAGTTTAACTTAACATTAGGATCAGCATTGAATCAATATACAGAGCTCCCAGGGAGCTAAAAACGATGTGGCTTGAAGCCTATGAAGTTGGTGAGACAATACGGGAAAAGGCAATATTTAACGTGCAAAAGAGGAGGTCATGTTCACTTATACCGTCGAGAGAAATCTGATCGTATAGCAAGATATATTGAAGGTTAGAAACAAAGAAGAGATCAAGAAGGATTGACGTAGAATTTGGCTTAAAACATGTAGGGATTGAGGTATTTACGATTGATAACCCACTAGACCATATTGAATCACAAATTTGTCTGGAATACGAATCATTTATAAGCAAATTACGATTAAAGTCTCCGCAAAGTACAATATTGTTATCTAAGGGTGATATTTCTGATAAATATAAAAAAATGGCTCAGATGAATAAATACGATGTGGATTGTAACCACACGCAATTAGGCACTTCGTATTCGAATCAAAAATTTCCAGAAACAAATATTCAACTTCAGAATTCATAGAATTGCGAACCAACTTAGCGTGTAGGCTTAAATCATTTTTAAAATCATATCTTTTCCTTTGAGTGGTATTGAGTCCAGGAAAATAAATTGAAAATATTTTTATCGAACGTCCATTTTCATATGGTATTTCGATTCCAATATTTTGAATTAGTCTAGTTTTTATCAAAAGGAGAACTTTATGTTTGATTATCTTGTTAACAACCACGGCAACACCGCCCCCACTCCTCTCTTCTCTATTTAAACAATAACAATACATTTTTTTTTTTAGATATGCTTACATTTTTATCTAACCAAGTTTCACTAAGTAGACTAACATCAATATAAGGTTTGCTTAGGAAAGCAAAATATTCTAAAGTTTTATTTCGAATGCTTCTAGCATTCCAATAATTTATTTTAAGATTTGCATTCATCATTATTTACCTGAGTATAAATATTTAATAGCTAATTGTGCAATCGTGTTAAATTGTTGTGATTTGGTTTTGCACCGTCCAAGTAGTGTTATTATCTCAGCTGTGAGGGAGTTGATTTCTTCCATTGTAAAAAGATCGCTGGTCCCAGCACAACCGTTTTGTTTTGTTCGAGGTGTTCGTCCATCCATTGTTATTGTTGTCGTTTTCCATGTTTGCATGAGAAGCAATGGCTGTAGTTGAGCTTATCACAATGCTCTTATGTTTTGGGGAGAGGGCAGGGAAGTGGCAATATTTGGTGTGTATTCAGAAAAATGTTGTTGTTGTGGCTGTGACACACGCACTGTGTGTCTAGACGTCATCTGGGTATTTCCTCTATTCCGCGATGATTATCTCTCCCGCATGTTACAGAAACTCTTTCGGCTAATACAAATGCAGTTTGCACATTTGATATTGTTTGAATTGCAATTTTTAGTTTCGTGGTTTTCTGTACAAATAGCCAATGGGTTTTAATATGGTAATTCTTCTCTCCATGTCCATACATTTGGCAGTTGTAGGCATTGTGTGAGTCTATTTGTTTGTTGGCGAGCTAAGTCCCATTTGACCTGGGTTTTGTAAATGGATCTAAATTGCTTTTTAAGATTATTTAATTTAATTGAACCAGACTCGAGATAAATTAGATAACATATATCAGTGAAACTATCATAATTCTTTTTGATCATTTTAACATTTAGACATTTAAGCCCTAGTGATAATAAGTCTTTTCTAAGTTCTTCAGTTTTAGTTTCATGCAAACCATAGAGCATAACCCTGAATGACCTAGCTGATGGAAAATCATGAGAAAAAATCGTCAATTTTTTGTCGTGAGGGCATTACAGAGTTTGCTATGAATTTCTTGATTTTCGCAATTTATTTTTATACCAATTGTCATTTTTTTAATACTGTATTGTTCTAAGTTAAGTGCACGGAATAAAACATGAATATTTTCACTATTTTTTTGCAAAACACAAACCGAGGGAATCTTTGCTTTTTTATTGAAAACTCCTTGTTCAGTGGTTTCATCAACCTCAATGCTATCTATACCATTGTCCGTATCAGGATGGGTTTGTAGTGGTATGAAGCAAGTGTTGCTGTATTGCGTGCTACTTTATATCTGCTCCAAATGACAGGATTTGAGCTCCGCTTCCATTTTGCATACAGTCTATTCCTTGTTTTAATAGCGTTAATAACTTCAACTGTGTACCATGGTCATGTCTTGTTGCGTATTAATACGGTTTTAGTAGGCAGAATTTCATTAAAAAGATCCCCAATAAACGTTTGTAAATAGTTTAACTTAACATTAGGATCAGCATTGAATCAATATACAGAGCTCCCAGGGAGCTAAAAACGATGTGGCTTGAAGCCTATGAAGTTGGTGAGACAATACGGGAAAAGGCAATATTTAACGTGCAAAAGAGGAGGTCATGTTCACTTATACCGTCGAGAGAAATCTGATCGTATAGCAAGATATATTGAATGTTAGAAACAAAGAAGAGATCAAGAAGGATTGACGTAGAATTTGGCTTAAAACATGTAGGGATTGAGGTATTTACGATTGATAACCCACTAGACCATATTGAATCACAAATTTGTCTGGAATACGAATCATTTATAAGCAAATTACGATTAGTCTCCGCAAAGTACAATATTGTTATCTAAGGGTGATATTTCTGATAAATATAAAAAAATGGCTCAGATGAATAAATACGATGTGGATTGTAACCACACGCAATTAGGCACTTCGTATTCGAATCAAAAATTTCCAGAAACAAATATTCAACTTCAGAATTCATAGAATTGCGAACCAACTTAGCGTGTAGGCTTAAATCATTTTTAAAATCATATCTTTTCCTTTGAGTGGTATTGAGTCCAGGAAAATAAATTGAAAATATTTTTATCGAACGTCCATTTTCATATGGTATTTCGATTCCAATATTTTGAATTAGTCTAGTTCTTATCAAAAGGAGAACTTTATGTTTGATTATCTTGTTAACAACCACGGCAACACCGCCCCCACTCCTCTCTTCTCTATTTAAACAATAACAATACATTTTTTTTTTTAGATATACTTACATTTTTATCTAACCAAGTTTCACTAAGTAGACTAACATCAATATAAGGTTTGCTTAGGAAAGCAAAATATTCTAAAGTTTTATTTCGAATGCTTCTAGCATTCCAACAATTTATTTTAAGATTTGCATTCATCATTATTTACCTGAGTATAAATATTTAATAGCTAATTGTGCAATCGTGTTAAATTGTTGTGATTTGGTTTTGCACCGTCCAAGTAGTGTTATTATCTCAGCTGTGAGGGAGATGATTTCTTCCATTGTAAAAAGATCGCTGGTCCCAGCAAAACCGTTTTGTTTTGTTCGAGGTGTTCGTCCATCCATTGTTATTGTTGTCGTTTTCCATGTTTGCATGAGAAGCAATGGCTGTAGTTGAGCTTATCACAATGCTCTTATGTTTTGGGGAGAGCGCAGGGAATGGCAATATTTGGTGTGTATTCAGAAAAATGTTGTTGTTGTGGCTGTGACACACGCACTGTGTGTCTAGACGTCATCTGGGTATTTCCTCTATTACGCGATGATTATCTCTCCCGCATGTTACAGAAACTCTTTCGGCTAATACAAATGCAGTTTGCATATTTGATATTGTTTGAATTGCAATTTTTAGTTTCGTGGTTTTCTGTACAATTAGCACAATGGGTTTTAATATGATAATTCTTCTCTCCATGTCCATACATTTGGCAGTTGTAGGCATTGTGTGAGTCTATTTGTTTGTTGGCGAGCTAAGTCCCATTTGACCTGGGTTTTGTAAATGGATCTAAATTGCTTTTTAAGATTATTTAATTTAATTGAACCAGACTCGAGATAAATTAGATAACATATATCAGTGAAACTATCATAATTCTTTTTGATCATTTTAACATTTAGACATTTAAGCCCTAGTGATAATAAGTCTTTTCTAAGTTCTTCAGTTTTAGTTTCATGCAAACCATAGAGCATAACCCTGAATGACCTAGCTGATGGAAAATCATGAGAAAAAATCGTCAATTTTTTGTCGTGAGGGCATTACAGAGTTTGCTATGAATTTCTTGATTTTCGCAATTTATTTTTATACCAATTGTCATTTTTTTAATACTGTATTGGTCTAAGTTAAGTGCACGGAATAAAACATGAATATTTTCACTATTTTTTTGCAAAACACAAACCGAGAAAATCTTTGCTTTTTTATTGGAAACTCCTTGTTCAGTGGTTTCATCAACCTCAATGCTATCTATACCATTGTCCGTATCAGGATGGGTTTGTAGTGGTATGAAGCAAGTGTTGCTGTATTGCGTGCTACTTTATATCTGCTCCAAATGACAGGATTTGAGCTCCGCTTCCATTTTGCATACAGTCTATTCCTTGTTTTAATAGCGTTAATAACTTCAACTGTGTACCATGGTCATGTCTTGTTGCGTATTAATACGGTTTTAGTAGGCAGAATTTCATTAAAATGATCCCCAATAAACGTTTATAAATAGTTTAACTTAACATTATGATCAGCATTGAATCAATATACAGAGCTCCTAGGGAGCTAAAAACGATGTGGCTTGAAGCCTATGAAGTTGGTGAGACAATACGGGAAAAGGCAATATTTAACGTGCAAAAGAGGAGGTCATGTTCACTTATACCGTCGAGAGAAATCTAATCGTATAGCAAGATAGATTGAAGGTTAGAAACAAAGAAGAGATCGAGAAGGATTGACGTAGAATTTGGCTTAAAACATGTAGGGATTGAGGTATTTACGATTGATAACCCACTAGAGCATATTGAATCACAAATTTGTGTGGAATAGGAATCATTTATAAGCAAATTACGATTAAAGTCTCCGCAAAGTACAATATTGTTATCTAAGGGTGATATTTCTGATAAATATGAAAAAAATGGCTCAGATGAATAAATACGATGTGGATTGTAACCACACGCAATTAGGCACTTCGTATTCGAATCAAAAATTTCCAGAAACAAATATTCAACTTCAGAATTCATAGAATTGCGAACCAACTTAGCGTTTAGGCTTAAATCATTTTTAAAATCATATCTTTTCCTTTGAGTGGTATTGAGTCCAGGAAAATAAATTGAAAATATTTTTATCGAACGTCCATTTTCATATGGTATTTCGATTCCAATATTTTGAATTAGTCTAGTTTTTATCAAAGGGAGAACTTTATGTTTGATTATCTTGTTAACAACCACGGCAACACCGCCCCCACTCCTCTCTTCTCTATTTAAACAATAACAATACATTTTTTTTAGATATACTTACATTTTTATCTAACCAAGTTTCACTAAGTAGACTAACATCAATATTAGGTTTGCTTAGGAAAGCAAATTATTCTAAAGTTTTATTTCGAATGCCACACGCACTGTGTGTCTAGACGTCATCTGGGTATTTCCTCTATTACGCGATGATTATCTCTTCCGCATGTTACAGAAACTCTTTCGGCTAATACAAATGGGGTCATTGGCCTTATGAGTTTCAGTGCAGTTTGCACATTTGATATTGTTTGAATTGCAATTTTTAGTTTCGTGGTTTTCTGCACAATTAGAACAATGGGTTTTAATATGGTAATTCTTCTCTCCATGTCCATACATTTGGCAGTTGTAGCATCGTGTGAGTCTATTTGTTTTTCGGCGAGCGAAGTCCTATTTGACCTGGGTTTTGTAAATGGATCTAAATTGCTTTTTAAGATTATTTAATTTAATTGAACCAGACTCGAGATAAATTAGATAACATATATCAGTGAAACTATCATAATTCTTTTTGATCATTTTAACATTTAGGCATTTAAGTGATAATAAGTCTTTTTTAAGTTCTTCAGTTTTTGTTTCATGCAAAACATAGAGCATAACCTTGAATGACCTAGCTGATGGAAAATCATCAGAAAAAATCGTCAATTTTTTGTCGTGAGGCATTACAGAGTTTGCTATGAATTTCTTGATTTTCGCAATTTATTTTTATACCAATTGTCATTTTTTTAATACTGTATTGGTCTAAGTTAAGTGCACGAAATAAAGCATGAATATTTTCACTATTTTTTTTTGGCAAAACACAAACCGAGGGAATCTTTGCTTTTTCATTGGAAACTCCTTGTTCAGTGGTTTCATCAACCTCAATGCTATCTATACCATTGTCCGTATCAGGATAGGTTTGTAGTGGTATGAAGCAAGTGTTGCTGTATTGCGTGCTACTTTATATCTGCTCCAAATGACAGGATTTGAGCTCCGCTTCCATTTTTCATACAGTCTATTCCTTGTTTTAATAGCGTTAATAACTTCAACTGTGTACCATGGTCATGTCTTGTTGCGTATTAATACGGTTTTAGTAGGCAGAATTTCATTAAAAAGATCCCCAATAAACGTTTGTAAATAGTTTAACTTAACATTAGGATCAGCATTGAATCAATATACAGAGCTCCCAGGGAGCTAAAAACGATGTGGCTTGAAGCCTATGAAGTTGGTGAGACAATACGGGAAAAGGCAATATTTAACGTGCAAAAGAGGAGGTCATGTTCACTTATACCGTCGAGAGAAATCTGATCGTATAGCAAGATATATTGAAGGTTAGAAACAAAGAAGAGATCAAGAAGGATTGACGTAGAATTTGGCTTAAAACATGTAGGGATTGAGGTATTTACGATTGATAACCCACTAGACCATATTGAATCACAAATTTGTCTGGAATACGAATCATTTATAAGCAAATTACGATTAAAGTCTCCGCAAAGTACAATATTGTTATCTAAGGGTGATATTTCTGATAAATATAAAAAAATGGCTCAGATGAATAAATACGATGTGGATTGTAACCACACGCAATTAGGCACTTCGTATTCGAATCAAAAATTTCCAGAAACAAATATTCAACTTCAGAATTCATAGAATTGCGAACCAACTTAGCGTGTAGGCTTAAATTATTTTTAAAATCCTATCTTTTCCTTTGAGTGGTATTGAGTCCAGGAAAATAAATTGAAAATATTTTTATCGAACGTCCATTTTCATATGGTATTTCGATTCCAATATTTTGAATTAGTCTAGTTTTTATCAAAAGGAGAACTTTATGTTTGATTATCTTGTTAACAACCACGGCAACACCGCCCCCACTCCTCTCTTCTCTATTTAAACAATAACAATACATTTTTTTTTTAGATATGCTTACATTTTTATCTAACCAAGTTTCACTAAGTAGACTAACATCAATATAAGGTTTGCTTAGGAAAGCAAAATATTCTAAAGTTTTATTTCGAATGCTTCTAGCATTCCAACAATTTATTTTAAGATTTGCATTCATCATTATTTACCTGAGTATAAATATTTAATAGCTAATTGTGCAATCGTGTTAAATTGTTGTGATTTGGTTTTGCACCGTCCAAGTAGTGTTATTATCTCAGCTGTGAGGGAGTTGATTTCTTCCATTGTAAAAAGATCGCTGGTCCCAGCAAAACCGTTTTGTTTTGTTCGAGGTGTTCGTCCATCCATTGTTATTGTTGTCGTTTTCCATGTTTGCATGAGAAGCAATGGCTGTAGTTGAGCTTATCACAATGCTCTTATGTTTTGGGGAGAGGGCAGGGAATGGCAATATTTGGTGTGTATTCAGAAAAATGTTGTTGTTGTGGCTGTGACACACGCACTGTGTGTCTAGACGTCATCTGGGTATTTCCTCTATTACGCGATGATTATCTCTCCCGCATGTTACAGAAACTCTTTCGGCTAATACAAATGCAGTTTGCATATTTGATATTGTTTGAATTGCAATTTTTAGTTTCGTGGTTTTCTGTACAATTAGCACAATGGGTTTTAATATGATAATTCTTCTCTCCATGTCCATACATTTGGCAGTTGTAGGCATTGTGTGAGTCTATTTGTTTGTTGGCGAGCTAAGTCCCATTTGACCTGGGTTTTGTAAATGGATCTAAATTGCTTTTTAAGATTATTTAATTTAATTGAACCAGACTCGAGATAAATTAGATAACATATATCAGTGAAACTATCATAATTCTCTTTGATCATTTTAACATTTAGGCATTTAAGCCCTAGTGATAATAAGTCTTTTTAAAGTTCTTCAGTTTTAGTTTCATGCAAATCATAGAGCATAACCCTGAATGACCTAGCTGATGGAAAATCATGAGAAAAAATCGTCAATTTTTTGTCGTGAGGGCATTACAGAGTTTGCTATGAATTTCTTGATTTTCGCAATTTATTTTTATACCAATTGTCATTTTTTTAATACTGTATTGGTCTAAGTTAAGTGCACGGAATAAAACATGAATATTTTCACTATTTTTTTGCAAAACACAAACCGAGAAAATCTTTGCTTTTTTATTGGAAACTCCTTGTTCAGTGGTTTCATCAACCTCAATGCTATCTATACCATTGTCCGTATCAGGATGGGTTTGTAGTGGTATGAAGCAAGTGTTGCTGTATTGCGTGCTACTTTATATCTGCTCCAAATGACAGGATTTGAGCTCCGCTTCCATTTTGCATACAGTCTATTCCTTGTTTTAATAGCGTTAATAACTTCAACTGTGTACCATGGTCATGTCTTGTTGCGTATTAATACGGTTTTAGTAGGCAAAATTTCATTAAAATGATCCCCAATAAACGTTTATAAATAGTTTAACTTAACATTATGATCAGCATTGAATCAATATACAGAGCTCCTAGGGAGCTAAAAACGATGTGGCTTGAAGCCTATGAAGTTGGTGAGACAATACGGGAAAAGGCAATATTTAACGTGCAAAAGAGGAGGTCATGTTCACTTATACCGTCGAGAGAAATCTAATCGTATAGCAAGATAGATTGAAGGTTAGAAACAAAGAAGAGATCGAGAAGGATTGACGTAGAATTTGGCTTAAAACATGTAGGGATTGAGGTATTTACGATTGATAACCCACTAGAGCATATTGAATCACAAATTTGTGTGGAATAGGAATCATTTATAAGCAAATTACGATTAAAGTCTCCGCAAAGTACAATATTGTTATCTAAGGGTGATATTTCTGATAAATATGAAAAAAATGGCTCAGATGAATAAATACGATGTGGATTGTAACCACACGCAATTAGGCACTTCGTATTCGAATCAAAAATTTCCAGAAACAAATATTCAACTTCAGAATTCATAGAATTGCGAACCAACTTAGCGTTTAGGCTTAAATCATTTTTAAAATCATATCTTTTCCTTTGAGTGGTATTGAGTCCAGGAAAATAAATTGAAAATATTTTTATCGAACGTCCATTTTCATATGGTATTTCGATTCCAATATTTTGAATTAGTCTAGTTTTTATCAAAGGGAGAACTTTATGTTTGATTATCTTGTTAACAACCACGGCAACACCGCCCCCACTCCTCTCTTCTCTATTTAAACAATAACAATACATTTTTTTTAGATATACTTACATTTTTATCTAACCAAGTTTCACTAAGTAGACTAACATCAATATTAGGTTTGCTTAGGAAAGCAAATTATTCTAAAGTTTTATTTCGAATGCCACACGCACTGTGTGTCTAGACGTCATCTGGGTATTTCCTCTATTACGCGATGATTATCTCTTCCGCATGTTACAGAAACTCTTTCGGCTAATACAAATGGGGTCATTGGCCTTATGAGTTTCAGTGCAGTTTGCACATTTGATATTGTTTGAATTGCAATTTTTAGTTTCGTGGTTTTCTGCACAATTAGAACAATGGGTTTTAATATGGTAATTCTTCTCTCCATGTCCATACATTTGGCAGTTGTAGCATCGTGTGAGTCTATTTGTTTTTCGGCGAGCGAAGTCCTATTTGACCTGGGTTTTGTAAATGGATCTAAATTGCTTTTTAAGATTATTTAATTTAATTGAACCAGACTCGAGATAAATTAGATAACATATATCAGTGAAACTATCATAATTCTTTTTGATCATTTTAACATTTAGGCATTTAAGTGATAATAAGTCTTTTTTAAGTTCTTCAGTTTTTGTTTCATGCAAAACATAGAGCATAACCTTGAATGACCTAGCTGATGGAAAATCATCAGAAAAAATCGTCAATTTTTTGTCGTGAGGCATTACAGAGTTTGCTATGAATTTCTTGATTTTCGCAATTTATTTTTATACCAATTGTCATTTTTTTAATACTGTATTGGTCTAAGTTAAGTGCACGAAATAAAGCATGAATATTTTCACTATTTTTTTTTGGCAAAACACAAACCGAGGGAATCTTTGCTTTTTCATTGGAAACTCCTTGTTCAGTGGTTTCATCAACCTCAATGCTATCTATACCATTGTCCGTATCAGGATAGGTTTGTAGTGGTATGAAGCAAGTGTTGCTGTATTGCGTGCTACTTTATATCTGCTCCAAATGACAGGATTTGAGCTCCGCTTCCATTTTTCATACAGTCTATTCCTTGTTTTAATAGCGTTAATAACTTCAACTGTGTACCATGGTCATGTCTTGTTGCGTATTAATACGGTTTTAGTAGGCAGAATTTCATTAAAAAGATCCCCAATAAACGTTTGTAAATAGTTTAACTTAACATTAGGATCAGCATTGAATCAATATACAGAGCTCCCAGGGAGCTAAAAACGATGTGGCTTGAAGCCTATGAAGTTGGTGAGACAATACGGGAAAAGGCAATATTTAACGTGCAAAAGAGGAGGTCATGTTCACTTATACCGTCGAGAGAAATCTGATCGTATAGCAAGATATATTGAAGGTTAGAAACAAAGAAGAGATCAAGAAGGATTGACGTAGAATTTGGCTTAAAACATGTAGGGATTGAGGTATTTACGATTGATAACCCACTAGACCATATTGAATCACAAATTTGTCTGGAATACGAATCATTTATAAGCAAATTACGATTAAAGTCTCCGCAAAGTACAATATTGTTATCTAAGGGTGATATTTCTGATAAATATAAAAAAATGGCTCAGATGAATAAATACGATGTGGATTGTAACCACACGCAATTAGGCACTTCGTATTCGAATCAAAAATTTCCAGAAACAAATATTCAACTTCAGAATTCATAGAATTGCGAACCAACTTAGCGTGTAGGCTTAAATTATTTTTAAAATCCTATCTTTTCCTTTGAGTGGTATTGAGTCCAGGAAAATAAATTGAAAATATTTTTATCGAACGTCCATTTTCATATGGTATTTCGATTCCAATATTTTGAATTAGTCTAGTTTTTATCAAAAGGAGAACTTTATGTTTGATTATCTTGTTAACAACCACGGCAACACCGCCCCCACTCCTCTCTTCTCTATTTAAACAATAACAATACATTTTTTTTTTAGATATGCTTACATTTTTATCTAACCAAGTTTCACTAAGTAGACTAACATCAATATAAGGTTTGCTTAGGAAAGCAAAATATTCTAAAGTTTTATTTCGAATGCTTCTAGCATTCCAACAATTTATTTTAAGATTTGCATTCATCATTATTTACCTGAGTATAAATATTTAATAGCTAATTGTGCAATCGTGTTAAATTGTTGTGATTTGGTTTTGCACCGTCCAAGTAGTGTTATTATCTCAGCTGTGAGGGAGTTGATTTCTTCCATTGTAAAAAGATCGCTGGTCCCAGCAAAACCGTTTTGTTTTGTTCGAGGTGTTCGTCCATCCATTGTTATTGTTGTCGTTTTCCATGTTTGCATGAGAAGCAATGGCTGTAGTTGAGCTTATCACAATGCTCTTATGTTTTGGGGAGAGGGCAGGGAATGGCAATATTTGGTGTGTATTCAGAAAAATGTTGTTGTTGTGGCTGTGACACACGCACTGTGTGTCTAGACGTCATCTGGGTATTTCCTCTATTACGCGATGATTATCTCTCCCGCATGTTACAGAAACTCTTTCGGCTAATACAAATGCAGTTTGCATATTTGATATTGTTTGAATTGCAATTTTTAGTTTCGTGGTTTTCTGTACAATTAGCACAATGGGTTTTAATATGATAATTCTTCTCTCCATGTCCATAGATTTGGCAGTTGTAGGCATTGTGTGAGTCTATTTGTTTGTTGGCGAGCTAAGTCCCATTTGACCTGGGTTTTGTAAATGGATCTAAATTGCTTTTTAAGATTATTTAATTTAATTGAACCAGACTCGAGATAAATTAGATAACATATATCAGTGAAACTATCATAATTCTCTTTGATCATTTTAACATTTAGGCATTTAAGCCCTAGTGATAATAAGTCTTTTTAAAGTTCTTCAGTTTTAGTTTCATGCAAATCATAGAGCATAACCCTGAATGACCTAGCTGATGGAAAATCATGAGAAAAAATCGTCAATTTTTTGTCGTGAGGGCATTACAGAGTTTGCTATGAATTTCTTGATTTTCGCAATTTATTTTTATACCAATTGTCATTTTTTTAATACTGTATTGGTCTAAGTTAAGTGCACGGAATAAAACATGAATATTTTCACTATTTTTTTGCAAAACCCAAACCGAGGGAATCTTTGCTTTTTTATTGGAAACTCCTTGTTCAGTGGTTTCATCAACCTCAATGCTATCTATACCATTGTCCGTATCAGGATGGGTTTGTAGTGGTATGAAACAAGTGTTGCTGTATTGCGTGCTACTTTATATCTGCTCCAAATGACAGGATTTGAGCTCCGCTTCCATTTTGCATACAGTCTATTCCTTGTTTTAATAGCGTTAATAACTTCAACTGTGTACCATGGTCATGTCTTGTTGCGTATTAATACGGTTTTAGTAGGCAGAATTTCATTAAAATGATCCCCAATAAACGTTTGTAAATAGTTTAACTTAACATTATGATCAGCATTGAATCAATATACAGAGCTCCTAGGGAGCTAAAAACGATGTGGCTTGAAGCCTATGAAGTTGGTGAGACAATACGGGAAAAGGCAATATTTAACGTGCAAAAGAGGAGGTCATGTTCACTTATACCGTCGAGTGAAATCTAATCGTATAGCAAGATAGATTGAAGGTTAGAAACAAAGAAGAGATCGAGAAGGATTGACGTAGAATTTGGCTTAAAACATGTAGGGATTGAGGTATTTACGATTGATAACCCACTAGAGCATATTGAATCACAAATTTGTCTGGAATAGGAATCATTTATAAGCAAATTACGATTAAAGTCTCCGCAAAGTACAATATTGTTATCTAAGGGTGATATTTCTGATAAATATGAAAAAAATGGCTCAGATGAATAAATACGATGTGGATTGTAACCACACGCAATTAGGCACTTCGTATTCGAATCAAAAATTTCCAGAAACAAATATTCAACTTCAGAATTCATAGAATTGCGAACCAACTTAGCGTTTAGGCTTAAATCATTTTTAAAATCATATCTTTTCCTTTGAGTGGTATTGAGTCCAGGAAAATAAATTGAAAATATTTTTATCGAACGTCCATTTTCATATGGTATTTCGATTCCAATATTTTGAATTAGTCTAGTTTTTATCAAAGGGAGAACTTTATGTTTGATTATCTTGTTAACAACCACGGCAACACCGCCCCCACTCCTCTCTTCTCTATTTAAACAATAACAATACATTTTTTTTAGATATACTTACATTTTTATCTAACCAAGTTTCACTAAGTAGACTAACATCAATATTAGGTTTGCTTAGGAAAGCAAATTATTCTAAAGTTTTATTTCGAATGCCACACGCACTGTGTGTCTAGACGTCATCTGGGTATTTCCTCTATTACGCGATGATTATCTCTTCCGCATGTTACAGAAACTCTTTCGGCTAATACAAATGGGGTCATTGGCCTTATGAGTTTCAGTGCAGTTTGCACATTTGATATTGTTTGAATTGCAATTTTTAGTTTCGTGGTTTTCTGCACAATTAGAACAATGGGTTTTAATATGGTAATTCTTCTCTCCATGTCCATACATTTGGCAGTTGTAGCATCGTGTGAGTCTATTTGTTTTTCGGCGAGCGAAGTCCTATTTGACCTGGGTTTTGTAAATGGATCTAAATTGCTTTTTAAGATTATTTAATTTAATTGAACCAGACTCGAGATAAATTAGATAACATATATCAGTGAAACTATCATAATTCTTTTTGATCATTTTAACATTTAGGCATTTAAGTGATAATAAGTCTTTTTTAAGTTCTTCAGTTTTTGTTTCATGCAAAACATAGAGCATAACCTTGAATGACCTAGCTGATGGAAAATCATCAGAAAAAATCGTCAATTTTTTGTCGTGAGGCATTACAGAGTTTGCTATGAATTTCTTGATTTTCGCAATTTATTTTTATACCAATTGTCATTTTTTTAATACTGTATTGGTCTAAGTTAAGTGCACGAAATAAAGCATGAATATTTTCACTATTTTTTTTTGGCAAAACACAAACCGAGGGAATCTTTGCTTTTTCATTGGAAACTCCTTGTTCAGTGGTTTCATCAACCTCAATGCTATCTATACCATTGTCCGTATCAGGATAGGTTTGTAGTGGTATGAAGCAAGTGTTGCTGTATTGCGTGCTACTTTATATCTGCTCCAAATGACAGGATTTGAGCTCCGCTTCCATTTTTCATACAGTCTATTCCTTGTTTTAATAGCGTTAATAACTTCAACTGTGTACCATGGTCATGTCTTGTTGCGTATTAATACGGTTTTAGTAGGCAGAATTTCATTAAAAAGATCCCCAATAAACGTTTGTAAATAGTTTAACTTAACATTAGGATCAGCATTGAATCAATATACAGAGCTCCCAGGGAGCTAAAAACGATGTGGCTTGAAGCCTATGAAGTTGGTGAGACAATACGGGAAAAGGCAATATTTAACGTGCAAAAGAGGAGGTCATGTTCACTTATACCGTCGAGAGAAATCTGATCGTATAGCAAGATATATTGAAGGTTAGAAACAAAGAAGAGATCAAGAAGGATTGACGTAGAATTTGGCTTAAAACATGTAGGGATTGAGGTATTTACGATTGATAACCCACTAGACCATATTGAATCACAAATTTGTCTGGAATACGAATCATTTATAAGCAAATTACGATTAAAGTCTCCGCAAAGTACAATATTGTTATCTAAGGGTGATATTTCTGATAAATATAAAAAAATGGCTCAGATGAATAAATACGATGTGGATTGTAACCACACGCAATTAGGCACTTCGTATTCGAATCAAAAATTTCCAGAAACAAATATTCAACTTCAGAATTCATAGAATTGCGAACCAACTTAGCGTGTAGGCTTAAATTATTTTTAAAATCCTATCTTTTCCTTTGAGTGGTATTGAGTCCAGGAAAATAAATTGAAAATATTTTTATCGAACGTCCATTTTCATATGGTATTTCGATTCCAATATTTTGAATTAGTCTAGTTTTTATCAAAAGGAGAACTTTATGTTTGATTATCTTGTTAACAACCACGGCAACACCGCCCCCACTCCTCTCTTCTCTATTTAAACAATAACAATACATTTTTTTTTTAGATATGCTTACATTTTTATCTAACCAAGTTTCACTAAGTAGACTAACATCAATATAAGGTTTGCTTAGGAAAGCAAAATATTCTAAAGTTTTATTTCGAATGCTTCTAGCATTCCAACAATTTATTTTAAGATTTGCATTCATCATTATTTACCTGAGTATAAATATTTAATAGCTAATTGTGCAATCGTGTTAAATTGTTGTGATTTGGTTTTGCACCGTCCAAGTAGTGTTATTATCTCAGCTGTGAGGGAGTTGATTTCTTCCATTGTAAAAAGATCGCTGGTCCCAGCAAAACCGTTTTGTTTTGTTCGAGGTGTTCGTCCATCCATTGTTATTGTTGTCGTTTTCCATGTTTGCATGAGAAGCAATGGCTGTAGTTGAGCTTATCACAATGCTCTTATGTTTTGGGGAGAGGGCAGGGAATGGCAATATTTGGTGTGTATTCAGAAAAATGTTGTTGTTGTGGCTGTGACACACGCACTGTGTGTCTAGACGTCATCTGGGTATTTCCTCTATTACGCGATGATTATCTCTCCCGCATGTTACAGAAACTCTTTCGGCTAATACAAATGCAGTTTGCATATTTGATATTGTTTGAATTGCAATTTTTAGTTTCGTGGTTTTCTGTACAATTAGCACAATGGGTTTTAATATGATAATTCTTCTCTCCATGTCCATAGATTTGGCAGTTGTAGGCATTGTGTGAGTCTATTTGTTTGTTGGCGAGCTAAGTCCCATTTGACCTGGGTTTTGTAAATGGATCTAAATTGCTTTTTAAGATTATTTAATTTAATTGAACCAGACTCGAGATAAATTAGATAACATATATCAGTGAAACTATCATAATTCTCTTTGATCATTTTAACATTTAGGCATTTAAGCCCTAGTGATAATAAGTCTTTTTAAAGTTCTTCAGTTTTAGTTTCATGCAAATCATAGAGCATAACCCTGAATGACCTAGCTGATGGAAAATCATGAGAAAAAATCGTCAATTTTTTGTCGTGAGGGCATTACAGAGTTTGCTATGAATTTCTTGATTTTCGCAATTTATTTTTATACCAATTGTCATTTTTTTAATACTGTATTGGTCTAAGTTAAGTGCACGGAATAAAACATGAATATTTTCACTATTTTTTTGCAAAACCCAAACCGAGGGAATCTTTGCTTTTTTATTGGAAACTCCTTGTTCAGTGGTTTCATCAACCTCAATGCTATCTATACCATTGTCCGTATCAGGATGGGTTTGTAGTGGTATGAAACAAGTGTTGCTGTATTGCGTGCTACTTTATATCTGCTCCAAATGACAGGATTTGAGCTCCGCTTCCATTTTGCATACAGTCTATTCCTTGTTTTAATAGCGTTAATAACTTCAACTGTGTACCATGGTCATGTCTTGTTGCGTATTAATACGGTTTTAGTAGGCAGAATTTCATTAAAATGATCCCCAATAAACGTTTGTAAATAGTTTAACTTAACATTATGATCAGCATTGAATCAATATACAGAGCTCCTAGGGAGCTAAAAACGATGTGGCTTGAAGCCTATGAAGTTGGTGAGACAATACGGGAAAAGGCAATATTTAACGTGCAAAAGAGGAGGTCATGTTCACTTATACCGTCGAGTGAAATCTAATCGTATAGCAAGATAGATTGAAGGTTAGAAACAAAGAAGAGATCGAGAAGGATTGACGTAGAATTTGGCTTAAAACATGTAGGGATTGAGGTATTTACGATTGATAACCCACTAGAGCATATTGAATCACAAATTTGTCTGGAATAGGAATCATTTATAAGCAAATTACGATTAAAGTCTCCGCAAAGTACAATATTGTTATCTAAGGGTGATATTTCTGATAAATATGAAAAAAATGGCTCAGATGAATAAATACGATGTGGATTGTAACCACACGCAATTAGGCACTTCGTATTCGAATCAAAAATTTCCAGAAACAAATATTCAACTTCAGAATTCATAGAATTGCGAACCAACTTAGCGTTTAGGCTTAAATCATTTTTAAAATCATATCTTTTCCTTTGAGTGGTATTGAGTCCAGGAAAATAAATTGAAAATATTTTTATCGAACGTCCATTTTCATATGGTATTTCGATTCCAATATTTTGAATTAGTCTAGTTTTTATCAAAGGGAGAACTTTATGTTTGATTATCTTGTTAACAACCACGGCAACACCGCCCCCACTCCTCTCTTCTCTATTTAAACAATAACAATACATTTTTTTTAGATATACTTACATTTTTATCTAACCAAGTTTCACTAAGTAGACTAACATCAATATTAGGTTTGCTTAGGAAAGCAAATTATTCTAAAGTTTTATTTCGAATGCCACACGCACTGTGTGTCTAGACGTCATCTGGGTATTTCCTCTATTACGCGATGATTATCTCTTCCGCATGTTACAGAAACTCTTTCGGCTAATACAAATGGGGTCATTGGCCTTATGAGTTTCATTGCAGTTTCCACATTTGATATTGTTTGAATTGCAATTTTTAGTTTCGTGGTTTTCTGCACAATTAGCACAATGGGTTTTAATATGGTAATTCTTCTCTCCATGTCCATACATTTGGCAGTTGTAGCATTGTGTGAGTCTATTTGTTTTTCGGCGAGCGAAGTCCCATTTGACCTGGGTTTTGTAAATGGATCTAAATTGCTTTTTAAGATTATTTAATTTAATTGAACCAGACTCGAGATAAATTAGATAACATATATCAGTGAAACTATCATAATTCTTTTTGATCATTTTAACATTTAGGCATTTAAGTGATAATAAGTCTTTTTTAAGTTCTTCAGTTTTAGTTTCATGCAAACCATAGAGCATAACCTTGAATGACCTAGCTGATGGAAAATCATCAGAAAAAATCGTCAATTTTTTGTCGTGAGGGCATTACAGAGTTTGCTATGAATTTCTTGATTTTCGCAATTTATTTTTATACCAATTGTCATTTTTTTAATACTGTATTGGTCTAAGTTAAGTGCACGGAATAAGGCATGAATATTTTCACTATTTTTTTTGCAAAACACAAACCGAGGGAATCTTTGCTTTTTTAATGGAAACTCCTTGTTCAGTGGTTTCATCAACCTCAATGCTATCTATACCATTGTCCGTATCAGGATGGGTTTGTAGTGGTATGAAGCAAGTGTTGCTGTATTGCGTGCTACTTTATTTCTGCTCCAAGTGACAGGATTTGAGCTCCGCTTCCATTTTGCATACAGTCTATTCCTTGTTTTAATAGCATTAATAACTTCAACTGTGTACCATGGTCATGTCTTGTTGCGTATTAATACGGTTTCAGTAGGCAGAATTTCATTAAAAAGATCCCCAATAAACGTTTGTAAATAGTTTAACTTAACATTAGGATCCGCAGAGCTCCCAGGGAGCTAAAAACGATGTGGCTTGAAGCCTATGAAGTTGGTGACACAATACGGGAAAAGGCAATATTTAACGTGCAAAAGAGGAGGTCATGTTCACTTATACCGTCGAGAGAAATCTGATCGTATAGCAAGATAGATTGAAGGTTAGAAACAAAGAAGAGATCAAGAAGGATTGACGTAGAATTTGGCTTAAAACATGTAGGGATTGAGGTATTTACGATTGATAACCCACCAGACCATATTGAATCACAAATTTGTCTGGAATACGAATCATTTATAAGCAAATTACGATTAAAGTCTCCGCAAAGTACAATATTGTTATCTAAGGGTGATATTTCTGATAAATATGAAAAAAATGGCTCAGATGAATAAATACGATGTGGATTGTAACCACACGCAATTAGGCACTTCGTATTCGAATCAAAAATTTCCAGAAACAAATATTCAACTTCAGAATTCATAGAATTGCGAACCAACTTAGCGTTTAGGCTTAAATCATTTTTAAAATCATATCTTTTCCTTTGAGTGGTATTGAGTCCAGGAAAATAAATTGAAAATATTTTTATCGAACGTCCATTTTCATATGGTATTTCGATTCCAATATTTTGAATTAGTCTAGTTTTTATCAAAAGGAGAACTTTATGTTTGATTATCTTGTTAACAACCACGGCAACACCGCCCCCACTCCTCTCTTCTCTATTTAAACAATAACAATACATTTTTTTTTTAGATATACTTACATTTTTATCTAACCAAGTTTCACTAAGTAGACTAACATCAATATAAGGTTTGCTTAGGAAAGCAAAATATTCTAAAGTTTTATTTCGAATGCTTCTAGCATTCCAACAATTTATTTTAAGATTTGCATTCATCATTTTTTACCTGAGTATAAATATTTAATAGCTAATTGTGCAATCGTGTTAAATTGTTGTGATTTGGTTTTGCACCGTCCAAGTAGTGTTATTATCTCGGCTGTGAGGGAGTTGATTTCTTCCATTGTAAAAAGATCGCTGGTCCCAGCAAAACCGTTTTGTTTTGTTCGAGGTGTTTGTCCATCCATTGTTATTGTTGTCGTTTTCCATGTTTGCATGAGAAGCAATGGCTGTGGTTGAGCTTATCGCAATGCACTTATGTTTGGGGGAGAGGGCAGGGAAGTCGGCAATATTTGGTGTGTATTCAGAAAAATGTTGTTGTTGTGGCTGTGACACACGCACTGTGTGTCTAGACGTCATCTGGGTATTTCCTCTATTACGCGATGATTATCTCTCCCGCATGTTACAGAAACTCTTTCGGCTAATACAAATGGGGTCATTGGCCTTATGAGTTTCATTGCAGTTTGCACATTTAATATTGTTTGAATTGCAATTTTTAGTTTCGTGGTTTTCTGCACAATTAGCAGAATGGGTTTTAATATGGTAATTCTTCTCTCCATGTCCATACATTTGGCAGTTGTAGCATTGTGTGAGTCTATTTGTTTGTTGGCGAGCGAAGTCCCATTTGACCTGGGTTTTGTAAATGGATCTAAATTGCTTTTTAAGATTATTTAATTTAATTGAACCAGACTCGAGATAAATTAGATAACATATATCAGTGAAACTATCATAATTCTTTTTGATCATTTTAACATTTAGGCATTTAAGCCCTAGTGATAATAAGTCTTTTTTAAGTTCTTCAGTTTTAGTTTCATGCAAACCATAGAGCATAACCTTGAATGACCTAGCTGATGGAAAATCATCAGAAAAAATCGTAAATTTTTTGTCGTGAGGGCATTACAGTTTGCTATGAATTTCTTGATTTTCGCAATTTATTTTTATACCAATTGTCATTTTTTAAATACTGTATTGGTCTAAGTTAAGTGCATGAATATTTTCACTATTTTTTTGCAAAACACAAACCGAAGGAATCTTTGCTTTTTTATTGGAAACTCCTTGTTCAGTGGTTTCATCAACCTCAATGCTATCTATACCATTGTCAGTATCAGGATGGGTTTGTAGTGGTATCCAACGATTTTGATCTTTATAGGTCAATCGTGGATTTTTACTAAGTGAGGACATAGTGTCTTCACCATTAGGGGTTCCATTTCTTTTAGAAATTGTGATGTCGTTTTTATATAAAAATGATTTAATATATTACTAAATCGTTTAAAATTTTGCGCCATTGTATGCAGATTTTTTTGGATTTGAAGATTTCTTTTTGCAAAGTTCCAAAAAACAGTTTGCATATACCCAAACTTGTACTTACCCCAAATCCTATACTGGGCCAAGCAGGTGGGTTGCAGGGGCGCAGAATGCCCCCCTTTACGCGTCGAGCTTTTTGTACGCGGAGAACTAATTTCAAAATGTAAGTAAATGTATTGATGTGTCTTTTTATTCCTGTTTTTGTTGCGTTTTTGCAGAAGATTTTTGACTGTAGTTGAAAACGAAATAACGCCAAATTGGCTTTATTTCGAATTGTTAGTTAAAATAAGGCCAAACTCCGAATTTGGTCTTATTTCGTTTGGCGTTATATCACGTCACCCTATTCTTATTTTAATTCCAAGTATTCTGAGGTACTTGGGTCTTGATCGACTTCTTGTAGCACTTTGTTCTCGTATGGCATGAGAGGCCCGCCTTCACTAGTTCTTTGGCATGGAAATCGAACTTCTGGCGCAAATTCACAAACACCCGATAATACGAATAACGCTCATCATTTGGATATTTTTCACGGCAAGGCCTAGCTGCACCAAAAGCCTTGCCTCTGCATAAGCTAATTAAAAAAAATCGGATTTCTTAAAAAAAACATTTTTGTTTCCGTTATTTATGGAATATTCTCCAATGTTACATCATTTTGAAATGAGAATCTTTGAAGGTAACTTACCAAAATTTCGTAGTAAATTTTTTACACTACAATCTATTGAATTGGGGTCGTTTAAAAATTCTGAGACTTAGTTGGTGATATTTTCTTTAAAACTGATGCGTGTTTTTAAATTTTTAAATGCAATTTTTAGCAGGGTTAAGATATGATAAGATAAGACATTTATTCAATGCGTTAAATTCTACAATTATTACAAAAATTTAAGCAAGTACTATCTGTGACCAGAAAGAGATGGGAGGTTTATCAATTGAAGTCTTGAAGTGCATAGAGGTAATATAATTCTATCTGACCAGGGCAAAAAACGAAGAGAAAATCTTAAAAATGTTGGTTGTATACTTTCTATTCTATTTAGGTGGTTATTTATTCAAGGTTCCATAACAAAAAAAAATTGAGAAAAATTAAGATTTGTAATCACGGCACTTGAAAGACCGTCACAGGGTAACCATTTTTTCTACTTTTTTTTGAATCCCTATAATTCACAAAATACATGCCTACGATTTGTTTTATTATTTTTCTGATAGCTGTTTCGACGTTGACTTTTGGGACACCCTGTTTAGCAGACTCCTTTTGCTTTTTTCAGCCAGATTCTAAACCGGTTTAATCCACAGGCGGTTAAACGATTATCTTAAAATTCGTAACATACATATGTAGGTCACCCTCACTATGTATTCAAATAAAGTGTACAATATATACATATGTACATAGATGGGTTGTCTATGGTTTTCCCCCGTAACGTTTTTCCACACACGTTTTCTCGCAAAACTTTTGTCGCAACTCCAGTTTCCAACATAATTACGTTTTGTTTTACATTTGCCGTGTATCGTTTTACCCTTACATCTATTGTAAACGCCTATCAAACTGGGAACAAAAAAATATAAATATGTATTTTGGTCGACTTTTTTGACTTTGTAAACTGAAACGAACTATTCTACAAACTTTCGCAACTGAGAGTGTCCACAAAGTTCATTCACGTTATTCAAAAGATTTGTGTATGCAGAATCAAAAGCAACCGTATGGGATGATTCACATTATTCAGAATGGTTCGAGAACGATACTGACGTCAAACAGGGATTATTTTAAGTGCCCTGCTGTTTTCGTTATTTTTAAATGATATTGTAACACACCTGACAGGAGTTATCCGATTATACTCTGTCCCAGAAAAAATAGGCAGTGTAGGCAAGATAGGGCGTCTGCCTCTCATTCTCGCTACAATGGATTGCATAAATCTGTCACTATATAAAGCTCTCACAGGGTTTTCGTAGTGGGTATTTTAAATGGTCCCAAATGTAAAAGAATAGTATGTAGGCTTAAAGCCCTTTTTTCCATAGGAATTTTTATTTAATCGTTTTGTTTATAAACATTAAAACACATTTATATTTTCCACACCACCATGAAGTAAGATAAATTTATTGTTTTGGAAGGGTATCCCAGTAAGCCGAATCCCGTTTTAAATAAAAATCGAGCAAATAAAAAATTATTCATTATCAGATTCGTTTTTCTTTGGTGGCGAGTTTTTGCCTTTGGAACTGTTTTCTATAAGAAGTCTGTAAACTGTTCGTCCTCTTCTGTCTTATTTTGAAATTGTTTATTAATTTTTTTTTGTCACGTCAACAACTTCTTTTTTTTTTAACTCAAATCTTTTGAAATCTTCGAAGCCATTTCGAAATAATTGTACAAAACTCAACACACCTGTTTAAAATCACACGAGTTGAAAAAATAAAAATTGCACAAAACTTTAAAGTAAATACAACTTTTAAACATACATTTTATACAAAAATACATTACTCCACATTAATTAAAATCTAAGCAAATAATGTTCTTCTTCAAACAACAGCTTAAAAGTTTGTTCCTGCTTTTTAACGTATTTTCCACCCATTAAAAGAAGTGCAAAAAATAAAAACACTCCACGATAACACTCATCCTTCAAAACTTTTTTAAAAGCTCTCAACTCAAAAGCACCTCAACAGAAATACAACGAAAAAAACCGAACGAGTTAACAAATGGACATGGTTAACTCTGATAGCACATCAATGTTTAATGGGGGTTGAATAGCAGCAGCAGCCGCAGGCCACATCAGGCGTGTTTTTTCTAAGCCCCTGGGAAATTGGACGAAAAAAACCATGAGTAGGATTAGCAATTTGCATGTTAAATCCAACAACAACTAATCCCCGGGGGTACTTAGCTTAAACCCAGAGAATTCTCGGGGCTTAGCTATTGGAGGGGATAAAAACTGTGCTACCAAAAACTTTTTCATTAAGTTATCGATAAAATGTATAGAAACTTCAAAACTGACATTTTGACATGTCAGATAATTATCAATTTTGTTTGGTTTTGTTGAGCATTTGGTCTAAGTGTGTCAGTTGTTTTCCTGACGGCCATGTCAACCTAACCTAACCTACCTTTTAATATACATTCCGCAACACAACAACAAATCAATTTTAACATTTTTCGCTTTTGTATTGCCTCTATGGTTTTTTAAACCTCGCCATGAGCATAACTTTCTACAGCGATTTTCATTTTTGTGTTTATTTTTACTGTAGGTATATTAAAACTTGACTGTGAAATTATTATTAAATAAAAAAGCATTTCCTGAAGTTGATATTCGTTCAATTAACAAGAATTGAATGAACAACAAAACAAAGGTTTCTCTGAGAAGATTATTTTCGGCTGCGTTTTGTTGTACACGGGAGCAACCCAATACAGATTCTCTGCTACATCCTTCTTGATCGTCGTCCGCTCTTGCTCAGACCTATATTCCTAATGACATAGGAACTGAGCGTCCCGCCCGAATAAGCAACTCGTCCACTAATTACATGTCACCAGTGACTGGCGAATGGGGTAGTTTTCAAGTAGTTGAATTCTATGTACCACTGTATTTGTGAAAATTAAATTAAAAGAAAATCACATCGGCTAAAAACAATTTCCAAAATACTTGATTTCAATTTTCAAATTACTTGATTCACATTTTCTTGTATATATAATAATTAACTTGGTTCTTTTTATGTAATTTTAATAGGAAAGTAGTTTAAATTCAATAAATATATCGAAATTACACAAAACAAATCAACCCGGTGATTTTTAGAAGGCTGAGTATGATGCAAACAGTAATGTTTATTTTTTTCTTGCATTACAGCTGTTCTTCAAACGTCATCTTGCAAATTAATAGTGCTACCAAGTATTTCATTAAGCGCCTTGGTCGTTTTTTTTCAACCAATTTCCCCGGGGATTGCAAAAAAACGCACCTATCAAAAGCAATTCTTCTGATGGAAATCGCTTAGTGATCATTGACGAATATAAGTACCTGGTATTTAATATAAGTAAGACCACTCGTTTCTCTAAGTACCTGAATAAAAAAAATCAAATCTTCTAAAGGCTTTGTAAGACTATCTTGGAAGAAGATAATGAACTTATTATAATTTCTGCTAAGTATAAAATATTCAATGTTGTCGATAAATCTACGATCTACTACACATACCAAGTATGGGGAATCGACGAGTAAGATGTGATAGAAAAGTTCCATAGAAATTTTCTGAAGAAACCTTTTAATTTTTCGCTAAATACACCAAACTATGCGTTGTATCTGGAAACCGCACTTCCTAAGCTTTTCATTAGCACCCTTAAATCCCAAGCGGACATCGTGAAGGTATTGTCTCATAAGAAACCCGTCTAGCAACAAAAATGGCGAAATGTCGACGTTATATAGTACATAACTTGAAGGAGCAGTTCTACCTATTCTTTTCGCTGAGTTCATGGAAAATGCTCGAAATTCGGAAAGGGGAATCTTAACAGCTCCACTTTAATCTAATGGAAACCAACTACCTCAACGATTAAATGAGTTTTATAGAAATACATATCTTTAATATTTAAAACCAGATGCAAACTTCTGACCCTCAATGGGTGTGCGTACAATGGAAGTTTCAAGCAATTTTGTTCGCTATGCAACTTGAATGCCAAAGCAGATAATTTCCATGTTACGAATATATGCGTACAAATCTGAAAGAAAAATACTATAACTTTTTTTGAAAGATATTTATAAATATAAATTGTTATCAATTTGAATTTGAACATTCGCCGTAATTCATTGTAGAAGCAAATTGTAAAAATAAATCTGCCAACCGAGCTGAAGGCAATGTCATAGCTTTTTTGCAGCCTAAGACAACAGAAATAACCGTATGCTATATACTTACCATGTAACCGTAAGCACAAATCATTCATTAACATATGCATACACTTTCATACATATAATCACTTATTATAGTTTTAAGTTTCAATAAAGTTTTAGTCTTTCTCAAACAATCGACGGCGTATCATGTAACATTGGTCTTTTTCGCCACATACATATGCCTACCAGGGTGTCAATTCCCGATCTGTGAAATTATGAAGTGATAAAAAAATTATCATTTCAGTTTTCACAGATTCTTCATTTTTATCATTTCATGAATGCGCCTTAAGCGATTCTCGAACACATTGGGATAAACAGCTGTCGAAGTTTGTACTAAAAAGTACTAAATGATAAATCCTGTCAGTTTTCTGACATACTTGATTTTTGTTTCTGAAGTCTTGAACATTTTCATAAATATTTCATTCGGGTCATTTATTTTTTTTAATAATGTCTGAAATAATTATTACAATTATAATTAATAATATACGTCGCATTGAACAAAGGTAAGCATCTATTTGTTTTTAAGAAAAGTTAATTCATGGCGCCGCCGGCTGCTCGATATCGCTATAATGTAAACAAATCGGATGAACATACATCGCTTTCCCAAAAGCATTACGCAAAATAATTAAAGAAGGTAACGAATCGAAAGAGAGCAAACTCTCAGGCTCCTGAATCGACCAAAAAAGGAAACGCAGTCGCTCCTTTGACACCACTTTTAAAACATTTGTAAGGTCTACAATTTGCAGTGCCTTTTGGTCGTATAGGTCATATTCTGACAAAACATTTAACTATTTGGGAACCCCTGCATTGTATTATCAATGGGCATGGCTTGCAAACATTGAAGTACAGTCCACAATTTGCCCTGCGATGATATACATATACATATCTGCGTGCCTGGATTTACCTAAAGCTATGTCAACCATATTGTACATGATTCGCTGTATCTAGGGCTTTAGTTAGGCCGTCATGGAACGGTAAAATTATGTACAATGCAATTTGTCGACAATTCGGAACACACATTGTAAGGTTAATGGCTCATCTTCCAGCTGCTCAGTGTTGGAGTGTTCGTCGTCAATACAGCTTTGCTACCAAGTTCGTTCTCCATGTATTTTGGATATTCTGCCTTGGCGACTTGGTGGCAACAAACTTAATATTTAGCCGTTTTTCTTACAGCTATATACACTGTTTTAGGTCGTCCCTTTGTCGTTCCGATAGTAGTTCCAATTGCACGACGATCGTGCGAACCTGCTCTTGGAGATAACAACTTTAATGTAGCTAAACATTTACGCTATTAAGTAGGTAGGTAGTCAATTGCATATATAAATCTAGATTATGGATTTTCATTATGTAAGTTAGGAGAGTATTGCATATAATAATGGAACCTATGGGTATGTAAATATATACATATAATAATGAAAATAAAAGATGTAGGTAGCTATATGGATATAACTTTATAATTTATGTGCAATATGCATACATAAGATTCATGTGATTTTTAAAGATACATATGCATATATAAGTATAGTATTCAGTGACATACCCAAACATTTGTAAAATGGAAATACAATAAGGCAGAAATAAATGGATAACAGACATAATAAAATATGTTTTTATATTGCATAGTTGGTATAGTTTGAGGGAAAACAAAGATGCCATTCGAATTCCTGGATAAATGTGAAAATATATAAAAAAAAATAATTAAAAATCATTGGGCTGTAACTATAATCGCAAGTTAAAATCGTATCTTATGTGGGCGGCAATCTCATCGAGTCCAATGGATCTACTTATTGATTTGAATCATATTAAAACAGCTTCTGACTACAGTGTGGATAAAATGTATCTTTTTTTTTGTTTTAGATTCCATTCTAGACCGATAATCACACACCATATGGTAATTTTAATATACTTAAGAGAAAGAAGTGGAAATCGAGCTAGATATAAAACAATAATTCCTCTTCAAATTATGTATCTTTTGTTTATAATGGATAGAATTACGTTTTTAAAGAACCGTGCACAGGAAGCATTTAAATATATTTCCATCATTGTTTTATTTCTAGGAATAATATGAGGATTTTGCGGCGTATGCTTCGAGATGGACAAAATCCATTCGAAATTACGACTGAGGAGCACTTCATTGAGCTCAACCGCTTCCCGAAACATTTGTGCATGGATTTAATTAACGAGTTAAAGCAATCCTTGAAGAACATTCAACGTAGAAGTGCGCTTCCATGACAGTTAAGGTGTTGAGCGCTTTGCGTTTTTTTGCAACGGGTAGTTTTCAACATGCTGTTGGCCAAGATTCACTGTCGTCGTTGTCTCAGACATCGGTAAGTGACTGTGTTGCAGAGATATCCACTGCTCTGAGTAGGATCGCGCACAGATATGTGAAATTCCCTGAAAAAGATGAATTTCCCGAAATAAAGGCGAAATTCTATGAAAAATATGGATTTCCCGGTATAATAGGATTAGTAGATGGGACATTAAAATATCAGCTCCTCGGAGAGAAATAGAACATGTTTTCTATTGCGGAAAAGGCGGACATTCAATGAATGTTCAAATCGTTTGTGGAGCTGATTTTGTAATTTTGAGTGTCAACGCTCAATATGGAGGAACGGCCCACGATGCGTACGTTTGGCGACGTTCAAGAGTTAAGACAACGATGGAATGAAGGAGAACGAAATTTTTGGCTACTAGGAGATAGTGGTTACAAATTGCAGCCGTGGCATTTGGTCATTGAAAAACAAAGTGGAAATTGTAAGTATAGTAAGAGAATAAATAATACGCATCTACATTTTGTTTTATAATTTTGTGTGAGCTGATCAATTAGTGTATTTAACTTTTCTTTTATTTCTTCTTGTATTCTATTATTTTTTTCAAGAAGTTGAACTTTTTTTTCGATTTCCAATAGATCTTCTTGATTTTAATTTTTTTCTTCTTTCAATTTATTTTTTTAGTTCTATTTCCTTATACATTTCTATTATTATGTGTATGTTTGTGCATCTATTGGTGTGAAACCAAAATGTACGAGAGAAGAAAGATCATGGGGTAACTTATACATTACACTTGTGGGTGGATGTTTATATACTGTTATTATTTAGTTCATTTCAGTTTTTTTAGATTTGTTTTTAATAGCAGATTGGTGGTGGGCAGGAATGGTAAGGAAAAGATAAATAAGAGAATAAAATATAGGAGTTATGTGTATGTAGGCGCATCTATGTAACAGCGGAATAATGCAGTATTTGGAAATTTTACCAAAAATAGGATAACTTGTTTTGTTGTAAGTTGTAGAACTTTTATTGACTTTGCTAAAGTAAGAAATTCAGTTGCAAATTATGAATGAATAGTATTAGTTCGGTTGAAAAGTAGGTAAGTAGATACATATATCTGTGGTTAGTTGCTTATATTTGCTATTCGTTCAGTGTTAGTTTGAAATCTAATACACAAACACTGTTTTGTTTGTGCTATGAAACAAGCATAAATCATGTAGTTTTGTGTTTTCTGAAATTAAGTTGTATTGTTGGGAAAGTTGTTTTGTTTCTTTAAGTGTTTTGCTACCACATAACTAAACTAATTTGACATCGAAAACCAACATTGTCGGTTAATCGGTGCAGCCACCGGTTTTCTTATCTACATAAATACATTTCATTTTGGATTTATATTTTATTGTGTTGTGTGCACATGGTTTTTGTGTATAACTTACGTAAGGTCCTTCCAGTATTTTCTCCATTTAATGCCATCTTTAATGGCTCCTCCTAAGCTGTTTAGCTTTTCGTTTAAGCTACTCCACTCCTTATCCCGAAATGAGAACCGTCAATTGTTGTGAATCTGTGAATTGATTTTTTTTATTTACTTACTCGTATTAAGAAAAATATGTCTAACTACATGAATATATTTCTATGTCAATATTATAGTTACTTACTTATTGTTTGCTAAATCTGGCATTTCTTCAAAATATTCAATTAAATATATTTTCTGTGATTCTGTAGCTTTTGCTCCGCGGTTTAGTTTGCTTCCCATACTGTCTTCACAAAATGATTTGACTGTGATAAAATAATCATCATATGAAAAATGTTTGACATTTAACTTCACTTTTGCACGCATCAAGAATCGAATTAGACGTGAAGGCGTGATCACATTTATCACTTCAAAGATCGGGAATTGACCCTCAGTACAAACTAACGGCATTTTTTCCGATTCTGTTTTCGCATTATACTTAATGTCCTTCTAGTGCTTACTCCCGTTTTGTTAGACAAAATTAAAATTTACAACTTTTTGTTTCACATCGGTGGCAAACTGTAGCCCTGTTATTTAATTTTTGATCGTAGATTTTTTATTTACATAATAATAAAGGGCGATAGCTCGCGGGGTGCTATTAAAAGAAGTCTTAATTCGAGTAAAAAAGCCGAGTCTTGCGATGAGGCAGAAATCGGGTCGCATCTGCAGTTGTTGGCAAATTTTTGGACTGAGTTTTGCCAAGCGCAAAACGAAATGGAGTTTGCTTTTGGCCGAGACACTCTCGAGCAACAAGAAGCAGAGGGAGAGCAAGTTCAAGAATGCTATCTCCAAGCACTAGCAAATTTTACACGTGCTTTGAAGAAAATTACCATTGCTAGCCAGGGCTCATCGCAATCACAGCTAGCAACAGCTATAGACAAATCGCACACACGTGCCGGAGTAAAACTACGACGCATACCTCTACGCCAATTTTCTGTTGATCGAAAAGATTGGAGACATTTCTAAGACGCTTTCGAAACAATAATTCATAGCCAATCGTCGCTCAATGGATCTCAAAAATTACACCACCTCTGGTGTAGTTTACTGGGAGAAGCTCTTCATGTTGTGAAATGTTTTCTTTTAACCGAAGACAACTACCAAGAAGCTTGGACGCTTTTAAACAAACGCTATAACATCCAACGAATCATACTTGACTCACATTTCCGAGCATTATTTGCTCTTAAAAAAATAAATGTGGAATCATCAACTGCTCTCAAAGCCCTGGTAAATGAAACGCAGCAACATTTTCAGAGCCTGAAAGCAATTATTACACCTATTACCAACTGGGACCATTGTTTGTTTTATTTAACCGTAAGCAAACTTGATTTCGAAACTCATAAGCAATGGGAGGTATTACAAGCAGATGAAGTTTCTGAGTTCGACACGCTCGTATCATTTATTGAAACAAGATGTCGGTCTCTGGATGTCATAAGTTCACACAACCAAGCATCAGGTTCGAGTTTTAAGTCCCAGCATCAAATCAAAACCCGCAGTGAGTATATTGTTGAAGGCATCTTCAGCTGATCAGGTAAGCGAACGCCAAATAACAGATCACAACAAGACACCTGCAGTTTCTGTTCTTAGAGACATAAAATATATAGTTGTGACAAATTCCGATCTCTTGACATATCAAAGAGAGTTTCTTTTGTACAAGAAAAAACATTATGCACTAACTGTCTTGCATGAAATCATCAATTATAAGTGCTGCAGTAACAACTCTTGCCGAGTATGACAAACAAGTCATCATACGCTCCTACATTATGAAGCACAAGCTGTTTAACCAGATCCAAGCACAAGTTGTCATTTTATGCAGTCCTATTTAACAAATACTGAACACCAAGTGTTACTTGGTACCACTCAAGCTCTCCAACTTCAGCAACAATTGAAGGCATAGGCGGATCTGCCGCTGGCAATTCCAAAGGTGAAGTGGAGATCACGGTCGCATCAGCCGACAACAGTTTCATCACCTCTATCCGCGCACAAATTCTGCAAAAAATCACCAATGACTTACCACCTGTACAGCTTCACAGAATTGAATGGTCGCATCTCAGTCGTTTGAAGTTGGCTGATCCGCACTTCCATACACCTGCTGAAATGGACAATCTGTTGGGATCAAATGAAGTGGGACAGTTTCTCCGGAGCGGCCTGGTCAAAGGCCCCGTTGGATCTCCGATTGCGCAGCAATCCACAAGAGGGTGGATTCTTTTCGGCAAAGTCATCGGCACAACTAGTCCTACACGCAACAGTACCAACGCTGTTTGCCTATACTCTAACGTTTCTCTTACTAAGGCAATTTTAAAATTTTGGGAAATCGAGTCTTTGTCAAAAAAAACACCTTACCATTGAGGAATAACTGTGTGAAAACCATTTCGAAAATACTCACCATCGCCAGGAAGATGGCCGCTGTATAGTCAAATTACTCTTCAAAAATGACTGTTTCATCGGTGATTCACGCAGTGCTGCAGTGCTGCAGTGCTGCAGTACGATCTCTCCTTCGAATGGAAAAACTCTTTGCCAAGGAAGAACAACTCACAACTCAGTATAAAGAATTCATCCATGAGTTTTAACAACTACGCCATATGGAAAAAGTGAGTCATATTCCAACACCTGATAGACACTGCTATATCCCCAATAGAGCGGTAATAAAAGAATACAGCACTACAACCAAGCTCTGGGTCTTTTCAACGCGTCGTGCCGTACGATAACTGGGTTCTCGCTCAACGATGTTCAAATGATTGGCCCTCAGCTACAACCAGACACATTCGATGCTTTGATACGTTTAGCGCCGATGTCACAAAAATGTATCGCCCGGTCCGAACGGTCCGAACCAATAAGGAACATATAGATTACCAACGAATAGTATGGCGCGACTGTCCAAAAGAAGCAATAGAGGATTATAGGAGTTTTACCGCTTCGTCTTCTCATCTTGCAATAAAGTGTGTACAACAAACCGCTCTAGACGAAGGTAAGTACTGCCCCGCACCAACTCAAGTCATACTCAATCATTTTTATATGGATGATCTGCTCACTGGTTCCTATGAAGAAGATGAATTGTGTCACGTACGCAGATTGTGTACGAACGCTGGGCCTCCAGTGGGAGCTTTCTTCAGATAGTCTATCATTCACGTTAATGAAGTATATAACTTTAAACTAACTAAGCGCTTACTTCTTTCAGAAGCATCCGAACTGTTCGATCCGTTGGACCTTCTCTCTCCAGGCACTTTTATCCCCAAAATATTGTTTCAACGTCCGTGGAAGCACAAGGTTGACTGGGATGAAGCAATGCCGGACGATATAAGACGCAAGTGGTTTCACTACAGGGATCATATCACGAGTCTCGCATCAAAGTGCCGAGATGGGTTGGTACTGGTATCCCTTCCGCCGGCGCCGTCATGGATCTGCATGGGTTTGCTGACATATCGCAAGCAACCTATGCCCCTGTAGTCTATCTACGCTCAGTTTCTCCAGATGGTCATGTTTCAACACACCTTCTTGCTGCTAAAACAATAGTCGCCCTGATGAAATCTACAACGTTGTCGCGTGCACGCTTGGAATTGTGTGGTGCCGTCTTGCTTACTCAACTTATCAAACATAAAGGGCCTACCCTCGGATGGACTGATTCTAGCGTGACACTTGCCTGGGTATGACAAGAACCTAGCAATGGTGTACTTTTGTATCCAATAGTTTCGCAAATTCAAAAAACCATTCATGAGGATAATTAGTTCCACGTACAGTCCAGTCGAAATCCAGCTGACTGGGCGACGAAAGGCGTACTACCACATCATATAGCTGATCACCCACTCTGAAAGCGTGGTCCTCATTGGCTTTCGCATAACCCATCTTCTTGGCCTCCTCAGCGCACTGGATCAGCGCGCACAAGTAGTACACAACGTAAATACGTCTCAGACAGCTCCAGTGTAGAACCTCATAGACCCACTACTATTCACTTGGCAAATTTAAAGGAATCACCGTTGTCCTACGGTTTGTGCACAACGTGAGGGTTTCTCTCTCAATACGCAAAGGAACAAACATAAAAAATCTACAGCTTTTCGAACTTGACGAAGCTCTAGCCATCTATGTAAAACAAGCACAAGGGCATTTCTTCGCAGACGAGCTCTAGCGCCTGAACTCTCACCAGATGTGTCCATTTATAGACAAGAAGGGACTGCTCCGGGTAGACGGAAGACTACGCAACTTTTCGTTTCTACCAGACAGAAAGTATCCGCTATTATTACCAGCAACGGCAAGAATCACCACGCTTATCCGCGAAGATATCCATCGAATAACACTTCACGCTGGACCGCAAGCTATGCAGGCAATGCTTCATAGCCGCTTTGGCGCACGTAACATTTTGAAAAAAAAACATTGTGTCTCTGCGTCAAAAGCCGCCTGCACTCCCGCCTCATCCAACAACTAATGGTAATGATCTACCTACCAAGGCCTAGGGTTAAAGCTTGTCGACCTTTTCAACGCAGCATAGTAGATTTGGCGGGCCTGTGCAGCTTCGATTTTCAAAAGGACGAGGTTAAAAGGCGGACAAGGGATGTATATTAGTATTCATTTGCATGGCCACCGGAGCTATGCACTAAGAACTCGCCATTGATTTGTCGTCTTTCACATTCATAGCCGTATTTAAACGTTTCGTATCCCGCCGTGGCCACTGCAGGGAATTATACAGCGGTAACGGCACTATTTCGTTTGCGCAGAAAGGGAGCTCAATAATCTTCTCTCACAAGCAATCAAGGATAATTCACTAGAAAGATAAATCGCAGATGCGGCACGATTTGGCATTTCAACCCTCCGACATCTCCACGGTTATTCCACACTATTGGCGGAGATTGAGGCTTGTGTCAACGCTAGGCCTCTTTGTCCAATATCATCAAACGTAAACGACTTGCTAGTTCTCACTCCGGAACACTTCTTGATTGGAGAGCCACTAAAAATTATTCCCGAACCTGATGTTACATACTTTTGAGGGAAATCTAGTAGACAGATGGCACCTTATTTCCAACCTGAAGCAACATTTTTGGAGAAGGTGGGGCTCAGAGTACCTCGTTCAACTTCAACACCGATCCAAGTGGACTCTTCCTAAGTCAAATTTCAAAATAGGGGATTTGGTTGCTATCAGAGATGAAAGGATACCTCCCAGCAAGTGTAAACGTACGCGTCGTAACTCTCAAGACAGCTGACGGAGTGTCGACTCGCCCGATTGTTAGATTTTCACCGCTTTCACGATGAACCTATCAACAGCCCTACCTAAGCAGTACATCAATAAATTTGAACTCACCATTCGATCGTTAAAAGGTGGGCAGAATGTTGCAGCCTAAGACAACAGAAATAACCGAATGCTATATACTTTCATGTCATCGTAAACACAAATCATTCATTTACATATACATACACATTCACACATGTAATCACCTCTTATAGTTTTCAGTTTCAATAAAATTTTAGTATTTCTCAAACAATCGACGGCGTAGCATGTAACAGCTTTTAAATTCATTAAAATTATAAGTCAAGGTATCAGAAATAAGTAATAAATCAATTACTTACTTACTATTATTACTATTTAGGATTTTAGACTAGAGAGTTAAGGTTATACGCGATAACGTTAGTCTTGTATTGTTGTATACATACATACTCGAAAGTAGAATTCAAGAAACTTGTGCTTCTTGCCGGTCCCGTCGGGACATACAGGGGAAGAAAGTAAGTAATTTTCGACAACATTGTCAGAAAATCGTAACCGAAAAATGTTTGTGAGTCGTTCAGAAACGGAATCGCAGTAGCCTTAATGCCAATAGGAATGGCTGTTTTGGCGGATTTTGGGGGCTCTGTACGAGCAACATGGGGCAAGTTTGGTGTGCGTAGTTTGGGTTGTTGTAGTTTGGGTTGTTGTGGTTTAGGTAGGGGTTTGGGAACAAATTTGCATTTGTGAATTTTTTGTTAATAATATGGAAGCAATCGGAAAAGGACGTACCAGGAAATATTTTGAAAGTTGGTGCTATTTTTTGCTAGCAGCTCTTACCATTTCGTTTTCCTTCATAATTGGCTGGTTGTCCTACCTACTTGTAGAGCACACAATAGGGTTTGCCAACGGTGGGATCTGTCTTAAGGCACTTCCCTGCTTCGTGCTTTTGGATGCACTTCACGCAGCAATGGGACATCTGACAGTTAATACTGACGTGGCTAATGATAATAATAAATAATGATATAGGGTTGCAGCTTCTTCACTCTGCTGACTGCCATCAGATATGTGCCCTCCTCGAACTCGACGACGAAGTCGTTGAAGTTTGACGACTTGTCCCTCCCGGATTTGAAGGGTCAAGCCTTAAGCTGTAATGGCTTTCAAATGCAGAACCCCTAAATGGCTCGAAATGTCCGCCGGCTGATGACTATTGCGAATTTTCTTTGACAGAATTATACATTTCTTATCCTCCTTGGATGTGAACGAGTGGAGCAGGATTTTTGTATCCACCAGTTAGGCTTTGAGCATGTTGAAGTCATCTTTGGTGACTGCCTTCACTATCATCTTCGTCTTATTGACATTGACCACATTATTGTTTGGCTTTTTAGCTGACATTTAAAAATACCTATACATATGGATGCCGTGGCCATGTTGTAGCAAAGCCCCGGTATCTGTTGACCTCACAATAAAGTATGAGAATATTTCAGGAACGAAAAATAAAATTATTCGTCAACAAATTCTATAACAGGAAAATTTATTACTACACGATGAAATTTTCTACTTACAGGACAGTAATTTTTTTGTTCATGTTGGTCGCTTTTGGAACTTGGAACTGTGAGAAGTTCAAAAAGAACCAGTACAAGGAAGAAGTTTTTAATTATTTGGCAAATTTTTCATTTATTTACGCATAACTTATATTTAGAAAAATGCTGTAAAAGCAACAGTCAGTGATCCGCACAATCGGCCAAGCTGATCTCAATAATACCATTATGTAATCTTCTGCCGATTCCATATTGGTAACCTATAGGTAGCACAATAATGAGAGCATGCATAAAACAATTATGAACACTCTTTTTTTACTCTGATTGGCTACCAACCATCGCATACAAACTTTTTGTCCGTAACCATAACTAGGCTTTGTATTCCAAATATTCCAAAGCTGTATCCACACTATTTTGACTGCTTTATTGATCTACACTATTCTTTTCCATATAAGATTTTGCTGCGCTGCCTATAAACTAACCAATATAAAGGGCAGAAATATTATATAGTGTTCACATAGTTTAAGATATAATCAGATATAATAACATAGGCGCAAAATTTGTTTTAAACAAGCTATTATTAAGACCTTAGCACGTTGCTAGTTAACAAATTACTATATACATAGAAATTTACAAACTGTTCATAAATGTTAAGCCTTTTGTTAACTAGTAAATCGCTAATTAAGCAGAAAGCGGAACATTTGTAGCATTTAAATTTTGACACAATTATTGTTTTTATGCGTTGTAAATTAATTATATGTTGATGGAAACTTTGGTAAAATGTTTAGAACGATGCTAAACTCGATTAAAATTACCAAATAGTAAGAGTAAATTGCTAATCACACGAAATGTAGTAATAGTTATTTTTATTTTCAACTTAATTTATAAAATACATAAAGTACATTTTTGTTGAAAAGTAAAAATTTACGACAATGACATAAGAAGTCGTCTGTCGGGTAAATCAAAATAACTATTAATTTTATCTCAGGTACATTACGTTTAAATCTTAATTTTGATTACTATAAATTAGTGGAGTAAAAGAAAGGATCAACATTTTTCATTAAATATATTCTCTTAAGATTTGTTTCCTATAAGATATTGCATCATTTATATAGCTTGCCAATCCGTTCGATTCAGCCATGTTTCTTCCATTGAGTATAATTATGAGTTGTTCATCACTTAAATATGCCTTTTCGAAGTGTCTTATTCTAAATTCCTTAAGCACGGGGCACCTGGGTAAAAAGTGTTGAATATTTTCTTCTTCTCTCAGGTTACACAAGCTGCATAGTTTTGAACCGTTGTTTCCAAATCTGCTTCCATTGAGATATGTAAGAGCACACCTGGCTTTAAAAATCCATGTTACTTCATTCGCTTCGAAATTATCGCGAATATATTGAGGTCCTATCCAATAATCCAACAACTTACAAAATCTCGCTCTGCTTCCCCTCGCTCTCTGTTCTGCTTCTTGGTAACCCTCTGACTTTAGTTGGACCAGAAACTGTGAACATTTGGTGTGCAGTCTTCTTCATTTATTTTACGCGCATCCGAGTGTAAACCGAGCTTTCTGCCAATGTTGTTTACCTCTTTGAAACAAAAAAAATGTTTTTCCAGTAGAATTTTAGTTAGTTGATGAGGCAGCCTGGTGTTATTATATTCGAACATTGTTTTCTTAACATATCTAAGAAGTAAATCCAGTGTATAAAAATGTCCATTTTCAGCTCCTGTTTCAATCGATAACGCATAGTTTGGGGTGCATGACCGCAGTTTCAAAACTATCTTCAAAAAATAGCGTTGAAGCTTATCCGGCTCTTCAAACAATCCAAACAACCAGACCTGAGCTCTATAAGTTTGAATAGCTCTGCATACGATACCGCCAGGAAAAGTTTTCACTTTGAACTATGCGAATATTTTGGGGGTAAGAAGTACACCAAAATAAGTGCAATTTGGTACTATCCAAATTTATTCGCTTTTGAAAACCCACTTTTCTCGATTTGATAGTCAGCCTCCATTTCGGAAAACCATAATCTCTGATTTTGTAAGGTTTACTTCCAAATTCCAGTTCTCACAATATTCTACAAAACGTGTTATCATCTGTTGCAAAATTTGTTTGCTAAAATCGCCATATCGTCAGCATATAGCAATAATCTTAGGTTTAAATGTTCAATATTGAGACGTCTTTCAATGTCCGCATGAAGATCATTGATATATAGTGCAAACAGTAAAGGTGACAATAAGCATCTTTATAAACCATAAAGGGTTCCAAAGTAATCTGATTACTCCTTTTACGTCCAAACTGCTGATTGAGTATTTGAATATATACATTCCACAAGGTTAACAAATTTGGTTGAAACACCATTTCCCGTAATATAAATACCAGCAACTGTCTTGAGATTTTATCAAAAGCGGCCTTTAAATCCACGAAGAAGGCATAGACTTTCGGTTCTTCTGCTAGCTTGATATGAACAATAGATGCCAAGTTATAGTTATTGTCTACTGTAGAATACTTTTTTCTGAATCCAGTCTAATAGGTACTCATTTAGGGTTTTGTTTCTTTCTTTTTTTCTGCTAGCTATAACGTTGAGCTAAGAATTCCCATCGTAATCTTTGCAATGGTATTCATGAATGAAATTCCCCTGTAATTACTTGGGTCGAGAGCATTATCCTTCTTAACAATTGAAAAAATTTCAGATTTAGTAAAAGCTTCATCTAAGCTACATTCATCAAACATTTTGCTATATGCCGTTGCGAGAACCATGGTAGCATTTATAATGAACTCATATGGAATCCTATTTTCTCCGGGCGCTTTATTCAACTTTACGTTCTACAGCATATTTTTGACTTCATCAACAGTAAACGATGTATCAAATATCTGATCTTCAATAAAATAAGATGCATAAAATAAGTTTTTCATTTCTTGCCTCGGGTTAAGAGGTATTTGAAGTGATTTTTGAATATGCATTTATCGCAGGACACCATATTTGTTCTTGATTTCTTATCTCCTTAGCCAATCGCCACCAATCTTAACTGTTTCTGACTAAATCAAATTTGATGTCTATTTGTTGAAAGTATAATATTTTATTATTTTTGCAAATTGATTTATAATCGTATTTAGCTCTTGAGTAGTTTTCTTTTATTTCTAGATTTTAGAAATAAGTTTAATAATTGAAATATCTTTTTCCTTGCTGTTTCCCACTCGAAATTAAAGTACTTATTTTTTGGTTTGAAGGTATTTAAGCTGCAATTTTGTAGAGGTGCTGAATCCTTTATTATATTTGTTAATATAACAATGGCATGTGTGTCAAGAAGGAAAGGAAAATGTGAAGAAAAAAATAAACAGATTCTTCGGATATGCAAAAACAACAACATTATTCCTAAATGTATGCAGTTGTGGGGTCCAACAAATTCAGAAAATAACAAGATTGTTGACAAGGTTATTATTGCAGGAAAAAAGATGTGGCTTAATCTTGAAATCAAGGCAAAATATATGCCAAGTTACCTACAATAGAAACAGAAATATATGGTTACATTTATATCTAAATATAAATATAAATTGAACCACGTAGGAAAAACTCAAATTCAAATAATAGAACAATCAAGCGACTGGAATGTTTTTATAAAACATATTGGGGATACTGTTGAAAAAAAATTGTTAAGAAAAAACAAACTTTAACAAATAACAGGAAGAACAGCAAACTTACAACAAAAGAAAATTTTCAAAGAGGAAGAACCAGTACATGACTTTTTTCAGGAATTTATCAAGTGTACAGTTTACACCAAATGAGCTAGAATTAATTAACCACGGACTAGCTTTCGCACTTCAACCTCCAGAAAAACAAGCCGTAGAAAGTGCTTTAGTTAACAATGAAAAAGCTCCTAAACTTTTCAATGATGAAGATAAAAAAGAAAGTTAGATACGAAGCCTCTAAAACAAGAAGAAATTAATGAACTTGTACGTCTTACTGAATTATGCATGGTTTGGTTTCAGTTCAATGAAAAATTCTCTCGACAAAAATTTGGTTGCAGTATGGGTTCACATTTAAGTCCATTTTTAGCAAACTTATTCATGTCAAATTTAGAGACTAAAATGAAAAAATAATAAAATTTTCCAAGAATTTGTTTCATATATATAGATGATGTTTGGATTTGGGCCATAGTCAAAAAGGATGAACTTCGAAGTTTAATAAACATATTAAATAAATCAAAATATTCATCAATCAAGTTTACTTATGAAGCAGAAATAAACATACAATTAAACTTTTTAGATTTAACTAAAATTAGGACACTGTAGCTTTTGACTTATTGAATCAGTTCACATGAGTATGTATACGTCACATAAAGCGATATGTTCAATTTAATTTCTTTTTTTTTGGCAATCCTGAAGGCTTCTATACTCTCCTGAAAGAGTTCACTTGGGAAAGAATGGCACATCTGATTCTGAAAAAAAAGAGAATTTTGCTTCTGGGATTTGAAATCAGAAACCAGAATCGAAACCAGAAGCACTCACATATTCATATACTTGAACGTCAAACTCGACTGTTTATCATAATATTGTGCAGCAAACATTATTGCTTTCTTTCAAAACCTCGTAAGTCTCATTTTTATGAAAAATGACATTTTAATGCAATCCTGATAAAAGAAAATCGCTGAATACCAATATCAAAACCTCGTTACTCGATCATTATTCCTTTTGTCTCTATTAAGCAGTTTTTAAACCTCGTAAGTCTATCGGTCTTTAAATCTCTATTTAAAACTCGTATGTCTGTCTTACGAGGTTTTTATATTTCTTTATAGCTCGCTTTATAATCAAAACCTCGTATGTCTGTCTTTAAATCGAAAAGTAATAGTCCAGGAAAATAAGACATTCACTTCGAAAAAATTCCGACAAAGTTGAATTTTGGTGGATAGCTTCATTTGTATGTTCTAAGCATTTCCTAAAAAGTACCCTAAATTTGGAGCAGAGCAAGAATTTTTAGGAGGGGGAAAGGGAGTTTTTTTTCAAATTACTCGAAAACTATAGGTTCTTTTGAAAAAAAGTTGTAGGTATGCATTTTAGCTCAAGTTATTCTACATAAAAAAGATGGACATACGTTTTATCGTACAGTTGATTTGGAGAAAAATGGTCGAAAACATTGAGGTGTAATAAATTTTTCTAAAAAATGTAGTAAATTTATCTTTTTGAGTGCCGAATTTTTTTGTTTTTAGTTATGTTTGGACAAACATGCTCTATTAAAAAAACTTGAATTTTGATAGCTGTTTCTATTTTGCTCTTGCAGGGAACGAAGTCGAATTGAAAGATCACCTTAACTTAATTCTAGCTAATGATGTTGAGCAAAATTTTGTCCGAATGGATCAGATGAAGTTTGCATTTCGGTCCCAGTAATTGAATCAGAACTTGTCTTAAGTGGTGACGCAAATGATGCAGCAAGAGTCATAGAACCTGTTGAACTTCTTGAGAATAAAATAACTAATTCAGATGGTGATACGAATGTCAATCTTGCTAGGAAAAGGGCCAAAAATAAAAAATATAAAATAAGGAAAATCCGGAAAATTGGTTGCAGATAAAAAACAAACTTTATAGGCAAAAAGGATTACCTTACAAGAGTCTTATAAAAAGTGAGACCCCCGATGGGGACAAAATGGAATTATGGATTTTAAAAACCTAAACGTAAGTTAAGGCCAAAAACTACCGAAAGAGTCAAATCAGTTCCAAAATTAAATGCGGTGAGTTTTCAAGTCTCGATAGGGAATCTATATTCAAGAATTGTTGGGACTTATCATGTGCACACAAAAGATTAACAGATAAGTTATTTGCACAATTAAGTACTCCAAGAGATACAAAAAACCAAAAGAAAGTAACGTCTAGAAGGAAAAATACAATTTTTACCACCTCAAAAAGCATGGGGGTAGACAAGACATTAGGGTATGTGAAACAATGTTCCTTCACACTCTCGGTATCACTGAATGGAGTACTGTCAATTGACCAAAAACTGGTTCTAAGGAGACAGAAAATGATGATAATAGTATTTCCGAAAATAATTTAAACATTCCCCGCAAAAAGGCCGGACGAAAAGGACTAAAGGACTTTCTCAATTCGTTGCCAAAAGTGGAGTCCCACTACTCCAGCAGTATTCTTCAAAAGTTTACTTGGGGACCCTGTGGATCTCGAAACGTAACGTTCATCGTGAATACCAAAAGTATTCCACAGAAAACAATATTATCCAGCAAGTGAAGTTTAAGTTATTCGATGATGTTATGAATGAGATGAATATAAGCTTGTTCAAACAGAAAAATATCAATAAGATCTCTGCGCTACACACAAGGAAGGCAATGTATTAGAAGAAGATTACGTGCGTCACCCAAAGATGAAAGAAGCTGCACGACATGAAAAGAAAATGATAAAATATATGGGAAATACGTCTACGCCATCGATCTTCAAGCTGTTCTCCTGGCTTCAAGTTTGAAGGCTTCTGCTTTATATTACAAACAAAAGTTGGCTGTTCACAATTTTACAATCTACGATCTAAAAACAAGAAAAAGATTTTGCTTCTTATGGTATTTTTTTTTATAACTTTTGCACGCGCTCAAGGGATTATGCATAGACTGCATATCTCCAGGGATGGCGGCTGAACTAATGCGGAGAGAATTACAGTGTCTTATTTATTTATGTCCCTTATAATTCGCATTATTTTATTTTTTCGTTGTCATATTTTATGGGTATGCTAGTTTACTCAATCACATGTTGTTAGTGTTATGCCTAAACAGCATGTAATGAGCAAAGCAGCAACTTATTTTATGACAATTTTAGAATTGGTTTTTAATGGAATATAAGAAGTCATAGACAAAGGCAGGAATCGAACCTGCAACCACGAGGTTGACAGGCGAGCACACAACTATCGCGCCACGGCCATCCGCAAGGGGCTTTAACAGCAAATGAATTCACGTCAATTATTTGCAGCTTTATAACTAAAGAAGTCCCGTTTCAAGAAGGTGATGAAATAATCATATTTAACGATGGCTGTGGTTATCAAAACCGAAATATTATACTTTCGAACGCGTTACTGAATCTTGCTTATACTCGTAACATTATAATCACTCAAATATACTTGGAAAAAGGTCACACAAATGGAGTGTGATTCAATGCATTCTAACATTGAAGGACAATTAAGAAACAAAGATATTTATCTCCCGAGCTCATATATAACGCATGCAAGTATGCAAGGAAACTGCCACAACCCTATTCTGTTGAATACCTTCATTAGTTTTTTTCTGAACTACAATGTGACATGTAACTTCTATAGATCAATACGTCCTGGAGCGAAAACTGGTGATCCACAAGTAAAAGTAGTGGTTATATAAAGTACACTCTTAGTCATGAAGATGACTGGAAGGATCTTACGCAGAATAGAAGTATGTAAGAAGTTTGCAGGCATATTAAATAACTGTATACCAATATTATACAATCAAAGGCTGAAAATTAAAAAAGAAAAATGGTTGTATTTGCAATAACTTAAAGTTATTTTACACAAAGACTAAAACGAATATTATATGCATTTCGTTATTATTTAACTGATATAAGCTTCAATTTAAGCCCTTAATATATCAACAGCTAATTTAGTTTTGATTTGTTATTGTTCCTTTTGAACAAAAATAACCCAGTATGTCATTACCATTACAAGTACAATATTCATTTTTTAAGTCCTCGTAAGTCTTTAAATTTGATCTAATGCAGTTACCACAAAAGTTATAGGCTTTTCACACCAAACCCAAAACTGGGGTTTCAGCTTAAAGTTTACGAAAACTCGAAAACCATTAACACTGAACATTTACAAGTTTTCGTTGACATTTCAATTAATTTGACAATAACAAATACGTTGTGAATTGAAATCCTGGCAGCAACCCCTCAGCTATTTATGTGCCGTTTAATTGAGCGCTGAATGTTTTACAAGATGTGTTTGTTTAGTTTAGTTTAATTTAGTTAAGTTTATTTGATTTTGCCAAAAAGGAGACAACATAACTTATAAATAACAGTGACAATTATATACATTATGTATTAGAAAAAAAAAATTAAAATAATAATAAAAAATAAAAAAAGAAGAATTTTACTGCATTAAATTGATTTGAAATTTTCAGATTACCTAAAAGATAAAGTTAACATGTAATTTCGAAACGTCACCAAGATTCTTCAACTATCAATCGGGCTAATATTTTGTTCTTAAAACAGTTTCTGCACATTGTTTCATCAAACAATTCACAGTACTTATTAAAAGCTTTCGAACACCGATTAAAGGATTCGTGAAATGCATGATTAGTTTTTGGTGCTCTTTCATTTAAAAATTTGGTGTGTCTCAAGACTCGAATATTTTGGTTTACTGACACTTTGGAACACAGATAAATTGACTCAATGTTACCTTGCAGAAGATCAGACGCAAATAAAGCCTCAGATAACTCTCTACGATTAGCAAGACTACACATATTGACAAGCTCACAAACGTTTTCGTCTGCAGCAACGGGACTACTACATAAATAATGACCTTGTTTCAAGAGTAAAGTCCATTCGGGATTTGGGCGTTATCTGTGATTGTGAGCTCAATGTCAGATCTCATTTTGATAACATTATTTCTAGGGCAAACTCTACTCTTGGTTTCGTCAAGCGTTGGTCTAAGGAGTTTTCAGACCCTTTTGTTACGAAATCTCTGCACACAACCTTTTTCCGACCTTTACTTGAGTATGCTAGCCAAGTATGGTCCCCGTATCGCCTTGTTCACATTAAAAGCATCTTCCGTTTGGTCTAAGGGGCCTTCCTTGGATTGACAATTATAACCTGCCAAGATATCAAGATCGTTTAAAGCTCTTTAACTTACAATCTCTCGAAAAGCGCCGTGAGCGGGTGATATTATTTTCGTACATCAAATTTTATCTGGCGTTACTGATTCTTCGACCTTACTCGCATTAATGAGCATTAACATCAACTAACATACTCTAGGATCAGTACCCCAATTTCATCAAGCTGCTCACAGAACCGACTATGCTAGAAATAAACCAGTTACAAGAATGTTGAGGGAAGTAAATGCAAATTCTGATGTATTTGACTATAATCGTAGCAAGATCACACAGAAAAAACTTCTAGATAATATTAAAAAATCAAAATCTCCAGAGAAACTGAAACTGCTAACTATAAAAACTTAACAAATCCATTAGCATGTTATCATTTTTACGTTTTTTAAACTTTTTTTTAAATTTGTTTGCTCTTCTTTTTTTAAATTATAGATCTACTGATCCTAAATTTTTTTTAAATTTTTAATTTTTTTTATTTTCTGTTTTAACTGCTTGCATTAAGCAGTCCTATAATCCTTTTTTCCATATTCGCATAGTCCATAAATACAAGTTGGTATGTTAGGCTTGCATTGGCAAAACACAACAACTTTTATGTAGAATTTCATTGTTAACTGCCGATATGACTGGCAACGGCAACCGAATTTGCCGTAGTACTCGGTGCAAATAGACCCCAGCGCGTGCGGCACCTGGGGGATAGAGGCGTGGGTCGTTAAATTCCCTTGACCTTCTTCTTACAAAGCTTAGCATGGCATGACTTTTAGAGTGTACTTTGTCGATGTGGTGTTTAATAGTTAGCTTTTTGTCAAGCATAACTCTAAGTATTTAACAGCATCAGACAATCCAACATGTTTTCGGCAGGTTTTATTTAAAACTTGTAGTTTATCAAAACTTGTGGTTTATCAAAAATTTATGGGAAAACTTCTTTTTTCGCTTTAGGTTTCCAGAAAAAGCCGATAATTTCGCAAAAACCCTGTTTTGGGTTTGGTGTGAAAAGGCTATTAGTAACTAAATGTTTTTAAAATAAAATATTAGTTATGAACAACACCTTCAGTTTCCTGTTTTTTATTTTTAAATCAGTCTCCTGAAAAATTTGAAATTATAAACTTACGAGGTTTTGAAAAAAAAACCGACGATATATAAAACTTTAAATAGAACTGAACAAAATTATGAGACAAAAAATTCTTTCCTATCATTATCTTTCTTCTCACTAGTGCCGGCAATTCAGGTTGCATTTAAAAGACCTTAGGTCTTACAGGCATATAGTTAAAATTTAAAAAAAATTAAAGGGGAGCGTATCGGAATCCCGCTTTTCAAAATCCCGAAAAAAAGGTTTAAAATCCCGTCTTCTAAAATACTGTTTTGTAAAATAATGCTTTTGGAATCTCTCTTATTCAAAATCCCGATCTCTTATAGTCCCGCTTTTTGAAATCCCGTTTAATCCCTCTAGCCCGTTTTGTGTTTTGATAAATGTTCCACAAAAAGTTTGCATACACAACTTAACCCCACCCCAAATCCTACATTAGGCCAAGCAACGGGTTAACGGGCAGCATTCAATCCCCTTCACGCGCCGTCCTTTTTCACCCTGTGTTGATTCCAAAAGCGGGAATTTAGTAAACGGAATGGTAAAAAACGGGATTTTAAGAAGTGGAATTGTAAACAAGCGATATTATAAAAATCAGGATTATAAGAAGCAATGAAAAGGATATGCTATAGTCTGGACATACAAACATTTTCGAAACAGCCTTTATGGAGTTACGAAATACACACCTATCACCAACTTTTAACCCTTGCTGTTTCTCCAAGAATCTTGAAGAGATGACATACAAAAATAGAAGAATACGTTCCGAAAAATAATGTATAAATCTGACACAACAAGATGTGCTTTCAAGACAAAACCCAAAACATATAACAGATAAATTATTTACCAACAGATGCCAGGATATATTCAGCAGAAAGTAACGATGGCACTACAATAGGGTAGCTTGAACCATTTCAGACAACAAATTTTATTGCCATGACAAAATCCAAAATTTACAAATAGAATACGTAATATTCAGTCGCATCGCAGATTCCATTGTAACAAATCTCCGAACGCTACGAATCCCTACAAATTGTGTTCGCAGATTCTGAATGGAATCGAAAAAAAACATTGCTCATTGAACGCTCTCACTTTCAAAATTTCGAAATCAGCTGTGTTACGTCAAATCACTTTCAATTATAAAGAAAAAAAAATCAATTAGCATTAATTGTTAATATAGTTTAGTGTTTATTTTAGCTATTTCCACATAAAATGGATTGCGACTGCAATGGATGCGACTGCAATTAATGCTGCAAATAACGAGGCTGTGAGGTGAATGCAAACGCTTAAAACCCAAAGAAAACAAGAGATGCATGCAATCCTTTTTATATGGATGAAACCTTGTTAGATATGAATCAACAAATTTAAAAATAATTAAATCAAAACTTTTCCAGTTTTATAAACAAAATCACACTGAATAATCAAGCGTTTAATTATGCAGGTGTTAGAGAAGCTGCAACAGGAGTTTCAAGAAGATATATTTTCCTCATCAATAAGCTTGGTGCTGTTAAGGATTCCCAAGTTTGCATGGCGCAATCCACATTGTCTTTCAATTTATAAAAAGTACTCAATGCACTGGGGAGAAGACTATGCCCTTTATGCATACAGCTTGAAATGAATGGCTCCGAAAGAGGGAAGCAAAAAGCGAATTTTACTCAAAGGCGAGTTTCCCCGCAGTAATTCAGCCCATAAACTAATAACATAAAGACCCGAAAACTCTGCTTTCATTTGACATTTGCCTACAAGCTGAAACACGCACACAAGTAACTTTTCCGTTCACTTTCCAATAGACACATTGATAAAACGCACAATAAGAATCTTTTCTGTTCATCTTCCGATTACGATGAAATTTGTGATAGGCTGATTATAGAGTACGATACTCCGGAAAATTAAATAATCTATATATATATATAAAAATGTTGTCAAAAACGTATGAAGCTAATGATCTCAGTTGGCATTCGACCATTTTCAATATTGATAATGATAGTGGTTGAACCAAATCTAAACGTTACATATTCCAACAGCGAGCGCAATTTTAATGTAACAAAGGTAATGCTCAAGGTTTTAAACTCTCAAAATCATGGTTTTAAAGTTTGCCATTTGAATGCACAGAGTTTGGTTGGTAAAATTGACGAGTTTCGGGATTTGTTCGAGTATGCTATTGCTGTATCTGAAACATGGTTCAAAAGTGATGTAGGTGATAAAATGTATGCTGTTAAAGGATATAAATTATATAGAGCCGATAGAATCGATGGTGTTGGTGGCGGTGTAGCTCTGTACGTTAACGAGAATTTGAAGAGCAGGCCTAAGTTTACTTCTCTGGCTGCATACACTTTGAATGTTTGTGTATCGAAATCTGCAGTAATAATGAAAAACTATTATTGGAAGTCGTGTATAGGCCTTATATTAATATTGATTTATCACCAGTCTATTTATTTCTAGAAGATAATTGTATGTTTTTCCCAAGCATCATTCTTTGCGGTGATTTCAACAGCAACATCTTAGTTGATAACATATACGTTAATGTTCATAATCCAACCCATTTTTCGCGTAACACAAGTACTCTTCTCGATATTTTCTTTGTTACTGGCGTCAACAAGGTTATTATGTATGATCAGTTATCAGCACCTGGTTTTTCACGTCACGATCTTATACTTCTCTCATCTGATTTTTTACCTCCTAGATCTGCAAAGAAGTTTGAGTACCGTGACTTTAGGATTGTGAACTTGAGTTTATTATATGGTCTCTCCATCTGATCAAATTGAGTTCATAGAAAGTAACCTAGTTCGATTATTTGACGCCCACGTTCCTCTGAGGACAAAGACTGTAAGCCTTATAGATAATCCCTGGTTTAATGCGGAAATACAGAACTGTATAAGCCAAAGAAATCGTGTGTACGAAATATGGAAACGTTTCAGAATAGCCGAGGATCGACAGCAATACCGGCAGCTGCGTAATAAATGCGTAGGCCTCATAAATTCAGCAAAAACTAAGTGGTACTCAAATCACTGGAATCATTCACAAAACGGCCGCAAGTTCTGGAAGAACCTCCGTGAAGTTGGAATTGGCAAACAGAAATCACTGGACTTGGACGTTGATTGTAATGAGCTGAACAAACTTTTTGTATAGTCTGTACCTCAACCCACATCTCTGAACCCACCACTTCCACAAATCGAATTGTCATCCCCTAACGCTTCATCCCTCTTCAACTTTGAAACTGTTTCTTCTGAGGACGTTGTAGAAAGTTTAATTTCGATCAAAACGAATTCAATTGGGTTCGATCTATTGCATCCCACATTCACCAAAGCAATTTGCCACTCATTTTACCATTTTTAGCTTATGCCATAAATTGAATTTTCACAAAACGCACTTTCCCTTCGCTGTGGAACAGAATTTCGTTCGATATCTATTCTACCATTCTTATCGAAAGTGGCTGAGAGATTAATACTTAAGCAAATTAATCGTTTCTTCAAATCAAATGATCTCTTATCGCCCAAACTTTCTGGATTTCGTTCGCAAAATAGCAGTATTACTGCACTCCTGAATGTCGTGGAGCGGGTAAGGAGAGCCTTGGATGATGACAAAGTTACATTCTTGGTACTCCTTGACTACTCCAAAGCATTCGACACAATTGACCACAACATTTTGTGCCATAAATTATCCTCACGTTTCAGATGTGGTCCGGAAGCAGTTCAACTGATATCATCATATCTAACTGGTAGGAAACAAGCAGTGGTATCTGCAAGTCAGTTTTCGGAATTCCTTCCGTTATTACGTGGTGTTCCTCAAGGATCCATTTTAGGACCACTTCTGTTTTCAGCCTATATAAATGATATTCCTTCTCTTTTACTCCACGGAAATGTACAAATGTTTGCCGATGATGTCCAATATCTTCAGAGTTCTGCGTTGGGTCTTATTGAAAACTGCGTATACAATATATAAATGTAGACCTGAATGCAATTTTTCAATGGTGTAACAACTGCGGCCTTGTTTTAAAAGACCTAAAAAACAAAGTGCGTTGTCATTTCAAAAATACTCTCGACCTAAAATGCTTCCCTGGAGTGCTTCTGAATAATATTCCAGTGGAGTTAGTTGATACGGCTAAGAACCTAGGTGTTTGCTTCAATAGAACTCTCACTTGGAATAATCCCATAAACGGTGTTATAGGAAAGGCTTATGGGGTCTAAAGAACGTTGTCCATCGCAAGAAAGTTCACACCCATCGAAAGGAGAAAAATGCTTCCCAAAACATTAGTAGTTCCAATTCTGATATAAAGATGTGAATTTTATTGCAATTTGGATACTGTGTGCCTGCGAAGACTCAACGTTGTGTTCAACAATATTGATCGTTAGTCTTTGGACTACGAAGATATGATCATATTTCGATTCATTCCAAAAGTTTATATGGCATGAGTTTTGTCAATCTGTTGAAATTTAAAACATTGGTCATGTTATTTAAAATTATTAGGAACAAGCAGCCCCCGGAGCTCTATAACAATATTCAGTTTCTGTCGTTTAATAGAACCAACTCAATCTCAATCCCTCGTTTTACCTGCCTTACAACAGAGCGCCAGTTCTTCATTAATGCGCCTCGCATATTTGATTCCGCATTATTAAGAAGAACAGACACCATACGAATATTCCATAGGAACTTAATTGATTATTTATCGGTTTAATAACTCTTCAAGTTTAACCCATTTATGTTTCAAATCATTAAAATTGTATCCTTAATGTAAAATACATCTTCTAATCGATAATCCTATTTTTGGACTATGAATCTTTTGCGGCTTGTGCAGTTTTGGTGTGCAATAACTTTTACATTGGAATTGCTATTTTCATTTTCATTTTCCTATTCATTCCTTTTTCGCTTTCATTTTCATTTTCCTTTTCTTTAATTTTTCGCTTTTTTTTTTCTTTTACTTTCCTATTTTTCTTTCTTTTACATTTCCTACCTATGTAGGTATATAATTTAACATCAAGATATACCTATACACAAATCCATTTTTTTTGGTAAATATAAATTACTAGTTATATTCTCATATACTCATTAGTCATTATATTTAAATATGTCTTAAATTCATTTAACTACAAGGCTTAATTATCTAAAAGATGTAAATCTTAATATTAAGTTCTATTAAAAAAACAATAAAATAAAAAAATACTTTTTTTGTATGAAAGATATGGGCGAGAAGAAGGTTTTAAGCTATGTGCTTATGTGTATTGGTTTTATATAAAGAACAATCCAATTATGTTTGTTTGAAATCTTTTTTTTTTCGGCTCGATCGATTTGAATGAATTAGGAGATCTTAGGACATGTTTCGAGAGAGTAGATAAGGAATATGTTTGGCGTCCGATGTATAGAAGCGGAGTTATTACCAAAAATGTCACTCACATGTTTGTTATTGCTTATTATTATTAGTATAAAATTTTGTATACACACAATTCATTTTGGTTTCTCTTTGTTGCCGCGTGTATGCACACAACTACAGCATTTAATTTCCATTAAATAGAAGAAGGTTTTAAGATATGTGATATGTGCTTATGTGTACTGGATTTCGATTAATGGCTGTTTTGAGTTGTTAAACTTTAGAAATGCTTACTAAAATTGTTAAATCTCATGAACTAATACACATAAACATAAACAATAAATATAACTTACTTACTTAGGTGGCGCTACAGTTCGGGACGAACCTGGGCCTCAACCAACATGCCTCCCCAGCCAGCTCGGTCTTTGGCTAGCTGCCTCCAGTTGCGCACTCCAAGTTGGTTGAGGTCATCTTCCACTTGAGCGTGCCACCTTAGGCGAGGTCTTCCTTGACTGCGTCTTCCTTCTGGATTGGAAACGAAGATCCTGCGAGCCGGAGCATTGTTGTCCATACGCTCTACATGACCTAGCCATCTTAAACGTGATATGCGTATTTTATGTACCAGGTCAATGTCGCTGTACAGCTCGTATAGTTCGTGGTTGAACCTTCTCCAAAGCCCGTTAACGCAGATAGGGCCGAAAATCTTGCGAAGAACCTTACGCTCGCAACGACTAAGGATATCTTCATCCGCTTTCGATAGTCCATTTCTCCGCGCCATAGAGCAGGACTGCGATGATTAGAGTCTTATAAAGAGTCTCCTTTGTTTTTCGAGAGAGGGCTTTACTACTCAATTGCCTCCCTAGCCCATAGGAACAGCGATTGGCAAGAGTTATTCTTTGCTTTATTTCTAACGAGATGTTGTTGTTAGATGTTAAAGCGGATACGGGGTAGACAAATGCCCTAACTACCTCAAAGTTGTACCTGTCTATTGCGACGTTTTGTCCAATCCGCCGGTGTTGTGTGTTCCTTTTTGTGGATGGCAGGTACTTCGTTTTGACCTCATTGACTGATAGTCCCATTTTAGCTGCTTCAGCTTCAATGTTAGCAAACGCTCGCTGGCTTCTGCCAATGATGTCTATGTCATCAGCGTATGCTAACAATTCCACAGACTTGAAATAAATTCTGCCAGCAGAGTTAACTTAGGGAATTTCTTACAATTTTTCAAGCTAAGTTGAAGAAATCGCACGATAGCGCATCACCTTATCGGAATCCTTTCTTGACGTCAAAAGCTTTTGTGAGGTCAACACCAACCTTGACGGAGCAGCGAGAGTTCTCCATGGTCATCCTCCACAGTCGGATGAGTTTTGTGGGGATGCCAAAACCAGACATGGCTCTGTATAGCTCGTCTCCATAAATGTTATCGTACGCGGCCTTTAAATCGATAAAGAGATCGTGGGTATCGATTTGAAATAGTTTCCAGGATCTGTCGTAGCGTGAACATTTGACCGATTGTGGACTTTCCTCGCCTGAAACCGCAATGATAGGGTCCAATCAGGTTGCTGTCAAATGGTTTCAGACGTTCACATAACACAGCAGAAAGGATCTTGTACGCGATATTCAGCAGACTTATCCCTCTATAGTTGGCGCAGTTTAGAGGGTCTCCTTTTTTGTGGATCGGGCAAACGATGCTGAGGTTCCATTCATCAGGCATACTTTGTTCTGACCAGACTTTAGAGATGAGTTGGTGTATGCACTGTACCAGGGCATCTCCGACTGCTTTAAAGAGTTCGGCGGGTAGTCCGTCGGGGCCAGCAGCTATGTTGTTCTTTAGTTTGGATATTGCTATCCTCACTTCATTTTGTTCAGGTGGACGGAAGTTTTGTGTGTCATCGTCCATATTGAATGGTTCATTCTGCCTGACACCAGGATTTTGGTCTTCATCGCCGTTTAATAGTCTGCAGAAACGGTCCTTTCATATACTCAGCACCGCCTGTGACTCTACTCGGGGTTTCCATTCCTATCTCTACAGGCTTCTGTGCGGGTTTTTTTGCCTTGACACGTTCTTTTTACCTGTTGGTAAAACTTCCGCACGTTGTTCCTGGAGTAGTATCTCTCAATATCTTCGATCGCGCTTCTCATGCTCTCTCTTTTTCTTCTGGAGAAGCCGCTGTTCTTCCCGTCTTTTCTGCTTGTACAGCTCGCGAGCAGCTCTTGCCTTTCTTTGCAGCGCCGCTTTATATGCCATTTGTTTGCATGTGCCTGCATTCGTCATCGGTTTGGTGGTGGAGTTCTGGAGAAACCTTGCACATCAGTTGCGGCACGTCTGATGGCTTATTAGCAGCGGTGCCACTGGTCTTCGACACTTGATGCTGGCGACAATGGATTTCTTGAGAGGTTACGGGATATTCGATCGGCATAGGTTCTGGCGATCTCTTGCGATTGCAGTTTTCCGACGTCATACTTCCTCACATTATTACTCCGTTGTTGGGACGTTCGGGTTTTTCGCATTCTTACCTTGGCTGCAACAAGGTAGTGATCCGAGTCGATGTTAGCTGCTCGGAAGGTGTGAACATCCAGAATACTGGAGGCGTGCCTTTACGTGCCGCCGCAAAGTAAATTAGCCTAAGTCCTTTTTCAGACGTTGCGTCGTGTAGGTTATCTTTTCCGACAGTCCTACCAAAGATTTCCTCTTTACCTATTTTTGCGTTAAAATCGCCTAGCACGATCTTAACGTCACATCTAGGGCACTGCTCATAGGTTTTGTGGAGGAGCTCGTAGAAGTCATCCTTGGTGGCGTCATACTTGTCTTCTGTGGGGGCGTGAGCGCATATTAGCATAATGTTGGCGAATTTAGCCTTGCTACGGATTGACACTCACGTGTCGAAAGCTCAACACTTCTTGCCTAAGTCTGCAGCTTATGACGAATCCGCACCCAAATAGACGCTGTGGTCTTCTTTCACAATCACCGTATTATACGTCTCAGTTTTTCATCTTCCTTTTGCCCGGCCCATCCCATCGTACAGTAATTCCTGCTTTGTAGTAGTCTAGGGCCTCCGCTAGTTGTTCGGCTGCACGTGGTCTGTTAAGAGTTCTAACATTCTGCGTGCAGATCCGAAGGTCGTTGTCCTTAATGTATTTTGCCGGGTAGTCAACAGTTAATCCGTCCTTTTCCGAGGCTATGGTCGCGTCGCAACTTATATTTTTTTTACATGGCGGGGTTGTTAACCCCACGCACAACCCCCAACCTGGAGGTCCAGGTCTTTGTTGGACTACTTGGACGAAAGGAGCCCGAAAGTCCGGAGTCAGTAACCCGCTTCAGGGATATGAGCGCTGCCGTTGGCCCATTAAGGGCTCATCCGCCACCATTTTTATTTCAATGTCCTGACTTGCATTGAATTGTCCCAATTACCTTATCTCCAAAAACGTCGATGTAGCTCATTAGGACATCTGCTTTGTTGACTGTTGAAGCCGCCGTTGGTTCAATTGTTTGGGCTCATCCGCCGTACTTCCTCTTTCTCAGGAGATCATGGAAGACTTCTGCGAGTCGATCAGAACAGTCATTAAAACAGAGCATTATAGTGTTGCTTTATTTTCTGTGTTCAACACTCGCGCTTATAAGTTTAGCAGGAATGTCCGGATGGACAAGCCAGTACCCGGTGGTTACCGCAAGGAGGTAAAATAAGCACAATTGATGTGTACGAGACAGTTACAACACTGCGCATCGCCTGGTTGACGCCGATCAGGGCCTTCCCTATTCCTACACACCCAACCACCAAACAATAAACATAAAGAAAAAATTTTGTCAAATCACAATTGCTGATTTCGCTTTTGTTAGTTCAGCCGGTGTATTTCTTTTACATAAACTACTTTGCGTTTGTTCAATACAAATCGTTTGACCGCTGCGTGAAAATTCGTGTTTTTGTTGTGTAAAAAATTAAAACGATTTCTAAATAATACGTTTTAAATACATCAATATGGTACGTCCACGTAGTAATTCGGGCCGATCAACTCGGAAAGTTGCAGCTGGAAGAGTAGGCAGATCTGCTCAAACAGATAATGAACGACCGATGTTAATGCGGTTAATCGGCAGCATAATGCCCGTGCGAGAGCTGCACAACGAATAAATTTGGTGCGAGGTGCATTTACGTATGATTCAAAACTGAATTATGCTTCTCTTGATGTGGTTTCAATTGGATTAATGACTGTTGTGTGTAGTCGTTGCAAGGCTGTAAAATTTAAACATGAAACTATTGGATTGTGTTGTACAAGTGGTCAAGTGAAATTGCCCGAATTGAATCCACCACCAGAGCCATTGCGGTCATTGCTCATGAGTGGAACGGAAGAATCTAATCATCTTTTGAAAAACATTCGAAACTACAATTCATGTTTTCAAGTGACTTCTTTCGGTGCAACAAACCTTGTTTGAGACCAATTGATGCCCACTTTTAAGGTATATATTGCACATGACACAGTTCATGTTAATTTTGATGATTGTAACACGTTCGATTGTGAAAATTTTGATATTCAACAGATTCAATGTCAAGTATACCATCGACTTGGTTCTTTATTGCATTTTCCAGATCAAAGTTATCAATTTCTGCAGATATACATTGTTGGCTATCCATCTGTTGAAACTAATCGACGTTGTGACATTTCGACAAATTTAAAAAGGCATATTGTTCAGCGATTGCAAAGAATGTCGAGAGATGAAAATCAATTGGTGCATTTATTTCAAACTGCTTTGGATCGCATGCCATATGACGATTATGCAATTGTTATAAGTGCAGATAAAGCACCGCCAGGACAATATGTCGGACGTTTCAATCCACCGGCCATCTATGAAGTCGCAATAGTTATTGTAGGTGATGAATTCAATTCACGCGATATTGTTTTGCATCGTCGAAATAATCAATTGCAAGGTTTGTGAAACGCATCGTTGCTACGACCCATTACAGTATCCACTTTTGTTTAGTCGTGGGGAAGATGGATATCATTTGAATATTAAAATGAGAAATGCCTCAACAGGTAAGTAATTATATTTGTTGTGATTTTGAATAATTTTTTTCAATTTAAAAAGAATGTATTGACTTTCATTTTAGGTGTCGAATCTAATAAAAAAGTTATTTCAATGAATTATTATTCATATCAACTTATGGTGCGTCAAAATGAAGTGAATTACATTTCACATTGTCGCCAACTCTTTCATCAGTCCGTTGTTGCATGAATATGCACAAGATGCCATGACGTATGTTCGTCACTATGGCCGTCCGGGTTTGTTTATTACTTTCACTTTGTTATAAATTTCTAATATATACCATACAATAGTAGTATAACCACATATTATGATGTGTGTGAGCTGGACTAGGGTGGATGCTGAAAGAATAAAAAAGAATCATTTGCCATGCAATGATTTTTATTTTATTTCTCTTTTTTCGTCACCCAGCGGAGGATTTCGGCATGCTGGCGGTTGAGCGGCTAGAGCTCAGTCGACGGGGGGTTCTTTCCGCTGTTCATGTTGTTCACTAAAAAACATTTAACATTTAAAATTCATGCCGGTCTAAAACTGAAAGAGGATTAAGAGGAAGAGGAAAGGGATATACGAGCAGATAGCATCTCTATCGGCTCATCAAAAATAAATTTAACCAATTATGCTGAGATGTGCGACCGAAAGCGTACCTAGAAGGGGGAGATCCCCTTCTAGGTACGCTTTCGCAAGCTACCTAGACGTTTGTCTCGTCTGTAAACATTTTCTCCTTCGGTAAATGTAAACGCTTTACCAATGTGAAGTCGCATCTTCGATTTCCTAGTTTCATTTGTTTGCTAACTTTTACATCAGCTGACCGAAATCGCCCGAAAACTTTTATGAAAAACAAATCTACAAAATACATATACCTGTACGCTACACGAATTTTCATAAGTATAATTGATTACACTTAATTATACTCACTTAAAGTTTTTATTATTTTTATTTTTTTCCCAAATTATCTCTTCATTAAATGTTGTTTTTTTAACTGATTATTAAACGAATGATATAAAAAAATAATAAATAAATAATTAAAAAAAATAAAAGAGAAAAAAAAAACACTATATTTTTTGTCAAGTATCTTTCTGATAGAAATATTATATTTTACAAAACTTTTCTTTCATTCTGAAGAAAATAAATACTAATAATTTTCACTGGTACCCAAATCCGTGGATATTATTAAATTAAATCATGAGCAAGAAACCCAATAATGGGGCAGTCCCCAAAACAAGCAAACGAATCGGCATCTACCATGTCAAAGACTTGAGCCGATAAAACCAGAAACCATCAATTAGACTTTCAATAACATAGCAGTGTCACGACGCTTAAGTAACAAAAAAAAAAAAAAAAAAGATGAAAACACGTACTCGCGTCAACTTTTATTTACATATATTATGTCATACACACCTACCGTACACAACTTTCGTACTCAAGATAATTTCCCAGTTAGCAAAGCCGCGTATACAAACTACAAGATATACTCGTACATTGCAATTTATGCACAGATAATACGTTCATAAGAAACTACTTATTTTTATTTGCTGACTCACGATTTATATTTATATTGGAGGAGTAGGCTTGTCCTGACGTATTATAACCATGGCACTCATGCGGTTGTTTGATTCCTTCCGTCGGCCCAACCATTTGAAGCGGAACATGCTGACGACGAAGTGGGAGCAACTTATGTGACTTTCATGATGATCACGTCTAAGGGTGATCAGCCCATATATAACCTGGACACAAATGGCAAAGCGTACTGATCGAATTAAAGTTTGGTATCAACGCTATTAACCAAAATTAATAGCAATGCTCTTACCGACTTTCATCACAGCAAACTATCCTACGGCCTCAGTTTGCGTTAACGGCGATATCCTTCATCAGTTGGTGTCGATAAAACCGCCACTCCCTAAATGTCAATGAGATGAATACTGCATCAATAAAGCTACCCATATGTAGTTTCTTTTATCACTAAATCACAAGGCGTGATCGACTCTGTAAAGCGAATGTCCCGAACTCGTGTTCGGGTGAAAGGTTCCAAATTCGACCAGCCGAATCCGGACAAGCCGTGATATATTTATGCCACGGTAGTTTCAATACCTTAATGGTATCCGTTTTTTTCTTATTATTCTTCTTCAACCTAGCACAAGGGCATAAGCATATTCTGTTGAAAAGAAACGCTGAAATGGAATTGTAAGAAAAAAAGGAAAAGAAGGACAAGATCAAGAAGATAATTAATCGAAACGTGAACAAATTAAAAGCATTTTCATTGCTCTTCCAGCCTGCTGACTCTGAGGTTGAGATAAATAATTGATAGATTTTTTTTGTAATAGCAGACCAGGGAATTGTGAATTGTAATAGAAGTTGTAAAACAAAAATAGAGTGTAGTAGATTCTGATTTTTAAAGCTGGCTACACACTGGTGTAACAGGTCTTGTAAATTGGTAAAATTTATTTTTTTTACAACAGACTGTCAACACACCTTTAATAATCTGTAGCAACACTGAAGAAAATGCCAAAATCTGTTTCACATTTGTTCTGAAATATCTCTTGTATTTTTTCTGTTACAATAGTGTGCGGGTATGGTAGAAGTGTAAAAGTGTAAGACTTTGACATTCAGTATATTTTGTCCTTGTAGTGCAAACAAAATGTACACTTTTAAACTTTTGCAATGATTCAAGGCCGGATGTATCTGATCGTGAATAACCCTAATGTTTAGCGTGTTTGACAATTATTTCTCGGGTCGTGGGTCGAAATAAAGCTCATACCTTGCGATGCGAAATAAAAATTCTAACTTTTGTATTGGAGCCAAAGTCTCAATGGGTGAGCTTTTTTTTCTTGTCTTGTAACAATACTGGTATTGGCTCAATCCAAGATTTTGTAGCGTGTCACTTACGTGTATATATCAAAAGAACTGTGCCAATTAACGCATTCGTGTAGATCTGGCATAATGAAATCCGTACACGCGCTCAAAACCCATATCTGGCAATGCCCTTTATTTTTTCGTTCACTGAACGAAACTCGCCATTTTTTCTTTCGTTCACCGAACGAAACCCGGCAAGTTGGTTTTGCACAAGAGAAGATGGAGTTCTTTTCCGATTCAGTAGCCAAACCAACAAGACCACACCCAAATTTAAGAGTGGAACCATTTATTTTTTGTGTTGGGATTTTTTTTTCTCCTGTTGGAGATTGGAAGAAGGAGCAGCTCGCCGGTTGCTCACCCTACAAAACTACACCCACGTAGAAGCCATCGAGATCGTGTGGCCAAGGATATCCGAGGGTCGCCTACGCGGATTGTGTTTCTACGTTACCTCAGGAAAACCACGACTCGATTTCCTCGATTTCTTGTGTGCCTCGGGGACGTAATTCAAGTGCCCATGGTCGCCAGCGGAGGGAGAAGCACATTCAGCGAAAAAAAAGATAAAAAACTTCCGTGGGTAGCCTAGAAGTATTGTTACTTTGTTGGACATCAATAAGTTCTCAGCGTTTTCCTCGATGCGTTTTGTGCCTCTGGAACGCCATCCGAGTGCACCTGGTAGCCATTGGACGGATAACCCTCGTCCTGGGCCATTTAGTTCCGTGCAACACAGCGGCAGGCTCCTCTCCCGCCTGACCGGAGTCGGTGCTGAAGACACCCCTCTCCATCGTCGCGGCCTGTGCCGCGTCGACACATTCCTAGTACGTCGTCCTGTACCACAAATCATTCCCGACATAATGGCTCCAATAAAAAATAGACAGCTAGTTGCGTGTATTATCTATCAGAGCTAAGAAAAGTGTACTGGTAGAATTTAGTATATTTCCATCAAAGAAAGTGATTCTTTCTTATAATAAGTTTCCCTACTGTAAAAGTGTAAATCCGATTATTCTTTCTATTCTAGTAGCGCGTTTAAAGTGGTAACTGCGTCGTAAAATTGTGTATTAGAACAAGTAAAACAGAAAAAGAATAATAAAAAAAAAGTCCTTTTCTGAAAAAAAAAAAAAATTAAGAAAAAATATATGTATTGAATTATTACCTAGCTGAACTTTAAAAAAAAGTATCGAAAATTTATCCAACCTGAAAAAAAAAGTTTTCTTTTAATAATATTATATAAACAAAATAATTAACGAATGACAATATCAACGAGGTTATAATCTTAAAGTTACCATCTCGTGCGCACGGAACCCTGAAAACTGTAAGTAATATTAATATTGATAAAAATATATTATTATTGTAACATTTACGTTGATATTTTCGCCATTTGTCTGAATGATGTAAGTTCTTTTTTATCTATTCTAAACAAAAAAAAAGTAATTTAAGTAAAAACCGGGCTATATTGAACAATTATAGATTTAAAAATATACCAACCTTTTTTTGTACACGGTATAATCACTTTCGCGAGTTAGTTAGGGTTGGGCTATACCGTATTTATTATTATACAAAATTCTGGCTTTTGACGACCCAGGAGCCCTGACACTTATTCGTCAGAGGTAGGGTGGGTACTACCGGGGTCACGACATCCGACCCATATATGTATCTTGTGCTTTTGTTTCCCTTACACTTTCCCTTTCCCTTCACTATCAATCGATCGTAATGCGGGTTCCGATATTCCCCTTCTAGGTACGCTTTCGGTCGCACATCTCAGCATAATTGGTTAAATTTATTTTTGATGAGCCGATAGAGATGCTATTTGGTCGTATATCCCCTTCCTCTTCCTCTTAATCCTCTTTCAGTTTTAGGCCGGCTGAATTGTAAATGTTATTTTTCTAGTGAACAACATGGACAGCGGAACCCCCCCACCCCTGGCGACAGAACTCTAGCCACTCAACCTCCAGCATGCCGAAATCCTCCGCTGGGTTGTGTAAATTGTGTGCAGTTTATACTTTTGCTAGAACGTTAGTGTATGCTGAAGTACCAATATTTTACTTGGAACGTATCAAAAAAGAGTTTCAGAGACGTAATCAAAGAAGTCCTGTTAATGGTTATTCGAATGTGTTTTTGAGTAATGCTTTGGGCCGTGTTTATACTATGCATGCAAACAATTAAGAATGTTTTTATTTGCGGTTGTTATTTGTTAATGCACGTGGCCCTAAATCGTTTTCTGATTTACGAACAGTTGATGGAATATTATGTGCTACGTACCGAAAAGCTTGCCAAAAATTAAATTTGTTGGAAAATGATGTGCATTGGGAAGAAACTTTCGCTGATGCATGCGTAAGTGCTCATCCAAATCAAATACGGACTTTGTTTGCAATTATTTTGGCTACGTGTTTCCATCTAATCCATTGCATTTATGGACAAAGTATCGAGGCTATTTATCGGAAGATATATTGCATCGAGTTCGTCGATTGACTTTTGATCCAATGTTGGACTATACACCAGAAATTTACAATGATGCATTGATTATGATTGAAGATTTATGTTTGGGCATTTGTAATAAAGCGTTAGCACATTTGGGATTGACATCACCTAATCGTTCTATGCATGATATTTTCGAGCTCGAGTTGCACAAAGAATTGCGATACGATTGCGTCGAATTGAATGCATATGTTGTGGAGAATCATCCGAAATTGAATGTTGAACAAAAGGTGACATATGATACAATGATTCGAGCTGTTGATAATGGAACAGGTGGTTTTTATTTTTTCGATGCACCAGGGGGTACTGGCAAAACATTTTTAATTTCGTTAATTTTGGCCACGTTGCGTTCTACAAATAAAGTTGCGTTAGCATTGACATCGTCTGACGCAGCAGCAACTTTATTGGATGGTAGTCGAACTGCACATTCTGCGCTTAAATTGCCATTGAATATTCAAGTTATTGAAACGCCAACTTGCAATATTTCAAAAACATCTGGAACGGCAAAATTATTGCAGCGTTGTGACATAATTATTTGGGACGAATACACAATGGGACACAAGAAATCTGTCGAAGCGTTAGAACCAAGTTTGCATTATTTGGTGGTGCACTGATATTATTAGCTGGTGATTTGAGACAAACATTGCCTGTTGTACCTAGATCAACTCAAGCTGAAGAAATCAATGCTTGCTTGAAATCTTCATATCTATGGAGATCTATATCAACTTTGAAATTAACCACTAATGTGCGTGTACAATTACAAAATGATCCATCTACAGCTACGTTTACTGAACAATTGTTAAAAATCGGAAATGATGCAATGCACGTTGATGAATTTGGATTGATCATATTGTCAGGTGATTTTTGTCAATTTCTGCAGAGCAGATAAGAAGAGTTGATTGAAAGTGTTTATCCGCATATTGAGCAAAACTATAAGAGCCATGCATGGTTGAGCGATAAAGCAATTTTAGCTGCGAAGAACAAAGATGTCAATGAATTGAATTTTGCTATTCAATCGAAAATTCCTGGTGAATTGGTTTCGTATAAATCGGTTGATACCGTTACCAACGAAGATGAAGTAGTGAATTATCCTACTGAATTTTTCAATTCATTGTATTTGCCAGGAATACCACCGCATAATCTTCGATTGAAAGTTGGAGTTACGGTCATTATTAACGGTCGGAATTTAAATCAACCACGTTTGTGCAATGGTACGAGGCTTGCTGTTAAAAAGCTGATGCCAAATGTTATCGAGGCAACTATCTTGAGTGGCAAATTCAAAGGCGAAGAAGTTTTCATTCCACGCATTCCAATGATACCTTCTGATATGCCATTTGAATTTAAACGTCTTTAATTTCCTATTCGTTTGGCCTTTGCTATTACCATCAATAAAGCTCAAGGTCAATCATTAGGAGTTTGCGGTGTTAATTTGGAATATCCAGTTTTTTCACATGGCAATTGTATGTTGCCTGTTCGCGTGCAGGAAAACCTTTCGGGGCGAGACGCAGTTCGCCTGGTCCGCTAGTTATTCTTAAAAAAATATTTAGAACCAGGAGCCGTAGATAAATACTGCACACCTGAAGATTTATATGCTATAATGAAAATGATTTTACAAACCTTAAGTAAACAAAGAGATCAGACTGCTATTGTGCAACATAAGCCTAATATGTAGGTATATAATTTATTACATTACATTTTATACTACGCCGCAGTTAAATCTACGAAGTAGAGACAGTGAAGCACTGACAACTAGACCATTGACTTAAACTTTTACATACATTAATACAACAGAGAGAGACAGAGATACGAAGAACACACAACAGAAGAAACACATGTCAACAGCACGTGGTTGGTTTCCGACGGTCCCCCATCGAAGTACTAACCACGCGCAACGATGCTTGATTTCGCTGATCTATGGGAAGCGATGCTTTATAATTTATGTTATTAGCCCGAGTTGAGGAAACATGGATTTGATGACCCGCTTTTTATGATTCCATTTTTTTGTATCCCGATACAAATCGTTTTTATTAATTAAGTGCGCACTTAATTAATAAAAAAGAATTGTATTGAAAACTCATATTTTTGAGAAACATCGAAATTAAGTTAGCAGAGCAGGGTACCACCGCATATAGGCATGTAAAATGGAATTATTTCATACATACTTTTTTTTAACAATGTTTTGGATTTTTTTTTGATTTTTTTTTTGGATTCGTAGAGCACTTAAATTGCATCTAAAGATTATACCAAACCAAATTTTCCAACTCAACGTTTTAAGCATTTTAGGTAATTGCTCTGCTAACTTGAAATCAAGATAGCAGAACATTAATTTTCTCCAAAAGTACTGGCGCACTTATTTTATTTTCGAGTACTTAATTAGCATCTAATTATTGCATCACAAAAAATGTGTTCTGATCAACTTGCTCTACTAACTTTTTGGCTTTGGCATCTTAATGAAAACAACTTTCGAGAGGCAGGTGTTAGGTCAGAATGTATCTTTAATTCCTTAAAAAGATTCCACGTTACAGACAATATTTATTTCGATCTTATGCAGAATGTTTTGGAAGGAGTCTGCGTTTATGATATCTGTAATATTATCTTGGGCTTGATTAATGAAAACTTTATTTGCATCGATGCTATCACTAGTAGAAAACATTTATTTCAATACGGAGATAATGACATTGGCGATATTTCACAGCCTCTCAAACTAGAAAACTTAAATCATTTAACCTTAAGATGACAGCAAGTGAGGCTCATTGCTTTATTCATTTTCTGCCGCTTATGATTGGATATCTAATCCTACCATGTATTACGTGCTGGATGACCAAGTCCAGCACGAATAAGAACACTTAAAGAGGTACCTAATATTCCAGATCAAGTTCCAAAAATGAAAATTGGAAACTACTAATTTTGCTTGTTAAAATAGTCGACATATTATTTCAATCTACCTTTTCGGAAAGGGGAATAGACCACTTGCGTGAGCTTATAAAAGACCATCATCAACTATATATCGAACTTAAGGGTTTTGAAACCAAAACATCATTTCTTAGTTCACTATCCCCGTGCAATTCAAATTAAGTTTGAGTGGCAATGCGCTTTGAAGCGAAGCACAAAGATGGTAAAATTTATTTTAATAGTATAACATCTAGAGTAAATCCTTCATACACATTGGATCACGGAAGAAGATTTTTTCCCAAATTATATCTTCAGATCATGATATAAATCTTAACCATGCACATGTTTCAAGTAATATGAATTATAAAAACACTGAATATAAAGGAAACAGGTATTTAGAAAAATCCTGTGGTATCAATGCTTCAATTTTCAAAACCAAACTTTTTATATACGAAAAAGGATTTAAAAATCGTAGAAATTTCCTATGAATTTATATCAAATAAACAATGGTAAAACATAATAAGCTAGGCTTAAAAATTTGTAAGACCTAATTTTGCCCAATTGTTTACAAAAGAAGTAAAGTAAAGTTGCACCATTGTTAAGTGATGAATAGTTCGACTATTTAATATAAACGGTGATTTTTTAAGAGCTTGGTTTTTGAATATTCAAAAAAACACAGAAACTTGTAAAAAGTGAATGAAATTTTTATTTGGATCGATAAATCAATTTCTGCCATTTACTATTTAAAAATAATTTCACTTAAATGTTGCCCGCGGCTACGCTTCAGGTGGTCCATTCTGAAGGTCCAATTTTGGCAAACTTTTTCACACATTTCGGCCGGAATCTCACCAATGACGCGTTCAATGTTGGCATCCAAGGCAGCAATCGTGTTTGGCTTGTCCCCATAGACAATAGACTTAACATAGCCCCACAAAAAATAGTCTAACGGGGTCAAATCACATGATATTGGTGGCCAATTGACTGCGCCAAAACGTGAGATCAACTGCTCACCAAATTCGCCTCTCAATTGATGCATGGTTTCGCGTGCAGTGTGGCATGTGGCACCGTCCTGTTGGAACCACATGTCGACCGAGTTCAATTCTTGCATTTTCGGCAAAAAAAAATCTGTTATCATCGAACGGTACCTTTCTCCATTGACCGTAACCCTGCGGCCTTCATCGTCCTTGAAGAAGTACGGCCCAATGATGCCGCCTGCCCATAAGCCGCACCAAACAGTGCATTTTTCGGGATGCATTGGTAGCTTCTGAATTGCCTCTGGCTGCTCTTCACTCCAAATACGGCAATTCTGCTTATTCACGTATCCATTTAGCCAAAAATGAGCCCCGTCGCTGAAACGGACGTAGCTTGCGAAACACATTTTTCACAGAGCACGAATTTTGATAATAAATATCAATAATTTGCAAACGTTGTTCAGGCGTAAGTCTCTTCATGATGAAATGGCAAACAATACTGAATCGAAATGTCAAATGTTCGTGGAATTTGTCATGTGTGATCTGTCAAAAATATAAACGTCAAAAACCAAGTAGCAAAAAAATCACCGTTTACATATAGTGTAGACATTTACTTTAAATTATTCAAGTTATTTTTTTATCGACGGTAATACATATGATATGTTTCCTACGATCTATTTTGATTAATTCTCCTTTTTCTTAATCTGTCTCTTGACATCTACGAACGTGTTTTGTTTAATAATATAATTCTATATATACTACTGAAATTATTCAGCCAAGTAGAAGACTTAGCATTATATTATTTGGACTTGTTGAATTATTGATTCAAAATAGCTTTTAACGGCCTTTAGTTCAGAAAATTTGCGTTTCGTCCCGGCAAAGTATATAGAAGTGTATTATAAGAAAACACCTTCTTATTAACTATGTATTACCCACGACAATATCTTGAAATTTTAATTATTAAAATTTTAATCTTGTTGGATATAGTTCACATTGTTTTTTTTTTGTCAAAAAATCCATGTAAGTTGAACTGAACTTAACAAAAAGTGCGTATTGGTAAAGGCGCTCACTAGCCAACTGATGAGTCCAAGTGAGATCGCCGGGACGAAATGCAAATTTTGTGGACTTAAGGTCGTAAAAAGCTATTTTGAATCAATAATTCAACAGCCTTCTACTTGGCTGAATAATTTCAGTAGTATATAGAATTGTATTATAAAAAAAAACACCTTCTTATTAACTATGTCTGGCCCAGGACAAAATCTTCAAATTTTAATGATTAAAACTTTAGTCTTGTTGGATATAGTTCACATTGTTTGGTTTTTCAAAAAATCCATGTAAGTTGAACTGAATTTAACAAAAAGTGCGTATTGGTAAGGCGCTCACTAGCCAACTGATGAGACGCATCCGGACATTTAGAAAATTGTCCGGATGCGTTTTAGCAAGTTTTTTAATATTTTAAATGGTTGGAGAATTTATTATAACATTCGTGGGCTTAGGAAAAAATACATTTTCGCATACGTTCATACTGTGAAATACAGGGCAGCTGGTTTGGCATTGAGAGAAACTCAAATAGGTGAAAGTTCTGATCCGTCGGAATTTAATCTATTTGGGTATAGCTTGGTGCCATTATTCTATCACCACCATGGTCTCGCCGTATATATAGGAAATGACGTTGCGCACCAACTTCAACCACAATATGGTTTGTGCTCAAACACAAATTTCAATTTCATGTGGTTAAAATTCACGGTCAACAAGCACATCATACACACATGTTTCATCTATCGGAGCCTAAATTTGGACAGAAATTCAACTTTTAACGAATTTGATGCTCTGTCCGACTCCATTCAAAGAATTATTCCCATTATTCTCGCACTGAAATCATCGTTACGGGCGATTTCAATGTACACAATTCTAGCTGGCTCCGCTTTTCGAGCCAGACAACACCCGAAGGAAGGTATATTGAAGTCTTGGCTGAGTTAAACCAACTGACTCAGCTTGTTGACGAGTCGACACGAATCCCTGACGTTGCAGATGAAACCGCCAACACTCTAGACTTGTTCCTCACCTTTGACCCCAATAAATACACTGTAAGTGTATTATCGCCTCTAGGCACATCAGACCATTGTCATGTCTGCAAATTTCTCATGCCAACAACACTCAGTTAAAGAAAAATCACCTAAGAGAATATGAAAATATGAAAAAGCCAACTGGGACGGTCTCAATCATTTTTTCAGGAACTTTAACTGGTCACTATGTTTCCTCGGTAGTGACGTAGACTCCAGCGCAGATATGATAACAAACTTAATTGTTCACGGAATGAGAAATTTTATCCCGAATAGGGTGAAATCTATCAAACCGAAGGAAAATGCATGGTTTGATTCGAGCTATAAAAAGAGGTTTTTAGGGTTAGAGAAGTAAGTTTCCGGAATTATAAAGCCAACTTCACTGAGAAAAACCGGAACAAGTTTCAACAAGCTAGAAAGACTTGCAACGTTCACATTCGTAGAACCATATTTTTTCATGACCAAACATGAAGGCAAAAAATACTACAATGTCCCAAAGGTAGTAAGAATGTTTGGTCATTTGTAAAAAACATTCGAAAGTCAACTTCGTCTTCGGTACCAACGCTCGTCTTTAATGACACCCCTTTAGTCAGTTCTCGTGAAAAAGCCAATTTATTAATAGCGCAGTTCGCTGTTAATTCGATGCTGCCAGAAAGTTGTATGACCCCTCCAGTACTTGAGAGCGTAAACGATTTTATGGAACGAATCTTCTTTCGCAGTCGTGCTGTTGCTAGAGTCCTCAAAGACCTTGATACACACAAATCCGTCGGCCCAGATAGTATCCCTCCCATCGTTGTGAAGAGGTGTACTTCAGCGCTGGCAAAACCACTGCGTACGCTTTTCCATCTGTCCTATTCTACAAGTCTCTTTCCGAGTGGATGGAAAACAGCATTTGTCCAGCCTGTCCATAAAAAGGCGAATCTTCTTCACTATCAGCTCAAGAAATATCTTGAAGAACGAAAGCTCCTCAATGACCGAACAGTGGCACAAATTTTTACATCGTTTTGAAGAAAGTAAGATTATTGCACTTGATATTTCAAAAGGATTTGATAGAGTTTGACATCAAGCTCTCTTATCGAAAATACGTGCATTTGGTATCGATGAATCTCTTATTCGTTGGATTAGAAAATACCTTTCGGATCGTTCAATACAAGTTGTATTGGACGGTTTCAAGTCTGATAATTAAATAAATAACGGGTATGTCATTGGAAAATCTACTCCAGTTTAGAATATTACCTTTTCTTCATAATTGTATGCAAACACATCAACCAATTTACCTTTATAATAAGATTTGTATGACGCGTTCGACGCGTTCACATAATATAATACCTATTCGGTGCACATATTTGGTATCTAATAGGCAATTCTTTGTTTACTCTGTTTGATTGTGGAATTCTCTTCCTCTCTCGCTACGCAAAAGAGGTTGTACTAGGCTTTGTAGAGTTCAGTTAAGACAATACTTAAAAAATCTTTGATGATGAAAGAGATTTGTATATAATTTCATAATTGTATCATCTCTTATTTTTCTATTTTTGCTCTTTTTTAATTATGTATATTTTTCTTTTACTATAAATAATTTAATAAATGGAGACATTTCTCGATATTTTCAATTTAATTTTAACAAGTAACATAAAAAACTCATGTACAATAAATTTAATAAGATATAATTTAAATGCATTTTCATGCTTTGCACTATTTTAATAAGATATCTTATCTTAATGTTTTAAGTTGTTGCCGAGATAAATAAACAAAATAAAATACATAAAATATTCACAAAATAAATGCTGGTGTACCCAGGGCTCCGTATTGTCTCCGACCCTTTTTCTCATTATTATTAATGATCTCTTATCTGGAACTTCTAATACACTTAATTGTTTTGCTGATAGTATAGTACTCTCAGCGTTTCATATTTGTTTTCAGATTCACCCACTTGCTCTTCGGATGTGGAACTGCAACGGCAGCCTATGATAAGCTCATTTAATTTTGATCTCGACAGCATTGTCCAATGGGGAATAAAAAACCGCGTAGAATTTAATGCTTCACAAACTCAGTGCTGTCTTCTGCCGTTAAGACAGAACCCACCCCCATGCCGCTATCAATGAGCGGCACTTGCATCGACGAAAACGACGAATTTCAGCTTTCAGTCCTAGGTATGAGAGGTGCGTCACAGACCACCTCTTGTGGAATGAACACATATTCTATGTCGCCAAAACCGCTCCAAAGTGTTTAGGTTTTCTTCGAAGATGCAAGAAATGCTTGTCCCCGTCTGACCTGGCTGTAATCTATAAGGCCTTCATCCGACCAAAACTTGAGTATAACTCTCACATTTAGGCAGGAGCTCCTAAAACTCATTTGAATATTTTGGATAGAATTCAAAATAGAGCTCTAAGAATGATTGGCGATAGAACTATAGTAGAAACATCTACATCTCTCAAACATTGTCGAAATGTTTCATGTATTTCGCTATTTTATCGGTATTTTTATAAACATTGTTCTAGCGAAGTAGCCAGTTGCATTCCTCCCCTTAAAATATTCAACCGTAAAACTCGCGCTTCTAGGAATGCTCATCAGTTTACCATTGAAACCAATTTCGGACGTACTGTCAAGTACGGATTCTTTCTTTAGCCGTACAACACGAATGTGGAATGCTTTACTACTCTCGATTTTCCCTCCCATTTTGATATTCTAAGCTTCAAAACTAATGCACATCGGTATCTCCTTTTAAATCCTTCCCTATTTTCCAAACGCTCGCACTGTGCTCGATCATATTAAGGGAAGTCAAAATCCCTTTAGTGCGCGCAAAATAACTGTGTTTTTACTTTTTTTCTCTATAAAATATAAGATTTGACGAAATTTGTATGAGTTTGAAACAAGAATTGTCTAATGGAATTTTAAAAGATTAGTAATTTAGTAAAATTCACAAGACTTATGAATTTAAACAAAAGTAACAATTTAACCAGTTAAGCTAGGCTTAAGAATTTATACATGGTATCTGATTTGAAAAAAAAATTGTTAAAGATAGATGTATGCTAAGTTTAAAAATTCCTATAAAATACAATGGTAAAACATAATATGCTAGGCTTAAAACTTTGTAAGACCTAATTTTGCCCAATTGTTTACAAAAGAAGTAAAGTAAAGTTGCACCATAGTTAAGTGATGAATAGTTCGACTATTTAATATACATATAGTGTAGACATTTACTTTAAATTATTCAAGTTATTTTTTTATCTACCGTAATTTATATGATATGTTTCTTACGATCTATTTTGATTAATTCAAGCTTTTAACTTGAAATATCGTCCAGCTCGTGCATTTCTCCTTTTTCTTAATCTGACTCTTGACATCTACGAACGTTTTTTTTTTAATAATATAATTCTACATACTACTGAAATTATTCAACCAAGTAGGAGAATTAGCATCATATTATTTGGACTTGTTGAATTATTGATTCAAAATAGCTTTTAACGGCCTTTAGTTCAGAAAATTTGCGTTTCGTCCCGGCAAAGTATATAGAAGTGTATTATTAAAAAAACACCTTCTTATTAACTATGTATTACCCACGACAAAATCTTCCAATTTTAATTATTAAAATTTTAATCTTGTTGGATATAGTTCACATTGTTTTTTTTGTCAAAAAATCCATGTAAGTTGAACTGAACTTAACAAAAAGTGCGTATTGGTAAAGGCGTTCACTAGCCAACTGATGAGTCCAAGTGAGATCGCCGGGACGAAATGCAAATTTTGTGGACTTAAGGTCGTAAAAAGCTATTTTGAATCAATAATTCAACAGCCTTCTACTTGGCTGAATAATTTCAGTAGTATATAGAATTGTATTATAAAAAAAAAACACCTTCTTATTAACTATGTCTGGCCCAGGACAAAATCTTCAAATTTTAATGATTAAAACTTTAGTCTTGTTGGATATAGTTCACATTGTTTGGTTTTTCAAAAACTCCATGTAAGTTGAACTGAATTTAAGAAAAAGTGCGTATTGGTAAGGCGCTCACTAGCCAATTGATGAGACGCACCGCACATTTAGAAAATTGTCCGGATGCGTTTTAGCTAGTTTTTTAATATTTTAAATGGTTGGAGTATTTATTCTAACATTCGTGGGCTTAGGAAAAAATTCTTTTTCGCATACGTTCATACTGTGAAATACAGGGCAGCTGGTTTGGCATTGAGAGAAACTCAAATAGGTGAAAGTTCTGATCCGTCGGAATTTAATCTATTTGGGTATAGCTTGGTGCCATTATTCTATCACCACCATGGTCTCGCCGTATATATAGGAAATGACGTTGCGTACCAACTTCAACCACAATATGGTTTGTGCTCAAACACAAATTTCAATTTCATGTGGTTAAAATTCACGGTCAACAAGCAGGTCATACACACATGTTTCATCTATCGGAGCCCAAATTTAGACAGAAATTCAACTTTTAACGAATTTGATGCTCTGTCCGACTCCAACCAAAGAATTGTTCCCATTATCCTCGCACTGAAATCATCGTTACGGGCGATTTCAATGTACACAATTCTAGCTGGCTCCGCTTTTCGAGCCAGACAACACCCGAAGGAAGGTATATTGAAAGTCTTGGCTGAGTTAAACCAACTGACTCAGCTTGTTGACGAGCCGACACGAATCCCTGACGTTGCAGATCAAATTGCCAACACTCTAGACTTGTTCCTTACCTTTGACCCCAATAAATACACTGTAAGTGTATTATCCTTTCTAGGCACATCAGACCATTGTCATGTCTGCAAATTCCTCATGCCAACAACACTCAGTTAAAGAAAAATCACAAAAGAGAACCGTATGGCAATATGAAAAAGCCAACTGGGACGGTCTCAATCATTTTTTTCAGGAACTTTAACTGGTCACTATGCTTCCTCGGTAGTGACGTAGACTCCAGCGCAGATATAATAACAAACTTAATTGTTCACGGAATGGTGAAATCTATCAAACCGAAAGAAAATGCATGGTTTGATTCAAGCTATAAAAAGAGGTTTTTAGGGTTAGAGAAGTAAGTTTCCGGAATTATAAAGCCAACCTCACTGAGGAAAACCGGAACAAGTTTCAATAAGCTAGAAACACTTGGAACGTTCACATTCGTAGAACCATATTTTTGCATGACCAAACATGAAGGCAAAATATACTACAATGTCCCAAAAGTAGTAAGAATGTTTGGTCATTTGTAAAAAACATTCGAAAGTTAACTTAGTCTTCGGTACCAACGCTCGTCTTTAATGACACCCCTTTTGACAGTTTTCGTGAAAAAGCCAATTTATTAACAGCGCAGTTCGCTGTTAATTCGATGCTGCCAGAAAGTTGTATGACCCCTCCAGTACTTGAGAGCGTAAACGATTTTATGGAACGAATCTTCTTTCGTACTCGTGCAGTTGCTGGAGTCCTCAAAGACCTTGATACACACAAATCCGCTGGCCCAGATAGTATCCCTCCCATCGTTCTGAAGAGGTGTACTTCAGCGCTGGCAAAACCACTGCGTACGCTTTTCCATCTGTCATATTCTACAAGTCTCTTTCCGAGTGGATGGAAAACAGCATTTGTCCAGCCTGTCCCTAAAAAGGCGAATCTTCTTCACTATCAGCTCAAGAAATATCTTGAAGAACGAAAGCTCCTCAATGACCGAACAGTGGCATAAATTTTTACATTTTTACGTTTTGGAGAAAGTAAGATTATTGCACTTGATATTTCAAAAGCATTTGATAGAGTTTGACATCAAGCTCATTTTCGAAAATGCGTGCATTCGTTGGATTAGAAAATACCTTTCGGACCGTTCAATAAAAGTTGTATTGAACGGTTTCAATTCTGATAATTAAATAAATAACGGGAATGTCATTTGAAAATCTACTCCAGTTTAGAATATTACCTTTTCTTCATAATTGTATGCAAACACATCAACCAATTTACCTTTATAATAAGATTTGTATGACGCGTTCGACTCGTTCACATAATTTAATACCTATTCGGTGCACATATTTGGTATCTGATAGGCAATTCTTTGTTTATTCTGTTTGATTGTGGAATTCTCTTCCTCTCTCGCTACGGCAAAATAGGTTGTACTAGACTTTATAGAGTTCAGTTAAGACAATACTTAAAAAATCTTTGATGATGAAAGAGATTTGTATATAATTTCATAATTGTATCATTTCTTATTTTTCTATTTTTGCTCTTTTTTATGTATGTATATTTTTGTTTTACTATAAATAATTTAATAAATGGAGAAATTTCTCGATATTTTCAATTTAATTTTAACAAGCAACATAAAAAAACTCATGTACAATAAATTTAATAAGATATAATTTAAATGCATTTTCATGCTTTGCACTATTTTAATAAGATATCTTATCTTAATATAAATAAACAAAATAAAATAAATAAAATATTCACACAATAAATGCTGGTGTACCCAGGGCTCCGACCCTTTTTGTCATTTTTATTAATGATCTCTTATCTGGAACTTCTAATACACTTAATTGTTTTGCTGATAGTATAGTACTCTCAGCGTTTCATATTTGTTTTCAGATTCACCCACTTGCTCTTCGGATGTGGAACTGCAACGGCAGCCTATGATAAGCTCATTTAATTTTGATCTCGACAGCATTGTCCAATGGGGAATAAAAAACCGCGTAGAATTTAATGCTTCACAAACTCAGTGCTGTCTTCTGCCGTTAAGACAGAACCCACCCCCATGCCGCTATCAATGAGCGGCACTTGCATCGACGAAAACGACGAATTTCAGCTTTCAGTCCTAGGTATGAGAGGTGCGTCACAGACCACCTCTTGTGGAATGAACACATATTCTATGTCGCCAAAACCGCTCCAAAGTGTTTAGGTTTTCTTCGAAGATGCAAGAAATGCTTGTCCCCGTCTGACCTGGCTGTAATCTATAAGGCCTTCATCCGACCAAAACTTGAGTATAACTCTCACATTTAGGCAGGAGCTCCTAAAACTCATTTGAATATTTTGGATAGAATTCAAAATAGAGCTCTAAGAATGATTGGCGATAGAACTATAGTAGAAACATCTACATCTCTCAAACATTGTCGAAATGTTTCATGTATTTCGCTATTTTATCGGTATTTTTATAAACATTGTTCTAGCGAAGTAGCCAGTTGCATTCCTCCCCTTAAAATATTCAACCGTAATACTCGCGCTTCTAGGAATGCTCATCAGTTTACCATTGAAACCAATTTCGGACGTACTGTCAAGTACAGATTCTTTCTTTAGCCGTACAACACAAATGTGGAATGCTTTACTACTCTCGATTTTCCCTCCCATTTTGATATTCTAAACTTCAAAACTAATGCACACCGGTATCTGTTTTTAAATCCTTCCCTATTTTCCAAACGCTCGCACTGTGCTCGATCATATTAAGGGTAGTCAAAATCCCTTTAGTGCGCGCACAATAACTTTGTTTTCACTTTTTTTTCCATAAAATATAAGATTTGACGAAATTTGTATGAGTTTGAAACAAGAATTGTCTAATGGAATTTTAAAAGATTAGTAATTTAGTAAAATTCACTAGACTTATGAATTTAAACAAAAGTAACAATTTAACCAGTGTAAGCTAGGCTTAAGAATTTATACATGGTATCTGATTTGAAAAAAAAATTGTTTAAGATAGATGTATGCTAAGTTTAAAAATTCCTAATAAAATATTTTTTTTTAATTGTTTCACAAATAAAGCAGTGATCCAAAAAGAATAAAGTATTTTGTAAAATAAATATATATAGTGAAGATCTGTATACATTTCAATGAATTTGATATTTTTATTGTAGATGTATTAAAAATTAAATTAGTAAACTTATTATAATCTTACATATATTATTTTTATTCATCACCTAAAATTATGTTTGTATTTTGTTATTAATCTTAGTTTGTAGTGTAAATAGAGTGTGTAACTTTTAAAAGGCGAAATAAATAACTCTGTTTTTTTTTTCTTTTTTATAAATTCATTTTTATTTCATTTTAACTTATAACTATCTTAAAGCTAGACAAAAATGTTTAAAACTAGCCTAATTATCAATAACTTACAACTAATTTACTGGCCCTTTACGGGCGCTCTAAATTAAACAATAACTCTTAAAACTAATGTCTTTCGACCTAAAAACTCTTTTAATTAAATCTAATTTTTTTTTATTTTTTTTTATATTTCAAGGAACTTTCACAAAAACTTGATATCTTATCATTTTTTTTTTTTTTACTTATAAACTAAACCTAAATATATATTAAAAATAATTAAGACTAAATAAAACTAACTTATACTAACCAACAACCCAAACCCCTAATACCTAATAATACTTAAAACTACTTAAAAACTAGAACAGCCACAGCAGCATTTTTATATCGTAATTTAATTTTTTTTTGTTTATTTTTTATATGCATGCAGACACACAACAACATGCAACCCACCCATACGTGTACATAAGCACATACATATACGTTCGCACATACATGTACAGACACGCAGATACATGCACGTATGCCCCCGCATACATACATATTTTTAATTTTTTTTTGGTGCCACCCCGACTGTTCCCTATATCAAATGCCCTAATTCTATGTAAGTCGGCCAAGATATAATATCTTCATCGACTTTAAATATCACGATGCTGTTCAGAGAGCCACCAGAACTGGTTCTCCTGTTTCGCCCTATCCCTCCGGTCCCGATCGAACACAGTCCTACTAAACCGAAGGCGCTCTTCTCCACCTTGAGCGATGACGTCTCGACCATACAGGAGTCGCATATCCACAGTTTTCCGGCTGACGTGGTAGATGAGCGGAACCGCCCCTCCATCCTGTATCAGCCCTCGACTATCTAAATAGAGGAATGCCTCGGGAGGGATGTGACCACTTAACCGCGCACTCTCAAAATATTCGTTATTGGGGTAATAAGCCCCAAAAATTAAGCTGTTAGTTGAGGACATCGCTCTTGCAACGTGACCCCGAATCAGCTTGAACAAAAAATTATCTATTCTGTTTATGTTGGCTTCGTTGTATAGAACCTGGCTGGAATAATATCTTGTGTACTCCGACTCTGCTGTTCTGTGTAATCCAAGGCAACGTCTAAGACATTGCCTTTCAAACACCCGAATCTTTTCCATTTGAGATGGGGCAACGTTGAAACACACCGGGCATCCGTAGGCAATCATCGGCCTGATGAGGGCTATGTAGCAAATCACCTTCACCCTGCTGTAAAGAGAGCTGCTATAAAACAGTCGTTTTGTCAAGGCAAAGGCTCCCATAGCCCTGGCCAATATGTCTGTCGAAATACAGGTACTGATCCAACCAGATGCCAAGGTACTTTACTACACTTTTACTCGCCAGTGGATGTCCATGTGGCCCTACGATCACCAGCTTGCGCCAGTTCTTTCTCGTATCCCTTGAGGCGCTAGACAACGGAGTCCTAAACAAAATAGTTTCTGATTTCTGGAAGTTGATTTTCAACTTCCAGTCATCACAATATCGCTGAATCTTATCGAAGTCACTCTGCAAGAGACTTTTGATGACCTCAACTGTATTAGCTGTTCTGTACGCAATTAGATCGTCGGCGTACGCAATTGCCTGAGTTAGACTACCTATCAGATCGCTGGTGTAAATGCTGAATAAAATCGGCGAGTTAACCGCTCCCTGCTGAAGACCATTATTAATATTAAAAATTGCGGTAGAAGTTACATTGCCACTCTTGACAACAAAATAAAGCATATACAATAGAGGTTTACTTATACCTAGTCTGGTTAGCTTTAGATAGAGACCTTCTAACCATACGGTGTCGAAGGCCTTCTCCAAATCAACCAGACAGGCACCCGTACACTGCTTTTTAGTTTTGTTCCATTGGATATCAGAAACTAGTTTAGACGCGGCATGAATTGTGTCATGTCCCGCCTTAAAACCGAACTGATTATCCGGGATGATATTTTTGTCCTCCGCCCACTTGAACAGGGCTCTATTAATAACCTTTTCAAATACTTTGCTGATACTCGGAAGAAGACTTATCGACCGGAGATTCGCCGGATTGGAGTTGTCCTTTCCCTTTTTTGGGAGAGGGTACACCACAGCTGTTTTACACCGCACTGGATAATATGAATTATTCAGCGCGTTCTTAAACAGTGTGGTATAAATGTCAACTGCTTCTTGAGGCAAATGTCGTAGTACAACGTTGGATATACCATCGACTCCTGCAGACTTCTTTTCTTTAATGAATCGAAGATGAGCTGGAGCTCATTCTTCGAAATTAACAGGGGACTGGGCCCATTTCGGTCGGCGATTATGGCGTTTGCCAAATCTTCATCATTAAACCCGGTAAAACCAAGGTTCTCAGATCGCCATTCGCTTATATCGTTTCGGAGCCATAAGTGATGAAGCAGAGCTCTGTTCTCCAGGTCATGATTCGGGCGAATGCTAGCATTCACCTTGTACACTTGCTGGAAAGCAGCCCCCACAGCCTCCACCTTCTCCTGCCGATCTTCGATTATGAAGAGGTCATCGTCCAAGACGGCGTCATCTGGGTGAATGCCTACTGTCAGAAGTACGTCTCTGTTTAATGTCGTCCTCTGGAGCTTAAGACACGGAAGGTCATTTTGATCTTTTCTTCTGAATATCTTATTAATTTGTGGGAACATACTCGGGTCGGTAGCGTTCACTGCCCGAATTTTGTTGTCCCAAAACAAATTAATGGACAACCTATAATTTTCTTTGATCAATTGGTTGATGTTTTTGATGGACGACTTCAGTGTCCTTATCTCCAGAGCTCGTGTGTCAGTAAACCGTCTGTACAAGCGTTTTAGTCTTGTCAGTAAGCCACTTTTTTGTCTGTGTAGTGCATCAATTGTCGCGTTACGGTACATGTCAGTTGCGTTACGATCTTTGTATTTCGGTATTGTCGTGTTCATTGTTCGTTGAATTGTTTCGTCCATTGGTTCTAAGTATCTGTAAATTTCAGTATTTGGCATGTTCCTGTCATTTGGTGGGGATATACCATTTGATCTTAATTCGCTCAATAAGACGTTCGAGAAGCGTGACCAGCGCACCTTACTGTAATTGAAAGTATGCACCGGTTCATACTCCTCCAACACCATAAGCGCGTCCGGAAGTTGTATTACGGCGGCGAGTCCGCAGTGGTCACTGTCGTACTCGATCGTTCTTAAACAATTTTTAGGCCGATGGCCCACAGTATCAGTAATTGTTAGTCTTGCGTCTTTCAACAATAGATCAAGATAGGCACCGCTTCTTGGAAACGATGGCCTGTCTGTAGCGAGAAGTTCAATGCGATACTCCAGGTTGTATCGACCCATCCAATTATACAGATGGTTACCACGAGGATTTTGTATTTGATTTCGCCAATCTATATGTTTGGCATTCAAATCACCAGCCAATATGTAGTAGTTTTCTTCCGAGCTCAGTCTTAAGCATTCAAAAAGCTTTTCAAGCTCTGTTATAAACTGTGTGGGCTGAGGTGTTTCCGGTGCATAGGCAGCGATCACATACATTCGCTTCACCTGTTGGAGATGAATGCATATGATGCATAAATTACCTTATGACTAATGCCTTTACGTAGTAAGATTCCCCTCCTTGAGTGGAGTTGGGTCGGTCTCTCCTTACGATATTGTAATTGTTTTTAGTCAATTTATGTTTCTGGTTAAGCTTAGTTTCGCTAGCCATAAACACATCTGGACTTATGTCTTTAAGCAATTGGAATAAATTCGCTCTACGTTCGGTCCTAATCAGTGAATTTACGTTCACAGCTAGGATCTTAAAGGGCCTCTCCGGCAGCGCGCCCTTAACCTCTAAGTTGCGTTAAGCTCGGCAAAACAGAGTAGAGATAATCCACCCTAGTCGCCTGCTCCCTGATCTGGTTTTGGAGGCCGTTCAACTGGCCCTGAATGACCAGTAGAACGTCCATAATATCCGCCTGTGCCGCCGGCGCCTTAGGCACGGGGGCCTGTTGGGCGACCTTTGGTGTAGGCTGTACAGTGCTTCCCCTTCCTGACGCCATTTGGGCCTAAGAAATTTGGGGGTTGACGGGCGTTGTTGTAGGAGGGCGCACTGTTGGACGCTTTTCTACCACTATTTGCTTTGCTGCTTTATTGTTCCTTATAAGCTGAAACGTCGGGCATCCCCGATAATTAGCGGGGTGTCCGCCGCCACGGCAGAGTACACATTTAAGCTGGGTCCTCTCTTCGACCCGTTCCCTTCCTAACTTGCATTCATCTGCATTGTGGTTCTCTCCACACTTAACGCAGCGTGACTGCATTTCGCAGTTTGCTGCGGCGTGGCCGAACCTTTGGCAGCGCATACATTGAAGCATGTCGCCGCGCGTTTTTAATTTGTCCCAAGTTACAACCTGGTAGTTGAGGACGGATATACTCCTCAAACTATCCAGTTTGCTGCTGGGTGAGAGTTGAACAAGAAGGGAAGACTCCGCTTCTCCCGCCTAGCTCTAACTGTAGCGAACGGCTTGACCCCGATAAAGTCGAGATCGTCATTCGCTTTTTGGCGGAGTTCATTTAAGAGCACCTGTGGTTCCGTGCAGGAATCTATGCCCTTCAGAAGGACCGTTTGAAATTTTTCGGTTTTAGGGGTGAAACTAAAGAATTCAGTAGTGGTTTCTTTTAGCAACTCTTTAATTTTTTTGTGCTGTTCCAGTGTGAAGCACTGGATAGCATGACTATCGTTATTTAATCTTTTAATAGTAAAATTTTGACCTATGGTCAACTTACATAGATTTATGGTATCCTGTAACTCCATTTTATAAGTATTTATGGGTGGCACCTTTTCTTTTTTCGTAATCGGCGGCTGTGGCTGCTGAGACTGACTTTTCTGCTGCTGTTGATTCTGCTCCTTTTGAATCTGCTGCTGCAGTTTTTCTTGCGGTTGTTTCTGGGCTTGTGTCTGCTGCTGTTGCTGTTGTTTTTTGCCGTTGTTGTTTTGGCTGCTGCTGTGGCTGTTGTTTTTGTAATTGTTCTTTTTTCTGAAGTTGTTCTTTTTCGTCGAGTTCTTTTAGTTGTTTCGCTCGGCGCGCTTTTTGGCTGGCCTTAACTTTGCTTTTTATCAATTTAATTTCTGCCTCCAAAGCTTCAATTTGGGCGACCATTCTTTGTTCCTCGTCCTCCTCAGATGACGCCTCTGATATGGAAAGGTTCACGAAGGCAGGACTATCGCCCGTCGTGAAGTGCCCTTCTCCTTCCTCAGACATATATGCTATACCCTCTTCGGGTGAAGTGTCTAGCTGGGTTTGTCTTGCTGCCTCTGACGTCTCGTCTATATCGGACGTATGCACCTCCTGACGTGGATCTCCTCTTTACCAAATTTGGTGCGCACTTGATCCTATTTCTGCGCTTTGGATTAGCATCGGATGATGTTGCCCTTGTTGTTATTGCTGTTGATGTTGTTGCTGCAGAATCACTGCTTGTAATTGGAACATCTTTCGATGTTCCCTCAGCTGATGCCATCGCTGGCCTCATTGGCCCTAGGACACCTTTCGATGCCCCGGTGCTTAAACTCCTCCTCCTTTGAGCGTTTTCCCAACCAATAAAGTTTTCCACTCCACGGTTGTGAAAAAAAGCAGCTAAAGTTCTGATGCCCGGCTGGGAATCGAACTGGCGACCCTCGGATTCTCGGTCGGCCACTCTACCTTTGTGCTACTGCACTACTTGAAGAATAGTGAATTAAATTGGAACTTAGTCACACACACGATACACTACTTTGAAAAAACTGGGAAGCCAAAAACGTCTTAACACCTCCACAGTACGAGATCGACTGATAAATAACTCTGTAATAATTTATTTATTCACAAAAGCAAATTAAAAATTAACATTACATAACAGTAAACATCAGAAATTGTTGGTTTTTGTTATCTTGTAAGAACAGTATAATTTGTTAAGATTAGAAAAAAAATCTAAAAAAAATGTGTGTTAAGTTTAAGACTTCTGAGAAAATGTTTTGTTAATTGATTTAAAGAAAAAAAATTACAATAAAAAATAATACCTAAGAAAAAAACTTTTTTTTTTTAAAGAGTAGTTTTGCTTTTCAGCTCCAGAAGATAGAGATATGGTAACACTGGCTCAATGTAAGTATATTTACTAACATTATCTACCATTTCAGTTTTTAATACTTTTATTTTTGATTATAAAATGCGATCTTTAGGAACACTTTAAATTTTAAAGCTGACGTTTTCGAATGGCTTTGAAATTGAACCAGTTAAATTTTAAAGTGAATAATTTCAAATGTATTTTCAGTGTTCCAGTTAAATTTTAAGGGAAGCCATTTTAAATCGAAGTTAAAAGTGAGAACTTTGAAAACACTTTAAATTTTAAAGTGAACATTTTTAAATTTATTTTAAGTGTTCCACTTTAATTTTAAAGGAAGCCATTTTAAATCGAATTTAAAAGTAAGAACTATAAAAATACTTTAAATTTTTAAGTGAACATTTTTAAATGTATTTTAATGTCCTTTTCTATTGGTAATCCAGAAGAACTCTCCTCTCCGGGATTCCAATCGAACAAGTTACACTTCATTCTGGATTTTGAAATTTAATGTGAGTGTATGTGTAAGGCGGGGAAAAAAATGACATGAAAATGAAGTGATGGGTGATGTTCATTGATGTTGGCAAAAGATCAATGTTAAACAAAAAAAATATCGATGTTTCAACATCGATGTTGAAGCATGTGAAACATCGCAGCATCGATGTTAAGACTTAAATCATCGACTTAAAATAACTGTAAAATTGTTTGAAGTTCAATTGGCGCTTAGTGGGATTGAAAGAAGCACATACACACAAAAAGCGAAAAGACAATTGCTATTAAATACATTGCTACACTTTTCAAAACAATGCAGGTATTTTGAATTTATAATATATTGTATTTTTAATTGATTTTTGAACCTGCTATTATTTTTCAATAAAGATTAAAAAACATCGATGTTAAAAAACATCGATATTCTGATATCGATATTGTATTTTGATGATCACATCCATGAGTTACATATCGCTCATCCCTACACAACATCGTTGTTGACATTGAATTCGCGTTTGACATTTAATATGTGAGTGTGTGCGTGCTCCTGGCTTCGATTCTGACTACAAATTCAGAAGGAAAGTTCTCTTCTATTCGGGAGAAAATCTGTCATTTCATACCAATCGAACAGTTTCAGAAGCATTCGGAAGACTTCGGAAGCCTTCTGGACGATCAATCGAAAAGTCCATAAGTGTTCCATTTAAATTTTAAAGGAACTTTGAAAACGGTTTAAGTTTTAAAGTGAATATTTTTAAATTTATTTTAAAAGTGTTCCATTTAAATTTTGAAATAAACTATTATGAATCGAATTTAAAAGTGAGAGCTTTAAAAACACTTTTAATTTAATAGTGAACGTTTTAACATAGCTTTGAAGCTTTTAAACATGATTTTAAAGTTTTAACTTTGAAAACACTTTAAATTCCAGATTGAAGGCTTTTAAATTGCCTTTAAAAGTGCCGTTTTCAATTTTAAAGTGTTTACTTTTAAGTTCAAAACGGTTTGCGCTAAAGTTGAAAACGTTCAAAGTGTAACTTTTAAGTTAAGTACGTTCACTATTAGTGGTCTTTGAGAAGTTTTCTGGTAATTTAAGAAGTTAACTGGTAGTTTCACGTTTTAAATTATTAAATTAAATTGACAATATATTAATATAATTTAATACAATTTCATAGTTAGATGTTTTTCTGTGGGGATTCGCAAAAGCCGTGCTTATGCGAATAATCAGCGATATCTAGACGCATTAAGTTTAACATTACTCAATATACCCTCAGGAATATGCGAAAAGTGGTTACAATCTCATGCTGTAAATCTTTCCGAGGTGGCCATTTGAATGATATAGTTTTTTGGTGCAGAAACAAAATTTTAGGGTCCAGATAAATCGAAGTTCTAACTAAAACAGAGTTCTTAATTCGAGTTTTAAAGTGTTAAACATGTTGCAGAAATGAGTTAGATCTCAATCAAGTTTCCCACTAAATCGAGTTTTAGGGGTTAGAACTTTCTAAAGAAATTAGCCGTAAAAATGCTAAATCTCGACGCGCGGGTACAGAAAAGGGGTCGAGGGGGGAGGGAGAAGAAGCGGGCGTAAACATTCTTTTCACTGATTCCAGTGCCTTACCTTCAAGGGTACGCTGAGGATGATGTATATGTCGTGTTGTTTGTGATTGCGGTTGATGGTCTGTCAGTGGAATTAAATGCGGCGATGGCTATTCCAACTGAATATTTCTTGACGCTTGTCCCTGTTGCAGATGTTGCTGATACCGAGCATATTGATTACTGAAGGGGTTTCGGTAGAATTACCAGTTGTATATGGATCACGATTTGGCACACATAGCGGCGGATCTTGTATTTGTCTTATTTGCAGCTAAAATGGGTTTTCCCATAGATTCGTATGCTGCATTGTATTCGCGGCCATTGCTTTAGCGATCGGATTCGACAGGTTATTACATTGCGTTTCGGCAATCTGTTTAGACTTTTGATTAACGTGTGTCAGTTGGCATTCTAGCTGATCCATAATGATTCTCGTCCTCCGAATCAGATTGGCACTTCTCCATCAAAGATAAGATGCGGTACTTCTTGTTGATGTAATCCTGATTGCGTTTCTGGCGTTCTTAGCTCCAGATGTCTTTCTTCAATGTCTTTCTTCATCTAGTTTCTTCAGCTCAAGTTGTAGTCGTCTGGTGTATGCTTTATAGACGATTGGCTTTAAACTATTAGTGCCCGTTGAACGTTGTGACACAGCTGATGATGGTCGTTCATTAAGCAAATTGTTGGGGGTACCAGGCTTAACATCGGACTCTTCGTGCTTACAAATCCCGCACTTCCAAGGTTGATGCTCTATAAAACTATCGACGACAACACAACCGTAATGGAATCAGGACCTGTAGTTTAGGTATCGCATAAAACCATATTTTTTGCTGAATCGGCAGGTGGTAAAAATATTTTGTAAAATGTTGCGTAATCTTTGAGCAACCAATTCGCATTTTGTGAACAAATTTGGACACAAACCAAATTTTCCAATTCAACGTTTTAAGCATTTTAGGTAATTGCTCTGCTAACTTGAAATCAAGATAGCAAACCATTAATTTTCTCCAAGAGTATTGGAGCACTTAATTTTATTTTTAGGTACTTAAGGCTTGGTTGCCTATGCAAATAATAGTCGGGCGCTTACAAATTGTTAGATAACTTCTACGGTTCATATTATTATTTAAATAAAACTACCGACTAAATTTTTGTAAACTTTGACTGACTTTCATTGGGAGTGTGATTTTGCTTAACCACACAACTTTAATTTTTAAATTTTAATTGTTAAATTTTTATTTATTTTTTTATTACTTGAAATATTAATTCAAAATAACCAAATTAGCACTCGCTTATTGAAAGCGGAAAACCCTATTAAATATTTGAGGTACCCAAACTTTATCAGTTCGCGGCGCACTTTCAAGCTTAATATTTTGTCTCGACGCCCCGTAGTCTTTGGTACTCGAAATTGGCACAAAAATTAAAACATTCGTAATATAGATTTGAGTATTTATATTTTCATTGACACACATGAAAAATGTATAATTTAAGAATAATAAGCCGTAACATTGACAACTCAATGTGACGTGTGAGCTTGATCTCCACACATTTTTTTCAAAGCGTGGTTAACCCACGGTTTGATACGGCTACTCTCATTTCTTGATCCAAGTTTATCTTTGATCGATATTTATTATAGCTACAGCTGAAAATACAGCCTCACATAAATAAAATGCTGTAAATTGAATAAGAATTTTTAATGGTTTTAAACTTAAATTTGGGTATTCATTTTGGAACGATGTCCATAACTTCAAGTCGAAACCGAGAAAATTCAATAAGACTCCTTATTCTTGCGAAGAAAATTCTGGTGGAGCTTGTGCATGGAAAGGGTCTTGAATCCATGCATATTTTTCGACATTTTTCAATATTTTGAAAACAATTCTGTGAGCTTCGAAAGATATTTGGTGAAGAGTGACATTAAGTTTCAGAAGACAACAAGCTTATTAGATGCTGCAAATTTATGCAATTGCGGAAAACAATCTTATCCGCCATCTCCATTGATTTTTTAACCACTACTGTATGTTTTTTCTAAATGCCGTGATCTTATCTAATTTCATCTTGTCTAATTTCAAAATATGCATATTATTGCCTTCAGAGACAGATTCAAATTCTTCAAGTTTTCAAATATATTGCAGATATACCCAAGTTTTAGCAAAAAAATTTAATCGGCAAAGTATTTGGAGTTTTTCATGATCCTCTTCTTGTAAAAAAGTTTGAATTTTTCCCGTAATTCGAATGCACGTAATACATTTCCATAGTGAACTACACTATCATACACCATCATACACATCCCTGTGGATTATGCAATGGGTCCACATGGCTATCATTTTATTTTCGATAGTTCCGCTTTTTTGCTTCTCCGCCACTTATAGGCGGTTGAAAAAGTTCCTATCACTTGTATATTTAACCAAAATCTGTCCAAACAAACAAAGCAACTTAACCAAAACAAAGTAAAGCCAGGATCAGAAAGATGAATATATAGGCTTGGTTGCCTATGCAAATAATAGTCGGGCGCTTACAAATTGTTAGATAACTTCTACGGTTCATATTATTATTTAAATAAAACTACCGACTAAATTTTTGTAAACTTTGACTGACTTTCATTGGGAGTGTGATTTTGCCTAACCACACAACTTTTTATTTTTTTATTTTTATTTCTTAGCAAGAGTGGACAAATAAAGAGCGAGCTTATATTTGACTTTCTTTTTAATTTTTATTCATGCAAACAAATTGTTCATTCTGAGGTTATTTATCGTTTTCAGGCGTATAAAAACAAGTGCAGATCCTTCAATTTTAGTCATAATTTAACAATTTAAAATGATTTGTAGATCTTATGTTTAGTGTTTTCAAGTTGCAAAAGAACGATCAACGTTTTTGTCCAATTGAAATCTTTGGTAAGAGAAAACCCCCAAAATGTCGCATATTTCATCTTTTTACAAGACCATGGCTATATAGTTTACTTTATTGCCTGTGTCCTATTATATTATTTTTTCTTTGTTTTTTTTTTTATTTTTTTTATTTTTTTAATTTTTATTTATTTTTTTATTACTTGAAATATTAATTCAAAATAACCAAATTGGCACTCGCTAATTGAAAGCTGAAAACCCTATTAAATATTTATTTAATTTTTTGTATTTTTGTTTGTTGTTTTTTAAATCAGATTCATTTACAAAAAATAAATTGGAACCATGGGTTTCCTAATTTTAATTTTAGAAGAGGTCTTTTTTGCGTTCTTTAACAACAAATTTGCTGAAAAAGCTTGCAGTTCCCAAGAATTCCACTGCAATATCAACGGCGCGCGGCGCTCGGTTAGGAAGACACTTCTTTGCAAAAGATTTAATTTCTTGGTGTTTTTTTTTTTGTTGATGTTGGTGTCTTCTTGGCTCATGTATTTTTATTTATTTTGGGGGCTAGCGCAGAGGTACCCAAGCTTTATTAGTTCGCGGCGCACTTTCAAGCTTAATATTTTGTCTCGACGCCCCGTAGTCTTTGGTACTCGAAAATGGCACAAAAATTAAAACATTCGTAATATAGATTTGAGTATTTATATTTTCATTGACACACATGAAAAATGTATAATTTAAGAATAATAAGCCGTAACATTGACAACTCAATGTGACGTGTGAGCTTGATCTCCACACATTTTTTTTCAAAGCGTGGGTTAAGGTTTGATACGGCTACTCTCATTTCTTGATCCAAGTTTATCTTTGATCGATATTTATTATAGCTACAGCTGAAAATACAGCCTCACATAAATAAAATGCTGTAAATTGAATAAGAATTTTTAATGGTTTTAAACTTAAATTTGGGTATTCATTTTGGAACGATGTCCATAACTTCAAGTCGAAACCTAGAAAATTCAATAAGACTCCTTATTCTTGCGAAGAAAATTCTGGTGGAGCTTGTGCATGGAAAGGGTCTTGAATCCATGCATATTTTTCAGACATTTTTCAATATTTTGAAAACAATTCTGTGAGCTTCGAAAGATATTTGGTGAAGAGTGACATTAAGTTTCAGAAGACAACAAGCTTATTAGATGCTGCAAATTTATGCAATTGCGGAAAACAATCTTATCCGCCATCTCCATTGATTTTTTAACCACTACTGTAGGTTTTTCTAAATGCCGTGATCTTATCTGATTTCATCTTGTCTAATTTCAAAATATGCATATTATTACCTTCAGAGACAGATTCAAATTCTTCAAGTTTTCAAATATATTGCAGATATACCCAAGTTTTAGCAAAAAATTTTAATCGGCAAAGTATTTGGAGTTTTTCATGATCCTCTTCTTGTAAAAAAGTTTGAATTTTTCCCGTAATTCGAATGCATAGTGAGCTACACTATCATACACCATCATACACATCCCTGTGGGTTATGCAATGGGTCCACATGGCTATCATTATATTTGCGATAGTTCCGCTTATTTGCTTCTCCGCCACTTGTAGACAGTTGAACAGGTTCCTATCACTTGAACTGCCGGCTTACCTATATTTATATTTAACCAAAATCTGTCCAAACAAACTTATATATATAGATAATGGTCTTCAGCAGGGAGCGGTTAACTCGACGATTCTGTTCAGCATTTACACCAGCGATCTGATAGGTAGTCTAACTCAGGCAATTGCCTACGCCGACGATCTAATTGCGTACAGAACAGCTAATACAGTTGAGGTCATCAAAATTCTTTTGGAGTGACTTCGACAAGACTCAGCTATATTGTCATGACTGGAAGTTGAAAATCAAATTCCAGAAATCAGAAACTATTTTGTTTAGGACTCCGTTGTCTAGCGCATCAAGGGATACGAGAAAGAACTGGCGCAAGCTAGTGATCGTAGGGCCACATGGACATCCACTGGCGAGTAAAAGTCAGTAAAGTACCTTGGCATCTGGTTGGATGAGTACCTGTTATTCGACAGACATATAGGTGCTGCCTTGGCCAGGGCTAGGGGAGCCTTTGCCTTGACAAAACGACTGTTTTATAGCAGTCGTCTTGACAGCAGGGTGAAGGTGATTTGTTCCATGGCCCTCATCAGGCCGATGATTGCCTACGGATGCCCGGTGTGGTTCAACGTTGCCCCATCTCAAATGGAAAAGATTCGGGTGTTTCAGAGGCAATGTCTAAGACGTTGCCTTGGATTACACAGAACACCAGAGTCGGAGTACACAAGATATTATTCCAACCAGGTTCTATACAACGGAGCCAACATAAACAGAATAGATAATTTTTTGTTTACGCTGATTCGGGGTCACACTGCAAGAGCGATGTCCTCAACCAACAGCTTAATTGTTAGGGCTTACTACCCCAATAATGAATATTTTGAGTGCGCGGTTAAGTGGCTACATCCCTCCCGAGGCATTCCTCTATTTAGACAGTCGACGGCTGATACAGGATGGAGGGGCGGTTCCGCTCATCTACCACGTCAGCCGGAAAACTGTGGATAGGCGACTCCTGTATAGTCGAGACGTCATCGCTCAAGGTGGAGAAGAGCGCCTTCGGTTCAGTAGGACTGTGTCCGATCGGGACCGGAGGGATAGGGCGAAACAGGAGAACCAGTTGTGGTGGTGGCTCTCTGAACAGCATCATATTTAAATTCGATGAAGATGGTATGTCTTGGCCGACTTAAATAGATTTAGGGAAATTGGGTATAGGCAATAGTCGGTGTGGCACCAATAAAAAAATTAAAAATATGTATGTATGCGGGGGCATATGTACATGTATCTGCGTGTCTGTGCATGTATGTGCATACGTATTGTATGTGCGCATGTACATGTATGTGTGGGTTGCATGTTGTTGTGTGTCTGCATGCATATAAAAAATAAACAAAAACAATTTTAAAAACGAAAAAAAAATGCTGCTGTGGCTGTTCTAGTTTTTAAGTAGTTTTAAGTGGTTTTGGGTATTATTATGTATTTTAAGTAGTTTACGTTGTTTTTAGTTAGTATAAGTTAGTTGTATCTAGTTTTAATTATTTTTAATCTATATTTAGGTTTAGTTTATAAGTAAAAAAGAAAAATATGATAAGATACCGAGTTTTTTGGCAATAAGTTTTCTTGGTTAAAAAAAATAAAATAATTAGATTTAATTAAAATAGTTTTTAGGTCGAAAGACAATAGTTCTAATAGTTATGGTTTAATTTAGAGCGCCCGTAAGGGGCCATTAAATTAGTTATAAGTTATTGATAATTATGCTAGTTTTAAACATTTTTGTCTAGCTTTAAGATAGTTATAAGCTAATATTAAACAAAAATGAATTTAAAAAAATGTAATCGTGATTAGAGTGTGACGTAGTCAAGCGTATATAGCATAATTTTTTTTTGGTTCAACTTTCTGCAAGTTTGTGGTTGCATAAGGCAGGGTGGAAAAAAAGTCATAGTGTAGGTATAAAAAGGGTAAATAGGTGTAGGCATCGCTAATTCGCGGTCATAAATTTTGTAATAACAATACAAACGCATGTGCATACGTAGGTAATACTTTTGTTCTTTTTTTTTGTGGACTCTGCTTTTAATTTTAATTTTGTTCTTTTGTGACCTTTAGTCCAAATTATGCGTTTCGCTCAGGTACTACAGTTGGGCTCAAAAAAAAAACAAAATTAAAATTAAAAGCAGAGTCCACAAAAAAACAACGAAAGCAATACCTACGTATGCACATGCGTTTGTATTGTTTTTACATTTCTTCTTAAAATTAAACAGGCCAGACCACGGGCATTATTTCCTAGGTGTCTGAATTCGACCGAATTCCCCTAGAAAAATTTATATTTTTTTTAAAACATTTTCAAGTAAAAATTTTGAAGGATAAAATCTGAAGTACATTTTTCTTAAACTTGTTCTCGTCAATTTGTTAGTTTAGTTGTAGGTAAAATTTTTGGACTTTGTAAAACAAAAAAGTTTAAAAATTAAATTTACAAGTAGTTATTGTGGGAAAATATATCAGTTTTTAATGTAAAATGGAATATTTAATAATGAAAAAAAATCATTATTTGAATTCTCAACATTTGTATGTAAAACATTTCAAAACATTTGTAGCGCAAAAATTTAAAACGCCAGTTTAAAGTTATTTTTAATACACATATAAAAATTTAATTTCACAATAATACAATTAACCGTTTTTGGAAAATTGATTTAAAAAAAATATTTATTTTTTAAAATCCAAAAAAAAAAACATTTTCTTGAAAATTTAGATAGGTATGCAGTATTATTTTTAGGTAGCAAATGCACTTTTTTTAACGGTTTCTTAACATTTGTATGTGAGGTAACCGTTGTTTTTGTTTTAGAAGAGCAATTTTTTTATGTAGGTATTTAAGATATTGTCAAAACTACTAAACTGTAAAAATAAAGTTGTAACTAACAAACAGAAAGTTCAAAAGGAAACAAAAAAACAAATTTTAAATAATTTTATTTAAAAAAAATGTATATAGCTTTTTTTAATTTTTATAATTTCATAATGAAACAACTGGAGACATCACACTCAAAATGAAACTATTAAATCTGTTGTTTCGAAAAAATCGGTAATAAAAAAAAATGCAGAATACCTACTGTTTAAACTTTTTAGGAGCTTTTCAATAAAAATATAAAAAAATTGAGTGAACCGTTTTCCACAAAATCGAAAAACCAAAAATAACCATTTTTTTTCAAAAAAAAAAAAAAATACAAAAAAGTACCTTTTCCCTTCATTAATTAACTGATTCTTTAAAATAAAAATGGTTGTAGTAGTTTTTGAGAAAAATCCATCAATCCATTTAGACTGTAGGCTCGCGGACAAAATAGAATATTGTGACTCACTTGTTTCTTCTTCGCTATCTTCGTAATGACAAATTTTATTAAAATCTCATATTTTTATGAATCTAAACATTGCCATATAGTACATAGATTCGCACATACCTTCATAATTATAACGAACTTAAAAATATTAAAAATAAAACTAAAATCAATTCCCATTTTTTTATTGATTAAAAAACTTTGAATAAGAATTTTACCAAAATTTTGTTAACATTGCTTTTAACTGTGCCTGTCATTGAACATTTTTCTTTTTATTTTCGACTTTCCCATTAACGGTTCTACCGATAGCTATACAATGTTTCATACAAATAAACCTTCAACTTTTAAATAATACTGCATATTATTTTTTTGGAAAATAAATTCACTATTTTTGAAAACTCAATATTTCAAGAACATGGACAAATTTAAAAAAAAAATATATTGTTAAATAGATACCTATAATTATCATCCGAGATTATTTTTAGAAACATTTTAAAGACATTATTTTATATATAAAATAAAATTAATAAAAATGACAAAGAATATATTTCGCTGTACCTATCTTCTAAGACTTACAATGTGAATATATTGTGAATACATAAATTTAATTTGAATTTCATGACAAAGCCCTAATATTTGTTTTAATAATATAATAACAATTCTTTCAATAATAAATTAAATTTGAATTTTGAAAAGCTGATTTTTTCGTGCGATTATAGGGATTATAAGGCAAGTTATGTATTCGTAAAAAGAAATTCTAACAATCAAACATTGCATTGTATAGAGAATCCAAAAAAACTGATCGACAAAAAATGTCTGTCTGTCTGTCCGTCTGTATGTATAACGAGTTACAGCCTAAACGGTGTATGTGATTACCTTCAAATTTGGTATGTGTTTCTTTTGGTAGGAAATATTGAAATTTGATTTTTAGGCCTACACATACATATGTACCTACATAGATGTAGGAAAAGCTTTTTTTTCTCAAAAACGGCTCCAACGATTTTGAGAACCAAAATTTACGGGAAAAGTATACTAGGTAACGGTACCTTTCATATTACATTCTTTTTTTCAATGTTTGCCTTCTCGGTAACGCTTCTTTGGATTTATTTAAAAATTTTTATTTGAGACGATCTAGGTAGCCAAATTCATTCTGCATACCAATATTTTAAATCACTTTTCTTCTAATTAAAACAAGTTTTTGACTTTTTTTGAAACAAAAACTATCAAAAAACTAATTAAAAAAAAAATATTAAATTTTATAAAGTTTTTTAACATCTGCATACCAAAATTAAAAACAATTTTTTAAAAAAAAAACTAAAAATAAACAACAGGATTTCATAAAAATCCGTCCAACAATATTAGAGAATTTTTTTTATAAAATTTGTATTGATCCGCGCCATCTGCCATCTAATAGTGTACTTATTGATTTTTTCGAAAAACCGATTAAAGTGATGGTTTAGGCAGTTTTTATAAGTTTACAAACCGATTTTTATTTCGACAAATATTTTTTTGGTACGAAGATTACATCATACATTTATATATACCCATACCTACCTTAAAAATCGCATGAATATTATGTACCTATATTGCACCTATTATATAAAGGGTCATATGCCTACACATACATCCTTCACTTTAATTATATAAATATGTACATATTTACATACCTAGGTTCAATCTAACATATAGGTACATATTTCACCCTCCAAATTCACCTACGTAATTAAAATCCATTAAAATATACCTACCTACAGGTAGATACCTATGTTACTATCTTGAATCATGCATTCGACAATTTATTATACTAAGAACCCAGGTAATTTTACCTACCTTATGATAACTAGACTACGTACTTACTAAGCAGCATCAGCGGTTAGCTACATTTAAGTTGTTAGATACAGGGGCAAGTTCATACGATCCAGTCGTGCATTTTATTTAAATTATTTTTCAACGTTCTTTTAAAAAACATACATAACAAAATATACATACATACATATCCCACAAAATAAAATATTCCTCAAATTAACTTATTTTGCTAAGTAGGCATAAACGACGAACATGCTCGGTTGCGTTAGCCCATACACGGCAAATACATTTGCCGAACATTCATTTCGTGCTGATTCTTCAAAACATTAACATGTGCGATTCGCCACGATTTATTTTTCCCACCCTTATTTTTGTAGTTTTAACTTTATGAATTCCATATAAATTCTTCACTTTGCACGCGAACATCGAAGCCAACAAACACGACAAAATCGAAATGTTTCGCCAACAGCGAGCGGCTCGCGAACCAGCCCATACAAGAGAAAAGCACAGCGAGCGCAAGCATCCTCAGCGAGCATGTTCGTCGTTTCTGCCCACCTAAATGGCATGTTTTTTTCTATCGACACAAATCGTCGTACCCACAGAGAAAAAAATACACATCTCATACCTACCTACAAAAAAAAGCCTTCCACACTATTAAAGTTCTCGTGTCTATTTCTTCAGTTTATTGTATTCTATACAAAACTGTTTGTTTTGTTTTCCATCGGAAGAGTAAAGTGTAGAAAAATATTGTTTCACAAAACACGCACATGAACTGAAAAACTTTTAGGTAGGTATATGTAGGTAGTTCCCATTGTTATTTTGACAAGTAAATTATTTTACAAATAATACCAACATATGTAGGTATTTTTTTTTAATTCATTTTTATTTAATCTTAACTTATAACTATCTTAAAGCTAGACAAAAATGTTTAAAACTAGCCTAATTATCAATTACTTACAACTAATTTACTGGCCCTTTACGGGCGCTCTAAATTAAACAATTACTCTTAGAACTAATGTCTTTCGACCTAAAAACTATTTGAATTAAATCTAATTTTTTTTATTTTATTTTATATTTCAAGGAAACTTACAAAAAAAAACTTGGTATCTTATCATTTTTTTTTTCTTTTTTACTTATAAACTAAACCTAAATATATATTAAAAATAATTAAAACTAAATAAAAACTAACTTATACTAACTAAAAATAACTTAAACTACTTAAAATACCTACTAATACTTAAAACTACTTAAACACTATAACAGTCACAGCAGCATTTTTTTTTTCGTTTTTTAATTTTTTTTTGTTTATTTTTTATATGCATGCAGACACACAACAACATGCAACCCACCCATACATGTACATACGCACATACATATACGTTCGCACAAACATGTACAGACACGCAGACAAATGCACGTATGCCCCCGCATACATACATATTTTTAATTTTTTTTTGGTGCCACCCCCACTGTTCCCTATACCTAATGCCCTAAATCTATGTAAGTCGGCCAAGATATACCATCTTCATCGACTTTAAATATCACGATGCTGTTCAGAGAGCCACCAGAACTGGTTCTCCTGTTTCGCCCAATCCCTCCGATCCCGATCGGACACAGACCTACTGAACCGAAGGCGCTCTTCTCCGCCTTGAGCGATGACGTCTCGACCATACAGGAGTCGCCTATCCACAGTTTTCCGGCTGACGTGGTAGATGAGCGGAACCGCCCCTCCATCCTGTATAAGCCCTCGACAGTCTAAATAGAGGAATGCCTCGGGAGGGATGTAACCACTTAACCGCGCACTCTCAAAATACTCGTTATTGGGGTAATAAGCCCCAAAATTAAGCTGTTAGTTGAGGACATCGCTCTTGCAACGTGACCCCGAATCAGCTTGAACAAAAAATTATCTATTCTGTTTATGTTGGCTCCGTTGTATAGAATCTGGTTGGAATAATATCTTGTGTACTCCGACTCTGGTGTTCTGTGTAATCCAAGGCAACGTCTAAGACATTGCCTCTCAAACACCCGAATCTTTTCCATTTGAGATGGGGCAATGTTGAACCACACCGGGCATCCGTAGGCAATCATCGGCCTGATGAGGGCCATGTAGCAAATCACCTTCACCCTGCTGTCAAGACGGCTGCTATAAAACAGTCGTTTTGTCAAGGCAAAGGCTCCTCTAGCCCTGGCCAAAGCAGCACCTATATGTCTGTCGAAATACAGGTACTGATCGAACCAGATGCCAAGGTACTTTACTACACTTTTACTCGCCAGTGGATGTCCATGTGGCCCTACGATCACCAGCTTGCGCCAGTTCTTTCTCGTATCCCTTGAGGCGCTAGACAACGGAGTCCTAAACAAAATAGTTTCTGAGTTCTGGAAGTTGATTTTCAACTTCCAGTCATCACAATATCGCTGAATGTTGTCGAAGTCACTCTGCAAGAGACTTTTGATGACCTCAACTGTATTAGCTGTTCTGTACGCAATTAGATCGTCGGCGTACGCAATTGCCTGAGTTAGACTACCTATCAGATCGCTGATGTAAATGCTGAATAGAATCGGCGAGTTAACCGCTCCCTGCTGAAGACCATTATTAATATTAAAAATTGCGGTAGAAGTTACATTGCCACTCTTGACAACAAACTTTCTACCATTTAGCATGTCATAAAGCATATACAATAGAGGTTTACTTATACCTAGTCTGGTTAGCTTTAGATAGAGACCTTCGAACCATACGGTGTCGAAGGCCTTCTCCAAATCGACCAGACAGGCACCCGTACACTGCTTTTTAGTTTTGTTCCATTGGATATCAGAAACTAGTTTAGACGCAGCATGAATTGTGTCATGTCCCGCCTTAAAACCGAACTGATTATCCGGGATGATATTTTTGTCCTCCGCCCACTTGAACAGGGCTCTATTAATAACCTTTTCAAATACTTTGCTGATACTCGGAAGAAGACTTATCCACCGGAGATTCGCCGGATTGGAGTTGTCCTTTCCCTTTTTTGGGAGAGGGTGCACCACAGCTGTCTTCCACCGCACTGGATAATATGCATTATTCAGCGCGTTGTTAAACAGTGTGGTATAAATGTCAACTGCTTCTTGAGGCAAATGGCGTAGTACAACGTTGGATATACCATCGACTCCTGCAGACTTCTTTTTCTTTAATGAATCGAAGATGAGCTGGAGCTCATTCTTCGAAATTAACAGGGGACTGGGCCCATTTCGGTCGGCGATTATGGCGTTTGCCAAATCTTCATCATTAAACCCGGTAAAACCAAGGTTCTCAGATCGCCATTCGCTGATATCGTTGCGGAGCCATAAGTGATGAAGCAGAGCTCTGTTCTCCTGGTCATGATTCGGGCGAATGCTAGCATTCACCTTGTACACTTGCTGGAAAGCAGCCCCCACAGCCTCCACCTTCTCCTGCGGATCTTCGATTGTGAAGAGGTCATCGTCCAAGACGGCGTCATCTGGGTCTATGCCTGCTGTCAGAAGTACGTCTCTGTTTTGTGTCGTCCTCTGGAGCTTAAGACACGGAAGGTCGTTTTGATCGTTTCTTCTGAATATCTTATTAATTTGTGGGAACATACTCGGGTCGGTAGCGTTCACGGCCCGAATTTTGTTGTCCCAAAACAAATTAATGGACAACCTATAATTTTCTTTGATCAATTGGTTGATGCTTTTGATGGACGACTTCAGTGTCCTTATCTCCAGATCTCGTGTGTCAGTAAACCGTCTGCACAAGCGTTTCAGTCTTGTCAGTAAGCCACATTTTTGTCTGTGTAGTGCATCAATTGTCGCGTTACGGTACATGTCAGTTGCGTTACGTTCTTTGTATTTCGGTATTGTCCTGTTCATTGTTCGTTGGATTGTTTCGTCCATTTGTTCTAAGTATCTGTCAATTTCAGTATTTGTCATGTTCCTGTCATTTGGTGGGGATATACCATTTGATCGTAATTCGCTCAATAAGACGTTCGAGAAGCGTGGCCAGCGCACCTTACTGTAATTGTAAGTATGCACCGGTACATACTCCTCCAACTCCATAAGCGCGTTCGGAAGTTGTATTACGGTGGCGAGTCCGCAGTGGTCACTGTCGTACTCGATCGTTCTTAAAGAATTTTTATCCCGATGGCCCACAGTATCAGTAATTGTTAGTCTTGCGTCTTTCAACAATAGATCCAGATAGGCACCGCTTCTTGGAAACGATGGCCTGTCTGTAGCGAGAAGTTCAATGCGATACTCCAGGTTGTATCGAGCCATCCAATTATACAGATGGTTACCACGAGAATTTTGTATTTGATTTCCCCAATCTATATGTTTGGCATTCAAATCACCAGCCAATATGTAGTAGTTTTCTTCCGAGCTCAATCTTAAGCATTCAAAAAGCTTTTCAAGCTCTGTTATAAACTGGGTGGGCTGAAGTGTTTTCGGTGCATAGGCAGCGATCACATACATTCGCTTCCCCTGTTGGAGATGAATGCATATGTTGCATGCCTCTAACGTCCGAAATTTTCGCACATCACTATTATATAGTACCTTATAAATAATGCCTTTACGTATAAAGATTGCGACGCCTCGTCCTCGAGTGGAGTTGGGTCGGTCTCTTCTTACGATATTGTAATTGTTGTTAGTCAATTTATGTTTCTGGTTAAGCTTAGTTTCGCTAGCCATAAACACATCTGGACTTATGTCTTTCAGCAATTGGAATAAATTCGCTATACGTTCGATCCTAATCAGTGAATTTACATTCACAGCTAGGATCTTAAAGAGCATCTCCGGTAGCGCGCCCTTAACCTTTAAGTTGCGTTAAGCTCGGCAAAACAGAGTAGAGATAATCCACCCTAGTCGCCTGATCTGGTTTTGGAGGCCAGTCAACTGGCCCTGGATGGCCATCAGAATGCCCATAATATCCGCCTGTGCCGCCGGCGCCTTAGGCACGGGGGCCTGTTGGGCGACCTTTGGTGTAGGCTGTACCGTGCTTCCCTTCCTGACGCCATTTGGGCGTAAGAAATTTGGGAGTTGACGGGCGTTGTTGTAGGAGGGCGCACTGTTGGACGCTTTTCTACCACTGTTTGCTTTGCTGCTTTTTTGTTCTTTATAAGCTGAAACGTCAGGTATCCCCGATAATTAGCGGGGTGTCCGTCGCCTCGGCAGAGTTCACATTTAAGCTGGGTCCTATCTTTGACCCGTTCCTTTCCTAACTTGCATTCATCTGCATTGTGGTTCTCTCCACACTTAACGCAGCGTGACTGCATTTCGCAGTTTCCTGCGGCGTGGCCGAACATTTGGCAGTGCATGCATTGAAGCATGTCGCCGCGCCTTTCTAATTTGTCCCACGTTACAACCTGGTAGTTGAGGGCGGAGATACTCCTCAAACTATCCAGTTTGCTGCTGGGTGAGAGTTGAACAAGGAAGAAGGGAAAATTCCGCTTCTCCCGCCTAGCTCTAACTGATAAAGTCGAGATCGTCATTCGCTTTTTGGCGGAGTTCACTTAAGACTGTGGTTCTGTGCAGGAATCTATGCCCTTCAAAGGGACCGTTTGAACCTTTTCGGCCTTAGGTGTGAAACTAAAGAATTCAGTAGTGGATTCTTTTAGCAACGCTTTAATTTTTTTGTGCTGTTCCACTGTGAAACAATGGATAGCATGCCTATCATTATTTAATCTTTTTATAGTAAAGTTTTGACCTATGGCTGACTTACACAGATTTATGGTATCCTGTAACTCCATTTTATAAGTATTTATGGGTGACATCTTTTCTTTTTTCGTAATTGGCGGCTGTGGCTGCTGCTGCTGAAATAGATTTTGCTGCTGCTGTTGATTCAGCTGCTTTTGATTCTGCTGCTGCTGTTTTTGTTGCGGTTGTTTCTGGGATTCCGTCTGCTGCTGTTGCTGTTGTTTTTGCCGTTGTTGTTTTGGCTGCTGATGTGGCTGTTGTTTTTGTAATTGTTCTTTTTGCTGTTGTTGTTGTTGTTCCTCGAACTCTTCCTGTTCTTTCGCTAGGCGCGCTTCCTGCTTGGCCTTAACGGCGAGAACTAGAATATCCTGTTGGCTTTTCAAGCTTTGGATTTCTGCCTCCATTGCTTCAATTTGAACGACCATTCTTTGTTCCTGGTTGTCGTCCTCCTCAGATGACGCCTCTGAAGTGGAGATGTTCACGAAGGCAGTACTATCGCCCATCGTGAAGTGCCCTTCTCCTTCCTCAGACATGTATTCAATACCCTCTTCGGGTGACGTGTCTAATTGGGTTTGTCTTGCTGCCTCTGATGTCTCGGCTATACCCTACGTCTTCACCCCAGCTGGCAGATTTGCTGAGGTGGCCGTGGATCTCCTCTTTACCAAATTTGGTACGCACTTGATTCTCTTTCTGCACTTCGGATTTACATCGGATGATGTTGCCGTTGTTGTTATTGCTGTTGATGTTCTTGCAGAATCACTGCTTGTAAGTGGAACATATTTCGATGTTCCCTCAGCTGATGCCATCGCTGGCCTCATTAGTCCCAGGACAATTTTCGATGCCCCGGTGCTTAAACTCCTCCTCCTTTGCTCGTTTTCCAACCAATGAAGTTTTCCACTTCACGGTTGTGAAAAAAAGCTTGCAAAGTTCTGATGCCCGGCTGGGAATCGAACTGGCGACAATTGGATTCGCGGTCGGCCACTCTACCACTGTGCTACTGCACCACTTGAGAAATGTTGATTTAACGTTAAGCTTAAACTCACACACGAAATTTAGTTTGCAAAAAAACTGGGAAGCCGAAAACGTGTTAACACCTCCACAGTACGAGATCGACCTACATATGTAGGTATTAGATTACCTACAAAATATTTTTTTTTACAACTTTGTTTAATAAGTTTTTCAGTTGAGAGCAATTTTTGAATTGCAAACTTTTTTCTAAATTAAATGTTCTACTTTAAAAAAATTGTAAGCATCGGAGCCAATTTTCAGGGTTGGGAAATGAATACATACATAATTAGTTATGTGCTGCTTTTCTTTATTTTTAATATTTGGAAAAGTAAGACTTACGACGTTTCAAAATAAGTATTTAAGATTTTTCCAATAAAATAAATAGGTAGATACATATGTACATATGTACCTTTGTGACCAATTCTGGGAGAGTAAGATAGCTTAGGCGGCAAAAAATAAAAAGGGCTTCTTGCAGAACAGTTAGGTGCAAGTATTTTGCAATACGAAGGAGGTGGTCTATCTCTCCCCGTTTAGGCGGGAGGGGCAATTTTCTAAAAAAAAAAAAATACTTAAAATGAAAAAAAAATATTAAGAGTTGTTTTGTTCCACAAAACAGTTTGTAAAAAAAAGCTCACCACTATTCCATCATAAAAAATATTAAAAACAACGGCACCACTTACAATAGAAAAATTATAGGTTTTCTGAAAGCCAGAAACCAGTTCTTTCATATTTTGTTTCAGTCTAGTTAATTATGTTAACAGTTTTTTGAAAAAAGTGCTTTCAAAATTTATCAAAAAAAATTTGTTAATGAATGTTACTATTTTTACTTGCTACGAAGTATTATACGTAAGTAGGTACTATAAAAGTCAAGTTATGCATTCCTAAAAAAATTCTAACAATCAAACACGGCATTACGATCATAGAGAACATAACAAAGTGGGTCCCGCAATTCTGTCTGTCAGCCTACAGCCTAACCGGTTGAATGTATTTACTTAAAACTTGGTACATATTGTTTTTTCGTTAATATGCCCACAGGTTTTTTTCATTTTTTTAGGACAAATAATAACGGTACCTGCCATAAATTATTTTTGGCCAAAAAATTAAATCTTACTTTTCTCAAAAACGGCCCCAACGATTTTTATACAACAATATCTGTTAATTAATGAAGGGAAAAGGTAGATAGATAGATTCTTTATTTTTTCATCATAAGGTTTTACAAAATTTTATATAAGAATAAGGTCATGGCAACGCTGCCGTTTGCCTGAAATGACATTTCTTATGATATACATAAATAAAAATATAATAAAAATGCAAGTTATCAAAAACTTGTACAAGAAGCTAACTATTCTTTTCCTCATAATATATGTCTCAATTTTGACGTGATTTGAAACACAAATAATTTATGAATAAGTTTTATTAATTTAACAAACCAAGATGTTTATAAATATAATATACAATAAAATAGTTTTGTATAGTAAGAATTAGTTTATATAATATACAATTTAGGAATACCAATGTTGACATGATTTGGAACACAAGAATAGATTTAATGTATAATGTGTTTATTTTACAGGTATTAGCCTTTTAGACTATGTGATATTAATTTTGAAGTGATTTAAAACACAAAAAAAGAAAATTTAATTGGACTAAACTACTGTTTTCACAAATTAAATAAATAGGTAATCGAGCCAATCAACTAGGGAATTGATTTCTATAATTAAGAGCGTCTTGAATATAGTTGACTAGGCACACCCATTCCTTTTCACCATTTAGTTTTTTGACATTATCTTGAATAGTTAAGAAAAAACTATATTCCCACAATAAAAAACAACGGTACTTCCGATACAAATGTTAATAACCGTTAAGAAAAAAGCTGAAAACGGCTCCAAGAATTTTTATAAAAAAATGTGTGTTCTTAAATTAGTACATTATACTTTTAAGTATACTAATTTTTTATTTTCCGTACTTATTCACGGTACTTTTAATTATTGGAAGAACCGATTAAAATTATTTTGTTTATGCAAATGCTCCCTGACATTGTAAATAAAACTGCACATGCAAAGAGTCAAAAAATGATTTTACGATTAAAATCAATTGCAAGGAAACACAATGCAAACATACCCTTTTATTGCCACAAGATCGGATTTATTGAAAAGAAACGTCAAACACATAAAATAATTTTTAAATGAACATTTAGGAACACACAGATGTAGCAAATTCAACTTTTTGTTATTTCTCACTGCTCTATATATATTCCATTTTATTTGCATCTTTTAATTCAAGTTTTAATATTCTTAAATGCCTTTAATCTTAAGAAATAAAAACAAATCAATGATTATAGACACAAGTTCGGTAATACCAACATAAAGACACAAAAAATCAGGCTGCTGCGGATCGTTTTTTTGGGAAATCGTGCTTTGCTGCCGATAGATTTACCAAAACAACAGGGCTAATGTAAACGTAGATATTTTTGTATATTAAAACCACAGTACTATATCATCTTGTCGAACGAGAGGCGCGACACATACATGATACCAATTCAACCCTTAAGCCTAGTACGCTGCTGATGCGAAACGAAATTTTTCGGTGGTCTCCACTAGGAGACCAAATGCTAACGAAAACCACAGCGGAAAAATATATGCGGAGTTCTGTAAGCTGTCAAAAACAATTGACAAGTTGTAAAAAAAAAGTAATTTTGTCACCAAATTATTTTTAGATGTAATTTTTTTGAAATAATTCTTGGATTTAAAAATTGTTCTTGTTACACATACATATAGGATTTAAAATAAAACACAGAACCGTTTAAATGATGGAAATTAAGCAAATACTTTGAGACTTATTAACTGGTTTATCTGCCGATTTGATGAAATTTCTATTAATTTTAGGAAAATCAATGAAATAAGGAGGTAAACCACTCTATAATTCGAGAACTACGTGCTTCATTGGGATGGTGTAAACGGTTATGAGTTCTAATTTATGGTTTCTTACTAATTCCGGATACCATTTTCAAGTCCAAGAATTATTTCAAAAAAATTATATATAAAGGAAATTTGGTGACAAAAAAATACATCTAAAAGTAATTTGGTGGCAAAACTACTTTTGGTTTTGTTAATGTTTCCTTTGAAAGTATGAAGTTTTGATTCTAAAAAGATATCGCTCGCCTTTATTGGACAACCCGTTCCAAAGATATAGCCCAAAAGCTATTCACTGTTCACCTTGAAATACATGATCTGAAAATACTTTGAGTGCATCTTTGGAACGGGTTATCCTAAAAACTTGGTTGATACATTTTTGTAATCTACTCTTGATACTCTCAAAATCAGCATCAAAAGTTTTTATGTAGAGGCCTTATTGCAAAAAATCACTCTTAAAATACGCATATTTAGAATGATGTATGCGTATTCCTGGAGCTATTTTTTTTAATACAACTTCTTTGCAAAAAATATTGATGATTCCTTTGAAAGTATGAAGTGCTGATTCTAAAAAGATATCGCTCGCCTTTATTGGACAACCGGTTCGAAAGATATAGTTCAAAAGCTATTCACTGTTCACCTTGAAATACATAATCTGAAAATACTTTGAAGTCTATCTTTGGAGCGGGTTATCCTAAGAACTTGGTTGATACCTTTTTGTAATCTACTCTTGATACTCTCAAAATCAGCATCAAAAGTTTTTATGTAGAAGCCTTATTGCAAAAAATCACTCTTGAAATACGCATATTTAGAATGATGTATGCGTATTCCTGGAGCTATTTTTTTTAATACAACTCTTTGCAAAAAATATTGATGCTTTCTTTGAAAGTATGAAGTGCTGATTCTAAAAAGATATCGCTCGCCTTTATTGGACAACCCTTTCCAAAGATATAGATCAAAAGCTATTCACTGTTCACCTTGAAATACATAATCTGAAAATACTTTGAAGTCTAAAACTTGGTTGATACCTTTTTGTAATCTATTCTTGATACTCTCAAAATCAGCATCAAAAGTTTTTATGTAGAAGCCTTATTGCAAAAAATCACTCTTGAAATACGCATATTTAGAATGATGTATGAGTATTCCTTGAGCTATTTTTTTTAATACAACTTATTTGCAAAAAATATTGATGCTTCCTTTGAAAGTATGAAGTGCTGATTCTAAAAAGATATCGCTCGCCTTTATTGGACAACCCGTTCCAAAGAGATAGTATTTTCAGATTATATATTCCAAGAGAACAGTGAATAGCTTTTGGAATATATCTTTGGAACGGGTTGCATTTTCACTTGTTCATCAGTGAGTTTTCTTAGTGGGTTTGTACTTGACAGCTCTGCTACGCTGCGAATGCTCTTTGATCGATTCCCATTTTAACTATAGGTCTTGCTTCCTCAATTAATACCAAAATCGAATGGATAGTATAAATACATGGCCTTATATGTCAAATCCAATTGACAAGTGACCAGCTTGCAAACAGCTTGATTTGATATCAAATCCACGAGCAGGGCATCTGCCATACGATGGTTCAATTACATTAAAAAACTTCGTCCAGAAAAGAAAACGAAGGTAGCGATGGCAATGCGAGGTAAGTGATTTGTCATCATCTTCTTTCTATCAACACAACAAAGGACTAGCGAGGTCATCACCAGAAATTGTAGACTAAATAACAATGTCCATCCCATGCCGATTTTCACGAAGTAAACATTAAACAGATTGTCTGAACTTGATAAATAAGTTCTGGGGTATGGTATAAAATCGCCAATCAATGAGATCAGAAACAGGCTTTCTAAATAGAGGTGGGTATCGTTTAAGATGGCCTTTTTGCAACCAAACATTATTGTGGTAACGATGATTTCCTTAATTGTCGTTGGTGCAGCGGAAGGCCGCTTACCTTTGGCTTCCGGCCTGGATACATCTTGCCCCGACCAGGTCGGAAATTCATATTCGTACTGCCAGTAGCGGGCGGTTGATTTGATTTTTTCCTTGTGGCAATTGAGTTAATTTATGTGTTGAAAGTATGTAGTTAGAAATGGTGAGTGTTATTTTTATATTTATATGGTGTCAAAGGTCGCATAGAATTTAAAAGTCGGAGTAACAAATGTATTTTAAGAATCGTGACATGGACAGTTAATTGCAGAACAAACTACTAAATCTTGTTTATAATATTTTTATTTAGTAGTCACTTAAAATAAATTAATTTTAAAATAACATAGGTTATTTTTAATCTAAGCACTAGCACTAGGTATGAGAATAGTCGATAGTTGGTTATAATCAGCACTCCAAATAAAGATCAGCTATATCTTGTTCGCCGATAAGATATGTGAAGGGTGTGCTTCTTTCCAACTTCCCATTTTCATTTTGCAGATTTAGTTTAGTCGATTTTGAAATTGGTTTTGATACAAAATTAGAATTGAATGTATTTTGAATAACTTACTACAGGAAATGCACAGAAAAACCAGACACTAGAGAAAACACAAAGCCAAAGAAAAATCAAATAAGCATTACAAGAGCTTGACTTTTTTTTTATAAAAAAAAATGAAATGTCAAAATTTCGCAAGCAATTAATGTGCAGGTCAATTAAATTGAGAACGAAAAGAGTGGAGAATTGTACTAAGAAATCTACTACAGCTATCCACTAAAATTACAAATTTCGTTGTTCAGCAGCGTACTGGAAAACAAAAAGTAGAGCGAAATGTTTCGTTCATGATTTCGTCGTGTCATTTTTGTATGGGATTTTTCGTTTCGCATCAGCAGCGTACTATGCTTTACTCCGCAATATACAAATAATGCACAGTGGCGATACTATACTCTGTTCAATTTATATTTTCAGTGCAGGCCCTATGGAAGAGATTTTTCAAACACACTGGTGCCGGCTGGTGTTTGCATGGCACACAACTTAAGAAATTGCCACTAAAATATTCCATAAACCCACGTACATCCCACCATGACCTGACTGCTCCACGGCTGAGAGGAGACTGATCGCCAATTTGAGTCTCGCTTATAGTGTTTATTAAAAAAATATACACATTAAGAGTTACCATTGGTCCGTTGATGGAAATTCGAATACCATTTTCTTTTGGTTTTCGCTATGGAGCTTTCAGAATCGAAGCTTTCTTCGAGCTTTTGAGAGCATATATTTCCAGTTTAAGGAGAAAGTTGTTGTCGGTGCGTGCTTTTCTGCATATATCTTTTTTTTTTTTTTTTTTTTTTGAAAAACTGTTAAAATGCAGCTACATACTCGTATTATTTGTTGGTTATTTAAAAAAAAAGTTTTTGATGGAGTTCGGTTCATTAATTAATTGCAACTTTAAATTACCAAATAATTTTTTGTTCATGAAAATAGAAATAAAATAAAGACGGTTTCGTGTATATAAATATAATATTTAAAAAAGTGCGGTGCAATTTGAGGTGATATTATTATTTTTGTGCTGTTGAAGCCTTTTTAAATGTAAATAAACACATTTAAAATGGCTTCAAGTTCTCCGAAGGACACAAGTTCCTTATTATACATTATTTTTACGTTTTTTATGTGATTTATTTTCACATTAAAATAGATGAGGCCTTCTGGGGAACTCTTAAAAAACGCCTAATATCTTACTTCTTGGTGGTGTAGAGAAAGATAGATTTATTTTTATTTGGATTTAGTTTAATATTTTTAGATTTAGTTTACGATGTAAGTACATGTTTCTGTTCATGAAATCTGCATAAACAATTGGTAACCCTACCGACATTTGGGAGAGAAATTTGCCAATTTATAATACTCACTAGGGCAACCATGGAAAATGGAAAAGCTTTATACAAATAGAGAAAGCTTATTGAAATTAATAATAGTAATGTTGAAGGGCAAATATCCAATATTCCCTGTACTTATTGAAAATATAAATTGAACAGAGTATAGCACCTATCCAGGGATATGCATTCGACTAAAAAATAATTAAGTAGACACTTAACTCATACATATATTAACTATTTCCACCACAAGCGAGTTCGAGCCGCAGACCGCAATGGTTAGTTGGTTTTTCCATATAAGTATATTTGTATATATGGAGAACTGAGTTTACTTAAATTTTATTTTTTTTTTGAACAATTTTCTGGCCGATCCAATACGAAATATTTATTGTTTATATATAATTTTGTATTTTTTAAGAAGAAGAAAAATCGGAGCCCTTAAAAGCACTACTGAACCGGAAAACTAACAAAAGAAAAACAATTTTCTAAATAAATTCATTTAAAATACAGAATTAATTTAATTAGAAAATTAAAATTAAAAAATTTGTTTATTTTGAATGCAATTCTAAAAGCAATCACTTTCATGAAATGAAACAAAAAGGAATTTTTCTTATAGACCCTCAGCACTACAGCAATTGTTGACTTTGTATAAGCAATAGATGTCAGCACTTCTTATACAAAGTAATATTTTTGTTTGCTACTTTGCTCCAAATGGCGTTAAAAATCGTTCTCCATATTTTCAATATAGCGTTTGTATGGAAATGACAATCGACTACCAGTCCATGTATAGTATGCCAATTAAATCCATATTGACTGTTAAATCGAGTTATTCGAGTTGCCAACATTTATGGAAGAATTATCACAAGCCATTCCTTATTGAACAAAATAAGATTTTTTTTTATAACCGTTAGTTTTTTTTTTGTTAGCGGTTCTTGTAACTGAACTGATTTTATTTTGTTTTTTGATACTGTTTTTTTAACTAATTTTATTTATTTATTTAATTTTTGTTAAGTTGGTAATGAGTTTGTTTTTTAAAGGTTATTAATATTTTGTTCTTCTTTTCCTTAAAAATATGAATTTTTCTTTATTTTCTGCAACAGTTTTCATAAAATTGAAACGAAATTGAAACATTGAAAAACAAAAATTTTTTGGTATATTATTTTCGGCTGAATTTTCTTACTTGTCCCAGATTTTAACTTTTTGGATCTGGTCACTTTAGAGTACTGCCCAAACGTTTTCTCGACATCTCATTTTGACTAACACTTATTTCGAAAGAGGATCACGACTGGGAATGTTATACGCAGTTTCAATTTCGTTGCTGTTTGTACCAAGAAGTCACGTGCAAATAGATTTAGCCCTCTCTTTCATATCACTGTTTTGTTCGTCAGGTAAGTGTACGATGAGATTTGTTTCAGTGTGTTTTTGCATAATTTTGTCCAGTTGCAACTCCAGCTGCCTGTTTCGCATTTAAAGTTGTTTAAATTTGGAACTTATTTCGTCATTCTTCAATTTACTGCCTGAGATTTCATTTACAAGCAACTACAGATCGGCCTTTGACGAAACTTCCTTGACAAGTTCTTTTTTTTTCATCGAGAATTTGTTTAAACATATCCACACTTATGCATTTAATCATATCAGCTTGCATGTTGTTTAAATTAAAGCTGGAATGACGTTTTCTGAGCTATTTTGATCAGGAGAGGTTTTAATTATTCCCCGTTTGTTTGTGTACCTCAAGTTAGGTTATCTTTTATGGTGCAATTTAAATTTTCGATTTTGTAGCTTAATTGATGTAACTTAATTAGTATTTCTGTATAGTTTATTATCTGATTATTTTTATATTAAAAATTTTACACTTTTGTTGGGAGCTATTTATTTTGCAGAACTATTTGACAGATCAGCAAATGACAATCTCAATCAATTTCAATTAAATTTATTAATCATAAACTCAAGCACATGATCAAATTTTTGTAAATGTAACTGTACAAACCCAAGAATTTATGATGGTTGCTATTGATGACGATGAAAATGCTGACGACTATGATGATGATGCTGCGATGAAAAGATGATGATGACCGGACGATATAGGCTACTACTGAGAATGGTTGAATATCGCAAATTTTACTTTTTTGGTGGAAGTCTCCAATATTGCTTCCAACAAAACGCCTCGTCTTTGCAATGCGCGTATTATGCACTAATGTGTCGTGCTGTTGCGGTAAAAAACGGTTGTACCATTTCTTATTATAAGTGTGCTTTGTCGTCATTTCTTCTGTATTGGTATATTGCAGTTATTCCATCTTCAATAAACTTTGAACAAAATGGTAACTGATATCTATATGTTTCGTTCTTGGGTAATGCATAGGATTCTTAACAAGTTGTTGTGCTCCCAAGTCGGCATTAAAAATTAATGTTGGTTTTTGTAAGCTCAGAGATTAAAGTTCTTCAATAAAGAGCTTCTTTCCTGCATTGAGAAATTGCTATATATTCTGCTTCGGTGCTTGTGCTGGTGCTACTTTGCGCTATGGACGTTTGTTTTTTCGATTGCCACGATACTGCTGCTCCAGCAAGAATAAAAATAAATCCGGTGTACGATTTTCCGTCATCTACAATACTAGCCAATCAGCATCAACATTATGCAAGTAGGTCTTTTGAAGTTTTCTTGAAGTTCAATTTTCAATTGAATAAATAAACAGTGGTAGAAAGATAACGTACTAAATGCTTAAGCGCGCTCAAATGATCCATATTTGAATTTGAATTAAATTGTGCAAATTTATTTACAGAATGTGTTATGTCTGGTCGAGTTGAAATGATATGGGTGACAATGGCGCAGTGGATAAAGTGCTTGATTGCTAACTTAGACGTGTGGGTTCGATCCCCACGCTAGGCGCATTCTTTTCTATACCTCCAATTTTAATTGGATGCCGCCCATGGGTTAAAATGAGACAGTCAATACCTGGTTCTCAAATCCACTGTACCAAACTAGTACCGTGCAATTCAGGTGAAATTTAAAAGACCTTAGGTCTTACGGGCATATAATTAAATTAACAAAAAAAAATGTACAAATACATCAAGGTTCCGATTAGTGATTGGTAAAGCTTTTGGTCAACCTTATTAGTGTTGATGTCTGTCGTTTTGTTGAGTTTCATTCCAGCACCCAAGAGGGTGTAACATTTTCGAGTTGTTTCTAAATTCAAATCTTTTAAGAGCTCACGAATATAGTTTTCTTGACAGATTTTTATCGAGCCTCTATCACCCTCCTTTTCAATATCGATGCCAAGATAGTATTCCAAAGGTCCCTTGTCAACGGTGTCAAATTTTGATTCAATTTGTTCTTTTATTGTATCAATCGATATCTTTGTGAACTGCATGCTAAAATTATGTCATCTACGTAGACACCATATTATATTGATGTCAACTTCTTCGTTTTTAATATAGACACAACTATCAGCAACACACCTTTTAAAACCTATTTTGTTAAAATTTCGTTCAATCGTTTATTCCACTAGACTGTTTATTTCCATAAATGGATTTTTTAAGCCTGCAAACTTTGGTCGGATTGTTTATGTCCTCGAAACCTTCAGGCTGTTTCATATAAGCCTCCTCTTCCAAAACAACATGAAAGTATGCTGTGGTAACGTGCGTCGATATGGTTTAGCTAAAGTTTATATTCGACCTTAGCGACTATTCTAAATTTATATCTTTCGACAATGCCAACTGGATTCGTTTTGACATTAAAAATCCATCTATTGCCTATTGCCTTGCACTTATCTTCAAGATCCGCCAACTCCCAGGTACCATTTGATTCCAACGAATGTATTTCTTTCTTCATTGAAGATATGCATTCGTCCACATCTTTACTTGCATGTGCTTCAGTAACAGTATTTGGAACTTGTACGAAGTTTATAGTTTCAATGACGTTGTAGTCTTTTCTTGGCGTTCCACGATTTCCAGTTTTAATTAATTTCGGACGACCACATTTATTTTTCTTAGTTGGTTCCAGATTTGTTGGTTGGCTAGACATGCTTTTTTCATCCAAATCTTGAATTACTTCAATTATTGATCAAACTTTTTTAAAAGGAAAAAATGGTCAGCGTCTCAATATTGTCATTAATTATAGCAGTAAAGGAATATTCAAAAAATTCACATATCTATCCTTAAACATTTTCCTTGTTTTTAATTCAAAAAGTCTGTACGCCTTGGACTCTTCACAATAACCAACTATAACAAATTCTACCCCTTTTGCATGAAATTTAGATTTAGCTGGTTTTTTGTTTAGGATCACAGCTTTTGTTTCGCAAATTCTTAAGTGTGATACGCCGGGTTTTCTTCCATAGCAAATTTCGTAAGGTGTTTTTTCTTGAAGACTTTTGGTAGATGATCGATTCGTTAGATACGCAGATGTATTAATTGCTTTTGCCCAGAGATATTCAGGAAGATTTGCGTTCAGCAGCAAGCACATCGCCATTTCAACGAAGGTACGGTTAGCCCTCTCAGCAACCACATTTTGCTGTGGTGAATATTGTATTGTCAGTTGTCTCAGGATAGCATTGTCTTCTAAAAATGACGAAAATTTATTACTTAAATACTCACTACCATTATCTCTGCGAAAACTTTGATCTTTTTTGACGTTTGACATTCAACCATTAATTAAATGTTTTTAAATACATCAAAAAATTCATCACGGGTCCTCATGAAGTAAAAAAAATATCCTTCGGCTTTTGTCATCGATAAACGAAAGAAAGTACCTTTGCTCTTCCAGAAGTTACCTGCTTTGGGTCACAAACGTCGCTGTGGATAGCATTTAAAATGCCTTGCAACTTGTCGATTGCTTAGAAAACGGGTTTGTTGTTATTTTTCCCTTAGCACAGACAATACAAACTAGGTCCTTACTGATGTTAATGTTATCAAGTCCCAAGACCATTTTTGAGGAAGAGATTTGTTTATCATTTGAACTTAACTGATGAATTTTGATTTACAGTAAACGCTAATACCATCGAATTTGGTTTGACTACATAAACCTCACTGTTTTGAACAGCTTTCATGACTATATATATCTCCAGCGAACTCAACCGTGTGTTTTTTTTTGCGTTATGATAAGAAGTTGTCTTTGAGCTCTGGAACAAAGAACACATTTTTTAACTCCAAACTTCCAGACTCTAATACTAGTATAACTTTTCCTATGCCACTGGCCAGCAGAAAATTATCGTCCGCAAAATGTATACGTTGCTGAAAATCTTTTTTAAAATTAATGAATAATTCTCCCTCGGAACACATGTGGGATGTAGCCAAACTGTCCAAGCACCATTCTCAAAAATTAACAGTTCTTGACTCTTGTACATGAAACAAACCATAAGAAGCCGTTTGTTGGTGTCCATATTGTTTTTCAAGGCAATATAATTGCTAATAACTCCTCTGGAATTTCCCTTAGTTTTTCAGAAATGCTATCAATTTTTTGAAAAGACAAATCTTGCTCGCAGGACCAGTTGGCTGAAAAATTTCACTGAGACGAATCCAGCCCTCCTTCGAAGTTATTCAATTTTTCACATGAATCAGTTCCGTCGATTTCATACTCAAAAAAATCATCGCAACCGCCTTCTCATCTGCAATACGCCATACTGCCACTTCATTTTCATCCTCAGGCTTTAATTTTTCTAGAGATACGTACGGACATAAATCTTGAAAATTGCATCAAGTTTATCAATGCTCAAGATTGATACAGCCATTCAATGATATATAATTACTATGCAAACAGAACAAATTTAATTACTATATTCTTGAACTTTCCATCAGCGATCGCCTGGGCCCATAACTTCTTAGAAAAAAAAATTTCTTTACAAATACAAATCCGGAATTATATTTTATGATTAAAAACGATATTTATTACAGTTCGGGACGAACCTGGGCCTCAACCAACATGCCTCCCCAGCCAGCTCAGTCTTTGGCTAGGTGCCTCCAGTTACGCACTCCAAGTTGGTTGAGGTCATCTTCCACTTGAGCGCGCCACCTTAGCCCATAGGAAAAGCGATTGGCAAGAGTTATTCTTCGCTTTATTTCTTTAGTTGTTAGATGTTATAGCGGAACCGAGGTAGACAAAGTCCCTGACTACCTAAAAGTTGTACCTGTCTATTGTGACGTTTTGTCATATCCGCCGGTGTCGTGTGTCCCTTTTTGTGGACAGCAGGTACTTCGTTTTGGCCTCATTGACTGCTAGTCCCATCTTAGCCGCTTCAGCTTCAATGTTAGCAAACGCTCCAATAACAGCACACTGGGTTCTGCAAATGATGTCTGTCATCAGCGTATGCTAACAATTGCACAGACTTAAAAAAAATTGTTAACGTGGGAATTTTTTAAAATTTTTTCTAGTTAAGTTGAAGAAATCGCACGATAGGGCATCACCTTGTCGGATTCCTTTCTTCACATCAAAAGCTTCTGTGAGGTCAGTACCAACCTTGACGGAGCAGCGAGTTCTCCATCGTCATCCTACACAGTCGGATGAGTTTTGTGGGGATGCCAAGACCAGATATGGCTCTGTATAGCTCGTCTCCATAAATGCTATCGTACGCGGCCTTAAAATCGAAAAAGAGATGGTGGGTATCGATTAGGAGTTCTTGGGTAGTTTCCAGGATCTGCCGTAGCGTGAACATTTGATCGTTGTGGACTTACCTGTCCTGAAACCGCACTGCTAGGGTCCAATCCGGTTGCTGACAAATGGATCGCGCAAACGATGTTGAGGTTCCATTCATCAGGCATACTTTCTTCGGACCAGACTTTAGAGATGAGTTGGTGAATGCACTGTACCAGGTCATCTCCGGCTGCTTTAAAGAGTTCGGCGGGTAGTCCGTCGGGGCAAGCAGCTTTTTTGTTCTTTAGTTTGGATATTGCTATCCTCACTTCATTTTCTTCAGGTGGACGGATCGTGTGTCATCGTCCATGTTGAATGGTTCATTCTGCCTGACAGCGGGATTTTGGTCTTCATCGCCGTTTAACAGTCTGCAGAAATGGTTCTGCTATATACTCAGCATCGACTGTGAATCTACTACTAGGTTTCCATTCCTATCTCTACAGGCTTCTGTGCGGGTTTTTTTGCCTTGACACGTTCTTTTTACATGTTGACAAAACTTCCGCACGTTGTTCCTCGAGTAGCATCTCTCAATATATTCGACCGCGCGCTTCTCATGCTCTCTCTTTTTCTCCTGGAGAATCCGGTGTTCTTCCCGTCTTTTTTGCTCGTAGAGGTCGCGAGCAGCTCTCATCCTTCTTTGCAGCGCCGCTTTATATGCCATTTGTTTAGCTGCATGTGCCTGCCTGCATTCCTCATCGAACCAGAGGTTTTGTAATGGAGGTCTAGTGAAACCTAGCACATCGGTTGCGGCACATTTGATGGCTTGTTGACAGCGTTGCCACTGGTCTTCGGCGGCACTTGATGCTGGCGGCAATGGATTTCTTGAGAGGTTACGAGATATTCGATCCGCATAGGTTCTGGCGGTTTCTTGCAATTGCAGTTTTCCAACGTCATACTTCCTCACAGTATTAATCCGTTGTTAGGACATTCCGGTTATTCGAATTCTTACCTTGGCTGCAACAAGGTAGTGATCCGAGTCGATGTTAGCTGCTCGGAAGGTGCGAACATCCAGAATACTGGAGGCGTGCCTTGCATCGATCGCAACATGATCAATCTGATTGACGGTTATTTGATATGGATGCCGCCAAGTCGCTTTGTGTATGTCGAGATGAGGAAACCGTGCACTTGCAATGGTGACGTTACGTGCCGCCGCAAAGTTAATTAGCCTAAGTCCGTTTTCAGACGTTGTGTCGTGCAGGTTATATTTTGCCGACAGTCCTACCAAATATTTCCTCTTTACCTATTTTGGCGTTAAAATCGCCTAGTACGATCTTAACGTCATATTTAGGGCACTGCTCATAGGTTTTTCGAGGAGCTCGTAGAAGTCATCCTTGGTGGCGGCATCCTTGTCTTCTGTGGGGGCGTGAGCGCATATTAGACTAATGTTGGCGAATTTAGCCTTGATACGGATTGTCACAAGTCGCTCACTCACGTGTCGAAAGCCCAACACTCCTTGCCTTAGTCTGCCGCTTATGACGAATCCGCACCCAAATAGACGCTGTGGTCTTCTTTCACAATCACCGTAGTATACGTCACAGTTTTTCATCTTTCTTTTGCCCGGGCCATCCCATCGCACTTCATGGATGGCAATAATTCCTGCTCTGTAGCAGTATAGAGCTTCCGCTAGTTGTTCCGCTGCACGTGGTCTATTAAGAGTTCTAACATTTCACGTGCAGATCCGAAGGTAGTTGTCCTTAATGCATTTTGCCGGGTCGTCAACAGTTAATCCGTCCTTTTCCGAGGCTATTGGTCGCTTCGCAACTAATATTTTTTTACATGGCGGGGTTGTTAACCCCACGCACAGCCCCCAACCTGGAGGGCCAGGTCCTTTCTTGAACTGCTTGGACGAAAGGAGCCGGAAAGTCCGGAGTCAGTAACCCGCTTCAGGGATATGAGCGCTGCCGTTGGCCCATTAAGGGCTCATCCGGCACAATCTCTATTTCAATGCCCTGACTTGAATTAAATTGTCCCAATGACCTTATCTCCAAATACGTCGAAGTAGCTCATTAGGGCATCCGCTTTGTTGACTGTTGAAGCCGCCGTTGGTCCAATTATTTGGGCTCATCCGCCGCACTTCTTCTTTCAGCTCATGCAAGACTTCTGCGAGTAGATCAGAACAGTCATTAAAACAGAGCATTATAGTGTTGCTTCCTTTTCTGTGTTCAACACTCGCGCTTATAAGTTTAGCAGAAATGTCCGGATGGACAAGCCAGTACCCGGTGGTTACCGCAAGGAGGTAAAATAAGCACAATTGATGTGTGCGAGATAGTTACAACACTGTGTACCGCCTGGTTGACGCCGATCAGGGCCTTCCCTATTCATACACACCCAACCACCCGATATTTATTTAATGAAGTATAAAAATGAAGTGAATAGTAAAAAAGAGAATAAATTAGTTTCAATTTGATAATTTGTTCTATAAGTATTTGATTATTATTTATGTAGCAAAGTGTTTCTTTAACAAAATGTATTGTATGCAAGCTTAATAAGATTTAGTTGATAAATCGTTTTCCGTGTCGGAATAATTTCAATTTCATGAAAAATATTTTTTTTTATATAAATTCAATTCCATTTTAGATTATTTTTAAGAACGTTTCTGCAAAAATAAACGAACTTGAATTGTAGGTAAACAACAATATTTGTTTTTATAATTTCCGTCAGATGACTGACTGTTCTAAGTTGTTCTATCTTGTTCTGAAGTTTCTCACGAATCTGTTCTGCTATGTCCTGTTCTGTTCTATTCTATTTTATTCTACGTTTTTTGGCACTGAACAATGTTAACGTGTCATTTTGTAGATAATTGTACAGTCTACAAGCAGTTCTTAGAAAATTTGGAGAAAAATAAAGGTTTTCGAAGTTATTGGACAAATTAAAATAAATTATTATTTTTAAGATGGCAGTATTTCCTTTCCGGTTCCAAGCTTAAAACTTGTTTTTTTCAAAGAACAAGCTTTTCCAAACACAAGAACAAAAAATTTCCCCACTGAAAAACATAAATTTACTTAATTTTTTTTTTAAATATATTACACCCAATGTTGGGTGTAATAAAAAAAAGTGTCGTCCAATAAGGTAGATGGCAATAATTCAATCGAGGAAATAAAGTCGGTCAAAAAATTAGGCATTATTGCTTAAACCAAAGGAAATAATGCCGAATGAAAAAGTAAGCAATAAAAGCGACTGAAATTTTTTGCAAAACGTGTTTTAGTTTATAATGGGAAATAACAGAGAAAGATATGGAAATAAAACGAAAATATCTTTTACTAAAGCGGTAATAATGACGAAATTGTGTGGTACAATTCCGCATGCAAGCAAATTGAAATTGGTGTTATTATCTGGTCATACATAACGGTGCACTCAAAAATTGTGAATTTAAACCAAAAAAACTTTGTATACGCCCAAACTGGACCACATCCCAAATCAAATAACTGGGCAAAGCAGGGGGTTGCAATGGGCCAGCTGCCACCTTTACGCGCCAAGCGTAAGGTGGCGTACATATGAATTTCATTGGTAATAATGTAGAATTACCTTTTTTCAAATGGAAATAACATCGAACGAAATGGAAATAACATCGAAAAAATACTGCATACCGATCGTCATTATTACCTTTTTGTAGGAAATACGAGTCGCCTAAAATAAAAACAAATTCGCCTATATTTCCATTTATTTGCGAAATAAAACCGAATCGACCTTATTGCTATCTAACTTATTTCACGGTACGGGTCCGACCATCGCAGTGAGGACATCAGTGAGGACGACACCAACTCCGGATATCGTGCAACATCAATGTTAAATAATTCAATGCTGCCCACGCGACCAACCACCGATTGCAAGCAACGAGCACCGAACGGGTTGATTTAAGCCAAGAAGTCTAGAATTAGAAATAACTGTGTATTCATGTTTTGTTTAATTATTAGTACATTCTGTATTTTTTCCTCGTGTAGATAGATTTCACTCTGTTCATCAAGAAAAAACAAATAAGTTGAGAATTTTATATTACTAAAATAAAAAATTTCTCTATGTACTTCGTTTTTTTTTTATTCCAATTAAATAAAAGTAGTCAAAGTTCTTCGAACGAATTTGCTCGAATTTTATTAATTCCTTAAAAATAAAAATTCTTTAAAAATATTACCTATAATTTTTTTCAAAAAGAATTTTTCGTTCTTTTTTTGTTATGAAATGTCAAACATTAACTGGAAAAAGTATAGTTCAAGTGTAGGTAGCCTGAAAGTTCTTGTCTGCCCGAGCTTATACTAACTCATGAGTTTTTTTCATTTTACCCCCAAAAAACAAGGGATAAATTTCATTATTTTGGTTTATATAATCATTATAATTTTTGGCATTAGGCTTTGTACATTTTTAGTGAATTTGTATTTTTGCCAAGTTTTAATTTAAAAATAAATTTTTTTCATTACATACACTAAATTTTTGAGTGAAAAGTGTTATTATTTTCTAATCTTTTCCTTCATCACTACCGCTAAAGTTTCTTCTTTTTTGTTCCTTTCTTTCAACAATTATTAACTTTGAGTGACTGCTGATTTATTTGCTTCACATAAACTTTCGGCTAAACAATATACATATCTAAGTTTGCTGTTTCCTTCTTGTCCGGTGAGTGAAATATTTTACTTTGTATATGTTCTGCATATGAACCAAATTCGATGCTACATGTATATCTTGTTTCGATTTTCATGCTGCAACCACTTGCCACTGCAGACCCTATGCTGCATCTTTACCCAGTTTTACCACTTCCTAAGAGCTTGTGTTTGGACTTTTTCTAATTGCTCAATAGCAAACTGTGAGCTACCTAAAATTGATCAATAATATCTACCTTCAGTCTTGCCTTCTGGATTTGTCAACACAACCTCTATCTCCGATTAATGTATTCGATCTTCGAATATTCCGGCTAAAGTCACTACAATCGGTTCGTGTAAGTAATAATAATACACTTCGAATAGCAGATATCCAAACCAACTTTATTTTCCGGCTAAAGTGACATTAATCGGTTCGCGTTATTGATAGTACACCTAAAACCGAAAATATTGATTTTTCTGAATTTTTAATTTATTAAAAAAAACTAACAAAATTAAATATTTACCTGAAAAGTAAATCTTTACTTCTTTATAAGAAATTTAAAAACAATAAAATAATACTAGTTTTAAATAAGGAAAATAGTTCGTGTGATTCCCCTAATTGCATCCTTGATAGTAAATATACAGAAAGAGTGTCGTGTCGCGGTCTCTGCGGTAAATCATACCACCCTCTATGTCTTGGACTTAACAAAAGATCATGTGGTTATTTAAAAGAATACTTGGTTTACTTTGTATATCTTTGTGACAAGTGTAAGAATATCGCGCTGTTTCATATTCTACTTGCGGTTAAATGTCTTAGGTCCGTTTGCTGATACGAATCATAAATATTTATGTTCAACTTAAAACGCCTAAGAGCTACTTTTTCCTCTGCGTAAACTGTCACATAAGTTCTTAGGTAGAACTTAAATGCTTAAGTTCTGTATCAGCAAACGGGCCTTAGTGACTCTACTAAGTTTGTCATAGCTGAAGTATAAAAGTATTCTTGCTCAATTTCAACATTTTGATGACCTTTCTTAGAGTATAGAAATTCAGAATAATACAATCGAAACCCTTAGCAATCGTTGTATCTCTAATCAATCATCAATTGATAAAAAACTATCGTCTTTTGTTCACACATTAAAATCTCGTAATGACCACACCCATTTCAGTTTCGATAACATTGACCGCGATATACGCACTACGCTTGAATCTACACTAAGCTCATATCCCATTTAAAACATTAATGAACAAATTCAAGTTATTCGGCCCGAGCTAGATTTTTTCATACAATCTACATCAAACTCAATGTATTCAGCCCCCTGCCAACTCACTTCAATTCTTCATGAATTTATGCCCAAAATTTCTGACATTAGCAGTGAACTTACTATTACACGTACCTCGTTTAATGATATCGACGAAATTAAAATCGCTTCCTGCAAAATTGATGAATACACATTCAACCAAGTTGCTCTAATTACAATACATCATATCTATTTTAAATGATAGTCTACCAATAATATTTCCTTCTCTGATTCACTTCCTGTTCCACCACCAGTACCATCATCAACATCTAACAATATCATAATCAATAACAGTCCCGAAAAAATCACCAGCAATTTCAACACCAGCAACGTTAAGATTAATAACACAAACCAAATTGACATCAATTCGTCCCATGTGCGCTCAAATGACATAAGTTCTAAAATATCTCATCCAGCACCGCCAGTTTCCACCCTTCACCAATCACATCAAAATATTTATAAATTTGGAACAACTTGGACCCCCTCAGAATGGCACAATCGCCTCAAGAAAATTTATGCTAATCAACCTACTGGCAAAAAAATAACAATGTTCATCGTTAAAGGTGCACCTCGTCGCAGTAACGACTCCTGGATTCTACACTTTTTTAAAAACAATTATAGATTCGTTCTTACCAGTTGACAATGCCTTGGTTTTGAAACTTTCAAAATCTCAATACCTCGTACTTATGAATAGCTGTTTTCCTCCTGTCCTCGCTTCTTAAGAAAAAGTATAATGAAGATTGCACTTTGGGTTGAAAACCCACCGTCGTTTAAAAGTTTAAGGACTTATTCTAAGTTCTATAATAATAAATTATTTTCGAAACCTAGTAATAATTCTCGTGTTTCAACTCACTTACCAACTATTATACCTTCTCTCAACAAATCAACTTCTAATTCTAGAACAACAAAATATCTATTTATATCATGTCCTTAATCCATCTGTACAATCAATCAATAACAATTATTCACCTCATTCAGCTTTACTTAACAATTCTCTTAAGCAAGACAAATCTAAAAATTCTCCCGTAGATAACACAAATTCCCGCCATTTTTGTATCCCTAATGCATCTTTAACTTCTTTTTTAGACCCAATTCTTCCTCATTTGGTAAAATTAACTAAACAATTTACAGACTCCTGTGATGACGGCCGTTTGCTATTGTCTCGTTTGCGATTCCCGAAAACACTCACTCACCATGTCAGAAATTACCTCGCCTATTTTCACGATAAACCTGATTAATTTGTATTGATGGGAAAACCAAAACAAACTAAGAACTTTCCATATTAAAGGAAGGCCTTCCTATCAACTTAGTAGCGTTAAGAAAAATCTTTTTTTCAATATCACGAATTTTTTTATATTTCGCCTCTTAATGTAGCCAACGAACTCTCCGCTTATGGCACTTTTTGGAGTTCCAGGCTGAGATCACATGCTCCAAAAAAGTTATTTCGTTACTAATACTATCCCCTCTCAACCCTCAGCGACGTCCCACAAATCAAACAACCATGAATATCTGTCTATTTATTTTCAAAATTCTTCGTACTAAAACCAATGAAGTTTATGTTAACTCCCAAAAATTATAATTTATAATTTATATGCCCTAACCGAAACTAACCTTTCCGATAACATTGCAAGTATTGAGCTTTTCACCTCTGAATTCACAGTTTATCGTAAAGATATTTTAATTCCCGATAACTCTAGATTTAATGCAAACAACCCTATAGGTCGTGGTGTTCTATTGGAACTTCATTCCGACTTTGACGCATCTGTAATTTCTATACCTGATACTATATATTTGGAACTTGTATGTATTAAGATAAACTTGACCAAACGTTCTCTTTATATTCTGTGTTGCTATATCGGCCGTGGCGCAATAGATGTGTGCTCGTCTGTCAACCTCGTGGTCGCAGGTTCGATTGTTGCCGTTGTCTATGTCGTCTTATTTTTCAATAAAAACTAATTCTAAAAATTGTCATAAAATGAGTTGCAGGTTTGCTCATCCATACTGTTTAGGCACTAACAGCATCTGATTGAGTAAACTAGTATACCCTAACAATATGACAACGTAATAAATAAAATAATGCTAATTAAGAGAAATTCTCGGCATTAATACCGCCGCCATCCCTGGAGATAAATTTGAGACAACAAGCAGGTCTAGTCTCAGAACATCGCGCCACACATCTTTCCTATCCTTCTATCTCTTGTCTCTCATGCCCGCGGTGTGTTAAAAACCATATAAAGGGTAACATCATAATGCGTGCAAATAATAAAAAAAAAACTAGAGAATAACAGGTTTTCACTAATGCTGTTGACTTTATTGTTGAACCTTCTAATCCTGAGGACGATGTTATTATTGATGGCGACTTCAATCTACCTCGTTTAATTTGGACCAATTCTGATAATGAGATCCATTTCATTTCAAGCAACGCAACCTCAGAAAAAGAAATCCTTTTCACAGACCGTCTTCAAGCTTCAGGTCTCGTTCAAATGAGTGATGTCAAAAATAACTAAGGTAGGCAGCTTGATTTAATTTATACATCAGATGCCTATAACACCGTTGTCATGCAAAGCAACCATTTTCTCACCAAACTCGACTCTTACCACCCTCCCATCTCTATAATTTTTTCTTATATGTGTAACAATTCTAACCCTGAAATACTTACCCAATATAAATTTAACTTCCGTAAGGGTAACTTTAATAAGCTAAATAATCTTATTGGTCCGACAAATTTTGATTTCATCTAAGATCAAAGTATCCATATCAACATAACGATTACTCGATTCTATGCACTTATTTTTGATTGCTTTTCTAAATCAATACCAATGCTTTTACAAAAAAACATTACATCTTCCCCTCCTTGGTATACCAAAGAACTTTGCTTCCTCCGCAATAAACGAAACAAACTTTGGAAAAAATTTCTTAAATCAAAATCTAGCTCTGACTTTTCTAACTACACCTTAACTTATGAACATTTCTCTGTTTTATGTAAATCTCTATACTCAAACTACCTTTCCAATATGCAAACTGATTTGTTATATAACCCGAAATTGTTTTTCCAATTTATAAATAGCAAAAGAAAGCTCGATGGTTACCCAGCAATAGTAAAATTGGGTGAAACTTCGTCTGCTGATCCTACAACTATATCCAACCTTTTGGCGGAATTTTTTGGTACTGCTTTTTCTTGCGACAACACTGAAGCTGATTTAAGTTATTTTAGTTTCATGAATGGCTGCGCTCAGACTTCAGTAATTTCCATCATAATTGATGTATCTTCAGTCATCGATAAGATAAACCTGCTCAAAAATAATTATTCTTCGGGTCCTGGTGGAATTCCTTCAGTTGATTTAAAAATGTAAAAATATAGTTATTTTAGGTGATTTTAATGTAAACATCCTGAATGATTCGCCGGTTGTTGATAAATACTTAACTGCCTTATCATCATTTGGCTTTGAGTCTATTATAAATGAACCTACTAGATTAAATTCTTGCCTAGATCATGCTTTTGTAAAATTTCATAGAAACATTTCTATTGATTGTATGCCACTTATCTTAGATTTAAAAATAACTGATCATAGTTTAACTGGTATCTAACTCAGTTGTTGTCGTTTCCGAGAAAATAATTTCAAAAATTTTGAACATCGACAAATTGACTTTGTAGCCTTAAGATCAAGCTTAAGTTTAGAGTTTTTGGATGAAGTTTACTCTGCTTTGGATCCCTCAGTGGCATTCGATTTGTTTCTTGAAAAATTACAATCGCATATCTATAACTGAAGTCCAATAATATGTAAAAGTAACAACAAATTTAAATGCCTTAAGCCATGGATGTCTCGGCTATTACCCAATAAAATAAAAAAGAAAAATAAAGTTGCATTTTTTATGAAGAAACATTCCAGAAATCAGAGATTAAAGAAATATTATGAAAAGCTTTGTAAAGAGATTAATAAAATCGAAATTCCGCTTTGTAAAAATTCGTATTATAGTAATAAACTTGCACGTAATATTGGGAAATCTAAAGAAAAATGGCGGGTTGTAAATGAAATACTTAATAAAAATAAAACTGATTGTGATATATTTATTCAAAATAATAATCTTATTGTTTCTGAATCCTATGCAGTCGCTAATTTATTAAATAATTTTTTTGTCGATATTGTATCTAATAATAGTGTTTCAAATGTTACTAATTCCACACTCCTCTGTGAGACCACTTTATTGCTTGACAAAATTCAATCTGATAGATTTTACTTTGAATAATTTTCTGCCATTGAAATTTCCAAAATAATTATAGCAGCGTTTTATTATGCACGAAGACCTAAATAGGTCAGAGCTTTGCATGCATTACAACAATACGACAAGGTCTTGATATTTATCCAGTTCAATATTCCTGGCCCAGGATGTAAGTACATATCTCACCAACAGGGTTAGCTTTTAACTTGTACAAGTTGGTATTTCAATTTTGAATTATCACCACGGTGTTTGCCAAATAACCAACCAACTACTTATAAGTCTGCTTCTACACTAGTGCAATTTTTGTGGTTTCCCATTGGTAAAATATATCAATTTTGCCAAGATAAATCCTTCCATTGGGCAAACAAAAATTTGTTTCTTCTTCTGAATCAATTTTGCAGATCCGTATTTTTCTGTGGATCAACCTCTCTTTTTGCTAACACTAGTACAATTGAATGCATTTACCTTGACAACTAGTAGTTTAATATACACGAATACAATAGAATAGCATATCGAAAACAAAACAAATTCAAATCGCTTTCGTCAAATTCCATATTTAGCAATGGAAATGGAAAGTAAAACTTACTTTTGTTCAAGTAAAACAGATTCATCTCTCCGCACTCCTTATTCCTTACTCAAACAATAAGGAAAAACACACCGAAGAAAGAGCAATAACTCAGTAATTGTATTTACCCCCGCCACCACCTCACGAAAGATACTATTAAGAGGTGCAATACAATTCAAACACCACGTAACTGGCTGCACAGAATGCACACGCGGTCGATCTCTCGGCACTTCAAAAACCGCTCTGTCAAAGTTAAAATGCATATAAACTCGGTTGAGTGAATACAATGGAACGGCGGCCGCGTGTCGCGACGCTAGACATTATTTAACTTTTTCCGTTTTTCCGCGGGTCGTTTAACAGATAACAAGGAAAACAAAACATCTTGTGGGTTGTTGATTCTACACAATTGTTGATCGTCATCGGGGCCCTCTGACACAAAAATACACATTCAGAATAAATTTGCAAATTAAAAGTTTGCAAAAAAAACTACAAAATCAATAAAAAACACGATAGTGTGTTCTTTAGGCCGCGATTCCATTAGAAATATTTATTTAGGCCATTATTGCAGACACTTCTACTAAAAATTTATATTTCTTTGCTATGTAGGCAAAGATAAATCGTGAAATTTTATTCTTCTTCAAGAAGCGCTAAGCGCTTTATGTACTTTGCAATAAGTATAATCTGTTTTTTTTTTTGTAATGATTATTAAAATTTAACATGAAAATAATCGAACTATGAACAAGATTCAATGATTTGTGAGAAATTTGTGCACGATTAATGTGGGATGTAATGAAAGGTCACATTTTATTTCATAATACAGATTCTCATGTCTAAAAATAAAAAAAAAATCCAGACATAAGAGGGCTCCACAAGATATATAGACTACATGATACATTTCTTGCAATCATTTATTTCAAGTGGAGGCCTAGGGTTATAATATTTTTTTTAGTTATAGCTCTTCGAGATTTAAAATACATCTCTTTCGGCTGTTGTGGTATTAATGTTTTTTTAATGAAGCAATTTCATTTCCCTTCCCGACGTTTCGACGGTGGTTGCCGTCTTCTTCAGGAGATCTTTTATTTACAAAAATAAATTGAACATATTATACATATAAGAACATTTGGTGTAAAATTTTGGCAAACTTACATTTAGTAGGTATTACAGATATACATAAATAATAAAATGAAAGACAAATATAAGGCAATGTTTAAAAAAAGAATTTTTGATGATATAAGAAAAGACTTCGATTGAAGTTTAGTCGGCTTTAAATTGCCACGGATTATGCATAGTCACCAAAGAGCAGTAAACCGATGAAATGTTTTGGCTGTCTTGTTTACGATTCATATTGTTTTTTTATTAGTAATATGAAGCGTTTCTAGAGTATGCCGCTTGGAGACATGTTTCTCCCTTTCCAGGATTTCCACTCTGTCAAAATCTGGTTTGTGTCCACGCTCGATGGAGTGTAAGGCCAATGCTGTCTTCCCAGTGCTTTTTAAATTAATGTCGGATTTGTGGTTGGAAATTCGTTGACGAAGAAGTTGTTTCGTTGTACCGAAATAGGAGAGATTGCAATTTTCTTCCGCAATGCCACGACAATTAATTTTATAGACTACATCTCTGCACTTATCCTTTTCCGTTTTTGTTTTCCTGTTGGTGAAAAGAGATGCCAGCGTCCTATTGGATTTGTACGCTAAACTGACGTCATTAGTACTATTTTTTACCGTCTCTTTAAAGTTTTCTGACAGTTTGGGAACATAAACTATACTCTTATAAATACCTCTCTCTGTTTGCCAATTAACAACAGGAGCTTTGTGTTTTTGGCGAAGTATCAAGTTCCGTATGATTTCCGTTGGATAGCCATTATCTAGGAGAATTTGTGTGATTATTTTCTCATTTGCGGCGTGAAATTCCCGGTAACTTAACGCAAAGACTTTTTGAACTAGATTAGAGGCTGTATTAATAAGAATATGCTTTGCTTGATTGGATCTAAAGTTGACAAGTCTTCCTGATGATGTGTCTTTCTGATACCAATTGAAAGAGAGTCTATCATTAACGCGATGAGTCTTGACGTCTAAGAACGTTATCGCTCTGTTTTGTTCCCTCTCAACGGAAAATTGTATTTTTTCATGATATGAATTAAGGCATCGTAAAACATTGTCGACCTCTCCCTCATTAACAACTGCAAATATATCATCTACATATTTGAGGATCATCTTTGGTTTGTTACTATCGGCAAATTTACTGTCCAAAAGGTTGTCTTAAGCTAAATCGGCAATTGTAGGAGAAAGTGGATTTCCCATTGGCATTCCATGAAGTTGTCTGTATAAGTTATCTTTATACTGAATGTAATTGTTTTATTTATGATGTGTATGTTTACTAATTGTCTCCCATTTTTTCTTAATGATGGCTACTGCCAGTTGTGCAGGAATATTAGTAAATAATGATACGACATCATAAGATACTAAAACATCAGTTTGTTCTAGAACCAGATTATTTACCTTATCTTTAAATTCATAAGAACTTTTAATTGAGTAGAACGAATCTCTTGTCGTGTTTTTTTAGCAATTTAAAGATGAGACAAAAAACAGTAGATAGTGGCGCGAACCGAACAAGGGGAAACCCCAAAAAAAGATTTTATTTTAGCATCATTTTTGTTTTTTTTAGCAGGTCCAAAATCTTTTTATGGAGGAAGTCTTCGCGTCCGGTTTTGCATTGGATACATGCATATGAAAAAGGATTGTGTATTCATTAAAGTTGTTTTTGTTCTTGCCTATTCTCTAAGTTTATACTTGAGGTAAGCACAACATGCTACTTAAATGGAAAACTGGTGACCGACTGCATTACGTTTCATGAGTGAGAGCAATGATAATAATATCTATAATATATGACCGCTGCAATATAGGATTTCACCAAGTCATTTTTCATTGAGGTGTGAATTTCCTACTGGGTTAGTGTGTAGTGTGTTTGGAGCCAAAAGTTTCGCTATGGTATGGGGGATTGATTTCTATAATACACAACTGGCAACTCCGCTTTTTTTTGAGTACCTGTGATTTGTCAACAAGTATTAGTATTTTTTGAATAACATCCTCCATTGGACTGGCCTTAAGCAGAACTTCTTTCACTTCTTTTATTCCTTTTATTCACAATTAAACTGAAATCAGATTCTATTTAATCTAACGACATATATTCAACGGGGTAGAGTTTAAGATTTAGTATTGTTCCGAAATCGATGGGTTGCTGTACAATATCCAGATAGTAGCACACTTTATTTATTTATTATAGTTTATTATTTTGCGAGTATATTTATTTAACTAAAATAAAACAAGAAAGGACAACTTTCGAGCACGCAGTAAACAATTTATTTAATGTAAAAAAAAAATGAAATGTCAAAAGGTAATCACAGCTGCCAACCATGCAAAGTAAAAAATGTTCATAACCCAGATCGTTTTATTTTCACGGGGTGAACTATATTTTTTCTTAAATTTTTAATTTCTGAAAGTCTGAAAACTGCAGTAGTTCTTCCTTTGCATAAGAAAGGGGATAGAAAGTCATTAAATAATTATCGTCCCATTTCTGTAGTCAGTTTTTGAAAAGGGTGTTTAAACTAGAATATTATCATTTCTAGATAAACCTCATTATTTAAGTTTTTGTCAATTTGGTTTTAAAAGTGGCAATCGACAGAAGGTGTTTTATTGAAGTTAACTGGTGAAATATATAACAGCTTAAATTCATCCATAATTCCATAAACATTATTTATTGATATAAGCAAGGCATTTGATACGGTAAACCATACTTTATTGCTTGATAAGCTTCATAAGGCGGGTTTTAGAGGATTCTTTTATAAATGATTTTCATCCTATTTATCAAATCAAAAACAAGTTGTAAACATTAAAAATGCTTTCAGTTCACAAAGTTTCTTAAATATGGGAGTTCCGCAAGGATCAGTTTTGGGCCCAATCCTCTTTCTAATTTATGTCAACTCATTATTTTTGCAACCGTTTAAAGATAAGGTCACAGCATTTGCTGATGATACATCTCTTTTCTATTCAAACAGTAATTTAATTGATATGTTTTCAGATGTAAATATAATTAGATGTTTATAGGAATTTGTTTGTGACCTCCAATATTTAATTGATAAAATATTTGTAGCATGCTCCAGTTCCATAAAACATGGTGTTATATGGTGTACAACGTTTCGAGCATGAATACACTCTTCATCAGGCCTTTTTATTAAAAGAAATTAAATAACAAACAAATTTATTTATAAGGTTAGTATACAGATGTCAAATTAAACTAACAGCAACAAAAATTTTAATTAAATATACAGCATTTACACAGATAATGAAAAAATATACTATACAGAATAAATTATAAATTAAAAAAATGAAACAATTAAAACATTTAAATGTTAAACAATCTTTTTTAAAAACTATATATTTCCCTTACTGTCTTAACAGCTGGCTGTATATAGTACTGAGGTTATCACAATCAGATAGCCTATTCATTGCTCTCTCTGTTGATGTGCAGCATTTCCAACAACATTCTCTTATTTTGATGCCTTTCCACTTCCAATACTCTTACATTATCTAGGTTAGGCTTGTGGTCCTTCTCTATACAATGGAGCGCAAGTGCAGTTTTCTGAGACCCACCGTTGTTAATATCCGAACGATGGCCTGAGAGACGATTGCGGAGCTTTTGTTTATATATCTGTGTAAATGCTGTATAATTAATTCAAATTTTTGTTGCTGTAAGTTTAATTTGACATCTGTATAATAACCTTATACATGAATTTATGTTTTTTATTTAATTTCTTTTAATAAAAAGGTCTGATGAAGAGTGTATTCATGTTCGAAACGTTGTACATCATATAACACCGTGTTTTATTGACCTGAAACCTGCTACAAATATTTTATTAATTAGAAGATGATTTAACTTTCATAAGCTTTTAATAAGCAACAAAACAAAGTTCATGATATTTCATATCAAAGATAACGTTCCCCAAGAAATACCTTTATATTATCATGCATTAACGTGCAACCGATTTGTTTTGGGAGATTTGGTTTTCAACACCTAAAATAACTGCAATGAAAATTGTTTTTTGATCGAACGCGTTGACAGCAATAAGAATTTAGTGTATTACTCGATCAAAAACTTTGTAGGAAAGACCATACAACCTATTTGAAACAATATATGAATGGTGTTTTTAAACAATTATTTCATCTTAGTATGTACTGCAATTTGCCTATTTTGAAACTAGTTTACAATGGACTATTAAAATCAAAATTGGAATATGGCATTTCTAGTCGGGGCGGTACTTATTTTAATAAAATAGAACCATTATTAATAAAACAGAAGCATGCAGTGAGGATTATTTCCAAAGCTAAGGACCCCAAGTTTTGAGCTATTCAAGAGTCTCGAATTTCTTCCTCTTAGGCATCTTTATTGTTACAAAGTTTTAAGGATTTCATAAATTCGGGCTATTTTATAGCTAGAGTGCATGACGACTATAACTTGCGAATCAACGGTAACGCTCATCGTTTGTTTAATAGGTTACCAGAAAAACTTGGATGTGAGAGAGTGAAAGGTGTATTTTTTAATGAAATACAAAATTGGCTTTTGTCATTTAACCATTCGGAAATTAATGATTTATTAAATCCAATGATGTAATTTTAATTTTATATATGTTCTTTTGAAATCATATGTAACTGAATCTGATCTAATATTAACTTCTATTCTTTTCCCCATCAATAGAACTATTTGAATTATTTGTAATAAGTAATATTGTTAAGTACCTGTCAACGGCCTTGCCTCCGATGAAAGCATCGCTTCCCATAGATCAGCGAAATCAAGCATCGTTGCGTGTGGTTAGTACTTCGATGAGGGACTATCGGAAACCAACCACGTGCTGTTGACATGTGTTGCTTCTGTTGTGTGTTCTTTCTTTCTCTGTCTCTTTCTGTTGTAGTAATGTATGTGATGTTTAAAAAAAGCCAATGGCCTCGTTGCCAGTGTTTTAGTGTCTCTACTTCGTATATTTATCTACGGAGTAGTATAATATGTAATGTAATGTTAAGTACCTTCATCACTGTCTTTTATAGTAGACCAAAGATTATATTCGAAGAAAACGCAAACAATATTTACATATTATTTTTGTTTTTGGACTGTGTGGATTAAAGCCAATTGAAATGTTTTGTGACCTATAGTCCAAAATGCGTTTCGCACGGACTTCTATTGCAAACCAATTTTCTCTCCTAAGCAACATGGATTTTTGAAGGGAAGGTCAACGACCGACTAACCTGACTGAATTTGTGTTCAGTACACTTTGTGCCTTAGAAAAAGGTAAAGAAGTCGATGCGATCGCTACCGATTTTAGCAAAGCGTTCGACAAAATATCGCATAATATTATTCTACTCAAACTAAAAAAGCTCGGTTTCCCCCCTTTAATAATATTATGGATTACCTCCTATTTGGCTAACCATCAATATAGGGTTATATTTAGGTCTTGTGTATCAAACTTAATCTGTGGAACGTCTGGTATCCCACAGGGAAGTCACCTAGGACATCTTATTTTTGTGTTAACAACAAATGATGTAGACAAAATCTTTTCTGATTCAGATGTTTTAATCTATGCAGATGATATGAGAATATATAAACATATTTCCAATTCTGCAGATGCCCAATCACTGCTATTCGAATTGGACAAATTCTATATTTGGTGTCAAAAAAACCTTCTGGAACTCAACATCAAGACATACCAAGTCATAACCTATTCCCGTAAGCTCACTCCCTCATTACAAAGAAAATATATTCTAAATAATAAACCAATTCTTATAGTCACTTCAATCCGTGATCCAGGTCTTTTATGTGACTCCCAACATAATTTTCGTGACAACATTGATAGTGTCATAAACAAAGCTAACTCTTCTCTTGAATTTATTAAATGTTGGTCTAAAGAATTTGCCGACCCTTATGTCAATAAATCCCTTTATATGACTTTCGTTAGGCCCCTTCTCGAATATTCATCTCAAGTCTGGTCCCCCTATTATCAATTCGACATTGAACGAATTGAAGCCGTCCAGCGAAGATTCATTCGTTTGGCCATACGTGTTCTGGGTTGGGATGATCTTTTCAACCTTCCACCATATTCAGTACGTCTTAAACTTTTACGCTGACATTATGCTGAGTTATTAAATAGTTTTATTGATTGTCCTATTCTCCTCCAAAATATTTATATTCATACGAATCCTCGCCGTTTTAGATCCGTTACTTTGTCTCGACTCCAATACCACCGCACTGAATACGGCCAAAATGAGCCCTTAGCTAAAATGTTGAGCACAGTCAATAATTCCAACGCATTTGACATTTACTTAAGTAAACCCGCCTTAAGGGATGAACTCCTAAATTCCTGAAAACCTTCGTTTAATATTGATTCAAGGCTGTTCTCTTTTTTTTTGTAACTATTATGCTGATTGTTTAGAATTTAAGTCACTATATTGTATATAATGTTTGTAATATATAATGTTATTCTGGTATTTAAGACTTAGTTTTTAAGTGGCTTGTATTAAGCTTAATAATAAAAATTAAATTAAAAATTAAAAACAAAAATAAAAAAGCGTTTTGATCTGTTTAAAGTTAGACGACCTCTTTAACGATTAAGTATATTTTTGTCGTTTAAAATAATCAAAATGTCGACACGCATTTCAAAACTCATTTTTGGAGTCTACTCCCATTTTAAAGCTCATTTAGAGTAGGGTTTAAAGTCAGCGATTAGAGAATAAGCCCAACTCTAGTTAAAGCAGTCGTTTAATTGCCAGCCCTTGTCTTAATTTTAAACACACTAAACAAATCTTCTAATTAAAGTAGATCATAGGGCTACGTTAATCTAATGTCGAATTCCAAACAACGATTTCAAATCGATTTCAGATCGATTATTTTGTCTGTTAATGGAATTCACAAAAATAAGATTTTTGTTCGTGATTGTGTGAGTGTTTTGCGTCAAAATTGTATCAAAAGTTTAACAACTAATTTAATTTGAAGAATAAAGCGAATAATAGGTCCGTTATTATGTAGCTGCAGAGATTGAAGAAGTGCCATTTGCCGACGTTGACGAATTGTATGGATATATAGAACACACTCAGGTATCTGAAACCAAAATTCCTTTAGAAACAGGTAGTATGTGATATTAAATAATATTGATTTAAAACCGTACTCTAATCATCTAGGATCCTTAGCGGAGGAACCACAAAGTCAACATGGTAGTAAAAAGTGCTCTTCCATTCGTAGTATCAAGGACGAATTGCAAACAAGATATATGTTGCACTAAAATGCCAAATTTATAAACTGCATTGGTACACCTAAAAAATTTAAAACAAGAAAGGTTATGTGGGCCCACCTAGCGACCCAATTGAAGAAAAAATTCAACACAAAACTAAGTGCTATTCAGATTGAAAAGCCGTATAAGTGCGTGTTTGAACGCACGAAGGGCGCTATTGACAGCAACAATACGAGCGGAGCCGTCCGAGAGTAAACCTAACACGATGACGAAATATGGTATCATGCAACAGGACAATTCAATTGTAATAGATACAGGATTGTCCGCGGGTAAGTATTACCAAAAACACGACGTGTTTCCTGCAAGGATGGAAATGGAAACTCGAAGCAGTCTGATCGCCCTGCATCAGCAACTTCATTATCATCGTTTTCGTATGTCGTGATTTCGCCACCAGCAGCAGCACTGTAACTTGAATTTCCATGATAGAATTGAAAATTTAAAAAATACCAAATCATTTTCATTTTTGTATTTTCATTTTGTACTTAATACTATTTACTTATGTATAAAATGCTATAGAATCTGTGAAAAATTATTATAATAGCTACATACATATGTACATACATTCACACACATAAATAAAAGGAAATAAAAGGATTTTTTTTACATTGATTGTGTAATTTCATTTCTTTTAATCAGCCCTTTATGAAGCAAGACATTTTTCAAAATGACAACATCATTATTTTCAGCAATTCGTTTCTAAGGCTGATCTTATATTGATTTTTGAAGGGAAGGTCAACGACCACCAACCACACTGAATTTGTGTTCAGTACACTTTGTGCCTTAGAACAAGGTAAAGAAGTCGATGCAATCGCTACCGACTTTAGCAAAGCGTTCGACAAAATATCGCATAATATTATTTTACTCAAACTAAAAAAGCTCGGTTCCCCCTTTAATAATACTCGTATCATGGATTACCTCCTATTTGGCTAACCATCAATATAGGGTTATATTTAGGTCTTGTGTATCAAACTTAATCTGTGGAACGTCCCACAGGGAAGTCACCTAGGACCTCTTATTTTTGTGTTAACAACAAATGATGTAGACAAAATCTTTTCTGATTCAGATGTTTTAATCTATGCAGATGATATGAGAATATATAAACATATTTCCAATTCTGCAGATGCCCAATCACTGCTATTCGAATTGGACAAATTCTATATTTGGTGTCAAAATAACTTCTGGAACTCAACATCAAGAAATACCAAGTCATAACCTATTCCCGTAAGCGCACTCCCTCATTACAAAGAAAATATATTCTAAATAATGAACCAATTCTAATAGTCACTTCAATCCGTGACCTAGGTCTTTTATGTGACTCCCAACTTAATTTTCGTGACCAATTTGATAGTGCCATAAACAAAGCTAACTCTTCTCTTGGATTTATTAAATACTGGTCTAAAGAATTGCCGACCCTTATGTCACTAAATACCTTTATATAACTTTCGTTAGGCCCCTTCTCGAATATTCATCTCAAGTCTGGTCCCCCTATTATCAATTCCACATTAAACGAATTGAAGCCGTCCAGCGAAGATTCATTCGTTTGGCCATACGTGGTCTGGATTGGGATGATCCTTTCAACCTTCCACCATATTCAGTACGTCTTAAACTTTTAGGCTGATATTATGCTGAGTTATTAAAAAGTTTTATTGATTGTCCAATTCTCCTTCAAAATATTTATATTCATACGAATCCCCGCCGTTTTAGATCCGTTGCTTTGTCTCGACTCCAATACCACCGCACTGAATACGGCCACATTGAGCCCTTAACTAGAATGTTGAGCGCAGTCAATAATTCTGGTATTTAAGACTTAGTTTTTAAGTGGCTTGTATTAAGCTTAATAATAAAAATTAAATTAAAAATTAAAAACAAAAATAAAAAAGTGTTTTGATCTGTTTAAAGTTAGACGACCTCTTTAACGTTTAATTACTTTTGTCGTTTAAGTATTATCAAAATGTCGACACGCATTTTAAAACTCATTTTTGGAGGCCTCCCATTTTAAAGCTCATTTAGATTAGGGTTTAAAGTCCGCGATTAGAGAATAAGCCCAACTCTGGTTAAAACAGTCGTTTAATTGCCAGCCCTTGTCTTAATTTTAAACACACTAAACAACTCTTCTAATTAAAGTAGATCTTAGGGCTACGTTAATCTAATGTCGAATTCCAAACAACGATTTCAGATCGATTATTTTGTCTGTTGAATGGAATACACAAGAATAAGATTTTTGTTCGTGATTGTGTGTTTTACGTCAAAATTTTTTCAAAAGTTTAAGAACTAATTTAATTTGAAAAATAAAGCGAATAATAGGTCCATTATTATGTAGCTGCAGAGATTGAAGAAGTGCCATTTGCCGACGTTGACGAATTTTATGGATATATAGAACATACTCAGGTATCTGAAACCAAAATTCCCTTAGAAACAGGATGTGTGTGATATTAAATAATACTGATTTAAAACCTTCGTACTCTAATCATCTAGGATCCTTAGCGGAGGAACCTCAAAGTCAACATGGTAGTAAAAAGTGCTCTTCCATTCGTAGTATCAAGGACGAATTGCAAACAAAATATATGTTACACCTATATGCCAAATTTATAAACTGCATTGGTACAGCTAACAAAATTAAAACAAAAAAGGTTATGTGGGCCCACCTAGCGATCCAATTGAAGAAAAATTCAACACAAAACTAAGTGCTATACAAATTGAAACGCCGTAGAAGTGCGTGTTTGAACGCACGAAGGGCGCTATTGACAACAACAATACGTGCGGAGCCGTCCGAGAGTAAACCGAACACGATAACGAAATATGGTATCATGTAACAGGACGATTCAATTGTAATAGATACAGGATTGTCCGCGGAAAATATTACCAAAAACACGACGTGTTTCCTGCGAGGATGGATATGGAAACTAGCAGCAGTCTGATCGCCCTGCATCAGCAACTTCATTATCATCGTTTTCGTATGTCGTGATTTCGTCACCAACAGCAGCACTGTAACTTGAATTTCCATGATAGAATTGAAAACTAAAAAAATACCAAATCATTTTCATTTTTGTATTTTCATTTTGTATTAAATACTATTTACTTATGTATAAAATGCTACAGAATCTGTGAAAAATTATTAAAATACATATGTGCATACATTCACACATATAAATAAAAGGATTTTCTTTACATTGATTGTGTAATTTCATTTCTTTTAATCAGCCCTTTATGGAGCAAGACATTTTTCAAAATGACAACATCATTATTTTCAGCAATTCGTTTCTAAGGCTGATCTTATATGGATTATTAAAGGGAAGGTCAACGACCACCAACCTCACTGAATTTGTGTTCAGTACACTTTGTGCCTTAGAAGAAGGTAAAGAAGTCGATGCAATCGATACCGATTTTAGCAAAGCGTTCGACAAAATATCGCATAATTTGAAAGATTGAATAGAAATTTGGACTCGACTACTCTCTGGAAAAACTTAAAAGATATAGGTATAGGACGCAAGAAAGAACAAACTCCTGTTGATGTTGATCCCGATCAACTCAATAATCACTTTGTTTAACCTTCAGAACTCTTCTCCAAATAGCACACCTTTATTTCACGAATATTCAAGCAACTCAAATTCAAGCGACTTTCAGTTTGCATGTGTTGGTCAGACAGATGTATTGGGTGCGATCTTAAAAATCAAACCGAAAGCAATTGGAGAAGATGAAATCGATCCAATCTTTGTTAAAGCCATCCTGCCTCATATATTACCATTTATAACCCACGTATTTAATACAGTTATAACAACATCACTCTTTCCTTCAGCATGGAAATGTGCAAAAATAATCCCTATCATTAAAAAAATGGAATCTTCTCAATCACTTCCTGAATATAGACCTATCTCAATTTTGCCTTTCTTGTCTAAAGTTCTAGAAAAACTTATTCATCAGCAGATACTTTGCCATCTACAAAGAATTAAATTCATTTGCGATAACCAATCGGGTTTTCGCAAAAGCCACAGTTGCACTACCTCGCTTTTGAAAGTAACTGACGATATTCGAAATGCTATTGATAAGGACTTGTTACATTCTTGACATTATTAGATTTCTCCAAAGCCTTCGACATGGTAAACCATGGCTTACTCCTACAAAAGCTAGGGGACCTCTGTGGGTTTTCAACTTCTACACCGAGTCTAATTAAAACATATTTGTTAGATAGAAAGCAGCTCGTTCAGCTTCAAAACAAGAAATCCGCATTCGTTTATGATTCAGTAGGAGTTCCGCAAGGGTCAATATTAGGTCCTCTTTTATTCCTAATTTTTATAAATGATCTTCCTCAAATAGTGAAGTTCTCATCAGTGCACATGTATGCCGATGATGTACAACTATATTTAAGCAGTGAAATTGGAATGCGGGAAGATACTGTATATCGATGAAATGAGGATTTAAAAGCAATCACCCTCTGGGCTGAAAACAACTGCTTAAGTTAGTTATATATAAATCTCAGCTTAACTTAAATGGATTTTCTCTTGTGTACCTTGGAGACACAGTTCTCAAGTATATTGGAAAGGGCAAGAATCTAGGCATTTGGTTCAATAGAACACTTAAATGGAATATCCACATTCAATCGGCCATTGGGAAGGTATATGGCTGCCTAAGAAATCTCTCGATTTCAAAGTGTTTTACACCTTTAGCTACAAAATTATTGATAGCTAAGTCCTGTATTTTACCCATGCTAACATATGGATGTCAAATTTTTATAGCATATGTCACTGATTGCAGAAGAAAGCTTGATGTTGCATTTAACAATTTAGTTCGTTATGTTTTTGATCTGAAGCGATTTGACCATGTATCTTCATACGTAAAAAAGATACTTGGATGCACGTTACATTGTTACCTTAAATTTTGTTCTTAAAGTTTTTTAAATAAAATCATGAAAAGCAAACAACCCACGTATTTGTTCGAAAAAATAAATTTCTCTGTTTCAACTCGCTCCTTCTCCATTATAACGGGTGATTTTTTTGCTACTTGGTTTTTGACGTTTATATTTTTGACAGATCACACATGACAAATTCCACGAACATTTGACATTTCGATTCAGTATTGTTTGCCATTTCATCATGAATAGACTTACGCCTGAACAACGTTTGCAAATTATTGAAATTTATTATCAAGATTCGTGCGCTGTGAAAAATGTGTTTCGCAAGCTACGTCCGTTTTTTTCCGCTCATTGTTGGCTAAATGGATACGTGAATAAGCAGAATAGCCGTATTTGGAGTGAAGAGCAGCCAGAGGCAATTCAGCAGCTACCAATGCATCCCGAAAAATGCACTGTTTGGTGCGGTTTATGGGCAGGCGGCATCATTGGGCCGTACTTCTTCAAGGACGATGAAGGCCGCAGGGTTACGGTCAATGGAGAAAGGTACCGTTCGATGATAACAGATTTTTTTTGCCGAAAATGCAAGAATTGAACTTGGTTGACATGTGGTTCCAACAGGACGGTGCCACATGCCACACTGCACGCGAAACCATGCATCAATTGAGAGGCGAATTTGGTGAGCAGTTGATCTCACGTTTTGGCGCAGTCAATTGGCCACCAAGATCATGTGATTTGACCCCGTTAGACTATTTTTTGTGGGGCTATGTTAAGTCTATTGTCTATGGGGACAAGCCAAACACGATTGCTGCCTTGGAAGCCAACATTGAACGCGTCATTAGTGAGATTCCGGCCGAAATGTGTGAAAAAGTTTGCCAAAATTGGACCTTCAGAATGGACCACCTGAAGCGTAGCCACGGGCAACATTTAAGTGAAATTATTTTTAAAAAGTAAATGGCAGAAATTGATTTATCGATCCAAATAAAAATTTCATTCACTTTTTACAAGTTTGTGTTTTTTTTGAATTTTCAAAAACCAAGCTCTTAAAAAATCACCGTTTACAACCTCGTTTTCGCCTCTCACCTCTGAACGTCAGTTTTTTGTTCAAATCACTCGCTCCTGGAACTCGTTACCTTTAAGTATTAGAAAATTGTCCTCTGACAAAAAATTTGATGAAATTCTCTTCAAATATTTGGCTGAAATTAAAATAAAATATTCGCTTTCTTTCTTTTTCCGTTTTGATTCTTGTTTTTATTTTTTTTTATTATTGTATTTAATTTATAAATTTCATAATTTTTCAATTTATATAGTTTTTGAAATTTCTTGTTATAACTTTTACTAAATTAAGATTGATGCAATCTATTGTAAAAGATTCTTTAATTAAATAAATAAAATAAATAAATACATAAAATATTATTCTACTCAAACTAAAAAAGCTCGGTTTCCTCCCTTTAATAATATCATGGATTACCTCCTTTTTGGCTAACCATCAATATAGGGTTAAATTTAGGTCTTGTGTATCAAACTTAATCTGTGGAACATCTGGTGTCCCACAGGGAACTCACCTAGGACCTCTTATTTTTGTGTTAACAACAAATGATGTAGACAAAATCTTTTCTGATTCAGATGTTTTAATCTATGCAGATGATATGAGAATATATAAACATATTTCCAATTCTGCAGATGCCCAATCACTGCTATTCGAATTGGACAAATTCTATATTTGGTGTCAAAAAAACCTTCTGGAGCTCAACATCAAGAAATACCAAGTCCTAACCTATTCCCGTAAGCGCACTCCCTCATTACAAAGAAAATATATTCTAAATAATGAACCAATTATTATAGTCACTTCAATCCGTGATCTAGGTCTTTTATGTGACTCCCAACTTAATTTCGTGACCACATTGATAGTGCCATAAACAAAGCTAACTGTTCTCTTGGATTTATTAAATGCTGGTCTAAAGAATTTGTCGACCCTTATGTCACTAAATCCCTTTATATGACTTTCGTTAGGCCCCTTCTCGAATATTCATCTCAAGTCTGGTCCCCCTATTATCAATTCCATATTAAACGAATTGAAGTCGTCCAGCGAAGATTCATTCGTTTGGCCATACGTGGTCTGGGTTGGGATGATCCTTTCAACCTTCCACCATATTCAGTACGTCTTAAGCTTTTAGGCTGACATTATGCTGAGTTATTAAATAGTTTTATTGATTGTCCTATTCTCCTCCAAAATTTTTATATTCATACGAATCCCCGCCGTTTTAGATCCGTTATTTTGTCTCCACTCCAATACCACCGCACTGAATACGCCAAAAATGAGCCATTAACTAGAATGTTGAGCGCAGTCAATAATTCCAACGTATTTAACCTTTACTTAAGTAAACACGCCTTAAGGGATGCACTCCTAAATTCCTGAAAACCTTCCTTTAATATTGATTCAAGACTGTTCTATTTTTGTTTGTATTATGCTGATTGTTTAGAATTTAAGTCACTATATTGTATATAATTTAATATATAATGTTATTCTGGTATTTAAGACTTCGTTTTTAAGTGGCTTGTATAAAGCTTAATAATAAAAATTAAATTAAAAATTAAAAACAAAAATACAAAAGCGTTTTGATCTGTTTAAAGTTAGACGACATTTTAAAACTCATTTATGGAGTCTATTCCCATTTTAAAGCTTATTTAGAGTACGGTTTAGAGTCTGCGATTAGAGAATAAGCCCAACTCTAGTTAAAGCAGTCGTTTAATTGGCAGCCCTAGTCTGAATTTTAAACACACTAAACAACTCTTCTAATTAAAGTAGATCTTAGGGCTACGTTAATCTAATGTCGAACTCCAAACAACGATTTCAAATCGATTTCAGATCGATTATTTTGTCTGTTGAATGGAATTCACAAAAATAAGATTTTTGTTCGTGATTGTGTGTGTTTTGCGTCAAAATTTTAAGAACTAATTTAATTTGAAGAATAAAGCAAATAATAAGTCCGTTATTATGTAGCTGCAGAGATTGAAGAAGTGCCATTTGCCGACGTTGACGAATTTTATGGATATATTGAACATACTCAGGTATCTGAAACCAAAATTCCCTTAGAAATAGGTAGTGTGCGATATTAAATAATATTGATTTAAAACCTTCGTACTCTAATCATCTAGGATCCTTAGCGGAGGAACCTCAAAGTCAACATGGTAGTAAAAAGTGCTTTTCCATTCGTAGTATCAAGGACGAATTGCAAACAAAATATATGTTGCACTTATATGCCAAATTTATAAACTGCATTGGTACAGCTAAAAAAATTAAAACAAGAAAGGTTATGTGGGCCCACCTAGCGATCCAATTGAAAAAAAATTCAACACAAAACTAAGTGCTATACAGATTGAAACGCCGTAGAAGTGTGTGTTTGAACGCACGAAGGGCGCTATTGACAACAACAATACGAGGGGAGCCGTCCGGGAGTAAACCGAACACGATAACGAAATATAGTATCTTGCAACAGTACGATTCAATTGTAATAGATACAGGATTGTCCGCGGAAATTACCAAAAACAGGACGTGTTTCCTGCGAGGATGGAAAATGGAAACTCGCAGCAGTCTGATCGTCCTGCATCAGCAACTTCATTATCATCGTTTTCGTATGTCGTGATTTCGCCACCAGCAGCAGCACTGTATCTTGAATTTCCATGATAGAATTGAAAATTAAAAAAATACCAAATCATTTTCATTTTAGTAGTTTCATTTTGTATTTAATACTATTTACTTATGTATAAAATGCTACAGAATCTGTGAAAAATTATTAAAATACATATGTGCATACATTCACACATATAAATAAAAGGATTTTCTTTACATTGATTGTGCAATTTTATTTCTTTTAATCAGCCCTTTATGGAGCAAGACATTTTTCAAAATGACAACATCATTATTTTCAGCAATTCGTTTCTAAGGCTGATCTAATATGGATTATTGAAGGGAAGGTCAACGACCACCAACCTCACTGAATTTGTGTTCAGTACACTTTGTGCCTTAGAAGAAGGTAAAGAAGTCGATGCAATCGATACCGATTTTAGCAAAGCGTTCGACAAAATATCGCATAATTTGAAAGATTGAATAGAAATTTGGACTCGACTACTCTCTGGAAAAACTTAAAAGATATAGGTATAGGACGCAAGAAAGAACAAACTCCTGTTGATGTTGATCCCGATCAACTCAATAATCAGTTTGTTTAACCTTCAGAACTCTTCTCCAAATAGCACACGTTTATTTCACGAATATTCAAGCAACTCAAAGTCAAGCGACTTTCAGTTTGCATGTGTTGGTCAGACAGATGTATTGGGTGCGATCTTAAAAATCAAATCTAAAGCCATCCTGCCTCATATATTACCATTTATAACCCACGTATTTAATACAGTTATAACAACATCACTCTTTCCTTCAGCATGGAAATGTGCAAAAATAATCCCTATCATTAAAAAAAGGGAATCTTCTCAATCACTTCCTGAATATAGACCTATCTCAATTTTGCCTTTCTTGTCTAAAGTTCTAGAAAAACTTATTCATCAGCAGATACTTTGCCATCTACAAAGAATTAAATTCATTTGCGATAACCAATCGGGTTTTCGCAAAAGCCACAGTTGCACTACCTCGCTTTTGAAAGTAACTGACGATATTCGAAATGCTATTGATAAGGACTTGTTACATTCTTGACATTATTAGATTTCTCCAAAGCCTTCGACATGGTAAACCATGGCTTACTCCTCCAAAAGCTAGGGGACCTCTGTGGGTTTTCAACTTCTACACCGAGTCTAATTAAAACATATTTGTTAGATAGAAAGCAGCTCGTTCAGGTTCAAAACAAGAAATCCGCATTCGTTTATAATTCAGTAGGAGTTCCGCAAGGGTCAATATTAGGTCCTCTTTTATTCCTAATTTTTATAAATGATCTTCCTCAAATAGTGAAGTTCTCATCAGTGCACATGTATGCCGATGATGTACAACTATATTTAAGCAGTGAAATTGGAATGCGGGAAGATACTGTATATCGATTAAATGAGGATTTAAAAGCAATCACTCCCTGGGCTGAAAACAACTGCTTAAGACTCCATCCAACCAAATCCAACTGTTTAGTTATATATAAATCTCAGCTTAACTTAAATGGATTTTCTCTTGTGTACCTTGGAGACACAGTTCTCAAGTATATTGGAAAGGGCAAGAATCTAGGCATTTGGTTCAATAGAACACTTAAATGGAATATCCACATTCAATCGGCCATTGGGAAGGTATATGGCTGCCTAAGAAATCTCTCGATTTCAAAGTGTTTTACACCTTTAGCTACAAAATTATTGATAGCTTAGTCCTGTATTTTACCCATGCTAACATATGGATGTCAAATTTTTATAGCATATGTCACTGATTGCAGAAGAAAGCTTGATGTTGCATTTAACAATTTAGTTCGTTATGTTTTTGATCTGAAGCGATTTGACCATGTATCTTCATACGTAAAAAAGATACTTGGATGCACGTTACATTGTTACCTTAAATTTTGTTCTTAAAGTTTTTTAAATAAAATCATGAAAAGCAAACAACCCACGTATTTGTTCGAAAAAATAAATTTCTCTGTTTCAACTCGCTCCTTCTCCATTATAACGGGTGATTTTTTTTGCTACTTGGTTTTTGACGTTTATATTTTTCACAGATCACACATGACAAATTCCACGAACATTTGACATTTCGATTCAGTATTGTTTGCCATTTCATCATGAATAGACTTACGCCTGAACAACGTTTGCAAATTATTGAAATTTATTATCAAAATTCGTGCGCTGTGAAAAATGTGTTTCGCAAGCTACGTCCGTTTTTTTCCGATCATTTTTGGCTAAATGGATACGTGAATAAGCAGAATAGCCGTATTTGGAGCGAAGAGCAGCCAGAGGCAATTCAGCAGCTACCAATGCATCCCGAAAAATGCACTGTTTGGTGCGGTTTATGGGCAGGCGGCATCATTGGGCCGTACTTCTTCAAGGACGATGAAGGCCGCAGGGTTACGGTCAATGGAGAAAGGTACCGTTCGATGATAACAGATTTTTTTCGCCGAAAATGCAAGAATTGAACTTGGTTGACATGTAGTTCCAACAGGACGGTGCCACATGCCACACTGCACGCGAAACCATGCATCAATTGAGAGGCGAATTTGGCGAGCAGTTGATCTCACGTTTTGGCGCAGTCAATTGGCCACCAAGATCATGTGATTTGACCCCGTTAGACTATTTTTTGTGGGGCTATGTTAAGTCTATTGTCTATGGGGACAAGCCAAACACGATTGCTGCCTTGGAAGCCAACATTGAACGCGTCATTGGTGAGATTCCGGCCGAAATGTGTGAAAAAGTTTGCCAAAATTGGACCTTCAGAATGGACCACCTGAAGCGTAGCCACGGGCAACATTTAAGTGAAATTATTTTTAAAAAGTAAATGGCAGAAATTGATTTATCGATCCAAATAAAAATTTCATTCACTTTTTACAAGTTTGTGTTTTTTTTGAATTTTCAAAAACCAAGCTCTTAAAAAATCACCGTTTACAACCTCGTTTTCGCCTCTCACCTCTGAACGTCAGTTTTTTGTTCAAGTCACTCGCTCCTGGCACTCGTTACCTTTAAGTATTAGAAAATTGTCCTCTGACAAAAAATTTTATGAAATTCTCTTCAAATATTTGGCTGAAATTAAAATAAAATATTCGCTTTCTTTATTTTTCCGTTTTGATTCTTGTTTTTATTTTTTTTTATTATTGTATTTAATTTATAAATTTCATAATTTTTCAATTTATATAATTTTTGAAATTTCTTGTTATAACTTTTACTAAATTAAGATTGATGCAATCTATTGTAAAAGATTCTTTAATTAAATAAATAAATAAAATAAATAAATACATAAAATATTATTCTACTCAAACTAAAAAAGCTCGGTTTCTTCCCTTTAATAATATCATGGATTACCTCCTTTTTGGCTAACCATCAATATAGGGTTAAATTTAGGTATTGTGTATCAAACTTAATCTGTGGAACGTCTGGTGTCCCACAGGGAACTCACCTAGGACCTCTTATTTTTGTGTTAACAACAAATGATGTAGACAAAATCTTTTCTGATTCAGATGTTTTAATCTATGCAGATGATATGAGAATATATAAACATATTTCCAATTCTGCAGATGCCCAATCACTGCTATTCGAATTGGAGAAATTCTATATTTGGTGTCAAAAAAACCTTCTGGAACTCAACATCAAGAAATACCAAGTCCTAACCTATTCCCGTAAGCGCACTCCCTCATTACAAAGAAAATATATTCTAAATAATGAACCAATTATTATAGTCACTTCAATCCGTGATCTAGGTCTTTTATGTGACTCCCAACTTAATTTTCGTGACCACATTGATAGTGCCGTAAACCAAACTAACTGTTCTCTTGGATTTATTAAATGCTGGTCTAAAGAATTTGTCGACCCTTATGTCACTAAATCCCTTTATATGACTTTCGTTAGGCCCCTTCTCGAATATTCATCTCAAGTCTGGTCCCCCTATTATCAATTCCACATTAAACGAATTGAAGTCGTCCAGCGAAGATTCATTCGTTTGGCCATACGTGGTCTGGGTTGGGATGATCCTTTCAACCTTCCACCATATTCAGTACGTCTTAAGCTTTTAGGCTGACATTATGCTGAGTTATTAAATAGTTTTATTGATTGTCCTATTCTCCTCCAAAATTTTTATATTCATACGAATCCCCGCCGTTTTAGATCCGTTATTTTGTCTCGACTCCAATACCACCGCACTGAATACGCCAAAAATGAGCCATTAACTAGAATGTTGAGCGCAGTCAATAATTCCAACGTATTTGACCTTTACTTAAGTAAACCCGCCTTAAGGGATGCACTCCTAAATTCCTGAAAACCTTCCTTTAATATTGATTCAAGACTGTTCTATTTTTGTTTGTATTATGCTGATTGTTTAGAATTTAAGTCACTATATTGTATATAATTTAATATATAATGTTATTCTGGTATTTAAGACTTCGTTTTTAAGTGGCTTGTATAAAGCTTAATAATAAAAATTAAATTAAAAATTAAAAACAAAAATACAAAAGCGTTTTGATCTGTTTAAAGTTAGACGACATTTTAAAACTCATTTATGGAGTCTATTCCCATTTTAAAGCTTATTTAGAGTAGGGTTTAGAGTCTGCGATTAGAGAATAAGCCCAACTCTAGTTAAAGCAGTCGTTTAATTGCCAGCCCTAGTCAGAATTTTAAACACACTAAACAACTCTTCTAATTAAAGTAGATCTTAGGGCTACGTTAATCTAATGTCGAACTCCAAACAACGATTTCAAATCGATTTCAGATCGATTATTTTGTCTGTTGAATGGAATTCACAAAAATAAGATTTTTGTTCGTGATTGTGTGTGTTTTGCGTCAAAATTTTAAGAACTAATTTAATTTGAAGAATAAAGCGAATAATAGGTCCGTTATTATGTAGCTGCAGAGATTGAAGAAGTGCCATTTGCCGACGTTGACGAATTTTATGGATATATTGAACATACTCAGGTATCTGAAACCAAAATTCCCTTAGAAATAGGTAGTGTGCGATATTAAATAATATTGATTTAAAACCTTCGTACTCTAATCATCTAGGATCCTTAGCGGAGGAACCTCAAAGTCAACATGGTAGTAAAAAGTGCTTTTCCATTCGTAGTATCAAGGACGAATTGCAAACAAAATATATGTTGCACTTATATGCCAAATTTATAAACTGCATTGGTACAGCTAAAAAAATTAAAACAAGAAAGGTTATGTGGGCCCACCTAGCGATCCAATTGAAAAAAAATTCAACACAAAACTAAGTGCTATACAGATTGAAACGCCGTAGAAGTGTGTGTTTGAACGCACGAAGGGCGCTATTGACAACAACAATACGAGGGGAGCCGTCCGAGAGTAAACCGAACACGATAACGAAATATAGTATCATGCAACAGTACGATTCAATTGTAATAGATACAGGATTGTCCGCGGAAATTACCAAAAACAGGACGTGTTTCCTGCGAGGATGGAAAATGGAAACTCGCAGCAGTCTGATCGTCCTGCATCAGCAACTTCATTATCATCGTTTTCGTATGTCGTGATTTCGCCACCAGCAGCAGCACTGTATCTTGAATTTCCATGATAGAATTGAAAATTAAAAAAATACCAAATCATTTTCATTTTTGTAGTTTCATTTTGTATTTAATACTATTTACTTATGTATAAAATGCTACAGAATCTGTGAAAAATTATTAAAATACATATGTGCATACATTCACACATATAAATAAAAGGATTTTCTTTACATTGATTGTGCAATTTCATTTCTTTTAATCAGCCCTTTATGGAGCAAGACATTTTTCAAAATGACAACATCATTATTTTCAGCAATTCGTTTCTAAGGCTGATCTAATATGGATTATTGAAGGGAAGGTCAACGACCACCAACCTCACTGAATTTGTGTTCAGTACACTTTGTGCCTTAGAAGAAGGTAAAGAAGTCGATGCAATCGATACCGATTTTAGCAAAGCGTTCGACAAAATATCGCATAATTTGAAAGATTGAATAGAAATTTGGACTCGACTACTCTCTGGAAAAACTTAAAAGATATAGGTATAGGACGCAAGAAAGAACAAACTCCTGTTGATGTTGATCCCGATCAACTCAATAATCAGTTTGTTTAACCTTCAGAACTCTTCTCCAAATAGCACACCTTTATTTCACGAATATTCAAGCAACTCAAATTCAAGCGACTTTCAGTTTGCATGTGTTGGTCAGACAGATGTATTGGGTGCGATCTTAAAAATCAAATCGAAAGCAATTGGAGAAGATGAAATCGATCCAATCTTTGTTAAAGCCATCCTGCCTCATATATTACCATTTATAACCCACGTATTTAATACAGTTATAACAACATCACTCTTTCCTTCAGCATGGAAATGTGCAAAAATAATCCCTATCATTAAAAAAAGGGAATCTTCTCAATCACTTCCTGAATATAGACCTATCTCAATTTTGCCTTTCTTGTCTAAAGTTCTAGAAAAACTTATTCATCAGCAGATACTTTGCCATCTACAAAGAATTAAATTCATTTGCGATAACCAATCGGGTTTTCGCAAAAGCCACAGTTGCACTACCTCGCTTTTGAAAGTAACTGACGATATTCGAAATGCTATTGATAAGGACTTGTTACATTCTTGACATTATTAGATTTCTCCAAAGCCTTCGACATGGTAAACCATGGCTTACTCCTCCAAAAGCTAGGGGACCTCTGTGGGTTTTCAACTTCTACACCGAGTCTAATTAAAACATATTTGTTAGATAGAAAGCAGCTCGTTCAGGTTCAAAACAAGAAATCCGCATTCGTTTATAATTCAGTAGGAGTTCCGCAAGGGTCAATATTAGGTCCTCTTTTATTCCTAATTTTTATAAATGATCTTCCTCAAATAGTGAAGTTCTCATCGGTGCACATGTATGCCGATGATGTACAACTATATTTAAGCAGTGAAATTGGAATGCGGGAAGATACTGTATATCGATTAAATGAGGATTTAAAAGCAATCACCCTCTGGGCTGAAAACAACTGCTTAAGACTCAATCCAACCAAATCCAACTGTTTAGTTATATATAAATCTCAGCTTAACTTAAATGGATTTTCTCTTGTGTACCTTGTAGACACAGTTCTCAAGTATATTGGAAAGGGCAAGAATCTAGGCATTTGGTTCAATAGAACACTTAAATGGAATATCCACATTCAATCGGCCATTGGGAAGGTATATGGCTGCCTAAGAAATCTCTCGATTTCAAAGTGTTTTACACCTTTAGCTACAAAATTATTGATAGCTAAGTCCTGTATTTTACCCATGCTAACATATGGATGTCAAATTTTTATAGCATATGTCACTGATTGCAGAAGAAAGCTTGATGTTGCATTTAACAATTTAGTTCGTTATGTTTTTGATCTGAAGCAATTTGACCATGTATCTTCATACGTAAAAAAGATACTTGGATGCACGTTACATTGTTACCTTAAATTTTGTTCTTAAAGTTTTTTAAATAAAATCATGAAAAGCAAACAACCCACGTATTTGTTCGAAAAAATAAATTTCTCTGTTTCAACTCGCTCCTTCTCCATTATACAACCTCGTTTTACGCCTCTCACCTCTGAACGTCAGATTTTTGTTCAAGTCACTCGCTCCTGGAACTCGTTACCTTTAAGTATTAGAAAATTGTCCTCTGACAAAAAAATTTTATGAAATTCTCTTCAAATATTTGGCTGAAATTAAAATAAAATATTCGCTTTCTTTCTTTTTCCGTTTTGATTCTTGTTTTTATTTTTTTTTATTATTGTATTTAATTTATAAATTTCATAATTTTTCAATTTATATAATTTTTGAAATTTCTTGTTATAACTTTTACTAAATTAAGATTGATGCAATCTATTGTAAAAGATTCTTTAATTAAATAAATAATAAAATAAATAAATACATAAAATATTATTCTACTCAAACTAAAAAAGCTCGGTTTCCTCCCTTTAATAATATCATGGATTACCTCCTTTTTGGCTAACCATCAATATAGGGTTAAATCTAGGTCTTGTGTATCAAACTTAATCTGTGGAACGTCTGGTGTCCCACAGGGAACTCACCTAGGACCTCTTATTTTTGTGTTAACAACAAATGATGTAGACAAAATCTTTTCTGATTCAGATGTTTTAATCTATGCAGATGATATGAGAATATATAAACATATTTCCAATTCTGCAGATGCCCAATCACTGCTATTCGAATTGGACAAATTCTATATTTGGTGTCAAAAAAACCTTCTGGAACTCAACATCAAGAAATACCAAGTCCTAACCTATTCCCGTAAGCGCACTCCCTCATTACAAAGAAAATATATTCTAAATAATGAACCAATTATTATAGTCACTTCAATCCGTGATCTAGGTCTTTTATGTGACTCCCAACTTAATTTTCGTGATCACATTGATAGTGCCATAAACAAAGCTAACTGTTCTCTTGGATTTATTAAATGCTGGTCTAAAGAATTTGTCGACCCTTATGTCACTAAATCCCTTTATATGACTTTCGTTAGGCCCCTTCTCGAATATTCATCTCAAGTCTGGTCCCCCTATTATCAATTCCATATTAAACGAATTGAAGTCGTCCAGCGAAGATTCATTCGTTTGGCCATACGTGGTCTGGGTTGGGATGATCCTTTCAACCTTCCACCATATTCAGTACGTCTTAAGCTTTTAGGCTGACATTATGCTGAGTTATTAAATAGTTTTATTGATTGTCCTATTCTCCTCCAAAATTTTTATATTCATACGAATCCCCGCCGTTTTAGATCCGTTATTTTGTCTCCACTCCAATACCACCGCACTGAATACGCCAAAAATGAGCCATTAACTAGAATGTTGAGCGCAGTCAATAATTCCAACGTATTTGACCTTTACTTAAGTAAACCCGCCTTAAGGGATGCACTTCTAAATTCCTGAAAACCTTCCTTTAATATTGATTCAAGACTGTTCTATTTTTGTTTGTATTATGCTGATTGTTTAGAATTTAAGTCACTATATTGTATATAATTTAATATATAATGTTATTCTGGTATTTAAGACTTCGTTTTTAAGTGGCTTGTATAAAGCTTAATAATAAAAATTAAATTAAAAATTAAAAACAAAAATACAAATAAAGATTATTTAGAGTAGGGTTTAGAGTCCGCGATTAGAGAATAAGCCCAACTCTAGTTAAAGCAGTCGTTTAATTGCCAGCCCTAGTCTGAATTTTAAACACACTAAACAACTCTTCTAATTAAAGTAGATCTTAGGGCTACGTTAATCTAATGTCGAACTCCAAACAACGATTTCAAATCGATTTCAGATCGATTATTTTGTCTGTTGAATGGAATTCACAAAAATAAGATTTTTGTTCGTGATTGTGTGTGTTTTGCGTCAAAATTTTATCAAAAGTTTAAGAACTAATTTAATTTGAAGAATAAAGCAAATAATAGTTCCGTTATTATGTAGCTGCAGAGATTGAAGAAGTGCCATTTGCCGACGTTGACGAATTTTATGGATATATTGAACATACTCAGGTATCTGAAACCAAAATTCCCTTAGAAATAGGTAGTGTGCGATATTAAATAATATTGATTTAAAACCTTCGTACTCTAATCATCTAGGATCCTTAGCGGAGGAAACTCAAAGTCAACATTGTAGTAAAAAGTGCTTTTCCATTCGTAGTATCAAGGACGAATTGCAAACAAAATATATGTTGCACTTATATGCCAAATTTATAAACTGCATTGGTACAGCTAAAAAAATTAAAACAAGAAAGGTTATGTGGGCCCACCTAGCGATCCAATTGAAAAAAAATTCAACACAAAACTAAGTGCTATACAGATTGAAACGCCGTAGAAGTGTGTGTTTGAACGCACGAAGGGCGCTATTATCCTGCATCAGCAACTTCATTATCATCGTTTTCGTATGTCGTGATTTCGCCACCAGCAGCAGCACTGTAACTTGAATTTCCATGATAGAATTGAAAATTAAAAAAATACCAAATCATTTTCATTTTTGTAGTTTCATTTTGTATTTAATACTATTTACTTATGTATAAAATGCTACAGAATCTGTGAAAAATTATTATAATAGCTACATACATATGTACATACATTCACACATATAAATAAAAGGATTTTCTTTACATTGATTGTGTAACTTCATTTCTTTTAATCAGCCCTTTATGGAGCGAGACATTTTTCAAAATGACAACATCTTGGTATTTCTTGATGTTGAGTTCCAGAAGGTTTTTTTGACACCAAATATAGAATTTGTCCAATTCGAATAGCAGTGATTGGGCATCTGCAGAATTGGAAATATGTTTATATATTCTCATATCATCTGCATAGATTAAAACATCTGAATCAGAAAAGATTTTGTCTACATCATTTGTTGTTAACACAAAAATAAGAGGTGACTTCCCTGTGGGACACCAGACGTTCCACAGATTAAGTTTGATACACAAGATCTAAATATAACCCTATATTGATGGTTAGCCAAATAGTAGGTACGAGTAATCCATGATAATATTAAAGGGGGGAAACCGAGCTTTTTTAGTTTGAGTAGAATAATATTATGCGATATTTTGTCGAAAGCTTTGCTAAAATCGGTAGCGATTGCATCGACTTCTTTACCTTCTTCTAAGGCACAAAGTGTACTGAACACAAATTCAGTGAGGTTGGTGGTCGTTGACCTTCCAACTTTGCCGCTCCTTATGTCACTAAATCCCTTTATATGACTTTCGTTAGCCCCCTTTTCGAATATTCATCTCAAGTCTGGTCCCCCTATTATCAATTCCACATTAAACGAATTGAAGCCGTCCAGCGAAGATTCATTCGTTTGGCTCCACGTGGTCTGGGTTCGGATGATCCTTTGTAACCGAATATATTGATTTGAAGTAGGTATTTCACAATAATAATAGAACAAAATATTTAAAAAAAATAAAACAAAGAAAGAAAGAGAAAAAAACACACCTCTAACTACGAATACACCGACGACGATTCAATTTTATGTTTTTCTTGTTTACAAATAGTAAACAAGGGCAATGAAATAATGCTCTTTCGTTCATGCCTGCAGGAGTGAAGGGAACCATTATAGGGCTTTCTTTTTACTAAGAGGGGAACGCTTGAATTATATTTAAGTCAGCACTTTGCTATAATTTGAGTAGGTGTCAACGGCCAAGTATAATGCGAGTAATTTTTAGCATAAAATGTTAGAATTGTAGGGGAAGTGCATCTATGTCGCATGAGACTTATTTAGATTCGGCTTTCATGACACTCGTGAATACGATTGCACTCGAAATTGATGGCAATAAGTGCGTTAAAATACAAAGATATTTACACCCACATTATGATTACGCATAATTAAACGGATAACGTCTATAAGCGTAATTATATGGGTGTAAGTATCCGTATTTTAAACAAAGGCTGGAAAATCTTGGTTCGTATGTTTGAGTGCGGAATGTTAAAGCTAGGGTTACTTAGTAAAAGCCGTCGGTAGGTACGTTCTTTTCAAAAAAGACCATTAGAGGTATCAAAAGCCAGCATCAAAAAAAAAAGGAAAATTGTGGAGAAAGAAAAGAAAGTACCACCGGACGGAGCTACAAAGGCAACAAAATCGTAGGAACTTCAAATGTGAGTAGTATTAATTCAGTCAGGAATTAATTTAATCAGAAATACCCATTTTTTTAGAAATATATAATTTTAAGTGCTAGTCGAGTGATTGGGAAATATAAGTCCCATCGACTCCAGAGTGGAAAGTACCAATTTTAGATATAAAAACATATATATCAGATCACCCAAGTCTATATATATATATACTTATATAATTTCAAGGATATATTTACGTATATAGTTCCAAGCTAGAACACAAGGTAAGCTTCAAGTGGGAAGTCCTTGATAGGAGGAATAATTGAAAATGATTTTTTTTTGTAGCTAGGCCGTTCAAATTTTTTTTGACGGCCTAAATTTTTTTGACGGCCTGAATATATGCTAAACGCCATTCTAACGGGTTCAGACGGGATTTCAAAAGTATCCCAAATCCAGACAATCAACATTAAATAATCCCAAATCGATAATAAGAATCACCGTTTCGAAAGTGGGTCGTCAGAATTTAAAATAAATAGAAGAAGCCGCCTACAGTAAACGACTACGGCGTCGGAACCTGATGTATATCGGTTTTGGTGCAAGCCCGTTTTGGCGTTTACAACTAAATAATTACAAAGAAAGAAAAACCGGGAAAAGAGTTTAAAATCAAAGTTCAATTTTCAATTTCATTTTAAATACATTAAAATCTAAATTGGATTTACATATTTATACTTTAAAAGTGGTAACCTATTCAAATAGTATTTTATTAAGTGGTTACATACCTATATATATATATGTATCTACATAAATATATGTACCTACATATATATATGTACAGATATAATATACATAGATCTAGATTATCATTTTTTTCTTTGTTTAAAAGCGTGGTAATATTAATTAAAATTTAAATATATTAATAACCAAAAATAAAAGGGGTGTAATAATGAATAATAATAAATGATTGCCAACACACCAAGGTTTATCGAAGGAGTGGCCACTGCGACGAGTAATTTTGGGGGTAAGTGAATTCGTGTTGTATATGTCCAATTGACATACATTTTTTTATAAGCATTGCCCAATTTTTATACAATTTGATAATCATTGCTAGTAATTTCAACCTTTAATTTTGCGATAACATAAAGTCCAATACAAAAAAAAAAGAGGTAGATAAAGTTACCTACATGATAATTTAAATACTTAAATTTAACGAAATATTTTAGCTATGTAAAACAAAAATTATATATATACATGTGTTATTCTGTTAGCAACAGCTTTAATTTGAATTCATTAACAAAAATTTCATATTAATCTAACCAAATGATGTCTTAGATTCATTTAAAAAAGGGGAAGATGAGCAGATGAAGATAGGGTAAGAAAGTCGAGGAGAAGGAGAGTGTAAAAAAGGGTTGTTTAGCGAGAAAACAACCAGGTAGGGTGGGAATTAGAACAAGTATCTCGCGCATCGCTAACACCGGGATGTACTAAGACTGGCATTTTATTATTTTGCTAACGAGGAGGATAAAGAACCTACAACTTGAGAGCTAGTTTGGGACTCTTTTTCTTGGTGTCAGCAAATCCTTAAATAAAAGAAACTCGTTACACCTTTCAACCTTCCACCATATTCAGTACGTCTTAAATTTTTAGGCTTACAAACTTACATTGTTTCCAATACCACCGCATTGAATACGGCCAAAATGAGCCTTTAAGTAGAATGTTGAGCACAGTCAATAATTTAAACGTATTTGACCTTTTCTTTAGTAAACCCGCCTTATGGGATGCACTTTTAAATTCCTGAAAACCTTCCGGGATGTACTAAGACTGGCATTTTATTATTTTGCTAACGAGGAGGATAAAGAACCTACGACTTGAGCTAGTTTGGGACTCTTTTTCTTGGTGTCAGCAAATCCTTAAAGAAAAGAAACTCGTTACACCTTTCAACCTTCCACCATATTCAGTACGTCTTAAACTTTTAGGCTTACAAACTTACATTGTTTCCAATACCACCGCATTGAATACGGCCAAAATGAGCCTTTAAGTAGAATGTTGAGCACAGTCAATAATTTAAACGTATTTGACCTTTTCTTTAGTAAGCCCGCCTTATGGGATGCACTTTTAAATTCCTGAAAACCTTCCTTTAATATTGATTCAAGACTGTTCTTTTTTTGTTTGTATTATGCTGATTGTTTAGAATTTAAGTTACTACTCGCATATTGTATATAATTTTTGTAATATATAATGTTTTTAAGTGGCTTGTATTAAGCTTAATAATAAAAATTAAATTAAAAACAATTACACAGCACCCAAGCACAAATTTTGACATCCACATGACTGTAAAATAGTCCAACCGCAATGGATGTCGGAACCTTTGTTTTAGTAGGCCGAAACAAATCTGCTGCAGAATCACTTCTCAGATTCGATCAAGTGCCTCCTGATTTCCTTTTTATCTCGTGAACTCAGCGTATAGGTTTGATTTTCGATCTATGTATGTCACATGTCAACATGTATAATAAACCGTAAATGAGAAACATTAATTCATTTTAGAATTATGCACACTCATGTTCATGTCCGTAAGCTATTTCATTTAATAGAAATATCGACGGACTCAGGTCACGAATTGTACCTTTAAAGAGGCACCTGCAATCGGAGGCAAAGTAAGGTGCCATCACTTTTAATCCATATACCGGGATTAAAAGTGATGGCACCTGCGAATACCAAGATGCAAAGTATTGAGAGTGTTCTCCAGCAACTCTTTTTGCAGTACCATTTGGCCAACGAAATACTATGGGGCATCCAAGTTGTCCACGTGACATTATAATCACTTAAAACACATTGTCGAGGGCGTGCTTCTCCACTTGATAGGATCACTTGACATCTACACTAAGCACTTGGAGTAGAAATTCATGATATCACAATAATTATACACTGAAAATAATATAAATTTGCTTAATCAGCTTACAAGAAACACAATGTTGAATTCCTTACAATTAATGTTTCTCTGGAGGCGCGGACGTTGGAAGTTTTTTTTGTTTTATTACGATTTATGTTCGCGCAATTATGTTCATATGTTTGTTTGCAAATTTATTGTCTACATACTTTTTACTTAACAAAGAAAAAATGAATGATCTTGTCTTCTGTTTTAGTTCTGCGAGAAAATAAAAACTTTTAATTTGACGTCTGAGAAATGTCAAGGCTTGCTAGTGTGCGTGTAATATCAATGAAATCTTGCTAAGATAGCAAGATTTGTTTTGACAGATTTTGTTTAGAAATAAATCGATTGTGTTCAGAAAATAATCGGTTGTTCGACATAACTTATGTTAAACACACAATATTTTGACACAGTAATGGAACAGAACGAAAATTAAGCATAAGCACAAGAGGATTCTCGCTATGATTGCCGTTCAGGAAAAAAAAAACTGTTTTTCTAAAGTAAATTTAATCTTGCACAAATCATTCAATTGGTCCTGCATTGAGACTAAGTGCAAATGGAGGGTGATAAATCTCGTAAAGAACCTCCTAATATTGGAAAAGAATTAATAGACGACCCACCGAACAAAATACAGGGTATGGATTTGTTGCAAAACGCAGCACAGATGCCATCGAATTTAATGGATGCGGATGAAATTCCGCAAATATACGAAAATTTAAACTGGACGCATGGTGATGAAAATATTTCTGCAACCAGTCCCAGAATTCAATCTTCACCGATTCGGATTTCTACGTCGCTCGAAAACTTAAACGGACTAACGGGAACAACAGCGTCCTGTAGTAAGAGAGACAAGACAAACGTAACCCACGCTAACAATCTGATGCAAGACGCCATTAACCCTAATCTAAATGCAGTTAATCCACCACATAACGGAGCAACAATAAAAACCGCCAACCAACACCTGAGCGCGGTAAATGTGCATATTGGACTAGTAGGCAACATTAACAATAACGGACGTAATTTGGAAATGGCCTTAGGCGAGAAACTGGGTCATGATAACAACTTGTTTAAAGCAACTTTAAGCCGCCGTAAACGTCAACATGATTCTCAAACTACCTCCACCACAAAGAAAAAAATTGCAATGGAACATAACGAAAATCGGTTCAAGGACCTCCCAGTGGATGTCAACGCAGATTTTTTCGCAACCAAACCAATAAATAAACCTCCGACAACCTAATGCGCAACACCAGCAGTCGCAGACGCAGCCTCAACAATTAGCAGAACAACAGCATCAACGTACACAGTATACGCAGCAACGTGATGGCGATGCCTCAGACAAATCAAATTTTTACGAAGGGTGTGTCCTCAAAAACAATCCTGGATTTCATACGTGAGTCTAAATTTAAACTAAGTGATATAAAATTTTCAAGTAAAAGTTATGGAAGATTGAAGATATTTGTAAGAGATATTGAGTTGCATAGCTTTTTTATAAATATATTTAAGGAACGCGGAATCGAATCTTTTTCGTTCAAGCCTAGGCAAGTTAAAAAATATGACATACATTTTAAAAGGTATAACTAGTGATTTCTCCCCCTCGGAAATCCAACAAAAGATTTTGAACGCTGAGCCCTCGCTGAAGCTCACTGTTAAAATTTCCAGACAAACGGTCTAAAGAACACCATGTCCCCTCGATGTATTTCTCTGTGTTTTAGAAGACAGAGAAAGTCTAGATAAAATCAAACAAATGAAATCTATTTTAAATCACAAAATTAAGTGGGATACAATAAAAAATTCAGGGTTGAAGCAATGATTCCGCTGCCAACGTCCCGGTCACATGGCCAGCTACTGCATTTTTGCGCCTAGATGCTTAAATGAGTGAATTAGAATCTTTGGTGTTCCAATTCACATCTTTTGGCCAGCATATTTAAAAATGGACGAAAGTCGCAAACCATGTGCCCATCTATCATTTATTGCCTAATTATCTACCTTCACACCATGTATCTTAGTATATTCACAGCCAACGTCAACTTCTTCAACAAAGGCAAACAAATAGAGATGGACCTTTTACTAAAGAAAATATCCCTATCAGCAATATTACTGCAAGAAACTTGTTTCAACACTAACAATAAACGTAATAAAAATAAATTTAATAGTAAATACGATATTATCACTCACAATAAATGTAGAGGGACTGGAATCCTAAAGCAGAACTCCATCCGTTTTTCTCAAAAATATTTTACTAGCAACCTGATATAAGCGAAAATAGCCTTAATCCCTATCCATAACCATCAAAGCAATAAACTTCTAGCTATTGCATCCGTATATGTACCGTGCAAATCGGACTTATCACTTCCAGCTGCCATGGATGAACTTTTTTCTTTTCTCAGTCAATGCGATTACATAATTGTAGACGGGGATTTCAAATCCCAACATCCCTTATGGGGAGATCCATGCACAAATTTTAATGGAACTTTACTGTCCCAATGGTACTTAGACAATCTCTTTCTTGATTTCGATATAGTTGCTGCTCCTGGCCCCACCCGTCCCAGCTCAGGATCTCATATCGATTTCTTTATTATTTCCTCCAACGTCCATGCTCAAAATAACATCCACTGCCTAACAGACTTGCTCTCAGACCTTTTTGCGGTCATCCTGAACATCTCTATGGAACACTACTTTGTTTTCCCTGAACTGCCAAGGATGTATACTAGCTACAAAAACACTAACTGGACGAGCTTCAATAGCTACCTTAACACCAATCTTAATTTACTAAACGTACCTACGAGTAGAAATCTTACCGACTCCGAAATTGAAAGCTTTATTGTCGGCATGACAAACGTTATCTCCTATACTTTCTGCAAAAAAAAAACTCTTCACCAAAGTTGGCGTAGAGTGTCTGATGCGACAATTAAGCTGTTCAAGACTAGGAAAGTCTGGAAAACAAGGTTGGAAAGAATATTTCACCACTTTGGTGAACGCAGTAGCTAGCTGTATAAAAATTTATCTACTCAAATAAGATGTTAGAGTAAAATAATAAAAGACAGAGTCCACTTAGAGCTTAATGAATAGTTCAGAAACAAATTAAGTAGTTTAAAACTATCGACCAGATAACAGGTAGGAAATTAACGACTTTCTCAGAGCAGCAACAATTGTACCACAGCAGCACAAGTCTGTCCTCGCCTCAAGAAAAAGTCGAAGCGCTGGCCACCTATTACGCTGATTTATATTCGTGCAAAACACCCACAGCTAGTGATTTCACCTTACTCGAAGTTGCAACTTTCAATAGCTCATTCGATGTTTGGCATCAAAATATTACTCTAACGAATTTCTCACTCAACAACAGGGCTGATGCTGTAGGTGACGAGCGCTTCGCGTCAGTCGACTTCTGCAAATCAGTGATCACATCCCTCAATAATAAAAAATCAGCAGGTTACGACAACATCCCAAGCTTTCGACACTTACAGAGGCTGAGCAGCCAAATCTCATTTCACTTTAAGTAAAACACGCGAAATATCACATGTAAATTTTCAAAAGCTTTTAATTATATATTGACAAAAAAAAACATTGCAAAGAACAACAAATCTAAAAATTATTAACTAAAAGATCTCACTATTTAGTAAAGAACCTTTTATGTCCAACTAGAGTATTCTTAATTATACTGATAGCTTCGTATCAAAAAAACAAAAAAAGATCAATTCGAATTAAAAAAATAAACAAATATAGAAGAAATTAAAACAAATTCAGTCACTTCTCACTCGAGAACAAAAACAAACAAAAAAACAAAAACTATCCAAACAAAACTATCGCAAATCATAAAATGTGTGTTCAATGAGGCTGTTCGGAACAGGTTAGAACACTTTAGAACAAAAAAGTACAGGATTTTGCTGTTCAATGAGAAATGTTCTGTTCTAAACTGTTCTGGTTTGGTGTGCAATGAGTCTGTTTGGAACAGTTTGGAACTTTAGAGCAGGATTTTCTGCACTCGTTTTTAGTTAGAACAGGTTAGAACAGATTTGTGAGAACTGTCAAAACGAATTGTTGTTGTTAAAAAGTGTGTTAGATTTACTTGATAAATCATTTTGCGTGTCGGAATCATCTCAATTTCATGAATAATATTTTTTTTTAATAAATTCAACTCCATTTCAGACTATTTTTAAAAATGTTTTTGCAAAATAAACGAACTTGAATTTTAGTTAAACAACAATATTTTTTTTTATAATCTCTGTCAGATGACTGACTGTTCTAAATTGTTCTTTCTTGTTCTGAAGTTTCTCACGAATCTGTTCTGTTCTGTTCTATTCTGTTCTAACTTTTTCGTCACTGAACAGTATATATAATATTTATTGAACTGATATATATACAATTGGCTCTTAATTCTATTTTACATTACTTATATTACATTGATATTTTAATTTGTTTAAGCACTTAAGGGGCTAATATTATACATTGTTTAAATTTTTTGTTGTTAAAATTATTAAAAAAATTGTCCTTGAATTTCTTGTACTACTTACTAAAACCTGTGTGGATAATCTCGGGTTGTTCAAACCCACCTGTTTTCTGGTGATGTGTGGGTTAATGTGGCATCTAGCCACGCGGTGGTAGTTTGACGCTGCATTCTCGTAGAATTGGATTGCGTCGTCGTCGTTGATATAAGTAAGTCCTTCGTCCAGCAGCGCTGTCACATCCAGATATCTTGACTCGGGGTATCTCTCTTCGCTGGTCATGCTATTCACTAGGTGTATTTGAGTGGTTGATTAGGTTACTCGTCAGTCTTTTGGCAGCACTGATAATGTACTTGTTGAGGGGTGTTATTCGGGACGCCTCGAAAAGTCGTTTGTTGCTGAAGTGCTTTTGTCGTCGCTGGTCAAAGTGGAGCCCGTGCAGATCCGGAGGATTTTCCTCTCAAACATTCTAAGCCTTCTCATGCTGGTTTTGGATACAGTAAACCATGCAGGAAAACAATATGTGATAATGGGCCTGAGAAGTTGCTTATAGATAAGCAGTTTCATCTTCTGGCTGAGTCAATTCCTTTTCCGCATTAGGGGGTGGATTCGGTGAAAAGCGAAATTTGCCTTTTTTAGGGTAGCTGTCACATGCGGGTTGAAACGAAACCTCTCTTCGAAATTGATACCCAGATATTTCACAGTTGGTTTGGATCTTAGTTGTGACCCGTCGGGCAGATTGATAATAATACTTCGGCAACTTGTGGCTGACGGCGTGTTCCGATGCCCCGCTGGTCTTCTGAAGCAAACCAGCTCGGATTTGGCTGAGTTGACTTTGATACCCCATTTTGTGTAGAATTCCCACAGGCATCTCACATGTTCTTCTACTCTTCGGGCTGCAATAACTGGATACATAGATTTGGCGAGTCGTCTGCATAGAGCAAATTCATAGAATTGTTTGGTTGGGGCTGATCCGATGTGAAAATGTTGTAGAGGGATGGACCTAGCTTCGATCCTTGGGCAACTCCTGCTCTGGTGGTTTTGGTTGTTGACTTGCTGTTTTCTATTTGGACAAAGAACGATCTGGAATTAAGAAAGCTAAAAATTATTTTAATTAGTGTACTTGGAAAATTAAAAATGGTTAGTTTGTGTATAAGGCCCTGTATCCAGATGCTGTCGAATGCCTTCTCAATATCCAAGAAGCAGCCAACCGCAACCTGGTAGTTGTTGAGGGTATTAACAATTTTCTTCTCGAATCTCAAGAGTGGATGTAAGGTTGAATGTTGCTCCCGAAATCCGAACTGCATATCCGGAATGATCCGGTTAGCGGTGCAGAATGTCTTCAACCTCCGAAGAATAAGTGCCTCAAGAATTTTGCTGGTGTTGCTTAGTAGAGAAATGGGACGATATCCTGATACGCTACACCTATCTACTTTCTTCGGTATCGGCACTATCTTCGCTGTCTTCCATCTTTTCGGAAAATAACAGTTGTTGATGCAGTTGTTGAATAGGATCGTGAGAAATAGTATCATGACTTGGGGGAATTTTCGTATGATATAGTTTGAAATCATGTCTGGTCATGAAGATTTCTTGGGTCGTCCACTAACGATTAGCTCGGCGACTTCTTCGGGGTTGGTGAAGCTTCCGATAATCTCTGGATTACTTGCTGGATTTTCATCAGTAAAAGTAGTTATTTAATTGTTCGTTTTCTGCAACTGCTCTATTGTTGAATCCACGTCATGTAATAATGCAGGATCGTTGGGCGGGTCTGGCGCGAAATTTTCTTCAAAATATTGGGCAAATGCTTCCGCCTTGTCGTCAGTGGTCATGACATCCCCTTGTCTGGTGCTAATTATTTCTGGAATTTGTTGTCTTTTTCCGGTGATTTTGTTGATTTCCTTGACCGCATCGGGCCCAGTTTTGATGGATTGTAGCCTCTTTTAGAACTGGTTGTTGTTGAAATGCTGAAGGGCATTTCTTAACATAACCTGCGTACATTGAAGTTCACTCTTCAACATTTGATAGTTGCTGCCAATCGTGTTCCAATCCCTTTGATGAATTCTTTGTAGTTGCTTTCTCAATTGCTGCCGATGATTGTAAAGTCGAACAATCCCTTCTGGGATATGCTGGTATCTGTCCTGCGAGTTCTTCGGTCTCTTGCTTATCCAGAGCGTTGGCAATTGTGACCTACATAGCTTCGATGGCTTTCTCGATTTCGCTGTTAGAGAGGTTTCTGTTGGTATCAGGCATAACTATTTCTTCCTCGATTTCTCTTTGAAATCGTCCTATGTCCAGTCGGTTGTAGCTTATATACTTCTCATTTTGTTGCTGTGTTGTTAAAATCGACTGACCCAGATTGATGTGGAGTTCGACTGGTTCGTGGTCTCCGTCTCCAATAAGGGTCCTGCATGAGTAATTCTGAAACTCAGGAACAATGTTGATAAAGATGGACGAAACCGGGAAGAAGTCCAGCCAGGACGGTGTTCTTGGGAATGTCGGCCTTGGTTGAGAAACCACTAGGAAATAATGGTCCTCAAAATTTGCATCTAACCATTAATAATAAGTTTTGCGTCATCTTCGACTTCTATGACGACGGATGTGGCTTCGAATGATCTGAGACTGGGGATAACGATTTGAGAGGCTTTAATATTATTCTTAACGAACAGTGCTGTGCCTCGTTTGCCTTCATCCTTGTCTGTTCGGAATGTGTTGCATCCTTGAAAGTCAATATTGTTTCGCTTAGTGACATTAGTTTCACTGATTAGGGCTAGGTCCGGTGAGTACTTCTTCATAAAGAGGTGGAAAGTCGTTCTTTTTAAAACGATGTACAATGAATTAACATTGTACGCGATTATCTTTAGCCGGTTTATGCGCATTACGCGCTGCATAGCTCAAATATGAAGGTGGCCAAGGCCACGGACTTCTTTTCCTTGCTCAGCGAAGAGTAGTTATTGGGCACTGCAGAGCGAGCTTTCTTCATTACTGATGTCAGATCGATCCCGAAGTCCTCCCTCATTTCTTCATCCAGATTCAGCTTACTAGCGCTTGGTGGTCCGTTTGGCTTTTGGGTTTGTTTCATAGATACTGCCAATGGTTTTTGTGGCTTTGGAGCAGGCTTTTGAAGTTGTTGAGGCTGGAGTGTTGGGTTTTCCATCTTAGCTTGAGCTGCATAGCTTAACGTGGGACGAGTAAAGGTGCAGACTGATTTGGCCTTGAAGTCTTGCTGGGCTTTCTTTATCATTTCAGCTTTTTTTCTTTTCTTCCTTCTTCTTCAGGAGAACGGTAGTTTGCCGGATGTTCAAACTCTTTGCAGTTGGCACAATAAGCTCGTTTGTCCTTTTCCTTCCGCTTGCATTCTCCTGGGTTGTGGTCTTCGTTACACTTAACACAGACGTACTTCATACCACAATTGGTCGCCACATGACCAAATCTTTGGCAGTTCCTGCACTGCACTATGTCCGTGTTTTGGAGGCGTTCCCAGTGGACTTTCTGGTTGAGGATCATAGTTTTGGTGTATATGTCAGCAAATTCGCAAGACTTGCTTACTTCAACCACGAAGGAGTTGTAGTTCTTATTTTTGGCTTTCCTCGATCTAAATATTGTCACGTTGATTGCTGGTACACCTTCCATTTGGAGCTCGTCCTTGACTTCTATTGGTGAAAACTGGTGTGAACACCTTTCAGAAGAAGTATTTTCCTGTCTTCTCGGCTGGTGAAGCTGTGGTTCTCAGTCTTCTTTGTCTTTACACCCTCCTTTGTTGTTGTGTTAATTATGGTTTTTGTGGTGTTCAGATTTTTCAAGGTGATTGGGATATTCATTTCCTTTGCGTAATTGCTCATTTCCTTGATATTCCCAGAGAAGACTATAATTGGAGGCATGTCTGGCTTATTCGTCTTCATGGTTGCAGGCTCTGCTATTGGCACTTTACTTAATGTTGTTGCTGAAGTTTCTAGCTTTACTGATGTTGATGGTGTTAATGATGTTGCTGGTGTTATTGTAGGTGCTATTGGCGTGTGGTTGTTGATTGGCTGTAGCTGGTTGAACGGTACAGCAGAGTGGGTATTGAGTTGCTGACTTGGTGAAGCCATGATGCTCTCCTTGAGCTTTTTATTTGACTTCTTTGATGTCTTCTTCTGTCTCTTGCCCTTGGTAGTTGCTTCTTCTTCCACACTTGTTTCACTTTCCGATGTTGATATGGCTTCGTCTCCGGTAAGAGTTACAGTATCTTCATCCATGATGTCCTTCTTGTCTTCCTTCTGCTCATTAACGGATGTGGCTTGGATTAGTCCAGCAAGTAGGTCCTTTTTCATCCGGAGTAATAAAGCCATTATTGCAGCCAATGCAGTTTCGAGGGTGAAAGGTTTATCTATTGATAAGCCTCTACCTGCTTTCGGCATTTACTTAATTACCCCAATATACGGGTTAACATGCACGACACTTATTTTGAAAAAAACTTTTGTTTTGCTGGTCAACCGGAAATGGGATTATCCCTTTTTAAGTGTTTGTCGGGAAACTCAGGTAGTCCGCGGGTATACCTTTGTCTGTCCTTTAATTAGGGGTAAAATTTTGTTATTTTTAGATTTTAAATTCTTCCGTGGTACGTTGTTTACTGTTTCAATGCACAATCCGAACTCTTGATTTTTCCAACATGGTTACAGGTATTGTTTTTTTTTTATTATGAAAGCTCTTGCTCGTGGAGCTGTTTACAATTAGTTTTGACGCGCATGATCAATAACAAGACTCTACACTACAGATTTATAAAATACGATTTTGATATACAATTAAGAAGAAGAGAGTAGAGAAACAGTGTAATCGAGCTTACCCATCCATTTTATGGGTATGATTATGCTTTTGATACATTAAAATTGAAGTACTGATTATTTGATTACAACGTTTTTGAATGTAGGAATTTTCAAATTAATATTTTACATACTCCTATATGTATGTGCGAATGACAAATTATGTCTTATGGTAAGATATAATTTATTAGGTGATATCTAAAATACCTAAAATAAGATAAATATACTTAGATTTAGGTAAGTAAGAATAGTTTTGCCAACCAATTCGTGTTGAGAGTTTAAAAATAAAAAGTTTTGTATTTTGATCATCAGAAGTTTTGAGTTTTAATTTTTTTTTATTTTTTGAAATACCAGCGCGAGGAAAAATTCAAAATTAGTAGTGGTTTAACCACGGTTTCGTCCATTTATAGTTTTTTGATTAAAATCTACCGGGGTCCCATCGGCAGTGAGATCAATCTCTTCATTGAGGAGACTGAAGGGCGACAAATAAAGCGAGTTTTCCAGCGTCAGGTTTCTTTGAGAGGTGTAAATTTGTTTAATTAAGTCATTATCGTTAGATATGGAATATTTAGAAAACGGAATGATTGATACAAAAAATGATAACAGTCGAGTTTGACGTTCAATTATATGAATGTGTGAGAGCTTCTGCTTCTGATTCTGATTTCAAATCCAGAAGCAAAATTCCCTACTTTTCAGAATTAGAACTGTCATTTTTTCCAAAGTGAACGCTTTTAGAAGAGTCCGAAAGGCTTCCGGATTTCCAAATAAAAACGAAATAAGTATAAAGAAAAAGAAAAACCATTTAGCGCACCTCCAAAGAGAAGGCAGGAAGAACATTAACATAATGTTAAATAATAGGGTTGTTCCTAATAATTTGCACACTTTTAAAGGGATAGATAGAGACGCATACAATCTGCCTCTACCTCTTGTTATTTCTTGTTATTAATTTTTTTCAGAATAATGTTAACGTCTTGTTGAGTGGACGCTATTTTAAGAGCAAGTATAAATATAATCTAGTATTTAAAGTATTTGGATTGTTATTACACAAACCATCGGATAGTAGTATTGCCAAGTGAAGTCACATTTTTAACCGCTCCGAGTTTAAACTTCAATTAGTATATACTTTTGTATTTATTTAAAATATAATCGATGGTTATAGATTTATCTTAACACCTGGAATTTTAATAAAAACGAAATTCGCGGGGAATCTGGTATACAATGCGCGGTAATTTGCGGAAAAAGTTATCATTTCGCAGTAAAGTGTAGCGGCCTCGACAAACACAGCAGCAATATGCTCAATACTAATCCAATGATAAGGTTTATTTGTGAAGAGTGCATATAATACACGCATAAAGTTAATTTAACACTGAGTGATATACAAGCCACTGTAAGAAAAAACGGGAACTATTGACAGGGATACAAAGATAAATTTGATAAAAAGATTTGAAAAAATGAAACGGAAATAAAAAATATGCTTGAAGCAATTGAGGTTAGATACACTGAAAGATTGATAGCCATGAAAAAATTACAGGAAACATGTGAACAAAGTGTTTTAGAAATTAAAAAAATTACGGCGTATACCGAATCGTTTCAAGCACTAAGCGAACTAATTGTTAAAAATATCAAAAAGTTTACAGTCGACAATAAAATGTGTGTAAGCGAGATGAAGAGCGACTTACAGACCACAAATAGCATTCTATAAAAAAAAATTCATACTAGACACTGCACAGCTCATAGCATTCTATCGATAGTATACTATTTTGTTGCCATTTTCAATTTGTGTGTATTGTTATGATTCCTTGTTTTTTTTTGTTTAATTCCTTTTGTTGAAGGTTTTTTAAGTCTTGTAATGCTACAGAGCAAGAACACAGCAATATGTATTCCTTCGTGACATTTGTGCAATTGAAATAGTATGCTATGAAATGCCCAATGCCAAATTTTGTAGCATTCTACTTTTCTTTCTTTTTATCCAAATAACAGATAGTACACTATAAAATATAGAGTGGAGACACTATGTTTATAAACGACTGATGTTAGCTAAAAAAAATAAGTTCGAGATAGCAACGACGAAAAATCAGTGGTGTGTACTGCACATTCAAGGACTTACAGGAAACTTATGTGAGGCTGAACAGTGTTTTGCCAATACTAAATATGATTTTTTAATTATGTCTGAAACACACATCACCGGAAACATCGAAGACAGTGAGATCCAAATCGAAGGTTATCAACTAACACGACGCAATAGTGCATCGCGACATACAGGTGGAATATGTATACATGTAAAAAATCATTTTTTAGTACAGATTATAAGACAAGAAAAGATAGTTTCCAAACATGTCTACTAGCTAGTCATAAAAGTAACGTCTAATGACCAATCATTGTACCTCGCATCAGTATATCGATCACTCAACTCATCGTATAGAATGTTTTGTGATAAGTTTAAGGTTTGGACAGAAGAACTTGGTGATCTTAACCAACATTTTATTATAGCAGGATTGCAAATGCTATTGACCAAAAATCCATGTGAAAAGTCATTAGATCCTACGTTCTAAATGAAAAAAGCAGTGTAGTCAACATGTATCTTTCAACAACGTAAGCGTATCAAATAATAAGGACATAACTGAAAAATTTAATAATTACTTTATCGAAACTGTCTCTGAAATCAATGATTCGATTCCTTCCGTTCAATTCAGTCAAAGAACTAATTATACTAATGTGATGTTTAAATTCAGATGTGTCTCGGTAATTAAAATAAAAGATGTTTTACAGTCAGTAAACAACAAAAGAGACTTCCATTTCTTAAGCGCAAAAGTGCTCTTGGATGCAATCAACATAAATGGTCCAATGCTTGCGAAAATTATTAACCACTCAATGTTAGCAGGAAGTTTCCCGGATGCATAGAAAGAGCCAATAGTCACTCCCATTGAAAAGGTTAAAGGAACTGACAAATGTGAAAATTTTCGTCCAATCAACGCTCTTCCAGTTTACGAAAAGGTAATCGAAAAAATAGTGCATACCCAACTTGAAGAATATCTCGAAGAAAATAATGTTTTCCAATCTGATTTCCGAAAAAAACTTTCATAAAAATGGTTTCTTTAACAGAATAAGAAATAAACTGTAAGTAATGTGTGCAATTAATATTTATAATGTCATTATAAAACCATAATTTGAGTTTTGTTCGTCAATTTTATACCTTTGTTCTAAGACTGAATTGATAAATTTACAACGTCTACAAAATAAATTTATGCGTATTACACTGAAATGTAACCGTCTAACACCGATAAGAAGAATGGTAGATATGCTCCAATGGATAAATGTTAAACAAAGAATCTTTGTTAATGTATTATGCTTTGTTTTCAAAATTAAAAATAACTTATTGCCTAAATATTTAGGTAAATATTTGAGATATGTGGGTAAATCACAGCCTTATAATCTTCGAAATAGAGATGATTTTAGACTTCCTAACTACATTGTAAACCTTACACAAAATAGTATATTATATAAAGGATGTTTTGTAACGGGGCAACAGGATGAGGACCGGTGCGTCGTATGAGTAGGATATAGGGATGTAGATAGAATGGGAAGCGGAAGGGTCCGACTGCCTAGTGGAAGGTACTGTGGCATGCTTGTAGAGAGCGGCTTAACTCGGCCGATATAGGGGGATCTTGTACCTCAACTACACCTCACCTCGTCACAAAAATAACATGCCAATTTCTTTAGTTCAACCCCTTTCATATTGGCTACCACTCGTCAATACGGTTTAAGATGTTTTTAAACCGATGGCTTCCCCTCACCACTCCTGGAGTCTGGAAATACCAGCGCGAGGAAAAATTCAAAATTAGTAGTGGTTTAACCACGGTTTCGTCCATTTATAGTTTTTTGATTAAAATCTACCGGGGGCCCATCGGCAGTGAGATCAATCTCTTCATTGAGGAGACTGAAGGGCGACAAATAAAGCGAGTTTTCCAGCCTCAGGTTTCTTTGAGAGGTGTAAATTTGTTTAATTAAGTCATTATCGTTAGAGTCCATTTTTTCACAGGATTGTAGTACTAGAGATATGGAATATTTAGAAAACGGAATGATTGATACAAAAAATGATAACAGTCGAGTTTGACGTTCAATTATATGAATGTGTGAGAGCTTCTGCTTCTGATTCTGATTTCAAATCCAGAAGCAAAATTCCCTTCTTTTCAGAATTAGAACTGTCATTTTTTCCAAAGTGAACGCTTTTAGAAGAGTCCGAAAGGCTTCCGGATTGCCAAATAAAAACGAAATAAGTATAAAGAAAAAGAAAAACCATTTAGCGCACCTCCAAAGAGAAGGCAGGAAGAACATTAACATAATGTTAAATAATAGGGTTGTTCCTAATAATTTGCACACTTTTAAAGGGATAGATAGAGACGCATTCAATCTGCCTCTACCTATTGTTATTTCTTGTTATTAATTTTTTTCAGAATAATGTTAACGTCTTGTTGAGTGGACGTTATTTTAAGAGCAAGTATAAATATAATCTAGTATTTAAAGTATTTGGATTGTTATTACACAAACCATCGGATAGTAGTATTGCCAAGTGAAGTCACATTTTTAGCCGGTCCGAGTTTAAACTTCAATTAGTATATACTTTTGTATTTATTTAAAATATAATCGATGGTTATAGATTTATCTTAACACCTGGAATTTTAATAAAATCGATTTGTAAAAAATCAAAAACGAAATTCGCGGTGAATCTGGTATACAATGCGCGGGAATTTGCGGAAAAAGTTATCATTTCGCAGTAAAGTGTAGCGGCCTCGACAAACACAGCAGCAATATGCTCAATACTAATCCAATGATAAGGTTTATTTGTGAAGAGTGCATACAATACACGCATAAAGTTAATTTAACACTGAGTGATATACAAGCCACTGTAAGAAAAAACGGGAACAATTGACAGGGATACAAAGATAAATTTGACAAAAAGATTTGAAAAAATGAAACGGAAATAAAAAATATGCTTGAAGCAATTGAGGTTAGATACACTGAAAGATTGATAGCCATGAAAAAATTACAGGAAACATGTGAACAAAGTGTTTTAGAAATTAAAAAAATTACGGCGTATACCGAATCGTTTCAAGCACTAAGCGAACTAATTGTTAAAAATATCAAAAAGTTTACAGTCGACAATAAAATGTGTGTAAGCGAGATGAAGAGCGACTTACAGACCACAAATAGCATTCTATAAAAAAAAATTCATACTAGACACTGCACAGCTCATAGCATTCTATCGATAGTATACTATTTTGTTGCCATTTTCAATTTGTGTGTATTGTTATGATTCCTTGTTTTTTTTTTGTTTAATTCCTTTTGTTGAAGGTTTTTTAAGTCTTGTAATGCTACAGAGCAAGAACACAGCAATATGTATTCCTTCGTGACATTTGTGCAATTGAAATAGTATGCTATGAAATGCCCAATGCCAAATTTTGTAGCATTATACTTTTCTTTCTTTTTATCCAAATAACAGATAGTACACTATAAAATATAGAGTGGAGACACTATGTTTATAAACGACTGATGTTAGCTAAGAAAAATAAGTTCCAGATAGCAACGACGAAAAATCAGTGGTGTGTACTGCACATTCAAGGACTTACAGGAAACTTATGTGAGGCTGAACAGTGTTTTGCCAATACTAAATATGATTTTTTAATTATGTCTGAAACACACATCACCGGAAACATCGAAGACAGTGAGATCCAAATCGAAGGTTATCAACTAACACGACGCAATAGTGCATCGCGACATACAGGTGGAATATGTATACATGTAAAAAATCATTTTTTAGTACAGATTATAAGACAAGAAAAGATAGTTTCCAAACATGTCCACTAGCTAGTCATAAAAGTAACGTCTAATGACCAATCATTGTACCTCGCATCAGTATATCGATCACTCAACTCATCGTATAGAATGTTTTGTGATAAGTTTAAGGTTTGGACAGAAGAACTTGGTGATCTTAACCAACATTTTATTATAGCAGGATTGCAAATGCTATTGACCAAAAATCCATGTGAAAAGTCATTAGATCCTACGTTCTAAATGAAAAAAGCAGTGTAGTCAACATGTATCTTTCAACAACGTAAGCGTATCAAATAATAAGGACATAACTGAAAAATTTAATAATTACTTTATCGAAACTGTCTCTGAAATCAATGATTCGATTCCTTCCGTTCAATTCAGTCAAAGAACTAATTATACTAATGTGATGTTTAAATTCAGATGTGTCTCGGTAATTAAAATAAAAGATGTTTTACAGTAAGTAAACAACAAAAGAGACTTCCATTTCTTAAGCGCAAAAGTGCTCTTGGATGCAATCAACATAAATGGTCCAATGCTTGCGAAAATTATTAACCACTCAATGTTAGCAGGAAGTTTCCCGGATGCATAGAAAGAGCCAATAGTCACTCCCATTGAAAATGTTAAAGGAACTGACAAATGTGAAAATTTTCGTCCAATCAACGCTCTTCCAGTTTACGAAAAGGTAATCGAAAAAATAGTGCATACCCAACTTGAAGAATATCTCGAAGAAAATAATGTTTTCCAATCTGATTTCCGAAAAAAACTTTCATAAAAATGGTTTCTTTAACAGAATAAGAAATAAACTGTCAGTAATGTGTGCAATTAATATTTATAATGTCATTATAAAACCATAATTTGAGTTTTGTTCGTCAATTTTATACCTTTGTTCTAAGACTGAATTGATAAATTTACAACGTCTACAAAATAAATTTATGCGTATTACACTGAAATGTAACCGTCTAACACCGATAAGAAGAATGGTAGATATGCTCCAATGGATAAATGTTAAACAAAGAATCTTTGTTAATGTATTATGCTTTGTTTTCAAAATTAAAAATAACTTATTGCCTAAATATTTAGGTAAATATTTGAGATATGTGGGTAAATCACAGCCTTATAATCTTCGAAATAGAGATGATTTTAGACTTCCTAACTACATTGTAAACCTTACACAAAATAGTATATTATATAAAGGATGTTTTGTAACGGGGCAACAGGATGAGGACCGGTGCGTCGTATGAGTAGGATATAGGGATGTAGATAGAATGGGAAGCGGAAGGGTCCGACTGCCTAGTGGAAGGTACTGTGGCATGCTTGTAGAGAGCGGCTTAACTCGCCCGATATAGGGGGATCTTGTACCTCAACTACACCTCACCTCGTCACAAAAATAACATGCCAATTTCTTTAGTTCAACCCCTTTCATATTGGCTACCACTCGTCGATACGGTTTAAGATGTTTTTAAACCGATGGCTTCCCCTCACCACTCCTGGAGTCTGAGGCCGATTTTAAATCAGACTCCCCTGGCGCTTACCCCTACTGTAGTATCTATTCCGCTCCGTCCATCTTTATGCTGTCCTCCGCACCCGCTGAAGTATTAGAATCTTACAACATCTTTAGGACTTTTCACGGTCCATAAAAAATCAGTATTTTGGCGTGGCTTACAAGGTTCATTTAATGGGTGATTTTTTAAGAGCTTGAGAACTTTAAAAAAAAAAAAACGCATAAAATTTGCAAAATCTCATCGATTCTTTATTTGAAACGTTAGATTGGTCCATGACATTTACTTTTTGAAGATAATTTCATTTAAATGTTGACCGCGGCTGCGTCTTAGGTGGTCCATTCGGAAAGTCCAATTTTGGGTAACTTTTTCGAGCATTTCGGCCGGAATAGCCCGAATTTCTTCGGAAATGTTGTCTTCCAAAGCTGGAATAGTTGCTGGCTTATTTGTGTAGACTTTAGACTTGACGTAGCCCCACAAAAAATAGTCTAAAGGCGTCAAATCGCATGATCTTGGTGGCCAACTTACCGGTCCATTCCTTGAGATGAATTGTTCTCCGAAGTTTTCCCTCAAAATGGCCATAGAATCGCGAGCTGTGTGGCATGTAGCGCCATCTTGTTGAAACCACATGTCAACCAAGTTCAGTTCTTCCATTTTTGGCAACAAAAAGTTTGTTAGCATTGAACGATAGCGATCGCCATTCACCGTAACGTTGCGTCCAACAGCATCTTTGAAAAAATACGGTCCAATGATTCCACCAGCGTACAAACCACACCAAACAGTGCATTTTTCGGGATGCATGGGCAGTTCTTGAACGGCTTCTGGTTGCTCTTCACTCCAAATGCGGCAATTTTGCTTATTTACGTAGCCATTCAACCAGAAATGAGCCTCATCGCTGAACAAAATTTGTCGATAAAAAAGCGGATTTTCTACCAACTTTTCTCGGGCCCATTCACTGAAAATTCGACGTTGTGGCAGATCGTTCGGCTTCAGTTCTTGCACGAGCTGTATTTTATACGGTTTTACACCAAGATCTTTGCGTAAAATCTTCCATGTGGTCGAATAACACAAACCCAATTGCTGCGAACGGCGACGAATCGACATTTCACGGTCTTCAGCAACACTCTCAGAAATAGACGCAATATTCTCTTCTGTACGCACTGTACGCATTCGTGTGGTTGGTTTAATGTCCAATAAAGTAAACTGAGTGCGAAACTTGGTCACAATCGCATTAATTGTTTGCTCACTTGGTCGATTATGTAGACCATAAATCGGACGTAAAGCGCGAAACACATTTCGAACCGAACACTGATTTTGGTAATAAAATTCAATGATTTGCAAGCGTTGCTCGTTAGTAAGTCTATTCATGATGAAATGTCAAAGCATACTGAGCATCTTTCTCTTTGACACCATGTCTGAAATCCCGCGTGATCTGTCAAATACTAATGCATGAAAATCCTAACCTCAAAAAAATCACCCGTTATTTAACCAAAAGCTTAAAAAAATAACATTAAGAAAAATGGCAAAAATTTATCATTTAGGTACTCAACAAAATGATTATAAATTCAAAAAAACGACAGCTACAATTCGTAGCTGAGCAAAAAAAAATAATAACTTTGTACAACCAGAAATATGAAAGTTGTGCTATAATGTGAAAATGAAAAAAAAACGTAAAGTAGAATTAAGTATAACGAAATTATAAAAAGAATATAGTTATGTAAAACGAAAAATAAAATGCAAAATGTAATCACGAACAAAGATAATAAAAATAAAAAAAAAATGGAAACCTAAGCAATAGGGTGGACGCCAAAGCGGCCGATATCGTCGGCGGGCCGTTGTGCCTCACTCGGGCTAGAAGAGCTTTAGGTTTTTGGCCGAAAGAGGTTCCCACTACCCTCAATAATTGGTCAATAATTGGACCGAACCTAGCCTCCTCCGATAATTAATGTACGGTCTCTTCGTCCTTGGTCGAAAACCTGTCTACAGAGCGCTCTTAAGGGGGCTGCGGCTTATAAGCCTGCTGTTGTATGTATGTATGTTTATTTATTTAGTATTTCCAACTATTTAATTACATAAGTTAATAATAATGTACATTTTATTCGTTTTTATGTTTAAGAGAACATAATCTTTAATATACTAAATAACAATTATTTTACAAATAAACAAATAATTTAAACCATATTATTAAAAATAAATAAAAAATAATTTTATACAATTAATTTTGGAGTTTAACAAAATTTACAAATTGACGTTTGAATCTGTTTAAGTTGTTTTCAGACTTTCAATCGTTTGGTTAGGTATTGAATATTTGAAGTCACTTGTAGAATAGGCAATTTTGGCCAGCACTTGTACGTGCCAGTGGAAGGCGAAAGTTCTGATGTTTCTTAATGCAAATTGTTGAACATCACCTACATAATGTACTAAACGAGAAAGATAAGCAGGCACAAGATTATTTTTTATTTTGAAGACAAAGAGTAAAACATTCATCAAAATTCTTTTTTTTTAACGCTTAGCCACATTAACATATCTTACATATAACTTATAGGAGTATAAATACTGCACTTTAAAATTGTTCGCATTGCTTTATTTTGAAGAATTTGAAGTCTATTGATCATTTTTTGATTACACAAAAACAGAATTGATGGACAGTATTCAAAATTTGGTTTTATTATAGCATTAAAAATGTTTATTGCACTAACAGTTGAGATATTTTTGCGAATTCTTCTTAGTAGATTTCTTTTTTGATATTTTGTTCACTATATAATCAATATGTTTATTAAATTTTAATTTATTCTTTATGACAACACCCAGGTACTTAACTTCAGATATTATTTCCAGCTTTTCATTATCTACTTTAATATTTATCACACTATCGCTTATCACATTCTTACCAATAATCCTAATTTTTATTTGGACACATTCAGTTTTAGTTTATTTGCTTTAAGCCAAACACTAAGATTATTTAAATCGAGTTGCACTTTAGAGATACCCTCCTCTAAATTATTACAACTAACATACAATAAACCATCATCTGCAAACAATGCATATTCACTGTGTTATTGCACTGCCAATGTCATTGATATAAACGTTAAAAAGCACCAAAAAATATTTAAAATAACCAAAAAAACAAACACTCGGAGGACACTACGTCGACCGGTCGACTTCGTACTTCAACGATTGCCGGTACGCACAATTGCCTACTTCCCCGAAAGTTAGTTATAAAAACAATAATAAAAACCAACATTTAAAAATTCAAATTTTGCCAACGACCAAACTAAAATAACCGCCAGGTGTAGTTGTTTCGGTGGTTCGGCTCCTCAACGTAAGTTGGCTCGGACCCGGAATAAATATGTTGTTATCCGCTGTTTCTACGTTCCACAATATCCGAAAGTGGATGGTATTTAAAAATAGAATTGGGACTGTATTTAGAAGTGTTCTGGCTTTTGATGAACGTTTGGTTGTAAGTCACAATGGTGACACAAAATGTTTTTTTTTAATAATAAATAATAGGTACTTATCCCCTTACTGATATAAGTCCGCTTAAAGACAGTGGGCGGGACGCCTCATTTTAAGGCCTATTTGTCAGTCGACGGGGTTTCTCTTAGCACGGCCTTTTTTTGCAACACTTTAATTATAATGGCGGCACCGACTTCACCCTTGCCGATGTAAGCAAAGATCGCCAAGAACCCTCAACATTTTCCAAATAATATTTAAATATTTAATATTTAATAATTCAAAAAAAAAAACGGAAGCACCTCCACTATTATTATTGCCTTTGGATTTTTTTTCTTTTTTTTTAATTTGCCGCCGATCGTGGACACCACCATTTCCTTGGGAAACAAAAAATACTTTGTTCCCCGGCTCTACCAACCAACCGGTTTCGAAATTAATCGGACAATGAAAACCACTATCCGTTGGTCAGGTAATGTATATGAGATCCGTTTGGGGTTAGCAGCACCAGTATGGAGCAGCTGACCCTTCACGTCGCTCCCCTCTTTTTCCAATATTTATACAATTTTCCACCACAGTGTGTCATACCCCAAACGGTCATCCCATATACGACCCTTTCGAACATCGAAACTCGAAGGTGTAAACCCATTATTCGACCTTACCATCTAATTAATCTGTCATTCCCTGACTGCCCAAGACAACATGACAGAAAAAAAACAACAAATTTGTTTTGGTTAAATTATTTGATGACTAGTTTATCATAAATTTAATTAAAACCTTCTGCATTGCGCCTATACCAACATTTGGTCTGCCAATATGGATCGAGGAATGCCTGCAGACCACAAAACAGAACATCCAATGCTTTGACTCTAGCTGCGACCGTGATCGCCGCTGTCGATGCAATTTCCACACACCGTCACATGTACTGGCACCATTCGACCTACGCACGGTGGCGCATCTTACGAAGCCACATGTGCAACCTACTGTGCTAAGAAGATATTCTCGTATCGGGTACCGCGGAGAGGAGTATTCCGCATGGGCTGGTTGTGGGTGCCAGTCGTAATATACTTGTAATCTGGACAGTGTTCGCCAAAACGGAGTTGTTCCCCAGGCGACAGCACGGCCAAGCCAACCGTAAGTCGGAATCCTTTTATTTTTGTTTTCTTTGTTTTGTTTTTCTCTGCTCTGGCTAAACTTATCCACGGCGCTGTCTAATACAGAGGGTTTAGCTCTCGCCACGGTGCAATACGCAAGAAAGAGCGCACCGCAGGCCGATTCATGTGCGCGACTACCTCGAGCCTGGCTGTTTCGGGGCTGGGGTAACAGTAGACTTTTCAACTCACTTCCTGCCGAAGCAAAAAATGAAACAAATTTAAAAACGTTTAATAGATATGTAAATGAGTTCATCAAATGTAATTATCCTTAATTATGTAAATATTGTATATATCTATATAATTTCAGTTTAAAAATTGTAAACAAAATTGAATTTTAATAGCAGAGTTCTGCTAAATAAACTATCTAAACGAAACTAAACTATTAAATAAAAATCGAAAATTGATTAGCCAGACCACTTCTAAGTCGGCAGCGTAAAGTGTAACCCTAAGAATAATTCATATCTATTTTCTCAATAGGTGAAATGTTAAAAAAAACTCAATTAACATGCATACATACATACATAAGCACAAGACCATACATTTATAGAAGCTCAGGTATGATTTTTAAGGTTTCAGAAAAAGATTTTCATAGATAATTCGTTTCAGATAAGGACACAAATTTCAACAGACCTAATTAAGTTGGGCCTGCAGTTGATTGCTCTTGTCCTCATATAAGCTTCAGCACCTCTCGTTATTATCACTTTTGTGATACACTACTTTCCCGGAAGTTGGTTGCGTAAAGTTCGTCTTGCTTATCTGCATCGTTTTCCACTGAAAGTGCGTTTTCTGACCAGAGAAGAATAGCAAGGCGTTAAGGAAGGGGAACCGCACATTCGCGACGCAGAGATTCCCCAATATAAGACCTCGCGGCAAGACTTTTCAGATTACGAATTGAGCGAACAAGAAGAAGCACTGATCGTCATGCTATTGGTAGGTCCGACCATCGTAGAGGAGACATATATAATCAATATCATCGTTAAAGAATGCTATTAATGGTCGGCGGATCAATGCCCGCACGAGATCTCACGCGACCACCCACCGATTGCAAGCAATAAGCACCGAATGGGTAGATTTAAGCAAAGAAGACTAGAATTCGAAATAACTAGTATTCATGTTTTTATTAATTATTAGTGTTTTTTCATCGAGTAGATAGATTTCACATTGCTCATCAAGAAAAATCAAATAAGTTGAAGATTTTATATTGCTAAAATACAAAAAAAATGTATGTACTATGTACTTCGGTTTTTTTATTCTTAATAAATTGAAGTTGTATTTTCAAATCGGTATCTTTAATTAAATTCAACGTTCTCAAAGTTCTGCGAACGGATTTGCTCGAACTTTATTAATTTTTGGTTTTCTAAAAAGCTCAAAATCTTTAAAAATAGTATAATCTTCTTCAAAAAACATCTTTCTCTCATTTTTTGCTTTGAAATGTCAAATGTTTACTGGAAAAAGTATAGTTTAAGAAAGATAAAGAAGCGTTTTGCTGACCCTCATTTTAAAACTTATTTTTTAGAGTCGACTCACATTTAAAAACTAATTAAGAGTAGTGTTTAAATGTTTAAAATTTGCGCTAATGGCGCCCTTAACCTTTTTATTAAAAATGTTATAAAATATAAAAAAAAAATACCAAAGTTATCAAGCTCACCTGTCAGAAGATCCTGATGAATCATAACGATCGAAGCACCTCTTGTTCTTATTTCCTTCGTCTGTTGTTTCTCCGAAATCAATCATCGCATGGATTTTATTTTTATTATCCAAATATTTGGCAGTTAATCTTCCCGGCAACAGAGGTGAAACAAAATTTCGATTTTTAATTACCGAATTTGATTTTTTTGCTGCAAGATATTTTAGTATTACGATTATAAGGAAGCATCTTAGTTGGTGGGCCACAAATTTTATCTAAAGAACTACATTTTATGTTTATTTGAACTGTTGATGCATTTGTTGTTGATTCGGCAACAGCAGTCGATGATGAGGACGGCACTTTAGGAATGATTTACATTTTGAATTTTTTTTAAATTTCACAGAATAATTTTCATTCGCATCAAACTGGTTGATATTTGTTTGCAAAATTTTTTTGATTTAATTTGTGAAAATTTCCGGGGGCGACTTTGCATTAAGGGAGCACGGGTAGAACTTTGATTTTTTTTTTACAGTGAGCTAGGGGTCTCTATAGAACAGCTTTAAAATATTATGGTGAGGAAACACTGTTAAAGGCAGAACTTTCCTTTAGGGGAGCACGAATTTTAACACGCGGATAATTTTATTCGGTAGATTAATAAATATAGCAATTTTAAAGTGAGGAAACTTTTATTTCTATTTTTAATTAATTTTTAAAGTTTTCATTTTTCATACAAAATGTATGCAAATGATGACTACCGAAAACTTTTTTTTTGTGTGTTGACAGTTCTTTATCAACCCACAGATGACTGTATGTAACTTCGGTATGGTAAGTATTGCGGTATGTGTATTTTTCTTGGGATAATATAAATTGATTTCAAACTATGTACTATTGTGGTTTCGTTTCATGTCAAATCCTGAAAAAAACTTTCCATACACCCAACCTTGACCCCACCCAACATTGGCCCCACCAAACCTTGACCACAACCCAAATGCTATAATCGGCCCAGACAGGGGAGTTGCAGGGGGGCAGCATGCCCCCTTACCCACCGAGCTTTTTATACGCTGTGAACCACGGTCACCAAATGTCAAATGTTTTGGTTGATGAGTGATTTATATTATGTGTTAAAATCAATGAATAATAAAAAGATACAAACGGAGTTAACGTAAAATTATACCTGGATGCCTTTGAAATATGTGGTAATATGTTGTTAAAAATTGTGAAGTTGTCTTTGGTAAGCGGTACGTTTCCAAATCGCTATAAAGAGTCCCGTATTGTTCCCATTCCAAAAGTAAAAAACTCAAAAAAAGTAGAAGATTTCAGACCAGTCCATATGATAACACTTGAAAGCAAAATTATTGAAAAGATTGTATATAATCAATTACAACTCTATTTAGAATCTTTTAATCTGATATCGTGTTATCAATCTGGTTTTAGAAAAAAATCACAATTGCGAATCCCTTCTGAACCTCGTGATAACTAAATGGAAAATAGACATTCATGATAAGAAAGTTGTATTGGCGGTATTTTTAGACTTGAAACGGGCATTCGAAACTATGGACAAGTTAATACGAGTATTAATTGAAAAACTAAAAATGTATGGAGTAAAAAATACTGAACTTCAGTGGTTTAAATCTTATCTTGAAAATATAACTCAAAACACTAAAATAAACGATGATATCTCAAATCCTGTTCCTGTGATTCATGGTGTCCCTCAAGGATCTTTACTTGGTGTATTGCTGTTTTTGGTGTATATTAAAGATATGGAGAATGCTGTCCAGTTTTCAAAAATTGTGTTATTTGCTGATGATGCGTTATTATTTATATCTGGTAGTCATGTTGATGATTGTATTGATAAAATTAATTCAAATCAAATTAATTTACAAAAATGGTTTGATAGTAACATGTTTAAATTAAATATTAATAAAACCAAAGCGATGATATTAAACGGTAGTACAAATAGAAACATTAATGTTAACAATTAGGATATTGAAATAGTAAATGAAATCAAATATTTAGGTTTTATAATTGATGAATAATTAAATCTTGATGCATATGTGAACTATATTTGTAAAAAGGTATCTAAAAATATTTATTTTTTGAGTAGAATACGGAAGAAAATGTCAACAAAGACATCAATTAATGTATATAATACAATGATTAAGCCTCACTTTGAATATTGTTCAACTATTGTGTTTATGTGCAATAATCAGATGATGAATAGATTACAAAAACTTCAAAATCGAGCCATGAGAATTGTCTTAATGTGTAATGTTTTAGAAGTTTTTGACCAAGTTGGTTTTTATTTGGACTGTTGTGCTATTTTATTCTTTTGATTCGAGAAGCACGATCCTCGAAAGGGGTCTTACCTTTTTAGTGTTATGGTCTTATGTGCCACATAAATTAGACGAAACTTGTATATGTATTTTCTATTTGTATTTTTAGTTTATTGTTTATCTTTTACATTATTTGTTTACTTATTATCTAATTTCCAAATATACTCGTATTTATATAATATACTCCTTTTTTTTAAGAAAGGAATTACTTGGAGTTTTTTCTTTGTTCGTAAGATATGGAAAAAAAATAGAAAATAAAGAATTAGTATGCGATAATGCGACCTTATCGACTACAGTCCGAAAACAACAGTGTCCGATGTCTGCCTCGCTACCCGACTCGAAACCGGAAAAAATATGCAACATGAGCACAAGTGTGCCTGGTCACAGTTGCGATTGGGTTTTTAAGATCAATGCACGTTTAATATGTTGAAAAGTGAGGAAGTGCATTGATCGTTGGATATATAAAATAATGATATGGAGATTTAGAAGAGTTGGGCAATGAAATGGGTTTTGGGATCAATGCACGTTTAATAGGTTGGAAAAGTAAGGAAGTGCTTTGATCGTTGGATATAGAAAATGAAAATGATGATATGGGAATTTGAAGTGGTTTGTAGTTGGGCAATTAAAGTAAATGATGAATATGGAATATTGGTCAATCAAAAGGAAATGATGACTGTGGGAATTTGAAGTTGCAATGGGTTGAAGTAAGTATGGGTTTAGTTGGATGGAATGATAAGGGGAAATGATAAGAGAAAGTTGTAAGGTACGTACTTTACAACACCTCCCCCCTTAAGAACGAAACTTATACCTTGGAATGGTGTGAGTTTCGGCTTTAGAAGATGGAATTGGAAGTGAACGAGAAAGGTTAGATGGAGCTAAACGAGGTGTAGGTGTTGGTAATGGTTCTGGAATTTGTTCTATGGTTTGGACTGGATTCGAGATTTTTATTTCTTTTAATGGCATGGAATTCGATATTTGAGTATTTACGGAAGTTTTTTTTATATTTATTTCGCATATTTCGCATGAGTAGTATAATTATGACCATAAGTATGGCGGAAAAAATTGTAAGAAGGAACACGACTATCATATTATTACTTCCGTGATCGACTTTTGGATATATGATCTGGGAATTTTTTATATTTTCTATATCTTTACTGATGGAGCTAAGTTCATCAATTTGACTATGTATATTAAAAGATTTTGTCACGTAGCTGGGAGTTTTCTCAAATTGTGGTAGTGTTATGTTAAACGAAAGGTTAGGATTTGATGAAATAAAATTGAGATTAGTTATTGTTTCGAAATTTGTTTTGGAGTTTAAAGATTGGTATCTTGTATTTGCTATACAGTTCGGTTGGATCTTAAGAATACCAGTTGCATTTAATTTGATTTGAGAGTTAAGGTTTTGGCATTTAATCATAAGGTTTTCTGGATTTGGGGAAACGAAAATCCAAGAGTTGGAGTCTGCTAGCTGAAGGAAAATTGGGTGATGTATTTGCATTACTTGAATATTGCAATTACTGATTTCACTTGGCAGAATAGAAAGTAAATTCAGTTCGCAGGCATTGCTTGAAGATGTGAATATGATTGGCGCGTTTCTCTCGCAAAGATAATTATTTTTTGTAGTTGTTTGACATCTGTCTAAGTCATGTTTATCAAAGAGGAAATACGATTGTTTTTCTGAGTCTACGATAAGAAAAGGTTTTTCGGGGATTATAATTGCATAGGTTTCGTTTTTGATGAGATTTGGTATGCTAGTCATTTTATAAACGTTATAGTTTTTTGAAGAAGTAAGAGGAATTCTTAATACAAAATTAATTTGGTTGTCAATATAGTAAACATGAGTTTCTAAGAGATTAAAGAGTGTGTCTATATATTGCTCTTGTAAAGGAAGTGGTAAGCGATTTTCTTCTGGAAGGAGTAATTGTATCTTTTTAATTTCTTCGGTGAGTTTAGAAGGGTCAATAAGGTATGGATGAAGTTTTCCATGAGCTGCGGAGTAAATAGCATCAAGGAGGTGATCTTTGGTTGAATAGTAATATTCTGGTAAGGAGTTGAACATCGTAAAAAGTTCGTTTAGTTGACGAAAGGATTTATTTATTACGTTGTTACTATTTGAGTTTTTGCTCACTTGATTAATGATTTTACTGGTTTCTTCAATTTTTTCTTCTATCTTAATAATTTGGTCGTTTGTAAGGTTTAATTGATGGATGATATTTTTCGATATTGAAATTTGTTTTTCATGTAATTGGGATTCGTAATATTGTTGTTGTTTAAGTTTGTTTATATGATGAGTAAAGGTTTTTGCGTCTTCGTCATCGAGGGTACCAAATAGTTGCTTGGATATAGAACCAATAGCATTTATTAATACTCTCTTTTGCAGTCTAGGTTTTATAGTGGTTCCTAAGTATTTATTAATAATTTGGTCTTGTGATTTTATTCGATCAAGTACCATAGCAGAAAGGGTAGGAAGAGATTCGCATTGGGATAGGTATTCGTGAGGGGAAAGAAGTTGTTTGCATGAAGATAGAATTTTGTCATAGGTCAGTAAGATAGAATTATATTGTAAGTTAAGTTCGGTAAGGTTAGTATAAATGACTAAGTTCCATTGATTAGAAAAAAGCTTAAGATTACCAACGTATTCGTAGTACAGCCCTGTTTTGTTTTGCAAGTCGATGATTTCATATAGTTGCTCTTTGTTATGTATATTCGTTTGGGAGATCAAGATTAGGTTGTAGATGAGAGTCACAATTAAAAGTTTCTCCATATCTGGAAAGGAATATTGAGATTGAGGTAAATTAGTTAGGTTGAATAAATTTTTAGTCTGTTGTTATGAACTTTTGTTATTTTGTTCTTTATTTTAATATTTGAGTTTACTCCTGACGTAGATATGATTTCGTATGGGCCTGACCAAAGGGGAAGTAATTTTTTATTTGTATTTTTGGGATTGCTTTCATTTTTGAGTAAAACTAGGTTTCATATTTGAAAATCGACAGGGTTTTGTTTTTTATCGTATTGTAGTTTTGAGGATTCTTTACTCTTGAGCAGTTTGTCTCTTGCTATCTTATGGCAGTGTTGAAGTCTTGATTTAAGTTCATTGGCTAAAGGTCGTAATTGTAACAAATTTCAGGATTTTTTGTTTCGCTAGAAGGAAGTTCAACCTGTCTACCATACATGAGTTCGAACGGAGTAAATGACGTTGAAGTATTCGGGGTCGTGTTATGGACGAAAACGGCATATTTTATCCAGCAATCATCTTGAGATTTGTTGATAAAACAACGAAGATACTCAACGAAGTTTCTGTGACTTCTTTCGCAAGAACCATTTGATTGTGGTCGGTATGCAGTAGTTTGGAGTTTATTAATTTTAAGAAGCTTACATACATTTTTGAATATTTCACTAAGGAAATTTTGGCCTTGATCTGACAACACGTATTTGGATGTGCCATATCGAAATATTATTTCCTTGACGAATGCCTCGGCGATTGTGTTCGCCTCTTGGTTGGGTATTGGTATAGCATCGGTGTATTTCGTGAGGTCGTCAATGAATGTTAGGAGGTATCTGTTTTTATTGTTGGTCATAGGATATGGACCAACGATATCGATGGAAATTTTTTCGAATGGTTCCTTAGCGGTTGATGTTATGACCATTGGTTCCATCGTGTACTTTGTTACCTTGTTTTTCCGACAGAGTTCGCAGTTTTTTATGAAGTTTTTTATATCTCGGAACATATTCTTCCATTTGTGATATAATTGAATCCGTTTGAAGGTTCTGTTGACACCACAGTGTCCACCTATAGGATTTGAGTGGAATTCCTTGAGAATGGTTTTTATATCGTTCTCTGATAGGTCTTGTTTTGCCGAAGGAAAAGTCGAAAAGTTAGTAGTTTTGGCTAAAGACGTTGAACCAGAATTGGAGTTTGTTTTTGAAGATGTTTGATGACTCGAAGATGAAGAATTAGAATTTATGGATGAAGGAAAGGCTTCTGGATCAATATTAGAAGATGTGGGACAAGAATTAGTAGCGTTTAAACAAGAATTGGTATTTAATGATTTGGAACTGGAATTGGAATAAGAAGATGTTGGAGACGAGTTTGTATTTATAGAATTTGTACAAGAATTAGAAATTGGTTTTGAACAAGAATTAGAAGTTGAAGATTTAGAAGACGAATTTGAATTTATTGATGATGGACAAGAATTAGTAATTGGCAATGAAGACAAATTTGTACCTGTTGGTGATGATGAACAATAATTAGGAACTGACGATGATGTAGGAAAAGAATTGGTACTTGCAGACGATATAGGAGATGATGAAGATGACGAATTTTGAGAAGAAGTAGAAGAGGATTTTGTAACAGATCGAAGTCATTTTCGCAATTCTGCTAAGACAGTCAGCGTTTGTATTTTGATCACCTTTTTTATGAATGATTTCATATTCAAACTCTTCGAGCTGTAGACGATATCTCATCATTCTGGAATTTATATATTTACAGTTGTGAATATAAACTAGAGGTTTGTTAGTTGAAATTTTCTACCATACAGATAAGGTCTGAAATGTTTGACTGACCAAACAATAGCTAAAAGTTCCTTATCAGTAGTAGAATAATTTTTTTCGCTTTTATTAAGAGTTCGTGATGCAAAAGATATAGGAAGGTCGTTACCAATTTTACCTTGCGAAAGGACACTACCAATAGCTACATCGCTAGCATCCGTTGTTAAGATAAAGTTTTTGGTGAAATCAGGATATTGAAGAAGGGGTGGATTAATTAGTCTTTCTTTTAATCCATGAAAGGAATTTGAACAAAGAGGAGTCCAGTCAAAACGAACATCCTTGCGTAAAAGATTAGTAAGGGTTTGGAAATTTTTGCAAAATCTTTTATGAAACGGCGATAATATCAAGCGAGTCCCAGAAAGCTTTTTATTTCTTTGGGATTTTTGGGTTGAGCGAAATTCTTCACGCATTCGATTTTTTGCGGATCAGGTTTGATACCTGATTCATTTATCACGTGTCCTAGGTAAGTGAGTTCCGTTCGCAAAAACTGGCATTTTTCGGGTTGCAATTTAAGATTATGTATTTTGAGACGTTCAAAGATTTCTTTTAATTTCAAATTGTGTTCATCTAAGGTTTTACCATAGACCACGATGTCATCCATGTAAACGAAAGTTTTTATACCTTGAAGATCAGTCAATACATTATTCATTAACCGTTGGAAGGTGGCTGGGGCACCTTTTAATCCATAAGGCATTCTAATGAATTCGTAATGACCAAAAGGTGAAGAGAAAGCGGTCTTCTCTCTATCTTCCGGTCTAACTTGGATTTGATGGAATCCACTGGCGAGATCTAAAGTTTTATATTTATTTCGCATATTTCGCATGAGTAGTATAATTATGACCATAAGTATGGCGGAAAAAATTGTAAGAAGGAACACGACTATCATATTATTACTTCCGTGATCGACTTTTGGATATATGATCTGGGAATTTTTTATATTTTCTATATCTTTACTGATGGAGCTAAGTTCATAAATTTGACTATGTATATTAAAAGATTTTGTCACGTAGCTGGGAGTTTTCTCAAATTGTGGTAGTGTTATGTTAAACGAAAGGTTAGGATTTGATGAAATAAAATTGAGATTAGTTATTGTTTCGAAATTTGTTTTGGAGTTTAAAGATTGGTATCTTGTATTTGCTATACAGTTCGGTTGGATCTTAAGAATACCAGTTGCATTTGATTTGATTTGAGAGTTAAGGTTTTGGCATTTAATCATAAGGTTTTCTGGATTTGGGGAAACGAAGATCCAAGAGTTGGAGTCTGCTAGCTGAAGGAAAATTGGGTGATGTATTTGCATTACTTGAATATTGCAATTACTGATTTCACTTGGCAGAATAGAAAGTAAATTCAGTTCGCAGGCATTGCTTGAAGATGTGAATATGATTGGCGCGTTTCTCTCGCAAAGATAATTATTTTTTGTAGTTGTTTGACATCTGTCTAAGTCATGTTTATCAAAGAGGAAATACGATTGTTTTTCTGAGTCTACGATAAGAAAAGGTTTTTCGGGGATTATAATTGCATAGGTTTCGTTTTTGATGAGATTTGGTATGCTAGTCATTTTATAAACGTTATAGTTTTTTGAAGAAGAGGAATTCTTAATACAAAATTAATTTGGTTGTCAATATAGTAAACATGAGTTTCTAAGAGATTAAAGAGTGTGTCTATATATTGTTCTTGTAAAGGAAGTGGTAAGCGATTTTCTTCTGGAAGGAGTAATTGTATCTTTTTAATTTCTTCGGTGAGTTTAGAAGGGTCAATAAGGTATGGATGAAGTTTTCCATGAGCTGCGGAGTAAATAGCATCAAGGAGGTGATCTTTGGTTGAATAGTAATATTCTGATAAGGAGTTGAACATCGTAAAAAGTTCGTTTAGTTGAACAAAAGATTTTTTTTATTACGTTGTTACTATTTGAGTTTTTGCTCACTTGATTAATGATTTTACTGGTTTGTTCAATTTTTTCTTCTATCTTAATAATTTGGTCGTTTGTAAGGTTTAATTGATGGATGATATTTTTCGATATTGAAATTTGTTTTTCATATAATTGGGATTCGTAATATTGTTGTCGTTTAAGTTTGTTTATATGATGAGTAAAGGTTTTTACGTCTTCGTCATCGAGGGTACCAAATAGTTGCTTGGATATAGAACCAATAGCATTTATTAATACTCTCTTTTGCAGTCTAGGTTTTATAGTGGTTCCTAAGTATTTATTAATAATTTGGTCTTGTGATTTTATTCGATCAAGTACCATAGCAGAAAGGGTAGGAAGAGATTCGCATTGGGATAGGTATTCGTGAGGGGAAAGAAGTTGTTTGCATGAAGATAGAATTTTGTCATAGGTCAGTAAGATAGAATTATATTGTAAGTTAAGTTCGGTAAGGTAAGTATAAATGACTAAGTTCCATTGATTAGAAAAAAGCTTAAGATTACCAACGTATTCGTAGTACAGCCCTGTTTTGTTTTGCAAGTCGATGATTTCATATAGTTGCTCGTTGTTATGTATATTCGTTTGGGAGATCAAGATTAGGTTGTAGATGAGAGTCACAATTAAAAGTTTCTCCATTTCTGGAAAGGAATATTGAGATTGAGGTAAATTAGTTAGGTTGAATAAATTTTTAGTCTGTTGTTATGAACTTTTGTTATTTTGTTCTTTATTTTAATATTTGAGTTTACTCCTGACGTAGATATGATTTCGTATGGGCCTGACCAAAGGGGAAGTAATTTTTTATTTGTATTTTTGGGATTGCTTTCATTTTTGAGTAAAACTAGGTTTCCTATTTGAAAATCGACAGGGTTTTGTTTTTTATCCTATTGTAGTTTTCAGGCTTCTTTACTCTTGAGCAGTTTGTCTCTTGCTATATTATGGCAGTGTTGAAGTCTTGATTTAAGTTCATTGGCATAAAGGTCGTAATTGTAACAAATTTCAGGATTTTTTGTTACGCTAGAAGGAAGTTCAACCTGTCTACCATACATGAGTTCGAACGGAGTAAATGACGTTGAAGTATTCGGGGTCGTGTTATGGACGAAAACGGCATATTTTATCCAGCAATCATCTTGAGATTTGTTGATAAAACAACGAAGATACTCAACGAAGTTTCTGTGACTTCTTTCGCAAGAACCATTTGATTGTGGTCGGTATGCAGTAGTTTGGAGTTTATTAATTTTAAGAAGCTTACATACATTTTTGAATACTTCACTAAGGAAATTTTGGGCTTGATCTGACAACACATATTTGGATGTGCCATATCGAAATATTATTTCCTTGACGAATGCCTCGGCGATTGTGTTCGCCTCTTGGTTGGGTATTGGTATAGCATCGGTGTATTTCGTGAGGTCGTCAATGAATGTTAGGAGGTATCTGTTTTTATTGTTGGTCATAGGATATGGACCAACGATATCGATGGAAATTTTTTCGAATGGTTCCTTAGCGGTTGATGTTATGACCATTGGTTCCATCGTGTACTTTGTTACCTTGTTTTTCCGACAGAGTTCGCAGTTTTTTATGAAGTTTTTTATATCTCGGAACATATTCTTCCATTTGTGATATAATTGAATCCGTTTGAAGGTTCTGTTGACACCACAGTGTCCACCTATAGGATTTGAGTGGAATTCCTTGAGAATGGTTTTTATATCGTTCTCTGATAGGTCTTGTTTTGCCGAAGGAAAAGTCGAAAAGTTAGTAGTTTTGGCTAAAGACGTTGAACCAGAATTGGAGTTTGTTTTTGAAGATGTTTGATGACTCGAAGATGAAGAATTAGAATTTATGGATGAAGGAAAGGCTTCTGGATCAATATTAGAAGATGTGGGACAAGAATTAGTAGCGTTTAAACAAGAATTGGTATTTAATGATTTGGAACTGGAATTGGAATAAGAAGATGTTGGAGACGAGTTTGTATTTATAGAATTTGTACAAGAATTAGAAATTGGTTTTGAACAAGAATTAGAAGTTGAAGATTTAGAAGACGAATTTGAATTTATTGATGATGGACAAGAATTAGTAATTGGCAATGAAGACAAATTTGTACCTGTTGGTGATGATGAACAATAATTAGGAACTGACGATGATGTAGGAAAAGAATTGGTACTTGCAGACGATATAGGAGATGATGAAGATGACGAATTTTGAGAAGAAGTAGAAGAGGATTTTGTAACAGATCGAAGTCATTTTCGCAATTCTGCTAAGACAGTCAGCGTTTGTATTTTGATCACCTTTTTTATGAATGATTTCATATTCAAACTCTTCGAGCTGTAGACGATATCTCATCATTCTGGAATTTATATATTTACAGTTGTGAATATAAACTAGAGGTTTATGATCAGTGTATAGTTGAAATTTTCTACCATACAGATAAGGTCTGAAATGTTTGACTGACCAAACAATAGCTAAAAGTTCCTTATCAGTAGTAGAATAATTTTTTTCGCTTTTATTAAGAGTTCGTGATGCATAAGATATACGAAGGTCGTTACCAATTTCACCTTGCGAAATGACACTACCAATAGCTACATCGCTAGCATCCGTTGTTAAGATAAAGTTTTTGGTGAAATCAGGATATTGAAGAAGGGGTGGATTAATTAGTCTTTCTTTTAATCCATGAAAGGAATTTGAACAAAGAGGAGTCCAGTCAAAACGAACATCCTTGCGTAAAAGATTAGTAAGGGGTTTGGAAATTTTTGCAAAATCTTTTATGAAACGGCGATAATATCCAGCGAGTCCCAGAAAGCTTTTTATTTCTTTGGGATTTTTGGGTTGAGCGAAATTCTTCACGCATTCGATTTTTTGCGGATCAGGTTTGATACCTGATTCATTTATCACGTGTCCTAGGTAAGTGAGTTCCGTTCGCAAAAACTGGCATTTTTCGGGTTGCAATTTAAGATTATGTATTTTGAGACGTTCAAAGATTTCTTTTAATTTCAAATTGTGTTCATCTAAGGTTTTACCATAGACCACGATGTCATCCATGTAAACGAAAGTTTTTATACCTTGAAGACCAGTCAATACATTATTCATTAACCGTTGGAAGGTGGCTGGGGCACCTTTTAATCCATAAGGCATTCTAATGAATTCGTAATGACCAAAAGGTGAAGAGAAAGCGGTCTTCGCTCTATCTTCCGGTCTAACTTGGATTTGATGGAATCCACTGGCGAGATCTAAAGTTTTATATTTATTTCGCATATTTCGCATGAGTAGTATAATTATGACCATAAGTATGGCGGAAAAAATTGTAAGAAGGAACACGACTATCATATTATTACTTCCGTGATCGACTTTTGGATATATGATCTGGGATTTTTTTATATTTTCTATATCTTTACTGATGGAGCTAAGTTCATCAATTTGACTATGTATATTAAAAGATTTTGTCACGTAGCTGGGAGTTTTCTCAAATTGTGGTAGTGTTATGTTAAACGAAAGGTTAGGATTTGATGAAATAAAATTGAGATTAGTTATTGTTTCGAAATTTGTTTTGGAGTTTAAAGATTGGTATCTTGTATTTGCTATACAGTTCGGTTGGATCTTAAGAATACCAGTTGCATTTAATTTGATTTGAGAGTTAAGGTTTTGGCATTTAATCATAAGGTTTTCTGGATTTGGGGAAACGAAAATCCAAGAGTTGGAGTCTGCTAGCTGAAGGAAAATTGGGTGATGTATTTGCATTACTTGAATATTGCAATTACTGATTTCACTTGGCAGAATAGAAAGTAAATTCAATTCGCAGGCATTGCTTGAAGATGTGAATATGATTGGCGCGTCTCTCTCGCAAAGATAATTATTTTTTGTAGTTGTTTGACATCTGTCTAAGTCAAGTTTATCAAAGAGGAAATACGATTGTTTTTCTGAGTCTACGATAAGAAAAGGTTTTTCGGGGATTATAATTGCATAGGTTTCGTTTTTGATGAGATTTGGTATGCTAGTCATTTTATAAGCGTTATAGTTTTTTGAAGAAGTAAGAGGAATTCTTAATACAAAATTAATTTGATTGTCAATATAGTAAACATGAGTTTCTAAGAGATTAAAGAGTGTGTCTATATATTGCTCTTGTAAAGGAAGTGGTAAGCGATTTTCTTCTGGAAGGAGTAATTGTATCTTTTTAATTTCTTCGGTGAGTTTAGAAGGGTCAATAAGGTATGGATGAAGTTTTCCATGAGCTGCGGAGTAAATAGCATCAAGGAGGTGATCTTTAGTTGAATAGTAATATTCTAATAAGGAGTTGAACATCGTAAAAAGTTCGTTTAGTTGAAGAAAGGATTTATTTATTACATTGTTACTATTTGAGTTTTTGCTCACTTGATTAATGATTTTACTGGTTTCTTCAATTTTTTCGTCTATCTTAATAATTTGGTCGTTTGTAAGGTTTAATTGATGGATGATATTTTTCGATATTGAAATTTGTTTTTCATGTAATTGGGATTCGTAATATTGTTGTTGTTTAAGTTTGTTTATATGATGAGTAAAGGTTTTTGCGTCTTCGTCATCGAGGGTACCAAATAGTTGCTTGGATATAGAACCAATAGCATTTATTAATACTCTCTTTTGCAGTCTAGGTTTTATAGTGGCTCCTAAGTATTTATTAATAATTTGGTCTTGTGATTTTATTCGATCAAGTACCATAGCAGAAAGGGTAGGAAGAGATTCGCATTGGGATAGGTATTCGTGAGGGGAAAGAAGTTGTTTGCATGAAGATAGAATTTTGTCATAGGTCAGTAAGATAGAATTATATTGTAAGTTAAGTTCGGTAAGGTTAGTATAAATGACTAAGTTCCATTGATTAGAAAAAAGCTTAAGATTACCAACGTATTCGTAGTACAGCCCTGTTTGGTTTTGCAAGTCGATGATTTCATATAGTTGCTCTTTGTTATGTATATTCGTTTGGGAGATCAAGATTAGGTTGTAGATGAGAGTCACAATTAAAAGTTTCTCCATTTCTGGAAAGGAATATTGAGATTGAGGTAAATTAGTTAGGTTGAATAAATTTTTAGTCTGTTGTTATGAACTTTTGTTATTTTGTGCTTTATTTTAATATTTGAGTTTACTCCTGACGTAGATATGATTTCGTATGGGCCTGACGAAAGGGGAAGTAATTTTTTATTTGTATTTTTGGGATTGCTTTCATTTTTGAGTAAAACTAGGTTTCCTATTTGAAAATCGACAGGGTTTTGTTTTTTATCGTATTGTAGTTTTGAGGATTCTTTACTCTTGAGCAGTTTGTCTCTTGCTATCTTATGGCAGTGTTGAAGTCTTGATTTAAGTTCATTGGCATAAAGGTCCTAATTGTAACAAATTTCAGGATTTTTTGTTACGCTAGAAGGAAGTTCAACCTGTCTACCATACATGAGTTCGAACGGAGTAAATGACGTTGAAGTATTCGGGGTCATGTTATGGACGAAAACGGCATATTTTATCCAGCAATCATCTTGAGATTTGTTGATAAAACAACGAAGATACTCAACGAAGTTTCTGTGACTTCTTTCGCAAGAACCATTTGATTGTGGTCGGTATGCAGTAGTTTGGAGTTTATTAATTTTAAGAAGCTTACATACATTTTTGAATATTTCACTAAGGAAATTTTGGCCTTGATCTGACAACACTTATTTGGATGTGCCATATCGAAATATTATTTCCTTGACGAATGCCTCGGCGATTGTGTTCGCCTCTTGGTTGGGTATTGGTATAGCATCGGTGTATTTCGTGAGGTCGTCAATGAATGTTAGGAGGTATCTGTTTTTATTGTTGGTCATAGGATATGGACCAACGATATCGATGGAAATTTTTTCGAATGGTTCCTTAGCGGTTGATGTTATGACCATTGGTTCCATCGTGTACTTTGTTACCTTGTTTTTCCGACAGAGTTCGCAGTTTTTTATGAAGTTTTTTATATCTCGGAACATATTCTTCCATTTGTGATATAATTGAATCCGTTTGAAGGTTCTGTTGACACCACAGTGTCCACCTATAGGATTTGAGTGGAATTCCTTGAGAATGGTTTTTATATCGTTCTCTGATAGGTCTTGTTTTGCCGAAGGAAAAGTCGAAAAGTTAGTAGTTTTGGCTAAAGACGTTGAACCAGAATTGGAGTTTGTTTTTGAAGATGTTTGATGACTCGAAGATGAAGAATTAGAATTTATGGATGAAGGAAAGGCTTCTGGATCAATATTAGAAGATGTGGGACAAGAATTAGTAGCGTTTAAACAAGAATTGGTATTTAATGATTTGGAACTGGAATTGGAATAAGAAGATGTTGGAGACGAGTTTGTATTTATAGAATTTGTACAAGAATTAGAAATTGGTTTTGAACAAGAATTAGAAGTTGAAGATTTAGAAGACGAATTTGAATTTATTGATGATGGACAAGAATTAGTAATTGGCAATGAAGACAAATTTGTACCTGTTGGTGATGATGAACAATAATTAGGAACTGACGATGATGTAGGAAAAGAATTGGTACTTGCAGACGATATAGGAGATGATGAAGATGACGAATTTTGAGAAGAAGTAGAAGAGGATTTTGTAACAGATCGAAGTCATTTTCGCAATTCTGCTAAGACAGTCAGCGTTTGTATTTTGATCACCTTTTTTATGAATGATTTCATATTCAAACTCTTCGAGCTGTAGACGATATCTCATCATTCTGGAATTTATATATTTACAGTTGTGAATATAAACTAGAGGTTTATGATCAGTGTATAGTTGAAATTTTCTACCATACAGATAAGGTCTGAAATGTTTGACTGACCAAACAATAGCTAAAAGTTCCTTATCAGTAGTAGAATAATTTTTTTCGCTTTTATTAAGAGTTCGTGATGCATAAGATATACGAAGGTCGTTACCAATTTCACCTTGCGAAATGACACTACCAATAGCTACATCGCTAGCATCCGTTGTTAAGATAAAGTTTTTGGTGAAATCAGGATATTGAAGAAGGGGTGGATTAATTAGTCTTTCTTTTAATCCATGAAAGGAATTTGAACAAAGAGGAGTCCAGTCAAAACGAACATCCTTGCGTAAAAGATTAGTAAGGGGTTTGGAAATTTTTGCAAAATCTTTTATGAAACGGCGATAATATCCAGCGAGTCCCAGAAAGCTTTTTATTTCTTTGGGATTTTTGGGTTGAGCGAAATTCTTCACGCATTCGATTTTTTGCGGATCAGGTTTGATACCTGATTCATTTATCACGTGTCCTAGGTAAGTGAGTTCCGTTCGCAAAAACTGGCATTTTTCGGGTTGCAATTTAAGATTATGTATTTTGAGACGTTCAAAGATTTCTTTTAATTTCAAATTGTGTTCATCTAAGGTTTTACCATAGACCACGATGTCATCCATGTAAACGAAAGTTTTTATACCTTGAAGACCAGTCAATACATTATTCATTAACCGTTGGAAGGTGGCTGGGGCACCTTTTAATCCATAAGGCATTCTAATGAATTCGTAATGACCAAAAGGTGAAGAGAAAGCGGTCTTCGCTCTATCTTCCGGTCTAACTTGGATTTGATGGAATCCACTGGCGAGATCTAAAGTTTTATATTTATTTCGCATATTTCGCATGAGTAGTATAATTATGACCATAAGTATGGCGGAAAAAATTGTAAGAAGGAACACGACTATCATATTATTACTTCCGTGATCGACTTTTGGATATATGATCTGGGATTTTTTTATATTTTCTATATCTTTACTGATGGAGCTAAGTTCATCAATTTGACTATGTATATTAAAAGATTTTGTCACGTAGCTGGGAGTTTTCTCAAATTGTGGTAGTGTTATGTTAAACGAAAGGTTAGGATTTGATGAAATAAAATTGAGATTAGTTATTGTTTCGAAATTTGTTTTGGAGTTTAAAGATTGGTATCTTGTATTTGCTATACAGTTCGGTTGGATCTTAAGAATACCAGTTGCATTTAATTTGATTTGAGAGTTAAGGTTTTGGCATTTAATCATAAGGTTTTCTGGATTTGGGGAAACGAAAATCCAAGAGTTGGAGTCTGCTAGCTGAAGGAAAATTGGGTGATGTATTTGCATTACTTGAATATTGCAATTACTGATTTCACTTGGCAGAATAGAAAGTAAATTCAATTCGCAGGCATTGCTTGAAGATGTGAATATGATTGGCGCGTCTCTCTCGCAAAGATAATTATTTTTTGTAGTTGTTTGACATCTGTCTAAGTCAAGTTTATCAAAGAGGAAATACGATTGTTTTTCTGAGTCTACGATAAGAAAAGGTTTTTCGGGGATTATAATTGCATAGGTTTCGTTTTTGATGAGATTTGGTATGCTAGTCATTTTATAAACGTTATAGTTTTTTGAAGAAGTAAGAGGAATTCTTAATACAAAATTAATTTGATTGTCAATATAGTAAACATGAGTTTCTAAGAGATTAAAGAGTGTGTCTATATATTGCTCTTGTAAAGGAAGTGGTAAGCGATTTTCTTCTGGAAGGAGTAATTGTATCTTTTTAATTTCTTCGGTGAGTTTAGAAGGGTCAATAAGGTATGGATGAAGTTTTCCATGAGCTGCGGAGTAAATAGCATCAAGGAGGTGATCTTTAGTTGAATAGTAATATTCTAATAAGGAGTTGAACATCGTAAAAAGTTCGTTTAGTTGAAGAAAGGATTTATTTATTACATTGTTACTATTTGAGTTTTTGCTCACTTGATTAATGATTTTACTGGTTTCTTCAATTTTTTCGTCTATCTTAATAATTTGGTCGTTTGTAAGGTTTAATTGATGGATGATATTTTTCGATATTGAAATTTGTTTTTCATGTAATTGGGATTCGTAATATTTTTGTTGTTTAAGTTTGTTTATATGATGAGTAAAGGTTTTTGCGTCTTCGTCATCGAGGGTACCAAATAGTTGCTTGGATATAGAACCAATAGCATTTATTAATACTCTCTTTTGCAGTCTAGGTTTTATAGTGGCTCCTAAGTATTTATTAATAATTTGGTCTTGTGATTTTATTCGATCAAGTACCATAGCAGAAAGGGTAGGAAGAGATTCGCATTGGGATAGGTATTCGTGAGGGGAAAGAAGTTGTTTGCATGAAGATAGAATTTTGTCATAGGTCAGTAAGATAGAATTATATTGTAAGTTAAGTTCGGTAAGGTTAGTATAAATGACTAAGTTCAATTGATTAGAAAAAAGCTTAAGATTACCAACGTATTCGTAGTACAGCCCTGTTTGGTTTTGCAAGTCGATGATTTCATATAGTTGCTCGTTGTTATGTATATTCGTTTGGGAGATCAAGATTAGGTTGTAGATGAGAGTCACAATTAAAAGTTTCTCCATTTCTGGAAAGGAATATTGAGATTGAGGTAAATTAGTTAGGTTGAATAAATTTTTAGTCTGTTGTTATGAACTTTTGTTATTTTGTGCTTTATTTTAATATTTGAGTTTACTCCTGACGTAGATATGATTTCGTATGGGCCTGACGAAAGGGGAAGTAATTTTTTATTTGTATTTTTGGGATTGCTTTCATTTTTGAGTAAAACTAGGTTTCCTATTTGAAAATCGACAGGGTTTTGTTTTTTATCGTATTGTAGTTTTGAGGATTCTTTACTCTTGAGCAGTTTGTCTCTTGCTATCTTATGGCAGTGTTGAAGTCTTGATTTAAGTTCATTGGCATAAAGGTCCTAATTGTAACAAATTTCAGGATTTTTTGTTACGCTAGAAGGAAGTTCAACCTGTCTACCATACATGAGTTCGAACGGAGTAAATGACGTTGAAGTATTCGGGGTCATGTTATGGACGAAAACGGCATATTTTATCCAGCAATCATCTTGAGATTTGTTGATAAAACAACGAAGATACTCAACGAAGTTTCTGTGACTTCTTTCGCAAGAACCATTTGATTGTGGTCGGTATGCAGTAGTTTGGAGTTTATTAATTTTAAGAAGCTTACATACATTTTTGAATATTTCACTAAGGAAATTTTGGCCTTGATCTGACAACACTTATTTGGATGTGCCATATCGAAATATTATTTCCTTGACGAATGCCTCGGCGATTGTGTTCGCCTCTTGGTTGGGTATTGGTATAGCATCGGTGTATTTCGTGAGGTCGTCAATGAATGTTAGGAGGTATCTGTTTTTATTGTTGGTCATAGGATATGGACCAACGATATCGATGGAAATTTTTTCGAATGGTTCCTTAGCGGTTGATGTTATGACCATTGGTTCCATCGTGTACTTTGTTACCTTGTTTTTCCGACAGAGTTCGCAGTTTTTTATGAAGTTTTTTATATCTCGGAACATATTCTTCCATTTGTGATATAATTGAATCCGTTTGAAGGTTCTGTTGACACCACAGTGTCCACCTATAGGATTTGAGTGGAATTCCTTGAGAATGGTTTTTATATCGTTCTCTGATAGGTCTTGTTTTGCCGAAGGAAAAGTCGAAAAGTTAGTAGTTTTGGCTAAAGACGTTGAACCAGAATTGGAGTTTGTTTTTGAAGATGTTTGATGACTCGAAGATGAAGAATTAGAATTTATGGATGAAGGAAAGGCTTCTGGATCAATATTAGAAGATGTGGGACAAGAATTAGTAGCGTTTAAACAAGAATTGGTATTTAATGATTTGGAACTGGAATTGGAATAAGAAGATGTTGGAGACGAGTTTGTATTTATAGAATTTGTACAAGAATTAGAAATTGGTTTTGAACAAGAATTAGAAGTTGAAGATTTAGAAGACGAATTTGAATTTATTGATGATGGACAAGAATTAGTAATTGGCAATGAAGACAAATTTGTACCTGTTGGTGATGATGAACAATAATTAGGAACTGACGATGATGTAGGAAAAGAATTGGTACTTGCAGACGATATAGGAGATGATGAAGATGACGAATTTTGAGAAGAAGTAGAAGAGGATTTTGTAACAGATCGAAGTCATTTTCGCAATTCTGCTAAGACAGTCAGCGTTTGTATTTTGATCACCTTTTTTATGAATGATTTCATATTCAAACTCTTCGAGCTGTAGACGATATCTCATCATTCTGGAATTTATATATTTACAGTTGTGAATATAAACTAGAGGTTTATGATCAGTGTATAGTTGAAATTTTCTACCATACAGATAAGGTCTGAAATGTTTGACTGACCAAACAATAGCTAAAAGTTCCTTATCAGTAGTAGAATAATTTTTTTCGCTTTTATTAAGAGTTCGTGATGCATAAGATATACGAAGGTCGTTACCAATTTCACCTTGCGAAATGACACTACCAATAGCTACATCGCTAGCATCCGTTGTTAAGATAAAGTTTTTGGTGAAATCAGGATATTGAAGAAGGGGTGGATTAATTAGTCTTTCTTTTAATCCATGAAAGGAATTTGAACAAAGAGGAGTCCAGTCAAAACGAACATCCTTGCGTAAAAGATTAGTAAGGGGTTTGGAAATTTTTGCAAAATCTTTTATGAAACGGCGATAATATCCAGCGAGTCCCAGAAAGCTTTTTATTTCTTTGGGATTTTTGGGTTGAGCGAAATTCTTCACGCATTCGATTTTTTGCGGATCAGGTTTGATACCTGATTCATTTATCACGTGTCCTAGGTAAGTGAGTTCCGTTCGCAAAAACTGGCATTTTTCGGGTTGCAATTTAAGATTATGTATTTTGAGACGTTCAAAGATTTCTTTTAATTTCAAATTGTGTTCATCTAAGGTTTTACCATAGACCACGATGTCATCCATGTAAACGAAAGTTTTTATACCTTGAAGACCAGTCAATACATTATTCATTAACCGTTGGAAGGTGGCTGGGGCACCTTTTAATCCATAAGGCATTCTAATGAATTCGTAATGACCAAAAGGTGAAGAGAAAGCGGTCTTCGCTCTATCTTCCGGTCTAACTTGGATTTGATGGAATCCACTGGCGAGATCTAAAGTTTTATATTTATTTCGCATATTTCGCATGAGTAGTATAATTATGACCATAAGTATGGCGGAAAAAATTGTAAGAAGGAACACGACTATCATATTATTACTTCCGTGATCGACTTTTGGATATATGATCTGGGATTTTTTTATATTTTCTATATCTTTACTGATGGAGCTAAGTTCATCAATTTGACTATGTATATTAAAAGATTTTGTCACGTAGCTGGGAGTTTTCTCAAATTGTGGTAGTGTTATGTTAAACGAAAGGTTAGGATTTGATGAAATAAAATTGAGATTAGTTATTGTTTCGAAATTTGTTTTGGAGTTTAAAGATTGGTATCTTGTATTTGCTATACAGTTCGGTTGGATCTTAAGAATACCAGTTGCATTTAATTTGATTTGAGAGTTAAGGTTTTGGCATTTAATCATAAGGTTTTCTGGATTTGGGGAAACGAAAATCCAAGAGTTGGAGTCTGCTAGCTGAAGGAAAATTGGGTGATGTATTTGCATTACTTGAATATTGCAATTACTGATTTCACTTGGCAGAATAGAAAGTAAATTCAATTCGCAGGCATTGCTTGAAGATGTGAATATGATTGGCGCGTCTCTCTCGCAAAGATAATTATTTTTTGTAGTTGTTTGACATCTGTCTAAGTCAAGTTTATCAAAGAGGAAATACGATTGTTTTTCTGAGTCTACGATAAGAAAAGGTTTTTCGGGGATTATAATTGCATAGGTTTCGTTTTTGATGAGATTTGGTATGCTAGTCATTTTATAAACGTTATAGTTTTTTGAAGAAGTAAGAGGAATTCTTAATACAAAATTAATTTGATTGTCAATATAGTAAACATGAGTTTCTAAGAGATTAAAGAGTGTGTCTATATATTGCTCTTGTAAAGGAAGTGGTAAGCGATTTTCTTCTGGAAGGAGTAATTGTATCTTTTTAATTTCTTCGGTGAGTTTAGAAGGGTCAATAAGGTATGGATGAAGTTTTCCATGAGCTGCGGAGTAAATAGCATCAAGGAGGTGATCTTTAGTTGAATAGTAATATTCTAATAAGGAGTTGAACATCGTAAAAAGTTCGTTTAGTTGAAGAAAGGATTTATTTATTACATTGTTACTATTTGAGTTTTTGCTCACTTGATTAATGATTTTACTGGTTTCTTCAATTTTTTCGTCTATCTTAATAATTTGGTCGTTTGTAAGGTTTAATTGATGGATGATATTTTTCGATATTGAAATTTGTTTTTCATGTAATTGGGATTCGTAATATTGTTGTTGTTTAAGTTTGTTTATATGATGAGTAAAGGTTTTTGCGTCTTCGTCATCGAGGGTACCAAATAGTTGCTTGGATATAGAACCAATAGCATTTATTAATACTCTCTTTTGCAGTCTAGGTTTTATAGTGGCTCCTAAGTATTTATTAATAATTTGGTCTTGTGATTTTATTCGATCAAGTACCATAGCAGAAAGGGTAGGAAGAGATTCGCATTGGGATAGGTATTCGTGAGGGGAAAGAAGTTGTTTGCATGAAGATAGAATTTTGTCATAGGTCAGTAAGATAGAATTATATTGTAAGTTAAGTTCGGTAAGGTTAGTATAAATGACTAAGTTCCATTGATTAGAAAAAAGCTTAAGATTACCAACGTATTCGTAGTACAGCCCTGTTTGGTTTTGCAAGTCGATGATTTCATATAGTTGCTCGTTGTTATGTATATTCGTTTGGGAGATCAAGATTAGGTTGTAGATGAGAGTCACAATTAAAAGTTTCTCCATTTCTGGAAAGGAATATTGAGATTGAGGTAAATTAGTTAGGTTGAATAAATTTTTAGTCTGTTGTTATGAACTTTTGTTATTTTGTGCTTTATTTTAATATTTGAGTTTACTCCTGACGTAGATATGATTTCGTATGGGCCTGACGAAAGGGGAAGTAATTTTTTATTTGTATTTTTGGGATTGCTTTCATTTTTGAGTAAAACTAGGTTTCCTATTTGAAAATCGACAGGGTTTTGTTTTTTATCGTATTGTAGTTTTGAGGATTCTTTACTCTTGAGCAGTTTGTCTCTTGCTATCTTATGGCAGTGTTGAAGTCTTGATTTAAGTTCATTGGCATAAAGGTCCTAATTGTAACAAATTTCAGGATTTTTTGTTACGCTAGAAGGAAGTTCAACCTGTCTACCATACATGAGTTCGAACGGAGTAAATGACGTTGAAGTATTCGGGGTCATGTTATGGACGAAAACGGCATATTTTATCCAGCAATCATCTTGAGATTTGTTGATAAAACAACGAAGATACTCAACGAAGTTTCTGTGACTTCTTTCGCAAGAACCATTTGATTGTGGTCGGTATGCAGTAGTTTGGAGTTTATTAATTTTAAGAAGCTTACATACATTTTGGAATATTTCACTAAGGAAATTTTGGCCTTGATCTGACAACACTTATTTGGATGTGCCATATCGAAATATTATTTCCTTGACGAATGCCTCGGCGATTGTGTTCGCCTCTTGGTTGGGTATTGGTATAGCATCGGTGTATTTCGTGAGGTCGTCAATGAATGTTAGGAGGTATCTGTTTTTATTGTTGGTCATAGGATATGGACCAACGATATCGATGGAAATTTTTTCGAATGGTTCCTTAGCGGTTGATGTTATGACCATTGGTTCCATCGTGTACTTTGTTACCTTGTTTTTCCGACAGAGTTCGCAGTTTTTTATGAAGTTTTTTATATCTCGGAACATATTCTTCCATTTGTGATATAATTGAATCCGTTTGAAGGTTCTGTTGACACCACAGTGTCCACCTATAGGATTTGAGTGGAATTCCTTGAGAATGGTTTTTATATCGTTCTCTGATAGGTCTTGTTTTGCCGAAGTAAAAGTCGAAAAGTTAGTAGTTTTGGCTAAAGACGTTGAACAAGAATTGGAGTTTGTTTTTGAAGATGTTTGAGGACTCGAAGATGAAGAATTAGAATTTATGGATGAAGGAAAGGCTTCTGGATCAATATTAGAAGATGTGGGACAAGAATTAGTAGCGTTTAAACAAGAATTGGTATTTAATGATTTGGAACTGGAATTGGAATAAGAAGATGTTGGAGACGAGTTTGTATTTATAGAATTTGTACAAGAATTTGAAATTGGTTTTGAACAAGAATTAGAAGTTGAAGATTTAGAAGACGAATTTGAATTTATTGATGATGGACAAGAATTAGTAATTGGCGATGAAGACAAATTTGTACCTGTTGGTGATGATGAACAATAATTAGGAACTGACGATGTAGGAAAAGAATTGGTACTTGCAGACGATATAGGAGATGATGAAGATGACGAATTTTGAGAAGAAGTAGAAGAGGATTTTGTAAAAGATCGAAGAGTCATTTTCGCAATTCTGCTAAGACAGTCAGCGTTTGTATTTTGATCACCTTTTTTATGAATGATTTCATATTCAAACTCTTCGAGCTGTAGACGATATCTCATCATTCTGGAATTTATATCTTTACAGTTGTGAATATAAACTAGAGGTTTATGATCAGTGTATAGTTGAAATTTTCTACCATACAGATAAGGTCTGAAAAGTTTGACTGACCAAACAATAGCTAAAAGTTCCTTATCAGTAGTAGAATAATTTTTTTCGCTTTTATTAAGAGTTCGTGATGCATAAGATATAGGAAGGTCGTTACCAATTTCACCTTGCGAAAGGACACTACCAATAGCTACATCGCTAGCATCCGTTCTTAAGATAAAGTTTTTGGTGAAATCAGGATATTGAAGAAGGGGTGGATTAATTAGTCTTTCTTTTAATCCATGAAAGGAATTTGAACAAAGAGGAGTCCAGTCAAAACGAACATCATTGCCTAAAAGATTAGTAAGGGGTTTGGAAATTTTTGCAAAATCTTTTATGAAACGGCGATAATATCCAGCGAGTCCCAGAAAGCTTTTCATTTCTTTGGGATTTTTGGGTTGAGCGAAATTCTTCACGCATTCGATTTTTGGCGGATCAGGTTTGATACCTGATTCATTTATCACGTGTCCTAGGTAAGTGAGTTCCGTTCGCAAAAACTGGCATTTTTCGGGTTGCAATTTAAGATTATGTATTTTGAGACTTTCAAAGATTTCTTTTAATTTCAAATTGTGTTCATCTAAGGTTTTACCATAGACCACGATGTCATCCATGTAAACGAAAGTTTTTATACCTTGAAGACGTCAATACATTATTCATTAACCGTTGGAAGGTGGCTGGGGCACCTTTTAATCCATAAGGCATTCTAATGAATTCGTAATGACCAAAAGGTGAAGAGAAAGCGGTCTTCTCTCTATCTTCCGGTCTAACTTGGATTTGATGGAATCCACTGGCGAGATCTAAAGTAGAAAAAAATTTTGAACTTCCCAACTGATCTAGAATATCAGTTATGTTGGGTAATGGAAATTCATCACCGACAGTTTTGTCGTTGAGTTTGCGAAAATCGACGACGAGTCTCCATTTCTTATTACCATCTTTATCAGGTTTTTTAGGGACAACGATAAGAGGAAAATTCCACGGACTATTCGATGGCTGGATTATATTATCGTCCATCATCTCGTGGATTTGTTTGTCAACCTCTAATCTTTGTGCTTTCGGCAACCTGTAGGGTTTGATATAGGTAGGTGTTGCATCCGGGGTAAGGATTGGGTGTTGTACAGAATGAGTTAACTTATCCCCTTTTAGATAGAAGAGTTCGCTATACAAGATACACAGATTTAGTATCGATTCTTTTTCATTCTTCGACATGTGATCTGTCACGACTGACTCTTTTATAGCTTGGATTCTGTCATATGATTCGGGATAATTTTGAATTCGTAAAATGTTATAGTTGGAGACCTCATCGAATACAAGGTCTTCGGTATTAAATTCAATAGGAGATTCAGAAGAATTAACGACGGATATGTAGGAGATAGAACTATTGGCAGGAGTATATATAATCCATTAGAAAATTGTTGGGAGGGGCATATACTCTCCACATTTACTTCTTTAAGAACAGGGACTACGGTTTCGGATCTAGGTTGGATAGTGACTAAATTTGAAGGGATTAATTAATATTAGTACGAATCACGGAATCTGTAATTCCAGATAATGAGTGAATAATGTTTGAGTCGATGGATAGTTCTGGTTTTAATTTGTCTATTTTAATCAGACAAATTTCACTACCACCATCGATGAGAAATTTCGCAGGTTGAGGATTTAACAAGGTTTCGGATGAAATTTTTATTGAGTCTACTCTACTTATTTTATTATTTAAGTTTATTTGAAAGATGTGGTTTTCCGTGTGTTTATTTGTTGAGGAAGAGGGAATTGGATTAGTATTGTTTTGTTTTCTACTGTTGTTATACTCTCTTTGTCTGCATTCGTTTATATGATGTCCTAGATTCTTACAATAACTACAAGTAATTGTAACTTTTTTAACCTCACTCTTGAAGGAAGGAAGCTGTTCTTTGTTTTTCCTTGAGTAGCATTGTTCGATGGTATGTCCGGTTTTCTTGCAATAATTACATGAGATTAAATTTCTAGATTTAGAATGAAACGAGGTAGTAGGAGTTTGGGACAAATAACTGAATTCATTTTTCTCTTCTAGTACAGCAGTCTCTATAGCTTCAGTGAGAGATGTAAATCGCGAGGCTTTTATTATTAGTCCTATCTTGGGATTAAGACCCCTTTTAAAAGCCATTAGAGCAGTTTTACGGTTAAGGCTCAAAATTGTCTGCGAATGCTCTGAGCCTTCGCTAGCAACGCAAGCATCGATCAGATTTGCTAGCGTTTGTTCCAATCTATTGGAATAAGAACGCACCGTCTCGTTTGTTCTTTGTTTAGTATGAATAAGCTCTAATTGGAGTTGGGACAAGGATTTGGTTTCTAAAAATTGTTGAATTAATTTTTCTCTAAGGGATTCCCAAGTGGAAAATTCCGTATATTTTACTATATTGTACACCGGGCCAATTAGTTTTGTTTTTATTATAAGGAGTAGGATTGAGGTTTCGGATGCGGGGATGTCTTCTGCTATTAGATTACACGCATTTAAAAATTTATGTAGATGTGCCCTGTTCCCATCAAATTCGGGAATCAATTTAAGAGCAAAAGATCTATCTAATTTTGGGGCCATTTTGGATTCAGTTTCTACAATGGAATTGTCAGAGGAAGAGGAACCCTCGGTAGTACCAGTTTCAGAATCTTCTGAATCGGATGTTTCGACACTCTTATTTTCCGACATAAACTGATAATATTACAAAAACAATATCGGACATAAATTGATAATATTATAATAAAAAAAAACAACTCCTTCGGCAAAGAATGGCGAACCACAAGTCCGATATTCCCCAAAAAAGTTCTGAGAAGGTGGCACTGGTTTCTCACAGCATTGATACCGGTCACACACCAATCTTCGAGGGAGTGGAGATCCTTGCAACAGAAAAACATACATCTAAAGGTTACACACTACAGACACTGCATATAATTAACAACAAAAATAATATGAACCGCAAACAAGACACAAAAAATATATCTGCCGTTTACTGTTCATTAGTTTCTGACAGTAAATATCATAAAACGTAGACTAATCTTCGAATGAGAAGTGTTCAAAATCTGTTTTTTATATGTTTCAAACAAATTATTGTTTTTGTATATTAAAAACCTTAAAATTTAACGTTATGTAAGTTATATATTGTTCGTTTACTTGTATCAATATGTACAACATTATATCTCTTTTTAATTTTGTAAATAAAGACACCCCTGAAGAAAACGGCAACCACCGTCGAAACTTTGGGAAAATAAAATGAAAATTCTTTTCAGTTAATCATCATTACGACCAATAAAGCCGATGAGAATCACTTTTAAAAATTCTCCAAAGTCCAAATGTTTAATGGATTAACTCCAATAAGAGAAATGTTGATTAAGTTATTTTGGATGAGTGTGAGTCAAAGAATAATGTTTAATGCCATAGTATACCATATTATTTAAATGAATATATAATGTTTGTTAGAGAAGCACAACCTTTTTCATTGCGTAATGCGTAAAGTAGATATGCATCACTTTTAAAATTCATAATGTACCTACCTATTTACTTTCAGTAAAAACCAATTGCGAATTAAAAAAAAAAAAAACATTAAACAAAACGTATGTATAGAAAAAAACCTACTTGTGTAAAGTTTTTCTGTAATTAAGTTCACGACTGCATTCCTGGCAGCGGCGTATACAGGAGGGTCATGTAAATAAATAAAATTTCGCTAAAATTAAAGTTTGTCCACTTTTTAAGAAAGAACAAAGCATGGAAAATCGATTATAACGAAACACCGGATAACGAACAAATTCTCCAGTCCTGTCGAATCGGTTATAACCGATTTTGATTGGTCAAAATTGGTTTTAACGACTTCGGTTATATCGAAATATCGGTTATTGCGAACTAATCTCGAAGTCTCGGCCAATGTTTATACAAATTGTACTAACCAAATATCGGTTTTAACGATATCGCCTATAACAAATTATCGCTTATAGCGAAGAGTTTTAAATGAAAATTTTTAAAATCTATCGCATTTAATATGATTAATGATGGGGATTTCTCTCTTTCTGTTTTTTTTATAATCCAAATTCAGTTTCTGAGACGAACTGGAATATTTTAAATAAAGAAAGGTTAAAAATGTGTTACTTCAAAACGTAGAGTTTTTACGTTTAAAAAAACTCTGCAATAATCTAAACGCTCGAAGCTGGTGATTCCAATACAAATTTAGCAGCAGTTTTCTCTTTCGCCAGAGATCGGGATTAAATTGAAGAAGCCAGATTAAAAACAAAAAACATTAGATATAGTCAATATCCCGACGTAGATGATGGCATGCTCAGGTGGTTCAACGCACTAAGAAGCTTTAACACTGCACTAAGCGGACCAATTCTACAAACTAAGGCAGAAGAATTTGCAAAACATTTTGCAACATTCTTACTTACAGAAACTGAAATACAAATTCGTGTGAAAATTGAAGATGTACTTCAGGATGTTGAGATCGTTTGCTTTGTTGCCAGAAACTTTTGACTGATGATATGAAGAATTTTTGACCAAAATGGAGATGAAAATAGGGGAAAAGTTCATAAAAAAATGTCGATACGAAAAAATCACAACTTACTTTATAAACAAATAAGTTTTGTGTTCTTCCTTTCTCTCTCTCTCTCTGTGTGTTAATGTATGTAATGTTTAAAGCCAATGGTCTAGTTGCTATTGCTTCAGTGTATCTACTTCGTAGATTTATTTAGGGAGTAGTATAAAATGTAATATTTTTAAGAAGAAATGTAAAAACAATACAAGCGCATGTGCATACGTAGGTATTGATTTTGTTCTTTTTTTTGTGGAATCTGCTTTTAATTTTAATTTTGTTCTTTTGTGACCTTTAGTCCAAATTCTGCGCATAATTTGGACTAAAGGTCACAAAAGAACAAAATTAAATGTAATATGTAATAAAAAAAGTTTTTCTAAAATAAAAAAGTTTGTCCCCTTAAAAAAAAAAAATGGAAAATCAGTTATATTGAAAGACCGGATATAACTAACTAATTCTACAGTCCCACCTGATTCTTTCAACTTCTAAATTCTGAATCGGTATGAATCTTTGGCTGCAGCAATTTTTGTGTAAACATTTCTGTCAAACAACACGTTAACAAAAACATAAAAAATCTATTTTTGCACAGATTCGTTAAAAAAAAATACGACGTTAAATGCTTGAAAGTAATTCGACATTAAATGAAAATAAATATTTGGGAAAAAATTCTTCCTCAGCTACTTAACTACATTGATGCGTTTCCTTCGTGCACTTATTTTCATATTTTGCTGCAAAAACCTATAGAAAAAAATCAGAGGGTTGAGAAAATGGGTGAACAAATTTCATGTTACCAAACAGGTTTCATATATACGGTTTTTGTATATATATATATAGCTTCTTGAATTAAATTGTTCATATTTTTTCTATCTGATTATTTTTCACATATACAAAGGAGGATAGCCTTAATATATGTACAGTGCTACTTAAGCAACTTAGGAAAATTACCTTTAAGTTAAGCATATTAGACTGTTTTTTTTAATAAAATTTTATGTTTATGGATGTACATACATAAAAGTACTTTATTTTGTTAAATAATATCATTGCTTTATTTATTTATATGTTAAAGAAAAGTAAATATTTGTTTTTAACTACCACAATTTTTTGTTATTATTCTGTAGTTTCAGCTGTTTCGGCACACTATATTTTAATAAATTTTCCTTGAAAATGAAAATCCTCTAATGAATGTTGACTTAAGCAGGTTTAATTTTTTGTCAAGAAAAGTACTTAAGTATTTACTCTGAAACATTTATGCTACAAGTGGTTTTATTGGTATTTTCATAATCAATATGCTTCGGTATACTTCTTGTTGTTGTTAAGGTTACCAGGGGCCAATTTCGCAAGCGTGAAAGTTTTTCCGTACAAGAAAATTATCCACCCTCAAAATCTGGGTGAATAAATTTGCCTATCTTTTTTAATAGAGTTTCCGCATACCATCCTGGCTTAAGCCAACAGTACCTATCTTTGCATTGCAAAAGATTAGGCTCTATACTTTGCATTGCAAAAGATTAGGCTCTATACTTTTATCTAGATAAATATAAGAAAAAACAAAATAATTAGTTAAAAAAAGACTTTAAGAATAACAAAAAAATTAAATTTATAAAATAGTTCACGTCTAAATGATATTATTTTTAATAAAAAGTTTCCTTTTCTTTTAAATTGGTTTATTCGGTTTTCATTCTTCACCACACTTGGAAGATTATTAAAATAATTGATTCCATCAAAAAAATACTACGATGGGTACTGCTAAGCCGGCATCTCTCCGGTCGCAAGTCGTTGTTGTTTCTATAATTGTAAGTTTGAGCCTCAGACACTTCCAAGATTCCATAAGACACATAATCAGGTAGCATTCTCTTACGCATTTTAAATATAAACACCATAGCATCATAAGTCAGTTTCTGTTTAAATTCATCCAATTAAGGCACTCTAGCATAACACGAATCGGTGTGTATATGTTCAGCTTTAAGATGATTCTCATACCCTTATTCTGCAGTCTCTGTAGTCTTAATTTAACATCAGCGTTACAACCAGAGAGTAGAGTTGAACAATAATTAAAGTGCGGTAACAAAAGAGCATCATACAAAAGAATAGACGTCTCAAATGTCAGATGTTTCCGAATTCTACTCAACAAAAATGACTCGCGTGCTCTTTAAAGTTCAGTTTTTCATCTATTATTACTTCCAGATATTTTAAACATTGTACTGTATCGATTGAAACTTTATCAAGAAACACATTAATTTCATTATCTACTCTAAATTTCATACACTTAGTTTTATCTACATTAACCTTAGATTTGTTCATTTTTAACCAATTGTCAACACATTTAAAATCCTCATTCAGCTTTTGGAACATTATTTCGCTATTATCACCACAAATATAAATGAGGCTATCATCACCAAAAAGCTTTATACTGCAATGTTTTAAACACTTTGAAATCGTTTATATAAGTTAATGCAAACAATTGCAAAAATTGTGCAAATGATTTATGACTCGTTCTCACGATAATTTCGCTGACGCTGCGTCTGGAAACAAGACAACAACCAGAACAAATATGCATTCCAGCACGTAGCAGAGACTGCTGCAACACAACACTACCTGTGGGAACATCCGCAGCATAGAGGCATAAGTAGGTTAGATAGTTTTAAGAAAAACATTTTGTAGTCAGTTCAAAATTGAAAACGAAATAAAGAGGTTCAGCCTCCCAAAAATATTTTTTTAAAAACTAAAAGTAAAGTTTAGTTTAATTGGCGCCCGAACAGGGACCCAGGAATAATCTAAGTCGGCCTCTAAAATTCGCGATTGTTTTAATAAAATCCAGTTAACGCGGACTGACAACGCAAAGTATATACGCGGTTGTTATTATAAAATCCCGTTTACGCGGACTGACGACGTGAAATCAAAGTGTCGCGAAGAAAAAATTCCTGCGGTCCAACGCGTGTGTTGTGGTGAAAAGAGGCCCCGAAGTAGTCTCAAAGAAAATAACTTTTGGACAAAACGGAAGCTGCGTTAAGCGCTAGCCGCACCACCCACCCATTAGAATAAGTAATAAGGAAACGAAACATCAATGGAAACATCAATGGAACGTGTCTACTTATTAGTGTAAGAAACATTTATATTATTATATTAAGTATAGTACAATGTCAAAAGTGAAGCAACTAAAATTTATAAATTCAAGGTAAATTAAAGCAAAAAAGTTAATAAAAGCAATATTTAAGTGAGAATAGGATTTTAAGAAGTAGATTTAAAACAATTGAAGTTGAGACTGAAGTTGAAAAAAGGTAATTAAAAAAAAAAAAAAAAAAAAAAAAAAAACAATTTATAAATTCAAAGTAAAATAAAACAAAAAAGGTAATTTAAAAGAAATATTTAAGTGAGAATAGGATTTTAAGAAGTAGAATTAAAAAAATTAAAATTGAAAAAAAAATATATAATAATAGTAATTTAAACAAAATAAGAAAAATAAAAAAAACAATGATTACAAGATCAGGTGCAAGAGCGGACATTCAAGCAAGTCCTGCAAGTACAGGTGATGAACAGTTACCTCCTCAGGGTCCACCTCAAGGTAGTTTACCCCAAGGTAGTTTACACCAAGGTGGTCCACCGCAAGGTGGTCTTTCTCAAGGTCTACTTCAGATACAACCACAAGGTCAATTTCCTTTCATTAATAATACAAGACCCCCACTCCCTTCAATAAATATTCCTCCTTCTAATTATCAGAACGCAAATAGCTATCTTCACTCTGGTACTACCCATAATGGTGTTCCAGAGGTCAGATCAACGCCAGAACTGGACACTCTGGTAACTTCCATAGTCAGCCGCGTACTGCAACAGCAGGGCAAACAAATTATAGAAATTATCCTTAAACCGGATGTACAACGCCTTCACGGCGTGGACCAGACGATTTTGCCCCAATACCAAAACAATTTAGATGGTTTAGATAAAATTCCGGACGTCGTAAGATGTCTACGCAATTTCTCTGGCGAACCCGGAGAATTTTCTTCATGGAAGAAAAGCGTGGAACGTGTTTTGAAAATTTATGAAAACACGAGGGGAACTCCTAGATATTATGGCATTATAAATGTCATCCGTAACAAAATCATTGGGGAAGAAGATGCTGCCCTCGAATCGTTTAATACGCCTCTTAATTGGGAAAGCTTAGTGCGTTGTCTCACAATGCAATACGCAGACAAGCGTGACGTTACCACATTGGAATGCCAAATGTTCAACTTGGTCCAAGGTAACCAAACGGTACATCAATTCTATCAGGCAGTCAACTCCCAATTGACATTGATAATTAATAAAATATCTTGCTTGGAAATCGGTTCAGAGGCGATGAGGATTTTAACGGAAACCTACAGAGATAAAGCCCTCGAGACATTTGTAAGAGGTCTAAGAGGCAATCTCTCGGATCTGTTGGGAATGAGAGAGCCTGTGGATTTACCACAAGCATTACACCTCTGTCTCAAATATGAGAACCAGCATCACAGGCTTAACCCTAACCAAGTTAATCAAGGAGCGGTTCGGAAAAACTTCACGACTGCAAGTCAATCCGGGCCGTAATGCATTTCCGCCACGAAATTTCGGTACATACCCGTACCGTAACCAGAATCCAATTCATCCCTCCTATCCTACATATCCCCCCTTTAATCAACCAATACACCAAGGTCCCACGTTTGATCGTCAATCGCATTACAATCCATTCGCACAACAACTTCCAGCATTCGGAAATCGCCCAATCAATAATCCTCATCCACAAAATAATAACCAGAATTTTTCACAAAATCGTTTTCAGGCCTATAGGCCATTCCCAAACCAAAACCCCATAAAAAATGAACCTTTGACGCTAGAAAGAAGCAATCAACTAAAAGGCATAAATAACCAACATCATAGAGCACACTTCAACCCAAGCCAACAAACGCAGAATCCGAACTATCAACAGCAGCCATCAGCTCAAAGGCCAGCAGGACATCAAAATTTCCATATAAGCCCCAGTTTGGAGTCTCACGAAAATCAAACAATTCCCAGTCACGAAGAAAATGCATTATCTGAAGAAGAAGCATATGCTCAAGTCTGCGAACAATTCACTCGCTGCCTAAATTTAAACCAGGATAACGATCTTTCGGCGGAAAGACCTTCTGATTTTGAAGGATATCAAAATCCACCCTACCAGTTGTTAGAATTCAGCGATATTCATTTTTTAGGCTAACACAGTCCTCATTACCATATTTCGAGTGTAGATCGAGGACTGGAGAAACATATAAATTTCTAATAGATACTGGTTCCAGTAAGAACTACATAAAACCTGATATAGTTAAGAATATCATTCCCAATGAAAATATTTTCTATGCTAAGTCCATAGCTGGTGATGTTAAAGTCAGTCACCACACATTTCTGAAACTTTTTGGATTAAATGATCTAAATGTTAAATTTTTTATCCTGCCCACTCTAAAAACATTCGACGGTATCTTAGGTAACGATAGCCTTCAATCGTTAGATGCCGTTATTCACACTAAGGGAAGCTTTATGACCATTTTAAACCAGGTACATGTAAAAATTAAACAATTCAAATCGCAAGCTGTCAATTCCATTGCTGTAGATTCTGAAAATCTAACAGTTTCACAAAGGAAAATATTATGTGCTATAGTTAATAACAACAGAAACCTATTTTCTGAACCTGATGAAAGGTTAACTTATACAACAGCAGTAGTAGCAGAGATAAGAACCTCCACGGATGATCCCGTATATACTCGTTACTACCCTTTCCCAAATTCCCTTAAGTCCGAAGTCGAAAAGCAAGTAGAACAACTGCTTAATGATGGAATAATCAGACCTTCACGGTCACCATATAACTCTCCGGTGTAGATTGTTCCAAAGAAACCGGATTCTTCTGGAGCTAAGCAGTATAGAATGGTTATTGACTATCGTAAGCTCAATACCATTACGATTGCCGACAAATACCCTATACCCGATATTCACGAGGTGACAGCACAACTCGGAAAAAACAAATTTTTCACCGTACTCGACCTGAAAAGTGGCTTCCATCAAATTCCTTTGAAGGAATCTGATATTGAGAAGACAGCCTTTTCAATCAACAACGGGAAGTACGAGTTCACTAGGCTCCCGTTTGGCCTCAAAAATGCTCCCTCGATCTTCCAACGAGCTCTCGATGACATATTACGAGACTACATTGGAAAATCTTGTTTTGTGTACATCGATGATATTATAATATTTAGCGAAGATGAAGAACAACACGCTAAGAATATCGAACAAGTTTTTGGTACACTCAGTAGAGCAAATATGAAGGTCCAATTGGACAAGTGCAAATTTTTCAGTTCAGAAGTAGAATTTCTTGGTTTCATAATATCATCTGAGGGCATTAAAACTAATATTACTAAAGTAAAGTCTATCATAGACTTTCCCGTACCCAAAACTTTAAAAGAACTGAGATCTTTTCTCGGCTTGTCAGGGTATTATCGCCGTTTTATTAATGGCTATGTCCAACTTGCGAAACCGCTGACAATCCTTTTAAGAGGGGAGGAAGGACGAGTGTCCAAAAACCATTCCTCTAAGATCCAAATTAATTTGAATAACGACGCTCTAGACTCTTTCAACAAAATTAAAAACTCCTTAATTTCAAAAGATGTGATATTGGCTTATCCCGATTATAAAAAACCTTTCGACATTACAACTGACGCGTCTAATGTCGCCATCGGCGCTGTTCTTGAACAAGAAAACAGGCCTTTAACATTTATCAGCCGAACACTAACCAAGACAGAGGAAAATTATGCAGCTAACGAGAAGGAGATGTTAGCTATCGTTTGGGCCCTAGGCTCACTTTGCAACTACCTTTACGGTCACGCTAAAGTCCGAATTTTCACTGACCACCAACCCCTTACTTTTGCTTTGAGCAACAAGAATAACAACAGCAAAATGAAAAGGTGGAAATCTGTACTTGAGGAATATAACCACGAACTGAAGTATAAACCTGGAAGGACAAATGTTGTCGCAGATGCCTTATCCAGAGCTCCAAAGGTATCTGACGTTAATGCTTTATCTACGACACAGCATAGTGATGAAAGCTCACCACATGAACTCATACCAAGTATCGAAACCCCAATTAATGTATTTAAAAACCAAATCCTTCTCCAAATAGGTGAAACTCCTAACCAAACCTTTCATATAACTTTTCCCACTTACCATAGGCACGTAATCACAGAACCGACATACAATCAAGACAATCTCAAACAAATTCTTAAAAAGATACTGAATCCCTCCGTAATTAACTGTATGAAAGCAGTCGAAGGAATAATGGGCATGGTACAAGAGATTTATCCACTTCATTTCAAAAATTTTCGAATTAGGTTCACGCAACTTCAAGTTGAGGATGTAATTAATGAAACGAGACAGGAGGAAATAATCATAATCATAGATACGCATAAGCGAGCACATCGCAACGAGCGCGAAAACAAAGCGCAAATCTTGGAAAAATTCTATTTTCCCAGAATGGCTACAAAGATTAAGAAGGTAATACAAAAATGTACTGTATGTAAAGAGAATAAATACGATAAGCACCCCAATAAGCCGGAATTACAAGCAACTCCAATTCCGCAATTCCCAGGCCAGATCGTTCATATCGACATATTCTCTACAGAGAATAATCTTGTCCTAACTTCCATCGATAAGTTCTCAAAGTATGCTCATGCTAAGGTTATCAAATCTAAAGCAGTAGAAGACATACGGCAACCCTTACGGGAGATCCTCTTTTCTTTCGGTTTACCCGAAACAATCGTAATCGACAACGAAAAAGCTTTTAACTCAGTCTCGTTAGGGTACATGTTAGAAGAAGAATTAAAAATTAAGTTATTCACAACACCGCCATACTCCAGTAACGTAAATGGCCAAGTCGAAAGATTCCATTCGACACTCGTTGAAATAATGAGATGCTTAAAAACTGAAGGCCTTCATCGATCCTTTACGGAGCTACTAGAACGCGCAGTTCTAGAATACAACTTCTCAATACACTCAACTACTGGAAAAAACCAGTTGAGACATTTTTTGGACGAAGAGTCACTTCAAATCCTGAAATATTAGAAAAAGCCCGAATCGACAATATACAAAAAATTCAAGACAAACAAGCTGCTGATCTTCATTACCATAACAAATCTAGGCATAAAATCAAAGAATTTACTCCCGGACAAACTGTTTATGTTAGACAGAATAAAAGAATAGGTTCAAAATTAAATCGACGATATCGAAAGAAGACAGTCTCTGAAAATAGAAAAACAACCATTTTAACTAAATCTAGTAAAATAGTCCACAAATCCCTAATCCGTAATTGACATTAATTTTAGATTTCTTGCCACGTCTGCACTATGTGACGTTAGGATGCTAGATTACTCGAACGCTAAGCTGATAGCAATCAATACTGGAACAGCCAAACTACAAATGGGCACATTTAAACTGGTGCACGTTATAGACATCGAGGATTACCAACAAGCACTCAACGAACTGAGTCGCATGATGTCGAAGATTGAACCCCAACCCGATTCCATTTTACCTATCCTATCCGCTGAAATTGAACACATTAAATCTCATTTGAACAGACTTATTCCCAAATCCAGAGGAAAGAGATCCTTAGATTTCCTGGGCTCTGCCTGGAAATGGATTGCCGGAACTCCGGATAGACACGATTTTAAAATAATGAAAGATAAAGTCAACAACGCTCTTGCAAACAATAATAAACAACGAATCATAAATAATCTAATTAATAATAGAATAAATGAAATAAGTAATGTTACGAACAATATTATTCAAGCACTAAAATCTAATGAAAATGTAAAACTAGAATTTATGTTAGAATTCAACTTTAAGTTAGAATCATTAAGAGAAGAAGTAAAAAATATTGAATACTCTATGCAATGGGCAAGAGCAGGAATAATAAATACTTATATATTGTCTAATTTAGAAATAAATATAATAAGAGATATTTTAAAATTAAGAAAACATGCCATATTATAATGTTATCGAAGCTATCGAATTTTCAGAAGTAAAAATTGCTTCAAATAATAAATCTATTTTATATATTCTAAGTTTATTAACGACAGAAAAAAAAACATGTAAAAGAATTCTTATAAAACCAGTCAAAAAAGGAAAAACTGCTGTTAAAACAAATTTTAACGAAATTTTAAAATGTAATACTAATTCATATGGAATTAATACTAAATGTAAGACTTTCAATTCACTAGCAATATGTAAACATAGTGACGTAATAGATCTAAGTAAAGATAGTTGTATTAATAATTTATTGACTAGTAAGCCTCATTCCTGCACCGAAATCAACAACCAACATATTCCAGCTATAGAAGAGGAACATACTTAATACAATTCCATAATGCCACCGTTAGAGCTCAACAGTACATCTTCCAAGAAGCAGAGATGACGGAACATAATCCACTTCCTGCCATGCTACAACCACCAGCTATAAAGCTCCAAATAGAAGAGTTGCTTTCTCTGGAAATGCTTAAAGAACTAGAAGCAAAGAACATCAAATACATAGAAGAACTGAAAGTAGCCAATGAAAAAAAGTCTGCGGCAGTGTTATCATTACTAACATTAATACTAGTGGTCATCGTAATCACCCTTTGGAAAAAAGGAGTTATTCCATGTATCATCTGCAAGAAGGAAATTAACATCGAAAATGAAGTGTCTGAAGGAGAAAATAAGGGACATATAACGACAAGCAGTAATAAAAACGAACCTGCACCGACACCTAGGACACTGGGGATAAACGACCTTCCCCAACATATTGATATGGTTCGATCGAACGAGGACGTTCGATTTTAAAGGGCGGAGGAGTTAATGCAAACAATTGCAAAAATTGTGCAAATGATTTATGACTCGTTCTCACGATAATTTCGCTGACGCTGCGTCTGGAAACAAGACAACAACCAGAACAAATATGCATTCCAGCACGTAGCAGAGACTGCTGCAACACAACACTACCTGTGGGAACATCCGCAGCATAGAGGCATAAGTAGGTTAGATAGTTTTAAGAAAAACATTTTGTAGTCAGTTCAAAACTGAAAACGAAATAAAGAGGTTCAGCCTCCCAAAAATATTTTTTTTAAAAACTAAAAGTAAGGTTTAGTTTAATTTATATAAAAGAAAAAGAAACACTCCCAACACCCAGTTCATTATTGCATGCATTCGATAGTTCATCATTCACTTTTGTTCTCTGGATTCTATTAACCAAATAAGATTCAATATTCAAACCATTCAAATTCTCGACCACGCACACCATATAAGTATAACTTTTTTTTTTTTTTAATTTCGTTTATTTGGCAAAAATGTTGCCATTTAAAAGTTTCATTACAATAATAATTACAATCTTCTTTTAAATAAATCTATTCTTGACATAATCAATTAATTTTTTTTTTAATTTTCTTAAGTTATTTTCCATTTCGAATTCATTTGGTAAATTATTATAAATATCTAATCCTCTATGAAGAACCATGTCATAATTTGGTAAAATATTAAATTTAATTTCAAACACAAATACTATGGCATTAATCATTATTCTTTGGTTCACACTCATCCAAGATAACGTAATCAACATTTCTCTTATTGGAGTTAATCCATTACACGTTAAGACAATTCTCATGGGTCGATTTTGAAGTTTTTGTAATCTATTCATCATCTCATTATTACACATAAACAAAATAGTTGAACAAAGTGAGGGTTAATCATTGTATTATATACATTAATTGATGTCTTGTTGACATTTTCTTCCTTATTCTACTCAAAAAATATTTTTTTTTTAGATATCTTTTTACAAAGTAAGTTGAACTGAACTTAACAAAAATTGCGTATTGGTAAGGCGCCCACTAACCAACTGATGAGCCCAAGTGAGATTGCCGGGATGAAACGCGAATTTTGTGGACTAAAGGCCGTTAAAAGCTATTTTGAATCAATAATTCAACAAGTCCAATTAAATATAATGCAAAGTCTTCTACTTGGCTGAGTAATTTCAGTAGTATATAGAATTGTATTATAAAAAACACACCTTCTTGTTAACTATGTCTGGCCAAGGACAAAATCTTTCAATTTTAATAATTTAAATTTTAATCTTGTTGGATATAGTTCACATTGCTTTTTTGCCACAAAATGCAAGTAAGTTGAACTGAACTTAACAAAAACTGCGTATTGGTAAGGCGCTCACTAACCAACTGATGAGCCCAAGTGAGATTGCTGGGATGAAATGCAAATTTTGTGGACTAAAGGCCGTTAAAAGCTATTTTGAATCAATAATTCAACAAGTCCAATTAAATATAATGCTAAGTCTTCTACTTGGCTGAGTAATTTCCGTAGTATATAGAATTGTATTATAAAAAAAAAAAACACCTCTTATTAACTATGTCTGGCCAAGGACAAAATCTTTCAATTTTAATGATTTAAATTTTAATCTTGTTGGATATAGTTCACATTGCTTTTTTGTCATAAAATGCAAGTAAGTTGAACTAAACTTAATAAAAATTGCGTATTGGTAAGGCGCTCGCTAACCAACTGATGAGTCCAAGTGAGATTGCCGGGATGAAACGCAAATTTTGTGGACTAAAGGCCGTTAAAAGCTATTTTGAATCAATAATTCAACAAGTCCAATTAAATATAGTGCAGTCTTCTACTTGGCTGAGTAATTTGTTGGATATAGTTCACATTGCTTTTTTGTCAAAAAATGCAAGTAAGTTGAAATGAACTTAACAAAAATTGCGTATTGGTAAGGCGCTCACTAACCAACTGATGAGTCCAAGTGAGATTGCCGGGATGAAACGCAAATTTTGTGGACTAAAGGCCGTTAAAAGCTATTTTGAATCAATAATTCAACAAGTCCAATTAAATATAATGCTAAGTCTTCTACTTGGTTGAGTAATTTCAGTAGTATATAGAATTCTATTATAAAAAAAAACACCTTCTTATTAACTATGTCTGGCCAAGGACAAAATCTTCCAATTTTTATCTTGTTGGATATAGTTCACATTGATTTTTTAAGGCGCTCACTAACCAACTGATGAGTCCAAGTGAGATTGCCGGGATGAAACGCAAATTTTGTGGACTAAAGGCCGTTAATGTATTAAAGGCCGTTAATGTATTAAAGGCCGTTAATATATTAAAATTTTAATCTTGTTGGATATAGTTCACATTGCTTTTTTGTCAAAAAAGCAAGTAAGTTGAACTGAACTTAACAAAAATTGCGTATTGGTATAAGGCGCTCACTAACCAACTGATGAGTCCAAGTGAGATTGCCGGGATGAAACGCAAATTTTGTGGACTAAAGGCCGATAAAAGCTATTTTGAATCAATAATTCAACAAGTCCAATTAAATATAATGCAGTCTTCTACTTGGCTGAGTAATTTCAGTAGTATATAGAATTGCATTATAAAAAACACACCTTCTTATTAACTATTGGCCAAGGACAAAATCTTCCAGTTTTAATGATTAAAATTTTAATCTTGTTGGATATAGTTCACATTGCTTTTTTGTCAAAAAATGCAAGTAAGTTGAACTGAACTTAACAAAAATTGCGTATTGGTAAGGTGCTCACTAACCAACTGATGAGTCCAAGTGAGATTGCCGGGATGAAACGCAAATTTTGTGGACTAAATGCCGTTAAAAGCTATTTTGAACCAATAATTCAACAAGTCCAATTAAATATAATGCTAAGTTTTCTACTTGGCTGAGTAATTTCAGTAGTATATAGAATTGTATTATAAAAAAAAACACCTTCTTATTAACTATGTCTGGCCAAGGACAAAATCTTCCAATTTTAATCTTGTTGGATATAGTTCGCATTGCTTTTTTAAGGCGGTCACTAACCAACTGATGAATCCAAGTGAGATTGCCGGGATGAAACGCAAATTTTGTGGACTGAAGGCCGTTAAAAGCTATTTTGAACCAATAATTCAACAAGTCCAATTAAATATAATGCTAAGTCTTCTACTTGGCTGAGTAATTTCATTAGTATATAGAATTGTATTATAAAAAAAAAACACCTTCTTATTAACTATGTCTGGCCAAGGACAAAATCTTCCAATTTTAATCTTGTTGGATATAGTTCACATTGCTTTTTTAAGGCGCTCAATAACCAACTGATGAGTCCAAGTGAGATTGCCGGGATGAAACGCAAATTTTGTGGACTAAAGGCCGTTAATGTATTAAAGGCCGTTAATATATTAAAATTTTAATCTTGTTGGATATAGTTCATATTGCCGTTAAATATTAAAATTTTAATCTTATTGGATATAGTTCACATTACTTTTTTGCCAAAAAATGCAAGTAAGTTGAACTGAAGTTAACAAAAATTGCGTATTGGTAAGGCGCCCACTAACCAAGTGATGAGTCCAATTGAGATTGACGGGATGAAACGCAAATTTTGTGGACTAAAGGCCGTTAATGTATTAAAGGCCGTTAATGTATTAAAGGCCGTTAATATATTAAAATTTTAATCTTGTTGGATATAGTTCACATTGCTTTTTTGTCAAAAAATGCAAGTAAGTTGAACTGAACTTAACAAATATTGCGTATTGGTAAGGCGCTCACTAACCAACTGAAGAGTCCAAGTGAGATTGCCGGGATGAAACGCAAATTTTGTGGACTGAAGGCCGTTAAAAGCTATTTTGAACCAATAATTCAACAAGTCCAATTAAATATAATGCTAAGTCTTCTACTTGGCTGCGTAATTTCAGTAGTATGTAGAATTCTATTATAAAAAAAAAACACCTTCTTATTAACTATGTCTGGCCAAGGACAAAATCTTCCAATTTTTATCTTGTTGGATATAGTTCACATTGATTTTTTAAGGCGCTCACTAACCAACTGATGAGTCCAAGTGAGATTGCCGGGATGAAACGCAAATTTTGTGGACTAAAGGCCGTTAATATATTAAAATTTTAATCTTGTTGGATATAGTTCACATTGCTTTTTTGTCAAAAAATGCAAGTAAGTTGAACTGAACTTAACAAAAATTGCGTATTGGTAAGGCGCTCACTAACCAACTGATGAGTCCAAGTGAGATTGCCGGGATGAAACGCAAATTTTGTGGACTAAAGGCCCTAAAAGCTATTTTGAATCAATAATTCAACAAGTCCAATTAAATATGATGCAAAGTCTTCTACTTGGCTGAGTAATTTCAGTAGTATATAGAATTGCATTATAAAAAACACACCTTCTTATTAACTATGTCTGGCCAAGGACAAAATCTTCCAATTTTAATGATTAAAATTTTAATCTTGTTGGATATAGTTCACATTGCTTTTTTGTCAAAAAATGCAAGTAAGTTGAACTGAACTTAACAAAAATTGCGTATTGGTAAGGCGCTCACTAACCAACTGATGAGTCCAAGTGAGATTGCCGGGATGAAACGCAAATTTTGTGGACTGAAGGCCGTTAAAAGCTATTTTGAACCAATAATTCAACAAGTCCAATTAAATATAATGCTAAGTCTTCTACTTGGCTGAGTAATTTCAGTAGTATATAGAATTGCATTATGAAAAACACACCTTCTTATTAACTATGTCTGGCCAAGGACAAAATCTTCCAATTTTAATGATTAAAATTTTAATCTTGTTGGATATAGTTCACATTGCTTTTTTGTCAAAAAATGCAAGTAAGTTGAACTGAACTTAACAAAAATTGCGTATTGGTAAGGCGCAAACTAACCAACTGATGAGTCCAAGTGAGATTGCCGGGATGAAACGCAAATTTTGTGGACTAAATGCCGTTAAAAGCTATTTTGAGCCAATAATTAAACAAGCCCAATTAAAAGCTATTTTGAACCAATAATTCAACAAGTCCAATTAAATATAATGCTAAGTTTTCTACTTGGCTGAGTAATTTCAGTAGTATATAGAATTGTATTATAAAAAAAACACCTTCTTATTAACTATGTCTGGCCAAGGACAAAATCTTCCAACTTTAATGATTAAAATTTTAATCTTGTTGGATATAGTTCACATTGCTTTTTTGTCAAAAAATGCAAGTAAGTTGAACTGAACTTACCAAAAATTGCGTATTGGTAAGGCGCTCACTAACCAACTGAAGAGTCCAAGTGAGATTGCCGGGATGAAACGCAAATTTTGTGGACTGAAGGCCGTTAAAAGATATTTTGAACCAATAATTCAACAAGTCCAATTAAATATAATGCTAAGTCTTCTACTTGGCTGAGTAATTTCATTAGTATATAGAATTGTATTATAAAAAAAAACACCTTCTTATTAACTATGTCTGGCCAAGGACAAAATCTTCCAATTTTAATCTTGTTGGATATAGTTCAGATTGCTTTTTTAAGGCGCTCAATAACCAACTGATGAGTCCAAGTGAGATTGCCGGGATGAAACGCAAATTTTGTGGACTAAAGGCCGTTAATGTATTAAAGGCCGTTAATATATTAAAATTTTAATCTTGTTGGATATAGTTCACATTGCTTTTTTGGCAAAAAATGCAAGTAAGTTGAACTGAAGTTAACAAAAATTGCGTATTGGTAAGGCGCCCACTAACCAAGTGATGAGTCCAATTGAGATTGACGGGATGAAACGCAAATTTTGTGGACTAAAGGCCGTTAATGTATTAAAGGCCGTTAATGTATTAAAGGCCGTTAATATATTAAAATTTTAATCTTGTTGGATATAGTTCACATTGCTTTTTTGTCAAAAAATGCAAGTAAGTTGAACTGAACTTAACAAAAATTGCGTATTGGTAAGGCGCTCACTAACCAACTGATGAGTCCAAGTGAGATTGCCGGGATGAAACGCAAATTTTGTGGACTAAAGGCCGTTAAAAGCTATTTTGAATCAATAATTCAACAAGTCCAATTAAATATTATGCAGTCTTCTACTTGGCTGAGTAATTTCAGTAGTATATAGAATTGCATTATAAAAAACACACCTTCTTATTAACTATTGGCCAAGGACAAAATCTTCCAATTTTAATGATTAAAATTTTAATCTTGTTGGATATAGTTCACATTGCTTTTTTGTCAAAAAATGCAAGTAAGTTGAACTGAACTTAACAAAAATTGCGTATTGGTAAGGCGCTCACTAACCAACTGATGAGTCCAAGTGAGATTGCCGGGATGAAACGCAAATTTTGTGGACTAAATGCCGTTAAAAGCTATTTTGAACCAATAATTCAACAAGTCCAATTAAATATAATGCTAAGTTTTCTACTTGGCTGAGTAATTTCAGTAGTATATAGAATTGTATTATAAAAAAAACACCTTCTTATTAACTATGTCTGGCCAAGGACAAAACCTTCCAATTTTAATCTTGTTGGATATAGTTCGCATTGCTTTTTTAAGGCGGTCACTAACCAACTGATGAATCCAAGTGAGATTGCCGGGATGAAACGCAAATTTTGTGGACTGAAGGCCGTTAAAAGCTATTTTGAACCAATAATTCAACAAGTCCAATTAAATATAATGCTAAGTCTTCTACTTGGCTGAGTAATTTCATTAGTATATAGAATTGTATTATAAAAAAAACACCTTCTTATTAACTATGTCTGGCCAAGGACAAAATCTTCCAATTTTAATGATTAAAATTTTACTCTTGTTGGATATAGTTCACATTGCTTTTTTGTCAAAAAATGCAAGTACTTAACAAAAATTGCGTATTGGTAAGGCGCTCACTAACCAACTGATGAGCCCAAGTGAGATTGCCGGGATGAAACGCAAATTTTGTGGACTAAATGCCGTTAAAAGCTATTTTGAACCAATAATTCAACAAGTCCAATTAAAAGCTATTTTGAACCAATAATTCAACAAGTCCAATTAAATATAATGCTAAGTTTTCTACTTGGCTGAGTAATTTCAGTAGTATATAGAATTGTATTATAAAAAAAACACCTTCTTATTAACTATGTCTGGCCAAGGACAAAATCTTCCAACTTTAATGATTAAAATTTTAATCTTGTTGGATATAGTTCACATTGCTTTTTTGTCAAAAAATGCAAGTAAGTTGAACTGAACTTAACAAAAATTGCGTATTGGTAAGGCGCTCACTAACCAACTGAAGAGTCCAAGTGAGATTGCCGGGATGAAACGCAAATTTTGTGGACTGAAGGCCGTTAAAAGCTATTTTGAACCAATAATTCAACAAGTCCAATTAAATATAATGCTAAGTCTTCTACTTGGCTGCGTAATTTCAGTAGTATGTAGAATTCTATTATAAAAAAAACACCTTCTTATTAACTATGTCTGGCCAAGGACAAAATCTTCCAATTTTTATCTTGTTGGATATAGTTCACATTGATTTTTTAAGGCGCTCACTAACCAACTGATGAGTCCAAGTGAGATTGCCGGGATGAAACGCAAATTTTGTGGACTAAAGGCCGTTAATATATTAAAATTTTAATCTTGTTGGATATAGTTCACATTGCTTTTTTGTCAAAAAATGCAAGTAAGTTGAACTGAACTTAACAAAAATTGCGTATTGGCAAGGCGCTCACTAACCAACTGATGAGTCCAAGTGAGATTGCCGGGATGAAACGCAAATTTTGTGGACTAAAGGCCCTAAAAGATATTTTGAATCAATAATTCAACAAGTCCAATTAAATATAATGCAAAGTCTTCTACTTGGCTGAGTAATTTCAGTAGTATATAGAATTGCATTATAAAAAACACACCTTCTTATTAACTATGTCTGGCCAAGGACAAGATCTTCCAATTTTAATGATTAAAATTTTAATCTTATTGGATATAGTTCACATTGCTTTTTTGTCAAAAAATGCAAGTAAGTTGAACTGAACTTAACAAAAATTGCGTATTGGTAAGGCGCTCACTAACCAACTGATGAGTCCAAGTGAGATTGCCGGGATGAAACGCAAATTTTGTGGACTGAAGGCCGTTAAAAGCTATTTTGAACCAATAATTCAACAAGTCCAATTATATATAATGCTAAGTCTTCTACTTGGCTGAGTAATTTCAGTAGTATATAGAATTGCATTATAAAAAAACACCTTCTTATTAACTATGTCTGGCCAAGGACAAAATCTTCCAATTTTAATGATTAAAATTTTAATCTTCTTGGATATAGTTCACATTGCTTTTTTGTCAAAAAATGCAAGTAAGTTGAACTGAACTTAACAAAAATTGCGTATTGGTAAGGCGCTCACTAACCAACTGATGAGTCCAAGTGAGATTGCCGGGATGAAACGCAAATTTTGTGGACTAAATGCCGTTAAAAGCTATTTTGAACCAATAATTCAACAAGTCCAATTAAAAGCTATTTTGAACCAATAATTCAACAAGTCCAATTAAATATAATGCTAAGTTTTCTACTCGGCTGAGTAATTTCAGTAGTATATAGAATTGTATTATAAAAAAAACACCTTCTTATTAACTATGTATGGCCAAGGACAAAATCTTCCAACTTTAATGATTAAAATTTTAATCTTGTTGGATATAGTTCACATTGCTTTTTTGTCAAAAAATGCAAGTAAGTTGAACTGAACTTAACAAAAATTGCGTATTGGTAAGGCGCTCACTAACCAACTGAAGAGTCCAAGTGAGATTGCCGGGATGAAACGCAAATTTTGTGGACTGAAGGCCGTTAAAAGATATTTTGAACCAATAATTCAACAAGTCCAATTAAATATAATGCTAAGTCTTCTACTTGGCTGAGTAATTTCATTAGTATATAGAATTGTATTATAAAAAAACACACCTTCTTATTAACTATGTCTGGCCAAGGACAAAATCTTCCAATTTTAATCTTGTTGGATATAGTTCACATTGCTTTTTTAAGGCGCTCAATAACCAACTGATGAGTCCAAGTGAGATTGCCGGGATGAAACGCAAATTTTGTGGACTAAAGGCCGTTAATGTATTAAAGGCCGTTAATATATTAAAATTTTAATCTTGTTGGATATAGTTCATATTGCCGTTAAATATTAAAATTTTAATCTTATTGGATATAGTTCACATTACTTTTTTGGCAAAAAATGCAAGTAAGTTGAACTGAAGTTAACAAAAATTGCGTATTGGTAAGGCGCCCACTAACCAAGTGATGAGTCCAATTGAGATTGACGGGATGAAACGCAAATTTTGTGGACTAAAGGCCGTTAATGTATTAAAGGCCGTTAATATATTAAAATTTTAATCTTGTTGGATATAGTTCACATTGCTTTTTTGTCAAAAAATGCAAGTAAGTTGAACTGAACTTAACAAAAATTGCGTATTGGTAAGGCGCTCACTAACCAACTGATGAGTCCAAGTGAGATTGCCGGGATGAAACGCAAATTTTGTGGACTAAAGGCCGTTAAAAGCTATTTTGAATCAATAATTCAACAAGTCCAATTAAATATTATGCAGTCTTCTACTTGGCTGAGTAATTTCAGTAGTATATAGAATTGCATTATAAAAAACACACCTTCTTATTAACTATTGGCCAAGGACAAAATCTTCCAATTTTAATGATTAAAATTTTAATCTTGTTGGATATAGTTCACATTGCTTTTTTGTCAAAAAATGCAAGTAAGTTGAACTGAACTTAACAAAAATTGCGTATTGGTAAGGCGCTCACTAACCAACTGATGAGTCCAAGTGAGATTGCCGGGATGAAACGCAAATTTTGTGGACTAAATGCCGTTAAAAGCTATTTTGAACCAATAATTCAACAAGTCCAATTAAATATAATGCTAAGTTTTCTACTTGGCTGAGTAATTTCAGTAGTATATAGAATTGTATTATAAAAAAAAAACACCTTCTTATTAACTATGTCTGGCCAAGGACAAAACCTTCCAATTTTAATCTTGTTGGATATAGTTCGCATTGCTTTTTTAAGGCGGTCACTAACCAACTGATGAATCCAAGTGAGATTGCCGGGATGAAACGCAAATTTTGTGGACTAAAGGCTGTTAAAAGCTATTTTGAATCAATAATTCAACAAGTCCAATTAAATATAATGCAAAGTTATCTACTTGGCTGAGTAATTTCAGTAGTATATAGAATTGCATTATAAAAAACACACCTTCTTATTAACTATGTCTGGCCAAGGACAAAATCTTCCAATTTTAATGATTAAAATTTTAATCTTGTTGGATATAGTTCACATTGCTTTTTTGTCAAAAAATGCAAGTAAGTTGAACTGAACTTAACAAAAATTGCGTATTGGTAAGGCGCCCACTAACCAACTGATGAGTCCAAGTGAGATTGCCGGGATGAAACGCAAATTTTGTGGACTAAATGCCGTTAAAAGCTATTTTGAACCAATAATTCAACAAGTCCAATTAAAAGCTATTTTGAACCAATAATTCAACAAGTCCAATTAAATATAATGCTAAGTTTTCTACTTGGCTGAGTGATTTCAGTGGTATATAGAATTGTATTATAAAAAAAACACCTTCTTATTAACTATGTTTGGCCAAGGACAAAATCTTCCAACTTTAATGATTAAAATTTTAATCTTGTTGGATATAGTTCACATTGCTTTTTTGTCAAAAAATGCAAGTAAGTTGAACTGAACTTAACAAAAATTGCGTATTGGTAAGGCGCTCACTAACCAACTGAAGAGTCCAAGTGAGATTGCCGGGATGAAACGCAAATTTTGTGGACTAAAGGCCGTTAATGTATTAAAGGCCGTTAATATATTAAAATTTTAATCTTGTTGGATATAGTTCATATTGCCGTTAAAAATTAAAATTTTAATCTTATTGGATATAGTTCACATTACTTTTTTGGCAAAAAATGCAAGTAAGTTGAACTGAAGTTAACAAAAATTGCGTATTGGTAAGGCGCCCACTAACCAAGTGATGAGTCCAATTGAGATTGACGGGATGAAACGCAAATTTTGTGGACTAAAGGCCGTTAATGTATTAAAGGCCGTTAATATATTAAAATTTTAATCTTGTTGGATATAGTTCACATTGGTTTTTTGCCAAAAAATGCAAGTTGAACTGAACTTAACAAAAATTGCGTATTAGTAAGGCGCTCGCTAACCAACTGATGAGTCCAAGTGAAATTGCCGGGATGAAAGGCAAATTTTGAGGACTAAAGGCCGTTAAAAGCTATTTTGAATCAATAATTCAACAAGTCCAATTAAATAAATATAATGCAAAGTGTTCTACTTGGCTGAGTAATTTGTTGGATATAGTTCACATTGCTTTTTTGTCAAAAAATGCAAGTAAGTTGAACTGAACTTAACAAAAATTGCGTATTGGTAAGGCGCTCACTAACCAACTGATGAGTCCAAGTGAGATTGCCGGGATGAAACGCAAATTTTGTGGACTAAAGGCCGTTAAAAGCTATTTTGAATCAATAATTCAACAAGTCCAATTAAATATAATGCTAAGTCTTCTACTTGGCTGCGTAATGTCAGTAGTATATAGAATTCTATTATAAAAAAAACACCTTCTTATTAACTATGTCTGGCCAAGGACAAAATCTTCCAATTTTTATCTTGTTGGATATAGTTCACATTGATTTTTTAAGGCGCTCACTAACCAACTGATGAGTCCAAGTGAGATTGCCGGGATGAAACGCAAATTTTGTGGACTAAAGGCCGTTAATATATTAAAATTTTAATCTTGTTGGATATAGTTCACATTGCTTTTTTGTCAAAAAATGCAAGTAAGTTGAACTGAACTTAACAAAAATTGCGTATTGGTAAGGCGCTCACTAACCAACTGATGAGTCCAAGTGAGATTGCCGGGATGAAACGCAAATTTTGTGGACTAAAGGCCCTAAAAGCTATTTTGAATCAATAATTCAACAAGTCCAATTAAATATAATGCAAAGTCTTCTACTTGGCTGAGTAATTTCAGTAGTATATAGAATTGCATTATAAAAAACACACCTTCTTATTCACTATTGGCCTAGGACAAAATCTTCTGAACTGAAGTTAACAAAAATTGCGTATTGGTAAGGCGCCCACTAACCAACTGATGAGTCCAAGTGAGATTGCCGGGATGAAACGCAAATTTTGTGGACTAAAGGCCCTAAAAGCTATTTTGAATCAATAATTCAACAAGTCCAATTAAATATAATGCAAAGTCTTCTACTTGGCTGAGTAATTTCAGTAGTATATAGAATTGCATTATAAAAAACACACCTTCTTATTAACTATTGGCCAAGGACAAAATCTTCCAATTTTAATGATTAAAATTTTAATCTTGTTGGATATAGTTCACATTGCTTTTTTGTCAAAAAATGCAAGTAAGTTGAACTGAACTTAACAAAAATTGCGTATTGGTAAGGCGCTCACTAACCAACTGATGAGTCCAAGTGAGATTGCCGGGATGAAACGCAAATTTTGTGGACTAAATGCCGTTAAAAGCTATTTTGAACCAATAATTCAACAAGTCCAATTAAATATAATGCTAAGTTTTCTACTTGGCTGAGTAATTTCAGTAGTATATAGAATTGTATTATAAAAAAAAACACCTTCTTATTAACTATGTCTGGCCAAGGACAAAATCTTCCAATTTTAATCTTGTTGGATATAGTTCGCATTGCTTTTTTAAGGCGGTCACTAACCAACTGATGAATCCAAGTGAGATTGCCGGGATGAAACGCAAATGTTGTGGACTAAAGGCCGTTAAAAGCTATTTTGAATCAATAATTCAACAAGTCCAATTAAATATAATGCAAAGTTATCTACTTGGCTGAGTAATTTCAGTAGTATATAGAATTGCATTATAAAAAACACACCTTCTTATTAACTATGTCTGGCCAAGGACAAAATCTTCCAATTTTAATGATTAAAATTTTAATCTTGTTGGATATAGTTCACATTGCTTTTTTGTCAAAAAATGCCAGTAAGTTGAACTGAACTTTACAAAAATTGCGTATTGGTAAGGCGCTCACTAACCAACTGATGAGTCCAAGTGAGATTGCCGGGATGAAACGCAAATTTTGTGGACTAAAGGCCCTAAAAGCTATTTTGAATCAATAATTCAACAAGTCCAATTAAATATAATGCAAAGTCTTCTATTTGGCTGAGTAATTTCAGTAGTATATAGAATTGCATTATAAAAAACACACCTTCTTATTAACTATGTCTGGCCAAGGACAAAATCTTCCAATTTTAATGATTAAAATTTTAATCTTGTTGGATATAGTTCACATTGCTTTTTTGTCAAAAAATGCAAGTAAGTTGAACTGAACTTAACAAAAATTGCGTATTGGTAAGGCGCTCACTAACCAACTGATGAGTCCAAGTGAGATTGCCGGGATGAAACGCAAATTTTGTGGACTGAAGGCCGTTAAAAGCTATTTTGAACCAATAATTCAACAAGTCCAATTAAATATAATGCTAAGTCTTCTACTTGGCTGAGTAATTTCAGTAGTACATAGAATTGCATTATAAAAAACACACCTTCTTATTAACTATGTCTGGCCAAGGACAAAATCTTCCAATTTTAATGATTAAAATTTTAATCTTGTTGGATATAGTTCACATTGCTTTTTTGTCAAAAAATGCAAGTAAGTTGAACTGAACTTAACAAAAATTGCGTATTGGTAAGGCGCTCACTAACCAACTGATGAGTCCAAGTGAGATTGCCGGGATGAAACGCAAATTTTGTGGACTAAATGCCGTTAAAAGCTATTTTGAACCAATAATTCAACAAGTCCAATTAAAAGCTATTTTGAACCAATAATTCAACAAGTCCAATTAAATATAATGCTAAGTTTTCTACTTGGCTGAGTAATTTCAGTAGTATATAGAATTGTATTATAAAAAAAACACCTTCTTATTAACTATGTCTGGCCAAGGACAAAATCTTCCAATTTTAATCTTGTTGGATATAGTTCACATTTGCTTTTTTAAGGCGCTCAATAACCAACTGATGAGTCCAAGTGAAATTGCCGGGATGAAACGCAAATTTTGTGGACTAAAGGCCGTTAATGTATTAAATGCCGTTAATATATTAAAATTTTAATCTTGTTGGATATAGTTCATATTGCCGTTAAATATTAAAATTTTAATCTTATTGGATATAGTTCACATTACTTTTTTGGCAAAAAGTGCAAGTAAGTTGAACTGAAGTTAACAAAAATTGCGTATTGGTAAGGCGCCCACTAACCAAGTGATGAGTCCAATTGAGATTGACGGGATGAAACGCAAATTTTGTGGACTAAAGGCCGTTAATGTATTAAAGGCCGTTAATGTATTAAAGGCCGTTAATATACTAAAATTTTAATCTTGTTGGATATAGTTCACATTGCTTTTTTGTCAAAAAATGCAAGTAAGTTGAACTGAACTTAACAAAAATTGCGTATTGGTAAGGCGCTCACTAACCAACTGATGAGTCCAAGTGAGATTGCCGGGATGAAACGCAAATTTTGTGGACTAAAGGCCGTTAAAAGCTATTTTGAATCAATAATTCAACAAGTCCAATTAAATATAATGCTAAGTCTTCTACTTGGCTGCGTAATTTCAGTAGTATATAGAATTCTATTATAAAAAAAAACACCTTCTTATTAACTATGTCTGGCCAAGCACAAAATCTTCCAATTTTTATCTTGTTGGATATAGTTCACATTGATTTTTTAAGGCGCTCACTAACCAACTGATGAGTCCAAGTGAGATTGCCGGGATGAAACGCAAATTTTGTGGACTAAAGGCCGTTAATATATTAAAATTTTAATCTTGTTGGATATAGTTCACATTGCTTTTTTGTCAAAAAATGCAAGTAAGTTGAACTGAACTTAACAAAAATTGCGTATTGGTAAGGCGCTCACTAACCAACTGATGAGTCCAAGTGAGATTGCCGGGATGAAACGCAAATTTTGTGGACTAAAGGCCCTAAAAGCTATTTTGAATCAATAATTCAACAAGTCCAATTAAATATAATGCAAAGTCTTCTACTTGGCTGAGTAATTTCAGTAGTATATAGAATTGCATTATAAAAAACACACCTTCTTATTCACTATTGGCCTAGGACAAAATCTTCTGAACTGAAGTTAACAAAAATTGCGTATTGGTAAGGCGCCCACTAACCAACTGATGAGTCCAAGTGAGATTGCCGGGATGAAACGCAAATTTTGTGGACTAAAGGCCCTAAAAGCTATTTTGAATCAATAATTCAACAAGTCCAATTAAATATAATGCAAAGTCTTCTACTTGGCTGAGTAATTTCAGTAGAATATAGAATTGCATTATAAAAAACACACCTTCTTATTAACTATTGGCCAAGGACAAAATCTTCCAATTTTAATGATTAAAATTTTAATCTTGTTGGATATAGTTCACATTGCTTTTTTGTCAAAAAATGCAAGTAAGTTGAACTGAACTTAACAAAAATTGCGTATTGGTAAGGCGCTTACTAACCAACTGATGAGTCCCAGTGAGATTGCCGGGATGAAACGCAAATTTTGTGGACTAAATGCCGTTAAAAGCTATTTTGAACCAATAATTCAACAAGTCCAATTAAATATAATGCTAAGTTTTCTACTTGGCTGAGTAATTTCAGTAGTATATAGAATTGTATTATAAAAAAAAACACCTTCTTATTAACTATGTCTGGCCAAGGACAAAATCTTCCAATTTTAATCTTGTTGGATATAGTTCGCATTGCTTTTTTAAGGCGGTCACTAACCAACTGATGAATCCAAGTGAGATTGCCGGGATGAAACGCAAATGTTGTGGACTAAAGGCCGTTAAAAGCTATTTTGAACCAATAATTCAACAAGTCCAATTAAATATAATGCTAAGTTTTCTACTTGGCTGAGTAATTTCAGTAGTATATAGAATTGTATTATAAAAAAAACACCTTCTTATTAACTATGTCTGGCCAAGGACAAAATCTTCCAACTTTAATGATTAAAATTTTAATCTTGTTGGATATAGTTCACATTGCTTTTTTGTCAAAAAATGCTAGTAAGTTGAACTGAACTTAACAAATATTGCGTATTGGTAAGGCGCCCACTAACCAAGTGATGAGTCCAATTGAGATTGACGGGATGAAACGCAAATTTTGTGGACTAAAGGCCGTTAATGTATTAAAGGCCGTTAATATATTAAAATTTTAATCTTGTTGGATATAGTTCACATTGCTTTTTTGTCAAAAAATGCAAGTAAGTTGAACTGAACTTAACAAAAATTGCGTATTGGTAAGGCGCTCACTAACCAACTGATGAGTCCAAGTGAGATTGCCGGGATGAAACGCAAATTTTGTGGACTAAAGGCCGTTAAAAGCTATTTTGAATCAATAATTCAACAAGTCCAATTAAATATTATGCAGTCTTCTACTTGGCTGAGTAATTTCAGTAGTATATAGAATTGCATTATAAAAAACACACCTTCTTATTAACTATTGGCCAAGGACAAAATCTTCCAATTTTAATGATTAAAATTTTAATCTTGTTGGATATAGTTCACATTGCTTTTTTGTCAAAAAATGCAAGTAAGTTGAACTGAACTTAACAAAAATTGCGTATTGGTAAGGCGCTCACTAACCAACTGATGAGTCCAAGTGAGATTGCCGGGATGAAACGCAAATTTTGTGGACTAAATGCCGTTAAAAGCTATTTTGAACCAATAATTCAACAAGTCCAATTAAATATAATGCTAAGTTTTCTACTTGGCTGAGTAATTTCAGTAGTATATAGAATTGTATTATAAAAAAAAAACACCTTCTTATTAACTATGTCTGGCCAAGGACAAAAGCTTCCAATTTTAATCTTGTTGGATATAGTTCGCATTGCTTTTTTAAGGCGGTCACTAACCAACTGATGAATCCAAGTGAGATTGCCGGGATGAAACGCAAATTTTGTGGACTAAAGGCTGTTAAAAGCTATTTTGAATCAATAATTCAACAAGTCCAATTAAATATAATGCAAAGTTATCTACTTGGCTGAGTAATTTCAGTAGTATATAGAATTGCATTATAAAAAACACACCTTCTTATTAACTATGTCTGGCCAAGGACAAAATCTTCCAATTTTAATGATTAAAATTTTAATCTTGTTGGATATAGTTCACATTGCTTTTTTGTCAAAAAATGCAAGTAAGTTGAACTGAACTTAACAAAAATTGCGTATTGGTAAGGCGCTCACTAACCAACTGATGAGTCCAAGTGAGATTGCCGGGATGAAACGCAAATTTTGTGGACTAAATGCCGTTAAAAGCTATTTTGAACCAATAATTCAACAAGTCCAATTAAAAGCTATTTTGAACCAATAATTCAACAAGTCCAATTAAATATAATGCTAAGTTTTCTACTTGGCTGAGTAATTTCAGTAGTATATAGAATTGTATTATAAAAAAAACACCTTCTTATTAACTATGTTTGGCCAAGGACAAAATCTTCCAACTTTAATGATTAAAATTTTAATCTTGTTGGATATAGTTCACATTGCTTTTTTGTCAAAAAATGCAAGTAAGTTGAACTGAACTTAACAAAAATTGCGTATTGGTAAGGCGCTCACTAACCAACTGAAGAGTCCAAGTGAGATTGCCGGGATGAAACGCAAATTTTGTGGACTGAAGGCCGTTAAAAGCTATTTTGAACCAATAATTCAACAAGTCCAAGTAAATATAATGCTAAGTCTTCTACTTGGCTGAGTAATTTCAGTAGTATATAGATTTGTATTATAAAAAAAAAACACCTTCTTATTAACTATGTCTGGCCAAGGACAAAATCTTCCAATTTTAATGATTAAAATTTTAATCTTGTTGGATATAGTTCACATTGCTTTTTTGTCAAAAAATGCCAGTAAGTTGAACTGAACTTAACAAAAATTGCATATTGGTAAGGCGCTCACTAACCAACTGATGAGTCCAAGTGAGATTGCCGGGATGAAACGCAAATTTTGTGGACTAAAGGCCCTAAAAGCTATTTTGAATCAATAATTCAACAAGTCCAATTAAATATAATGCAAAGTCTTCTACTTGGCTGAGTAATTTCAGTAGTATATAGAATTGCATTATAAAAAACACACCTTCTTATTAACTATGTCTGGCCAAGGACAAAATCTTCCAATTTTAATGATTAAAATTTTAATCTTGTTGGATATAGTTCACATTGCTTTTTTGTCAAAAAATGCAAGTAAGTTGAACTGAACTTAACAAAAATTGCGTATTGGTAAGGCGCTCACTAACCAACTGATGAGTCCAAGTGAGATTGCCGGGATGAAACGCAAATTTTGTGGACTGAAGGCCGTTAAAAGCTATTTTGAACCAATAATTCAACAAGTCCAATTAAATATAATGCTAAGTCTTCTACTTGGCTGAGTAATTTCAGTAGTATATAGAATTGCATTATAAAAAACACACCTTCTTATTAACTATGTCTGGCCAAGGACAAAATCTTCCAATTTTAATGATTAAAATTTTAATCTTGTTGGATATAGTTCACATTGCTTTTTTGTCAAAAAATGCAAGTAAGTTGAACTGAACTTAACAAAAATTGCGTATTGGTAAGGCGCTCACTAACCAACTGATGAGTCCAAGTGAGATTGCCGGGATGAAACGCAAATTTTGTGGACTAAATGCCGTTAAAAGCTATTTTGAACCAATAATTCAACAAGTCCAATTAAAAGCTATTTTGAACCAATAATTCAACAAGTCCAATTAAATATAATGCTAAGTTTTCTACTTGGCTGAGTAATTTCAGTAGTATATAGAATTGTATTATAAAAAAAACACCTTCTTATTAACTATGTCTGGCCAAGGACAAAATCTTCCAATTTTAATCTTGTTGGATATAGTTCACATTGCTTTTTGAAGGCGCTCAATAACCAACTGATGAGTCCAAGTGAAATTGCCGGGATGAAACGCAAATTTTGTGGACTAAAGGCCGTTAATGTATTAAATGCCGTTAATATATTAAAATTTTAATCTTGTTGGATATAGTTCATATTGCCGTTAAATATTAAAATTTTAATCTTATTGGATATAGTTCACATTACTTTTTTGGCAAAAAGTGCAAGTAAGTTGAACTGAAGTTAACAAAAATTGCGTATTGGTAAGGCGCCCACTAACCAAGTGATGAGTCCAATTGAGATTGACGGGATGAAACGCAAATTTTGTGGACTAAAGGCCGTTAATGTATTAAAGGCCGTTAATGTATTAAAGGCCGTTAATATACTAAAATTTTAATCTTGTTGGATATAGTTCACATTGCTTTTTTGTCAAAAAATGCAAGTAAGTTGAACTGAACTTAACAAAAATTGCGTATTGGTAAGGCGCTCACTAACCAACTGATGAGTCCAAGTGAGATTGCCGGGATGAAACGCAAATTTTGTGGACTAAAGGCCGTTAAAAGCTATTTTGAATCAATAATTCAACAAGTCCAATTAAATATAATGCTAAGTCTTCTACTTGGCTGCGTAATTTCAGTAGTATATAGAATTCTATTATAAAAAAAAACACCTTCTTATTAACTATGTCTGGCCAAGGACAAAATCTTCCAATTTTTATCTTGTTGGATATAGTTCACATTGATTTTTTAAGGCGCTCACTAACCAACTGATGAGTCCAAGTGAGATTGCCGGGATGAAACGCAAATTTTGTGGACTAAAGGCCGTTAATATATTAAAATTTTAATCTTGTTGGATATAGTTCACATTGCTTTTTTGTCAAAAAATGCAAGTAAGTTGAACTGAACTTAACAAAAATTGCGTATTGGTAAGGCGCTCACTAACCAACTGATGAGTCCAAGTGAGATTGCCGGGATGAAACGCAAATTTTGTGGACTAAAGGCCCTAAAAGCTATTTTGAATCAATAATTCAACAAGTCCAATTAAATATAATGCAAAGTCTTCTACTTGGCTGAGTAATTTCAGTAGTATATAGAATTGCATTATAAAAAACACACCTTCTTATTCACTATTGGCCTAGGACAAAATCTTCTGAACTGAAGTTAACAAAAATTGCGTATTGGTAAGGCGCCCACTAACCAACTGATGAGTCCAAGTGAGATTGCCGGGATGAAACGCAAATTTTGTGGACTAAAGGCCCTAAAAGCTATTTTGAATCAATAATTCAACAAGTCCAATTAAATATAATGCAAAGTCTTCTACTTGGCTGAGTAATTTCAGTAGTATATAGAATTGCATTATAAAAAACACACCTTCTTATTAACTATTGGCCAAGGACAAAATCTTCCAATTTTAATGATTAAAATTTAAATCTTGTTGGATATAGTTCACATTGCTTTTTTGTCAAAAAATGCAAGTAAGTTGAACTGAACTTAACAAAAATTGCGTATTGGTAAGGCGCTTACTAACCAACTGATGAGTCCCAGTGAGATTGCCGGGATGAAACGCAAATTTTGTGGACTAAATGCCGTTAAAAGCTATTTTGAACCAATAATTCAACAAGTCCAATTAAATATAATGCTAAGTTTTCTACTTGGCTGAGTAATTTCAGTAGTATATAGAATTGTATTATAAAAAAAAACACCTTCTTATTAACTATGTCTGGCCAAGGACAAAATCTTCCAATTTTAATCTTGTTGGATATAGTTCGCATTGCTTTTTTAAGGCGGTCACTAACCAACTGATGAATCCAAGTGAGATTGCCGGGATGAAACGCAAATGTTGTGGACTAAAGGCCGTTAAAAGCTATTTTGAACCAATAATTCAACAAGTCCAATTAAATATAATGCTAAGTTTTCTACTTGGCTGAGTAATTTCAGTAGTATATAGAATTGTATTATAAAAAAAACACCTTCTTATTAACTATGTCTGGCCAAGGACAAAATCTTCCAACTTTAATGATTAAAATTTTAATCTTGTTGGATATAGTTCACATTGCTTTTTTGTCAAAAAATGCTAGTAAGTTGAACTGAACTTAACAAATATTGCGTATTGGTAAGGCGCTCACTAACCAACTGAAGAGTCCAAGTGAGATTGCCGGGATGAAACGCAAATTTTGTGGACTGAAGGCCGTTAAAAGCTATTTTGAACCAATAATTCAACAAGTCCAATTAAATATAATGCTAAGTCTTCTACTTGGCTGCGTAATTTCAGTAGTATGTAGAATTCTATTATAAAAAAAAACACCTTCTTATTAACTATGTCTGGCCAAGGACAAAATCTTCCAATTTTTATCTTGTTGGATATAGTTCACATTGATTTTTTAAGGCGCTCACTAACCAACTGATGAGTCCAAGTGAGATTGCCGGGATGAAACGCAAATTTTGTGGACTAAAGGCCGTTAATATATTAAAATTTTAATCTTGTTGGATATAGTTCACATTGCTTTTTTGTTAAAAAATGCAAGTAAGTTGAACTGAACTTAACAAAAATTGCGTATTGGTAAGGCGCTCACTAACCAACTGATGAGTCCAAGTGAGATTGCCGGGATGAAACGCAAATTTTGTGGACTAAAGGCCCTAAAAGCTATTTTGAATCAATAATTCAACAAGTCCAATTAAATATAATGCAAAGTCTTCTACTTGGCTGAGTAATTTCAGTAGTATATAGAATTGCATTATAAAAAACACACCTTCTTATTAACTATGTCTGGCCAAGGACAAAATCTTCCAATTTTAATGATTAAAATTTTAATCTTGTTGGATATAGTTCACATTGCTTTTTTGTCAAAAAATGCAAGTAAGTTGAACTGAACTTAACAAAAATTGCGTATTGGTAAGGCGCTCACTAACCAACTGATGAGTCCAAGTGAGATTGCCGGGATGAAACGCAAATTTTGTGGACTGAAGGCCGTTAAAAGCTATTTTGAACCAATAATTCAACAAGTCCAATTAAATATAATGCTAAGTCTTCTACTTGGCTGAGTAATTTCAGTAGTATATAGAATTGCATTATAAAAAACAACCTTCTTATTAACTATGTCTGGCCAAGGACAAAATCTTCCAATTTTAATGATTAAAATTTTAATCTTGTTGGATATAGTTCACATTGCTTTTTTGTCAAAAAATGCAAGTAAGTTGAACTGAACTTAACAAAAATTGCGTATTGGTAAGGCGCAAACTAACCAACTGATGAGTCCAAGTGAGATTGCCGGGATGAAACGCAAATTTTGTGGACTAAATGCCGTTAAAAGCTATTTTGAACCAATAATTCAACAAGTCCAATTAAAAGCTATTTTGAACCAATAATTCAACAAGTCCAATTAAATATAATGCTAAGTTTTCTACTTGGCTGAGTAATTTCAGTAGTATATAGAATTGTATTATAAAAAAAACACCTTCTTATTAACTATGTCTGGCCAAGGACAAAATCTTCCAACTTTAATGATTAAAATTTTAATCTTGTTGGATATAGTTCACATTGCTTTTTTGTCAAAAAATGCAAGTAAGTTGAACTGAACTTAACAAAAATTGCGTATTGGTAAGGCGCTCACTAACCAACTGAAGAGTCCAAGTGAGATTGCCGGGATGAAACGCAAATTTTGTGGACTGAAGGCCGTTAAAAGATATTTTGAACCAATAATTCAACAAGTCCAATTAAATATAATGCTAAGTCTTCTACTTGGCTGAGTAATTTCATTAGTATATAGAATTGTATTATAAAAAAAAACACCTTCTTATTAACTATGTCTGGCCAAGGACAAAATCTTCCAATTTTAATCTTGTTGGATATAGTTCACATTGCTTTTTTAAGGCGCTCAATAACCAACTGATGAGTCCAAGTGAGATTGCCGGGATGAAACGCAAATTTTGTGGACTAAAGGCCGTTAATGTATTAAAGGCCGTTAATATATTAAAATTTTAATCTTGTTGGATATAGTTCATATTGCCGTTAAATATTAAAATTTTAATCTTATTGGATATAGTTCACATTACTTTTTTGGCAAAAAGTGCAAGTAAGTTGAACTGAAGTTAACAAAAATTGCGTATTGGTAAGGCGCCCACTAACCAAGTGATGAGTCCAATTGAGATTGACGGGATGAAACGCAAATTTTGTGGACTAAAGGCCGTTAATGTATTAAAGGCCGTTAATGTATTAAAGGCCGTTAATATATTAAAATTTTAATCTTGTTGGATATAGTTCACATTGCTTTTTTGTTAAAAAATGCAAGTAAGTTGAACTGAACTTAACAAAAATTGCGTATTGGTAAGGCGCTCACTAACCAACTGATGAGTCCAAGTGAGATTGCCGGGATGAAACGCAAATTTTGTGGACTAAAGGCCGTTAAAAGCTATTTTGAATCAATAATTCAACAAGTCCAATTAAATATTATGCAGTCTTCTACTTGGCTGAGTAATTTCAGTAGTATATAGAATTGCATTATAAAAAACACACCTTCTTATTAACTATTGGCCAAGGACAAAATCTTCCAATTTTAATGATTAAAATTTTAATCTTGTTGGATATAGTTCACATTGCTTTTTTGTCAAAAAATGCAAGTAAGTTGAACTGAACTTAACAAAAATTGCGTATTGGTAAGGCGCTCACTAACCAACTGATGAGTCCAAGTGAGATTGCCGGGATGAAACGCAAATTTTGTGGACTAAATGCCGTTAAAAGCTATTTTGAACCAATAATTCAACAAGTCCAATTAAATATAATGCTAAGTTTTCTACTTGGCTGAGTAATTTCAGTAGTATATAGAATTGTATTATAAAAAAAAACACCTTCTTATTAACTATGTCTGGCCAAGGACAAAATCTTCCAATTTTAATCTTGTTGGATATAGTTCGCATTGCTTTTTTAAGGCGGTCACTAACCAACTGATGAATCCAAGTGAGATTGCCGGGATGAAACGCAAATTTTGTGGACTAAAGGCCGTTAAAAGCTATTTTGAATCAATAATTCAACAAGTCCAATTAAATATAATGCAAAGTTATCTACTTGGCTGAGTAATTTCAGTAGTATATAGAATTGCATTATAAAAAACACACCTTCTTATTAACTATGTCTGGCCAAGGACAAAATCTTCCAATTTTAATGATTAAAATTTTAATCTTGTTGGATATAGTTCACATTGCTTTTTTGTCAAAAAATGCAAGTAAGTTGAACTGAACTTAACAAAAATTGCGTATTGGTAAGGCGCTCACTAACCAACTGATGAGTCCAAGTGAGATTGCCGGGATGAAACGCAAATTTTGTGGACTAAATGCCGTTAAAAGCTATTTTGAACCAATAATTCAACAAGTCCAATTAAAAGCTATTTTGAACCAATAATTCAACAAGTCCAATTAAATATAATGCTAAGTTTTCTACTTGGCTGAGTAATTTCAGTAGTATATAGAATTGTATTATAAAAAAAACACCTTCTTATTAACTATGTCTGGCCAAGGACAAAATCTTCCAACTTTAATGATTAAAATTTTAATCTTGTTGGATATAGTTCACATTGCTTTTTTGTCAAAAAATGCAAGTAAGTTGAACTGAACTTAACAAAAATTGCGTATTGGTAAGGCGCTCACTAACCAACTGAAGAGTCCAAGTGAGATTGCCGGGATGAAACGCAAATTTTGTGGACTGAAGGCCGTTAAAAGATATTTTGAACCAATAATTCAACAAGTCCAATTAAATATAATGCTAAGTCTTCTACTTGGCTGAGTAATTTCATTAGTATATAGAATTGTATTATAAAAAAAAACACCTTCTTATTAACTATGTCTGGCCAAGGACAAAATCTTCCAATTTTAATCTTGTTGGATATAGTTCACATTGCTTTTTTAAGGCGCTCAATAACCAACTGATGAGTCCAAGTGAGATTGCCGGGATGAAACGCAAATTTTGTGGACTAAAGGCCGTTAATGTATTAAAGGCCGTTAATATATTAAAATTTTAATCTTGTTGGATATAGTTCATATTGCCGTTAAATATTAAAATTTTAATCTTATTGGATATAGTTCACATTACTTTTTTGGCAAAAAGTGCAAGTAAGTTGAACTGAAGTTAACAAAAATTGCGTATTGGTAAGGCGCCCACTAACCAAGTGATGAGTCCAATTGAGATTGACGGGATGAAACGCAAATTTTGTGGACTAAAGGCCGTTAATGTATTAAAGGCCGTTAATGTATTAAAGGCCGTTAATATATTAAAATTTTAATCTTGTTGGATATATAAGCTATTTTGAATCAATAATTCAACAAGTACAATTAAATATTATACAGTCTTCTACTTGGCTGAGTAATTTCAGTAGTATATAGAATTGCATTATAAAAAACACACCTTCTTATTAACTATTGGCCAAGGACAAAATCTTCCAATTTTAATGATTAAAATTTTAATCTTGTTGGATATAGTTCACATTGCTTTTTTGTCAAAAAATGCAAGTAAGTTGAACTGAACTTAACAAAAATTGCGTATTGGTAAGGCGCTCACTAACCAACTGATGAGTCCAAGTGAGATTGCCGGGATGAAACGCAAATTTTGTGGACTAAATGCCGTTAAAAGCTATTTTGAACCAATAATTCAACAAGTCCAATTAAATATAATGCTAAGTTTTCTACTTGGCTGAGTAATTTCAGTAGTATATAGAATTGTATTATAAAAAAAAACACCTTCTTATTAACTATGTCTGGCCAAGGACAAAATCTTCCAATTTTAATCTTGTTGGATATAGTTCGCATTGCTTTTTTAAGGCGGTCACTAACCAACTGATGAATCCAAGTGAGATTGCCGGGATGAAACGCAAATTTTGTGGACTAAAGGCCGTTAAAAGCTATTTTGAATCAATAATTCAACAAGTCCAATTAAATATAATGCAAAGTTATCTACTTGGCTGAGTAATTTCAGTAGTATATAGAATTGCATTATAAAAAACACACCTTCTTATTAACTATGTCTGGCCAAGGACAAAATCTTCCAATTTTAATGATTAAAATTTTAATCTTGTTGGATATAGTTCACATTGCTTTTTTGTCAAAAAATGCAAGTAAGTTGAACTGAACTTAACAAAAATTGCGTATTGGTAAGGCGCTCACTAACCAACTGATGAGTCCAAGTGAGATTGCCGGGATGAAACGCAAATTTTGTGGACTAAATGCCGTTAAAAGCTATTTTGAACCAATAATTCAACAAGTCCAATTAAAAGCTATTTTGAACCAATAATTCAACAAGTCCAATTAAATATAATGCTAAGTTTTCTACTTGGCTGAGTAATTTCAGTAGTATATAGAATTGTATTATAAAAAAAACACCTTCTTATTAACTATGTTTGGCCAAGGACAAAATCTTCCAACTTTAATGATTAAAATTTTAATCTTGTTGGATATAGTTCACATTGCTTTTTTGTCAAAAAATGCAAGTAAGTTGAACTGAACTTAACAAAAATTGCGTATTGGTAAGGCGCTCACTAACCAACTGAAGAGTCCAAGTGATATTGCCGGGATGAAACGCAAATTTTGTGGACTGAAGGCCGTTAAAAGCTATTTTGAACCAATAATTCAACAAGTCCAATTAAATATAATGCTAAGTCTTCTACTTGGCTGAGTAATTTCAGTAGTATATAGAATTGTATTATAAAAAAAAACACCTTCTTATTAACTATGTCTGGCAAAGGACAAAATCTTCCAATTTTAATCTTGTTGGATATAGTTCACATTGCTTTTTTAAGGCGCTCAATAACCAACTGATGAGTCCAAGTGAGATTGCCGGGATGAAACGCAAATTTTGTGGACTAAAGGCCGTTAATGTATTAAAGGCCGTTAATATATTAAAATTTTAATCTTGTTGGATATAGTTCATATTGCCGTTAAAAATTAAAATTTTAATCTTATTGGATATAGTTCACATTGCTTTTTTGGCAAAAAATGCAAGTAAGTTGAACTGAAGTTAACAAAAATTGCGTATTGGTAAGGCGCCCACTAACCAAGTGATGAGTCCAATTGAGATTGACGGGATGAAACGCAAATTTTGTGGACTAAAGGCCGTTAATGTATTAAAGGCCGTTAATATATTAAAATTTTAATCTTGTTGGATATAGTTCACATTGCTTTTTTGCCAAAAAATGCAAGTAAGTTGAACTGAACTTAACAAAAATTGCGTATTAGTAAGGCGCTCGCTAACCAACTGATGAGTCCAAGTGAGATTGCCGGGATGAAAGGCAAATTTTGAGGACTAAAGGCCGTTAAAAGCTATTTTGAATCAATAATTCAACAAGTCCAATTAAATATAATGCAAAGTGTTCTACTTGGCTGAGTAATTTGTTGGATATAGTTCACATTGCTTTTTTGTCAAAAAATGCAAGTAAGTTGAACTGAACTTAACAAATATTGCGTATTGGTAAGGCGCTCACTAACCAATTGAAGAGTCCAAGTGAGATTGCCGGGATGAAACGCAAATTTTGTGGACTGAAGGCCGTTAAAAGCTATTTGGAACCAATAATTCAACAAGTCCAATTAAATATAATGCTAAGTCTTCTACTTGGCTGCGTAATTTCAGTAGTATGTAGAATTCTATTATAAAAAAAAAACACCTTCTTATTAACTATGTCTGGCCAAGGACAAAATCTTCCAATTTTTATCTTGTTGGATATAGTTCACATTGCTTTTTTAAGGCGCTCAATAACCAACTGATGAGTCCAAGTGAGATTGCCGGGATGAAACGCAAATTTTGTGGACTAAAGGCCGTTAATGTATTAAATGCCGTTAATATATTAAAATTTTAATCTTGTTGGATATAGTTCATATTGCCGTTAAATATTAAAATTTTAATCTTATTGGATATAGTTCACATTACTTTTTTGGCAAAAAGTGCAAGTAAGTTGAACTGAAGTTAACAAAAATTGCGTATTGGTAAGGCGCCCACTAACCAAGTGATGAGTCCAATTGAGATTGACGGGATGAAACGCAAATTATGTGGACTAAAGGCCGTTAATGTATTAAAGGCCGTTAATGTATTAAAGGCCGTTAATATACTAAAATTTTAATCTTGTTGGATATAGTTCACATTGCTTTTTTGTCAAAAAATGCAAGTAAGTTGAACTGAACTTAACAAAAATTGCGTATTGGTAAGGCGCTCACTAACCAACTGATGAGTCCAAGTGAGATTGCCGGGATGAAACGCAAATTTTGTGGACTAAAGGCCGTTAAAAGCTATTTTGAATCAATAATTCAACAAGTCCAATTAAATATAATGCTAAGTCTTCTACTTGGCTGCGTAATTTCAGTAGTATATAGAATTCTATTATAAAAAAAAACACCTTCTTATTAACTATGTCTGGCCAAGGACAAAATCTTCCAATTTTTATCTTGTTGGATATAGTTCACATTGATTTTTTAAGGCGCTCACTAACCAACTGATGAGTCCAAGTGAGATTGCCGGGATGAAACGCAAATTTTGTGGACTAAAGGCCGTTAATATATTAAAATTTTAATCTTGTTGGATATAGTTCACATTGCTTTTTTGTCAAAAAATGCAAGTAAGTTGAACTGAACTTAACAAAAATTGCGTATTGGTAAGGCGCTCACTAACCAACTGATGAGTCCAAGTGAGATTGCCGGGATGAAACGCAAATTTTGTGGACTAAAGGCCCTAAAAGCTATTTTGAATCAATAATTCAACAAGTCCAATTAAATATAATGCAAAGTCTTCTACTTGGCTGAGTAATTTCAGTAGTATATAGAATTGCATTATAAAAAACACACCTTCTTATTCACTATTGGCCTAGGACAAAATCTTCTGAACTGAAGTTAACAAAAATTGCGTATTGGTAAGGCGCCCACTAACCAACTGATGAGTCCAAGTGAGATTGCCGGGATGAAACGCAAATTTTGTGGACTAAAGGCCCTAAAAGCTATTTTGAATCAATAATTCAACAAGTCCAATTAAATATAATGCAAAGTCTTCTACTTGGCTGAGTAATTTCAGTAGTATATAGAATTGCATTATAAAAAACACACCTTCTTATTAACTATTGGCCAAGGACAAAATCTTCCAATTTTAATGATTAAAATTTTAATCTTGTTGGATATAGTTCACATTGCTTTTTTGTCAAAAAATGCAAGTAAGTTGAACTGAACTTAACAAAAATTGCGTATTGGTAAGGCGCTCACTAACCAACTGATGAGTCCAAGTGAGATTGCCGGGATGAAACGCAAATTTTGTGGACTAAATGCCGTTAAAAGCTATTTTGAACCAATAATTCAACAAGTCCAATTAAAAGCTATTTTGAACCAATAATTCAACAAGTCCAATTAAATATAATGCTAAGTTTTCTACTTGGCTGAGTAATTTCAGTAGTATATAGAATTGTATTATAAAAAAAACACCTTCTTATTAACTATGTCTGGCCAAGGACAAAATCTTCCAATTTTAATCTTGTTGGATATAGTTCACATTGCTTTTTTAAGGCGCTCAATAACCAACTGATGAGTCCAAGTGAGATTGCCGGGATGAAACGCAAATTTTGTGGACTAAAGGCCGTTAATGTATTAAATGCCGTTAATATATTAAAATTTTAATCTTGTTGGATATAGTTCATATTGCCGTTAAATATTAAAATTTTAATCTTATTGGATATAGTTCACATTACTTTTTTGGCAAAAAGTGCAAGTAAGTTGAACTGAAGTTAACAAAAATTGCGTATTGGTAAGGCGCCCACTAACCAAGTGATGAGTCCAATTGAGATTGACGGGATGATCGCAAATTTTGTGGACTTAAGGCCGTTAATGTATTAAAGGCCGTTAATGTATTAAAGGCCGTTAATATACTAAAATTTTAATCTTGTTGGATATAGTTCACATTGCTTTTTTGTCAAAAAATGCAAGTAAGTTGAACTGAACTTAACAAAAATTGCGTATTGGTAAGGCGCTCACTAACCAACTGATGAGTCCAAGTGAGATTGCCGGGATGAAACGCAAATTTTGTGGACTAAAGGCCGTTAAAAGCTATTTTGAATCAATAATTCAACAAGTCCAATTAAATATAATGCTAAGTCTTCTACTTGGCTGCGTAATTTCAGTAGTATATAGAATTCTATTATAAAAAAAACACCTTATTATTAACTATGTCTGGCCAAGGACAAAATCTTCCAATTTTTATCTTGTTGGATATAGTTCACATTGATTTTTTAAGGCGCTCACTAACCAACTGATGAGTCCAAGTGAGATTGCCGGGATGAAACGCAAATTTTGTGGACTAAAGGCCGTTAATATATTAAAATTTTAATCTTGTTGGATATAGTTCACATTGCTTTTTTGTCAAAAAATGCAAGTAAGTTGAACTGAACTTAACAAAAATTGCGTATTGGTAAGGCGCTCACTAACCAACTGATGAGTCCAAGTGAGATTGCCGGGATGAAACGCAAATTTTGTGGACTAAATGCCGTTAAAAGCTATTTTGAACCAATAATTCAACAAGTCCAATTAAAAGCTATTTTGAACCAATAATTCAACAAGTCCAATTAAATATAATGCTAAGTTTTCTACTTGGCTGAGTAATTTCAGTAGTATATAGAATTGTATTATAAAAAAAACACCTTCTTATTAACTATGTCTGGCCAAGGACAAAATCTTCCAATTTTAATCTTGTTGGATATAGTTCACATTGCTTTTTTAAGGCGCTCAATAACCAACTGATGAGTCCAAGTGAGATTGCCGGGATGAAACGCAAATTTTGTGGACTAAAGGCCGTTAATGTATTAAATGCCGTTAATATATTAAAATTTTAATCTTGTTGGATATAGTTCATATTGCCGTTAAATATTAAAATTTTAATCTTATTGGATATAGTTCACATTACTTTTTTGGCAAAAAGTGCAAGTAAGTTGAACTGAAGTTAACAAAAATTGCGTATTGGTAAGGCGCCCACTAACCAAGTGATGAGTCCAATTGAGATTGACGGGATGATCGCAAATTTTGTGGACTTAAGGCCGTTAATGTATTAAAGGCCGTTAATGTATTAAAGGCCGTTAATATACTAAAATTTTAATCTTGTTGGATATAGTTCACATTGCTTTTTTGTCAAAAAATGCAAGTAAGTTGAACTGAACTTAACAAAAATTGCGTATTGGTAAGGCGCTCACTAACCAACTGATGAGTCCAAGTGAGATTGCCGGGATGAAACGCAAATTTTGTGGACTAAAGGCCGTTAAAAGCTATTTTGAATCAATAATTCAACAAGTCCAATTAAATATAATGCTAAGTCTTCTACTTGGCTGCGTAATTTCAGTAGTATATAGAATTCTATTATAAAAAAAACACCTTATTATTAACTATGTCTGGCCAAGGACAAAATCTTCCAATTTTTATCTTGTTGGATATAGTTCACATTGATTTTTTAAGGCGCTCACTAACCAACTGATGAGTCCAAGTGAGATTGCCGGGATGAAACGCAAATTTTGTGGACTAAAGGCCGTTAATATATTAAAATTTTAATCTTGTTGGATATAGTTCACATTGCTTTTTTGTCAAAAAATGCAAGTAAGTTGAACTGAACTTAACAAAAATTGCGTATTGGTAAGGCGCTCACTAACCAACTGATGAGTCCAAGTGAGATTGCCGGGATGAAACGCAAATTTTGTGGACTAAAGGCCCTAAAAGCTATTTTGAATCAATAATTCAACAAGTCCAATTAAATATAATGCAAAGTCTTCTACTTGGCTGAGTAATTTCAGTAGTATATAGAATTGCATTATAAAAAACACACCTTCTTATTCACTATTGGCCTAGGACAAAATCTTCTGAACTGAAGTTAACAAAAATTGCGTATTGGTAAGGCGCCCACTAACCAACTGATGAGTCCAAGTGAGATTGCCGGGATGAAACGCAAATTTTGTGGACTAAAGGCCCTAAAAGCTATTTTGAATCAATAATTCAACAAGTCCAATTAAATATAATGCAAAGTCTTCTACTTGGCTGAGTAATTTCAGTAGTATATAGAATTGCATTATAAAAAACACACCTTCTTATTAACTATTGGCCAAGGACAAAATCTTCCAATTTTAATGATTAAAATTTTAATCTTGTTGGATATAGTTCACATTGCTTTTTTGTCAAAAAATGCAAGTAAGTTGAACTGAACTTAACAAAAATTGCGTATTGGTAAGGCGCTTACTAACCAACTGATGAGTCCCAGTGAGATTGCCGGGATGAAACGCAAATTTTGTGGACTAAATGCCGTTAAAAGCTATTTTGAACCAATAATTCAACAAGTCCAATTAAATATAATGCTAAGTTTTCTACTTGGCTGAGTAATTTCAGTAGTATATAGAATTGTATTATAAAAAAAACACCTTCTTATTAACTATGTCTGGCCAAGGACAAAATCTTCCAATTTTAATCTTGTTGGATATAGTTCGCATTGCTTTTTTAAGGCGGTCACTAACCAACTGATGAATCCAAGTGAGATTGCCGGGATGAAACGCAAATGTTGTGGACTAAAGGCCGTTAAAAGCTATTTTGAACCAATAATTCAACAAGTCCAATTAAATATAATGCTAAGTTTTCTACTTGGCTGAGTAATTTCAGTAGTATATAGAATTGTATTATAAAAAAAACACCTTCTTATTAACTATGTCTGGCCAAGGACAAAATCTTCCAACTTTAATGATTAAAATTTTAATCTTGTTGGATATAGTTCACATTGCTTTTTTGTCAAAAAATGCAAGTAAGTTGAACTGAACTTAACAAATATTGCGTATTGGTAAGGCGCTCACTAACCAACTGAAGAGTCCAAGTGAGATTGCCGGGATGAAACGCAAATTTTGTGGACTGAAGGCCGTTAAAAGCTATTTTGAACCAATAATTCAACAAGTCCAATTAAATATAATGCTAAGTCTTCTACTTGGCTGCGTAATTTCAGTAGTATGTAGAATTCTATTATAAAAAAAAACACCTTCTTATTAACTATGTCTGGCCAAGGACAAAATCTTCCAATTTTTATCTTGTTGGATATAGTTCACATTGATTTTTTAAGGCGCTCACTAACCAACTGATGAGTCCAAGTGAGATTGCCGGGATGAAACGCAAATTTTGTGGACTAAAGGCCGTTAATATATTAAAATTTTAATCTTGTTGGATATAGTTCACATTGCTTTTTTGTTAAAAAATGCAAGTAAGTTGAACTGAACTTAACAAAAATTGCGTATTGGTAAGGCGCTCACTAACCAACTGATGAGTCCAAGTGAGATTGCCGGGATGAAACGCAAATTTTGTGGACTAAAGGCCGTTAATGTATTAAAGGCCGTTAATGTATTAAAGGCCGTTAATATACTAAAATTTTAATCTTGTTGGATATAGTTCACATTGCTTTTTTGTCAAAAAATGCAAGTAAGTTGAACTGAACTTAACAAAAATTGCGTATTGGTAAGGCGCTCACTAACCAACTGATGAGTCCAAGTGAGATTGCCGGGATGAAACGCAAATTTTGTGGACTAAAGGCCGTTAAAAGCTATTTTGAATCAATAATTCAACAAGTCCAATTAAATATAATGCTAAGTCTTCTACTTGGCTGCGTAATTTCAGTAGTATATAGAATTCTATTATAAAAAAAAACACCTTCTTATTAACTATGTCTGGCCAAGGACAAAATCTTCCAATTTTTATCTTGTTGGATATAGTTCACATTGATTTTTTAAGGCGCTCACTAACCAACTGATGAGTCCAAGTGAGATTGCCGGGATGAAACGCAAATTTTGTGGACTAAAGGCCGTTAATATATTAAAATTTTAATCTTGTTGGATATAGTTCACATTGCTTTTTTGTCAAAAAATGCAAGTAAGTTGAACTGAACTTAACAAAAATTGCGTATTGGTAAGGCGCTCACTAACCAACTGATGAGTCCAAGTGAGATTGCCGGGATGAAACGCAAATTTTGTGGACTAAAGGCCCTAAAAGCTATTTTGAATCAATAATTCAACAAGTCCAATTAAATATAATGCAAAGTCTTCTACTTGGCTGAGTAATTTCAGTAGTATATAGAATTGCATTATAAAAAACACACCTTCTTATTCACTATTGGCCTAGGACAAAATCTTCTGAACTGAAGTTAACAAAAATTGCGTATTGGTAAGGCGCCCACTAACCAACTGATGAGTCCAAGTGAGATTGCCGGGATGAAACGCAAATTTTGTGGACTAAAGGCCCTAAAAGCTATTTTGAATCAATAATTCAACAAGTCCAATTAAATATAATGCAAAGTCTTCTACTTGGCTGAGTAATTTCAGTAGTATATAGAATTGCATTATAAAAAACACACCTTCTTATTAACTATTGGCCAAGGACAAAATCTTCCAATTTTAATGATTAAAATTTTAATCTTGTTGGATATAGTTCACATTGCTTTTTTGTCAAAAAATGCAAGTAAGTTGAACTGAACTTAACAAAAATTGCGTATTGGTAAGGCGCTTACTAACCAACTGATGAGTCCCAGTGAGATTGCCGGGATGAAACGCAAATTTTGTGGACTAAATGCCGTTAAAAGCTATTTTGAACCAATAATTCAACAAGTCCAATTAAATATAATGCTAAGTTTTCTACTTGGCTGAGTAATTTCAGTAGTATATAGAATTGTATTATAAAAAAAAACACCTTCTTATTAACTATGTCTGGCCAAGGACAAAATCTTCCAATTTTAATCTTGTTGGATATAGTTCGCATTGCTTTTTTAAGGCGGTCACTAACCAACTGATGAATCCAAGTGAGATTGCCGGGATGAAACGCAAATGTTGTGGACTAAAGGCCGTTAAAAGCTATTTTGAACCAATAATTCAACAAGTCCAATTAAATATAATGCTAAGTTTTCTACTTGGCTGAGTAATTTCAGTAGTATATAGAATTGTATTATAAAAAAAACACCTTCTTATTAACTATGTCTGGCCAAGGACAAAATCTTCCAACTTTAATGATTAAAATTTTAATCTTGTTGGATATAGTTCACATTGCTTTTTTGTCAAAAAATGCAAGTAAGTTGAACTGAACTTAACAAATATTGCGTATTGGTAAGGCGCTCACTAACCAACTGAAGAGTCCAAGTGAGATTGCCGGGATGAAACGCAAATTTTGTGGACTGAAGGCCGTTAAAAGCTATTTTGAACCAATAATTCAACAAGTCCAATTAAATATAATGCTAAGTCTTCTACTTGGCTGCGTAATTTCAGTAGTATGTAGAATTCTATTATAAAAAAAAACACCTTCTTATTAACTATGTCTGGCCAAGGACAAAATCTTCCAATTTTTATCTTGTTGGATATAGTTCACATTGATTTTTTAAGGCGCTCACTAACCAACTGATGAGTCCAAGTGAGATTGCCGGGATGAAACGCAAATTTTGTGGACTAAAGGCCGTTAATATATTAAAATTTTAATCTTGTTGGATATAGTTCACATTGCTTTTTTGTTAAAAAATGCAAGTAAGTTGAACTGAACTTAACAAAAATTGCGTATTGGTAAGGCGCTCACTAACCAACTGATGAGTCCAAGTGAGATTGCCGGGATGAAACGCAAATTTTGTGGACTAAAGGCCCTAAAAGCTATTTTGAATCAATAATTCAACAAGTCCAATTAAATATAATGCAAAGTCTTCTACTTGGCTGAGTAATTTCAGTAGTATATAGAATTGCATTATAAAAAACACACCTTCTTATTAACTATGTCTGGCCAAGGACAAAATCTTCCAATTTTAATAATTATAATTTTAATCTTGTTGGATATAGTTCACATTGCTTTTTTGTCAAAAAATGCAAGTAAGTTGAACTGAACTTAACAAAAATTGCGTATTGGTAAGGCGCTCACTAACCAACTGATGAGTCCAAGTGAGATTGCCGGGATGAAACGCAAATTTTGTGGACTGAAGGCCGTTAAAAGCTATTTTGAACCAATAATTCAACAAGTCCAATTAAATATAATGCTAAGTCTTCTACTTGGCTGAGTAATTTCAGTAGTATATAGAATTGCATTATAAAAAACAACATTCTTATTAACTATGTCTGGCCAAGGACAAAATCTTCCAATTTTTATCTTGTTGGATATAGTTCACATTGATTTTTTAAGGCGCTCACTAACCAACTGATGAGTCCAAGTGAGATTGCCGGGATGAAACGCAAATTTTGTGGACTAAAGGCCGTTAATATATTAAAATTTTAATCTTGTTGGATATAGTTCACATTGCTTTTTTGTCAAAAAATGCAAGTAAGTTGAACTGAACTTAACAAAAATTGCGTATTGGTAAGGCGCTCACTAACCAACTGATGAGTCCAAGTGAGATTGCCGGGATGAAACGCAAATTTTGTGGACTAAAGGCCCTAAAAGCTATTTTGAATCAATAATTCAACAAGTCCAATTAAATATAATGCAAAGTCTTCTACTTGGCTGAGTAATTTCAGTAGTATATAGAATTGCATTATAAAAAACACACCTTCTTATTCACTATTGGCCTAGGACAAAATCTTCTGAACTGAAGTTAACAAAAATTGCGTATTGGTAAGGCGCCCACTAACCAACTGATGAGTCCAAGTGAGATTGCCGGGATGAAACGCAAATTTTGTGGACTAAAGGCCCTAAAAGCTATTTTGAATCAATAATTCAACAAGTCCAATTAAATATAATGCAAAGTCTTCTACTTGGCTGAGTAATTTCAGTAGTATATAGAATTGCATTATAAAAAACACACCTTCTTATTAACTATTGGCCAAGGACAAAATCTTCCAATTTTAATGATTAAAATTTTAATCTTGTTGGATATGGTTCACATTGCTTTTTTGTCAAGAAATGCAAGTAAGTTGAACTGAACTTAACAAAAATTGTGTATTGGTAAGGCACTTACTAACCAACTGATGAGTCCCAGTGAGATTGCCGGGATGAAACGCAAATTTTGTGGACTAAATGCCGTTAAAAGCTATTTTGAACCAATAATTCAACAAGTCCAATTAAATATAATGCTAAGTTTTCTACTTGGCTGAGTAATTTCAGTAGTATATAGAATTGTATTATAAAAAAAACACCTTCTTATTAACTATGTCTGGCCAAGGACAAAATCTTCCAATTTTAATCTTGTTGGATATAGTTCGCATTGCTTTTTTAAGGCGGTCACTAACCAACTGATGAATCCAAGTGAGATTGCCGGGATGAAACGCAAATGTTGTGGACTAAAGGCCGTTAAAAGCTATTTTGAACCAATAATTCAACAAGTCCAATTAAATATAATGCTAAGTTTTCTACTTGGCTGAGTAATTTCAGTAGTATATAGAATTGTATTATAAAAAAAACACCTTCTTATTAACTATGTCTGGCCAAGGACAAAATCTTCCAACTTTAATGATTAAAATTTTAATCTTGTTGGATATAGTTCACATTGCTTTTTTGTCAAAAAATGCAAGTAAGTTGAACTGAACTTAACAAATATTGCGTATTGGTAAGGCGCTCACTAACCAACTGAAGAGTCCAAGTGAGATTGCCGGGATGAAACGCAAATTTTGTGGACTGAAGGCCGTTAAAAGCTATTTTGAACCAATAATTCAACAAGTCCAATTAAATATAATGCTAAGTCTTCTACTTGGCTGCGTAATTTCAGTAGTATGTAGAATTCTATTATAAAAAAAAACACCTTCTTATTAACTATGTCTGGCCAAGGACAAAATCTTCCAATTTTTATCTTGTTGGATATAGTTCACATTGATTTTTTAAGGCGCTCACTAACCAACTGATGAGTCCAAGTGAGATTGCCGGGATGAAACGCAAATTTTGTGGACTAAAGGCCGTTAATATATTAAAATTTTAATCTTGTTGGATATAGTTCACATTGCTTTTTTGTTAAAAAATGCAAGTAAGTTGAACTGAACTTAACAAAAATTGCGTATTGGTAAGGCGCTCACTAACCAACTGATGAGTCCAAGTGAGATTGCCGGGATGAAACGCAAATTTTGTGGACTAAAGGCCGTTAATGTATTAAAGGCCGTTAATGTATTAAAGGCCGTTAATATACTAAAATTTTAATCTTGTTGGATATAGTTCACATTGCTTTTTTGTCAAAAAATGCAAGTAAGTTGAACTGAACTTAACAAAAATTGCGTATTGGTAAGGCGCTCACTAACCAACTGATGAGTCCAAGTGAGATTGCCGGGATGAAACGCAAATTTTGTGGACTAAAGGCCGTTAAAAGCTATTTTGAATCAATAATTCAACAAGTCCAATTAAATATAATGCTAAGTCTTCTACTTGGCTGCGTAATTTCAGTAGTATATAGAATTCTATTATAAAAAAAAACACCTTCTTATTAACTATGTCTGGCCAAGGACAAAATCTTCCAATTTTTATCTTGTTGGATATAGTTCACATTGATTTTTTAAGGCGCTCACTAACCAACTGATGAGTCCAAGTGAGATTGCCGGGATGAAACGCAAATTTTGTGGACTAAAGGCCGTTAATATATTAAAATTTTAATCTTGTTGGATATAGTTCACATTGCTTTTTTGTCAAAAAATGCAAGTAAGTTGCACTGAACTTAACAAAAATTGCGTATTGGTAAGGCGCTCACTAACCAACTGATGAGTCCAAGTGAGATTGCCGGGATGAAACGCAAATTTTGTGGACTAAAGGCCCTAAAAGCTATTTTGAATCAATAATTCAACAAGTCCAATTAAATATAATGCAAAGTCTTCTACTTGGCTGAGTAATTTCAGTAGTATATAGAATTGCATTATAAAAAACACACCTTCTTATTCACTATTGGCCTAGGACAAAATCTTCTGAACTGAAGTTAACAAAAATTGCGTATTGGTAAGGCGCCCACTAACCAACTGATGAGTCCAAGTGAGATTGCCGGGATGAAACGCAAATTTTGTGGACTAAAGGCCCTAAAAGCTATTTTGAATCAATAATTCAACAAGTCCAATTAAATATAATGCAAAGTCTTCTACTTGGCTGAGTAATTTCAGTAGTATATAGAATTGCATTATAAAAAACACACCTTCTTATTAACTATTGGCCAAGGACAAAATCTTCCAATTTTAATGATTAAAATTTTAATCTTGTTGGATATAGTTCACATTGCTTTTTTGTCAAAAAATGCAAGTAAGTTGAACTGAACTTAACAAAAATTGCGTATTGGTAAGGCGCTTACTAACCAACTGATGAGTCCCAGTGAGATTGCCGGGATGAAACGCAAATTTTGTGGACTAAATGCCGTTAAAAGCTATTTTGAACCAATAATTCAACAAGTCCAATTAAATATAATGCTAAGTTTTCTACTTGGCTGAGTAATTTCAGTAGTATATAGAATTGTATTATAAAAAAAAACACCTTCTTATTAACTATGTCTGGCCAAGGACAAAATCTTCCAATTTTAATCTTGTTGGATATAGTTCGCATTGCTTTTTTAAGGCGGTCACTAACCAACTGATGAATCCAAGTGAGATTGCCGGGATGAAACGCAAATGTTGTGGACTAAAGGCCGTTAAAAGCTATTTTGAACCAATAATTCAACAAGTCCAATTAAATATAATGCTAAGTTTTCTACTTGGCTGAGTAATTTCAGTAGTATATAGAATTGTATTATAAAAAAAACACCTTCTTATTAACTATGTCTGGCCAAGGACAAAATCTTCCAACTTTAATGATTAAAATTTTAATCTTGTTGGATATAGTTCACATTGCTTTTTTGTCAAAAAATGCAAGTAAGTTGAACTGAACTTAACAAATATTGCGTATTGGTAAGGCGCTCACTAACCAACTGAAGAGTCCAAGTGAGATTGCCGGGATGAAACGCAAATTTTGTGGACTGAAGGCCGTTAAAAGCTATTTTGAACCAATAATTCAACAAGTCCAATTAAATATAATGCTAAGTCTTCTACTTGGCTGCGTAATTTCAGTAGTATGTAGAATTCTATTATAAAAAAAAACACCTTCTTATTAACTATGTCTGGCCAAGGACAAAATCTTCCAATTTTTATCTTGTTGGATATAGTTCACATTGATTTTTTAAGGCGCTCACTAACCAACTGATGAGTCCAAGTGAGATTGCCGGGATGAAACGCAAATTTTGTGGACTAAAGGCCGTTAATATATTAAAATTTTAATCTTGTTGGATATAGTTCACATTGCTTTTTTGTTAAAAAATGCAAGTAAGTTGAACTGAACTTAACAAAAATTGCGTATTGGTAAGGCGCTCACTAACCAACTGATGAGTCCAAGTGAGATTGCCGGGATGAAACGCAAATTTTGTGGACTAAAGGCCCTAAAAGCTATTTTGAATCAATAATTCAACAAGTCCAATTAAATATAATGCAAAGTCTTCTACTTGGCTGAGTAATTTCAGTAGTATATAGAATTGCATTATAAAAAACACACCTTCTTATTAACTATGTCTGGCCAAGGACAAAATCTTCCAATTTTAATAATTATAATTTTAATCTTGTTGGATATAGTTCACATTGCTTTTTTGTCAAAAAATGCAAGTAAGTTGAACTGAACTTAACAAAAATTGCGTATTGGTAAGGCGCTCACTAACCAACTGATGAGTCCAAGTGAGATTGCCGGGATGAAACGCAAATTTTGTGGACTGAAGGCCGTTAAAAGCTATTTTGAACCAATAATTCAACAAGTCCAATTAAATATAATGCTAAGTCTTCTACTTGGCTGAGTAATTTCAGTAGTATATAGAATTGCATTATAAAAAACAACATTCTTATTAACTATGTCTGGCCAAGGACAAAATCTTCCAATTTTAATGATTAAAATTTTAATCTTGTTGGATATAGTTCACATTGCTTTTTTGTCAAAAAATGCAAGTAAGTTGAACTGAACTTAACAAAAATTGCGTATTGGTAAGGCGCAAACTAACCAACTGATGAGTCCAATTGAGATTGCCGGGATGAAACGCAAATTTTGTGGACTAAATGCCGTTAAAAGCTATTTTGAACCAATAATTCAACAAGTCCAATTAAAAGCTATTTTGAACCAATAATTCAACAAGTCCAATTAAATATAATGCTAAGTTTTCTACTTGGCTGAGTAATTTCAGTAGTATATAGAATTGTATTATAAAAAAAACACCTTCTTATTAACTATGTCTGGCCAAGGACAAAATCTTCCAACTTTAATGATTAAAATTTTAATCTTGTTGGATATAGTTCACATTGCTTTTTTGTCAAAAAATGCAAGTAAGTTGAACTGAACTTAACAAAAATTGCGTATTGGTAAGGCGCTCACTAACCAACTGAAGAGTCCAAGTGAGATTGCCGGGATGAAACGCAAATTTTGTGGACTGAAGGCCGTTAAAAGATATTTTGAACCAATAATTCAACAAGTCCAATTAAATATAATGCTAAGTCTTCTACTTGGCTGAGTAATTTCATTAGTATATAGAATTGTATTATAAAAAAAACACCTTCTTATTAACTATGTCTGGCCAAGGACAAAATCTTCCAATTTTAATCTTGTTGGATATAGTTCACATTGCTTTTTTAAGGCGCTCAATAACCAACTGATGAGTCCAAGTGAGATTGCCGGGATGAAACGCAAATTTTGTGGACTAAAGGCCGTTAATGTATTAAAGGCCGTTAATATATTAAAATTTTAATCTTGTTGGATATAGTTCATATTGCCGTTAAATATTAAAATTTTAATCTTATTGGATATAGTTCACATTACTTTTTTGGCAAAAAGTGCAAGTAAGTTGAACTGAAGTTAACAAAAATTGCGTATTGGTAAGGCGCCCACTAACCAAGTGATGAGTCCAATTGAGATTGACGGGATGAAACGCAAATTTTGTGGACTAAAGGCCGTTAATGTATTAAAGGCCGTTAATGTATTAAAGGCCGTTAATATATTAAAATTTTAATCTTGTTGGATATAGTTCACATTGCTTTTTTGTTAAAAAATGCAAGTAAGTTGAACTGAACTTAACAAAAATTGCGTATTGGTAAGGCGCTCACTAACCAACTGATGAGTCCAAGTGAGATTGCCGGGATGAAACGCAAATTTTGTGGACTAAAGGCCGTTAAAAGCTATTTTGAATCAATAATTCAACAAGTCCAATTAAATATTATGCAGTCTTCTACTTGGCTGAGTAATTTCAGTAGTATATAGAATTGCATTATAAAAAACACACCTTCTTATTAACTATTGGCCAAGGACAAAATCTTCCAATTTTAATGATTAAAATTTTAATCTTGTTGGATATAGTTCACATTGCTTTTTTGTCAAAAAATGCAAGTACGTTGAACTGAACTTAACAAAAATTGCGTATTGGTAAGGCGCTCACTAACCAACTGATGAGTCCAAGTGAGATTGCCGGGATGAAACGCAAATTTTGTGGACTAAATGCCGTTAAAAGCTATTTTGAACCAATAATTCAACAAGTCCAATTAAATATAATGCTAAGTTTTCTACTTGGCTGAGTAATTTCAGTAGTATATAGAATTGTATTATAAAAAAAAACACCTTCTTATTAACTATGTCTGGCCAAGGACAAAATCTTCCAATTTTAATCTTGTTGGATATAGTTCGCATTGCTTTTTTAAGGCGGTCACTAACCAACTGATGAATCCAAGTGAGATTGCCGGGATGAAACGCAAATTTTGTGGACTAAAGGCCGTTAAAAGCTATTTTGAATCAATAATTCAACAAGTCCAATTAAATATAATGCAAAGTTATCTACTTGGCTGAGTAATTTCAGTAGTATATAGAATTGCATTATAAAAAACACACCTTCTTATTAACTATGTCTGGCCAAGGACAAAATCTTCCAATTTTAATGATTAAAATTTTAATCTTGTTGGATATAGTTCACATTGCTTTTTTGTCAAAAAATGCAAGTAAGTTGAACTGAACTTAACAAAAATTGCGTATTGGTAAGGCGCTCACTAACCAACTGATGAGTCCAAGTGAGATTGCCGGGATGAAACGCAAATTTTGTGGACTAAATGCCGTTAAAAGCTATTTTGAACCAATAATTCAACAAGTCCAATTAAAAGCTATTTTGAACCAATAATTCAACAAGTCCAATTAAATATAATGCTAAGTTTTCTACTTGGCTGAGTAATTTCAGTAGTATATAGAATTGTATTATAAAAAAAACACCTTCTTATTAACTATGTTTGGCCAAGGACAAAATCTTCCAACTTTAATGATTAAAATTTTAATCTTGTTGGATATAGTTCACATTGCTTTTTTGTCAAAAAATGCAAGTAAGTTGAACTGAACTTAACAAAAATTGCGTATTGGTAAGGCGCTCACTAACCAACTGAAGAGTCCAAGTGATATTGCCGGGATGAAACGCAAATTTTGTGGACTGAAGGCCGTTAAAAGCTATTTTGAACCAATAATTCAACAAGTCCAATTAAATATAATGCTAAGTCTTCTACTTGGCTGAGTAATTTCAGTAGTATATAGAATTGTATTATAAAAAAAAACACCTTCTTATTAACTATGTCTGGCAAAGGACAAAATCTTCCAATTTTAATCTTGTTGGATATAGTTCACATTGCTTTTTTAAGGCGCTCAATAACCAACTGATGAGTCCAAGTGAGATTGCCGGGATGAAACGCAAATTTTGTGGACTAAAGGCCGTTAATGTATTAAAGGCCGTTAATATATTAAAATTTTAATCTTGTTGGATATAGTTCATATTGCCGTTAAAAATTAAAATTTTAATCTTATTGGATATAGTTCACATTGCTTTTTTGGCAAAAAATGCAAGTAAGTTGAACTGAAGTTAACAAAAATTGCGTATTGGTAAGGCGCCCACTAACCAAGTGATGAGTCCAATTGAGATTGACGGGATGAAACGCAAATTTTGTGGACTAAAGGCCGTTAATGTATTAAAGGCCGTTAATATATTAAAATTTTAATCTTGTTGGATATAGTTCACATTGCTTTTTTGCCAAAAAATGCAAGTAAGTTGAACTGAACTTAACAAAAATTGCGTATTAGTAAGGCGCTCGCTAACCAACTGATGAGTCCAAGTGAGATTGCCGGGATGAAAGGCAAATTTTGAGGACTAAAGGCCGTTAAAAGCTATTTTGAATCAATAATTCAACAAGTCCAATTAAATATAATGCAAAGTGTTCTACTTGGCTGAGTAATTTGTTGGATATAGTTCACATTGCTTTTTTGTCAAAAAATGCAAGTAAGTTGAACTGAACTTAACAAATATTGCGTATTGGTAAGGCGCTCACTAACCAACTGAAGAGTCCAAGTGAGATTGCCGGGATGAAACGCAAATTTTGTGGACTGAAGGCCGTTAAAAGCTATTTTGAACCAATAATTCAACAAGTCCAATTAAATATAATGCTAAGTCTTCTACTTGGCTGCGTAATTTCAGTAGTATGTAGAATTCTATTATAAAAAAAAACACCTTCTTATTAACTATGTCTGGCCAAGGACAAAATCTTCCAATTTTTATCTTGTTGGATATAGTTCACATTGATTTTTTAAGGCGCTCACTAACCAACTGATGAGTCCAAGTGAGATTGCCGGGATGAAACGCAAATTTTGTGGACTAAAGGCGTTAATATATTAAAATTTTAATCTTTTTGGATATAGTTCACATTGCTTTTTTGTCAAAAAATGCAAGTAAGTTGAACTGAACTTAACAAAAATTGCGTATTGGTAAGGCGCTCACTAACCAACTGATGAGTCCAAGTGAGATTGCCGAGATGAAACGCAAATTTTGTGGACTAAAGGCCCTAAAAGCTATTTTGAATCAATAATTCAACAAGTCCAATTAAATATAATGCAAAGTCTTCTACTTGGCTGAGTAATTTCAGTAGTATATAGAATTGCATTATAAAAAACACACCTTCTTATTAACTATGTCTGGCCAAGGACAAAATCTTCCAATTTTAATGATTAAAATTTTAATCTTGTTGGATATAGTTCACATTGCTTTTTTGTCAAAAAATGCAAGTAAGTTGAACTGAACTTAACAAAAATTGCGTATTGGTAAGGCGCTCACTAACCAACTGATGAGTCCAAGTGAGATTGCCGGGATGAAACGCAAATTTTGTGGACTAAATGCCGTTAAAAGCTATTTTAAACCAATAATTCAACAAGTCCAATTAAAAGCTATTTTGAACCAATAATTCAACAAGTCCAATTAAATATAATGCTAAGTTTTCTACTTGGCTGAGTAATTTCAGTAGTATATAGAATTGTATTATAAAAACAAAACACCTTCTTATTAACTATGTCTGGCCAAGGACAAAATCTTCCAACTTTAATGATTAAAATTTTAATCTTGTTGGATATAGTTCACATTGCTTTTTTGTCAAAAAATGCAAGTAAGTTGAACTGAACTTAACAAAAATTGCGAATTGGTAAGGCGCTCACTAACCAACTAAAGAGTCCAAGTGAGATTGCCGGGATGAAACGCAAATTTTGTGGACTGAAGGCCGTTAAAAGATATTTTGAACCAATAATTCAACAAGTCCAATTAAATATAATGCTAAGTCTTCTACTTGGCTGAGTAATTTCATTAGTATATAGAATTGTATTATAAAAAAAAACACCTTCTTATTAACTATGTCTGGCCAAGGACAAAATCTTCCAATTTTAATCTTGTTGGATATAGTTCACATTGCTTTTTTAAGGCGCTCAATAACCAACCGATGAGTCCAAGTGAGATTGCCGGGATGAAACGCAAATTTTGTGGACTAAAGGCCGTTAATGTATTAAAGGCCGTTAATATATTAAAATTTTAATCTTGATGGATATAGTTCATATTGCCGTTAAATATTAAAATTTTAATGTTATTGGATATAGTTCACATTACTTTTTTGGCAAAAAGTGCAAGTAAGTTGAACTGAAGTTAACAAAAATTGCGTATTGGTAAGGCGCCCACTAACCAAGTGATGAGTCCAATTGAGATTGACGGGATGAAACGCAAATTTTGTGGACTAAAGGCCGTTAATGTATTAAAGGCCGTTAATGCATTAAAGGCCGTTAATATATTAAAATTTTAATCTTGTTGGATATAGCTCACATTGCTTTTTTGTCAAAAAATGCAAGTAAGTTGAACTGAACTTAACAAAAATTGCGTATTGGTAAGGCGCTCACTAACCAACTGATGAGTCCAAGTGAGATTGCCGGGATGAAACGCAAATTTTGTGGACTAAAGGCCGTTAAAAGCTATTTTGAATCAATAATTCAACAAGTCCAATTAAATATTATGCAGTCTTCTACTTGGCTGAGTAATTTCAGTAGTATATAGAATTGCATTATAAAAAACACACCTTCTTATTAACTATTGGCCAAGGACAAAATCTTCCAATTTTAATGATTAAAATTTTAATCTTGTTGGATATAGTTCACATTGCTTTTTTGTCAAAAAATGCAAGTAAGTTGAACTGAACTTAACAAAAATTGCGTATTGGTAAGGCGCTCACTAACCAACTGATGAGTCCAAGTGAGATTGCCGGGATGAAACGCAAATTTTGTGGACTAAATGCCGTTAAAAGCTATTTTTAACCAATAGTTCAACAAGTCCAATTAAATATAATGCTAAGTTTTCTACTTGGCTGAGTAATTTCAGTAGTATATAGAATTGTATTATAAAAAAAAACACTTTCTTATTAACTATGTCTGGCCAAGGACAAAATCTTCCAATTTTAATCTTGTTGGATATAGTTCGCATTGCTTTTTTAAGGCGGTCACTAACCAACTGATGAATCCAAGTGAGATTGCCGGGATGAAACGCAAATTTTGTGGACTAAAGGCCGTTAAAAGCTATTTTGAATCAATAATTCAACAAGTCCAATTAAATATAATGCAAAGTTATCTACTTGGCTGAGTAATTTCAGTAGTATATAGAATTGCATTATAAAAAACACACCTTCTTATTAACTATGTCTGGCCAAGGACAAAATCTTCCAATTTTAATGATTAAAATTTTAATCTTGTTGGATATAGTTCACATTGCTTTTTTGTCAAAAAATGCAAGTAAGTTGAACTGAACTTAACAAAAATTGCGTATTGGTAAGGCGCTCACTAACCAACTGATGAGTCCAAGTGAGATTGCCGGGATGAAACGCAAATTTTGTGGACTAAATGCCGTTAAAAGCTATTTTGAACCAATAATTCAACAAGTCCAATTAAATATAATGCAAAGTGTTCTACTTGGCTGAGTAATTTGTTGGATATAGTTCACATTGCTTTTTTGTCAAAAAATGCAAGTAAGTTGAACTGAACTTAACAAAAATTGCGTATTGGTAAGGCGCTCACTAACCAACTGATGAGTCCAAGTGAGATTGCCGGGATGAAACGCAAATTTTGTGGACTAAAGGCCGTTAAAAGCTATTTTGAATCAATAATTCAACAAGTCCAATTAAATATAATGCTAAGTCTTCTACTTGGCTGCGTAATTTCAGTAGTATATAGAATTCTATTATAAAAAAAAACACCTTCTTATTAACTATGTCTGGCCAAGGACAAAATCTTCCAATTTTTATCTTGTTGGATATAGTTCACATTGATTTTTTGTCAAAAAATGCAAGTAAGTTGAACTGAACTTAACAAAAATTGCGTATTGGTAAGGCGCTCACTAACCAACTGATGAGTCCAAGTGAGATTGCCGGGATGAAACGCAAATTTTGTGGACTAAAGGCCGTTAAAAGCTATTTTGAATCAATAATTCAACAAGTCCAATTAAATATAATGCTAAGTCTTCTACTTGGCTGCGTAATTTCAGTAGTATATAGAATTCTATTATAAAAAAAAACACCTTCTTATTAACTATGTCTGGCCAAGGACAAAATCTTCCAATTTTAATGATTAAAATTTTAATCTTGTTTGATATAGTTCACATTGCTTTTTTGTCAAAAAATGCAAGTAAGTTGAACTGAACTTAACAAAAATTGCGTATTGGTAAGGCGCTCACTAACCAACTGATGAGTCCAAGTGAGATTGCCGGGATGAAACGCAAATTTTGTGGACTAAATGCCGTTAAAAGCTATTTTGAACCAATAATTCAACAAGTCCAATTAAAAGCTATTTTGAACCAATAATTCAACAAGTCCAATTAAATATAATGCTAAGTTTTCTACTTGGCTGAGTAATTTCAGTAGTATATAGAATTGTATTATAAAAAAAACACCTTCTTATTAACTATGTCTGGCCAAGGACAAAATCTTCCAATTTTAATCTTGTTGGATATAGTTCACATTGCTTTTTTAAGGCGCTCAATAACCAACCGATGAGTCCAAGTGAGATTGCCGGGATGAAACGCAAATTTTGTGGACTAAAGGCCGTTAATGTATTAAAGGCCGTTAATATATTAAAATTTTAATCTTGTTGGATATAGTTCATATTGCCGTTAAATATTAAAATTTTAATGTTATTGGATATAGTTCACATTACTTTTTTGGCAAAAAGTGCAAGTAAGTTGAACTGAAGTTAACAAAAATTGCGTATTGGTAAGGCGCCCACTAACCAAGTGATGAGTCCAATTGAGATTGACGGGATGAAACGCAAATTTTGTGGACTAAAGGCCGTTAATGTATTAAAGGCCGTTAATGCATTAAAGGCCGTTAATATATTAAAATTTTAATCTTGTTGGATATAGCTCACATTGCTTTTTTGTCAAAAAATGCAAGTAAGTTGAACTGAACTTAACAAAAATTGCGTATTGGTAAGGCGCTCACTAACCAACTGATGAGTCCAAGTGAGATTGCCGGGATGAAACGCAAATTTTGTGGACTAAAGGCCGTTAAAAGCTATTTTGAATCAATAATTCAACAAGTCCAATTAAATATTATGCAGTCTTCTACTTGGCTGAGTAATTTCAGTAGTATATAGAATTGCATTATAAAAAACACACCTTCTTATTAACTATTGGCCAAGGACAAAATCTTCCAATTTTAATGATTAAAATTTTAATCTTGTTGGATATAGTTCACATTGCTTTTTTGTCAAAAAATGCAAGTAAGTTGAACTGAACTTAACAAAAATTGCGTATTGGTAAGGCGCTCACTAACCAACTGATGAGTCCAAGTGAGATTGCCGGGATGAAACGCAAATTTTGTGGACTAAATGCCGTTAAAAGCTATTTTTAACCAATAGTTCAACAAGTCCAATTAAATATAATGCTAAGTTTTCTACTTGGCTGAGTAATTTCAGTAGTATATAGAATTGTATTATAAAAAAAACACTTTCTTATTAACTATGTCTGGCCAAGGACAAAATCTTCCAATTTTAATCTTGTTGGATATAGTTCGCATTGCTTTTTTAAGGCGGTCACTAACCAACTGATGAATCCAAGTGAGATTGCCGGGATGAAACGCAAATTTTGTGGACTAAAGGCCGTTAAAAGCTATTTTGAATCAATAATTCAACAAGTCCAATTAAATATAATGCAAAGTTATCTACTTGGCTGAGTAATTTCAGTAGTATATAGAATTGCATTATAAAAAACACACCTTCTTATTAACTATGTCTGGCCAAGGACAAAATCTTCCAATTTTAATGATTAAAATTTTAATCTTGTTGGATATAGTTCACATTGCTTTTTTGTCAAAAAATGCAAGTAAGTTGAACTGAACTTAACAAAAATTGCGTATTGGTAAGGCGCTCACTAACCAACTGATGAGTCCAAGTGAGATTGCCGGGATGAAACGCAAATTTTGTGGACTAAATGCCGTTAAAAGCTATTTTTAACCAATAGTTCAACAAGTCCAATTAAATATAATGCTAAGTTTTCTACTTGGCTGAGTAATTTCAGTAGTATATAGAATTGTATTATAAAAAAAAAACACTTTCTTATTAACTATGTCTGGCCAAGGACAAAATCTTCCAATTTTAATCTTGTTGGATATAGTTCGCATTGCTTTTTTAAGGCGGTCACTAACCAACTGATGAATCCAAGTGAGATTGCCGGGATGAAACGCAAATTTTGTGGACTAAAGGCCGTTAAAAGCTATTTTGAATCAATAATTCAACAAGTCCAATTAAATATAATGCAAAGTTATCTACTTGGCTGAGTAATTTCAGTAGTATATAGAATTGCATTATAAAAAACACACCTTCTTATTAACTATGTCTGGCCAAGGACAAAATCTTCCAATTTTAATGATTAAAATTTTAATCTTGTTGGATATAGTTCACATTGCTTTTTTGTCAAAAAATGCAAGTAAGTTGAACTGAACTTAACAAAAATTGCGTATTGGTAAGGCGCTCACTAACCAACTGATGAGTCCAAGTGAGATTGCCGGGATGAAACGCAAATTTTGTGGACTAAATGCCGTTAAAAGCTATTTTGAACCAATAATTCAACAAGTCCAATTAAATATAATGCAAAGTGTTCTACTTGGCTGAGTAATTTGTTGGATATAGTTCACATTGCTTTTTTGTCAAAAAATGCAAGTAAGTTGAACTGAACTTAACAAAAATTGCGTATTGGTAAGGCGCTCACTAACCAACTGATGAGTCCAAGTGAGATTGCCGGGATGAAACGCAAATTTTGTGGACTAAAGGCCGTTAAAAGCTATTTTGAATCAATAATTCAACAAGTCCAATTAAATATAATGCTAAGTCTTCTACTTGGCTGCGTAATTTCAGTAGTATATAGAATTCTATTATAAAAAAAAACACCTTCTTATTAACTATGTCTGGCCAAGGACAAAATCTTCCAATTTTAATGATTAAAATTTTAATCTTGTTTGATATAGTTCACATTGCTTTTTTGTCAAAAAATGCAAGTAAGTTGAACTGAACTTAACAAAAATTGCGTATTGGTAAGGCGCTCACTAACCAACTGATGAGTCCAAGTGAGATTGCCGGGATGAAACGCAAATTTTGTGGACTAAATGCCGTTAAAAGCTATTTTGAACCAATAATTCAACAAGTCCAATTAAAAGCTATTTTGAACCAATAATTCAACAAGTCCAATTAAATATAATGCTAAGTTTTCTACTTGGCTGAGTAATTTCAGTAGTATATAGAATTGTATTATAAAAAAAAACACCTTCTTATTAACTATGTCTGGCCAAGGACAAAATCTTCCAATTTTAATCTTGTTGGATATAGTTCACATTGCTTTTTTAAGGCGCTCAATAACCAACCGATGAGTCCAAGTGAGATTGCCGGGATGAAACGCAAATTTTGTGGACTAAAGGCCGTTAATGTATTAAAGGCCGTTAATATATTAAAATTTTAATCTTGTTGGATATAGTTCATATTGCCGTTAAATATTAAAATTTTAATGTTATTGGATATAGTTCACATTACTTTTTTGGCAAAAAGTGCAAGTAAGTTGAACTGAAGTTAACAAAAATTGCGTATTGGTAAGGCGCCCACTAACCAAGTGATGAGTCCAATTGAGATTGACGGGATGAAACGCAAATTTTGTGGACTAAAGGCCGTTAATGTATTAAAGGCCGTTAATGCATTAAAGGCCGTTAATATATTAAAATTTTAATCTTGTTGGATATAGCTCACATTGCTTTTTTGTCAAAAAATGCAAGTAAGTTGAACTGAACTTAACAAAAATTGCGTATTGGTAAGGCGCTCACTAACCAACTGATGAGTCCAAGTGAGATTGCCGGGATGAAACGCAAATTTTGTGGACTAAAGGCCGTTAAAAGCTATTTTGAATCAATAATTCAACAAGTCCAATTAAATATTATGCAGTCTTCTACTTGGCTGAGTAATTTCAGTAGTATATAGAATTGCATTATAAAAAACACACCTTCTTATTAACTATTGGCCAAGGACAAAATCTTCCAATTTTAATGATTAAAATTTTGATCTTGTTGGATATAGTTCACATTGCTTTTTTGTCAAAAAATGCAAGTAAGTTGAACTGAACTTAACAAAAATTGCGTATTGGTAAGGCGCTCACTAACCAACTGATGAGTCCAAGTGAGATTGCCGGGATGAAACGCAAATTTTGTGGACTAAATGCCGTTAAAAGCTATTTTTAACCAATAGTTCAACAAGTCCAATTAAATATAATGCTAAGTTTTCTACTTGGCTGAGTAATTTCAGTAGTATATAGAATTGTATTATAAAAAAAACACTTTCTTATTAACTATGTCTGGCCAAGGACAAAATCTTCCAATTTTAATCTTGTTGGATATAGTTCGCATTGCTTTTTTAAGGCGGTCACTAACCAACTGATGAATCCAAGTGAGATTGCCGGGATGAAACGCAAATTTTGTGGACTAAAGGCCGTTAAAAGCTATTTTGAATCAATAATTCAACAAGTCCAATTAAATATAATGCAAAGTTATCTACTTGGCTGAGTAATTTCAGTAGTATATAGAATTGCATTATAAAAAACACACCTTCTTATTAACTATGTCTGGCCAAGGACAAAATCTTCCAATTTTAATGATTAAAATTTTAATCTTGTTGGATATAGTTCACATTGCTTTTTTGTCAAAAAATGCAAGTAAGTTGAACTGAACTTAACAAAAATTGCGTATTGGTAAGGCGCTCACTAACCAACTGATGAGTCCAAGTGAGATTGCCGGGATGAAACGCAAATTTTGTGGACTAAATGCCGTTAAAAGCTATTTTGAACCAATAATTCAACAAGTCCAATTAAATATAATGCAAAGTGTTCTACTTGGCTGAGTAATTTGTTGGATATAGTTCACATTGCTTTTTTGTCAAAAAATGCAAGTAAGTTGAACTGAACTTAACAAAAATTGCGTATTGGTAAGGCGCTCACTAACCAACTGATGAGTCCAAGTGAGATTGCCGGGATGAAACGCAAATTTTGTGGACTAAAGGCCGTTAAAAGCTATTTTGAATCAATAATTCAACAAGTCCAATTAAATATAATGCTAAGTCTTCTACTTGGCTGCGTAATTTCAGTAGTATATAGAATTCTATTATAAAAAAAAACACCTTCTTATTAACTATGTCTGGCCAAGGACAAAATCTTCCAATTTTTATCTTGTTGGATATAGTTCACATTGATTTTTTGTCAAAAAATGCAAGTAAGTTGAACTGAACTTAACAAAAATTGCGTATTGGTAAGGCGCTCTCTAACCAACTGATGAGTCCAAGTGAGATTGCCGGGATGAAACGCAAATTTTGTGGACTAAAGGCCGTTAAAAGCTATTTTGAATCAATAATTCAACAAGTCCAATTAAATATAATGCTAAGTCTTCTACTTGGCTGCGTAATTTCAGTAGTATATAGAATTCTATTATAAAAAAAAACACCTTCTTATTAACTATGTCTGGCCAAGGACAAAATCTTCCAATTTTAATGATTAAAATTTTAATCTTGTTTGATATAGTTCACATTGCTTTTTTGTCAAAAAATGCAAGTAAGTTGAACTGAACTTAACAAAAATTGCGTATTGGTAAGGCGCTCACTAACCAACTGATGAGTCGAAGTGAGATTGCCGGGATGAAACGCAAATTTTGTGGACTAAATGCCGTTAAAAGCTATTTTGAACCAATAATTCAACAAGTCCAATTAAAAGCTATTTTGAACCAATAATTCAACAAGTCCAATTAAATATAATGCTAAGTTTTCTACTTGGCTGAGTAATTTCAGTAGTATATAGAATTGTATTATAAAAAAAACACCTTCTTATTAACTATGTCTGGCCAAGGACAAAATCTTCCAACTTTAATGATTAAAATTTTAATCTTGTTGGATATAGTTCACATTGCTTTTTTGTCAAAAAATGCGAGTAAGTTGAACTGAACTTAACAAAAATTGCGTATTGGTAAGGCGCTCACTAACCAACTGAAGAGTCCAAGTGAGATTGCCGGGATGAAACGCAAATTTTGTGGACTGAAGGCCGTTAAAAGATATTTTGAACCAATAATTCAACAAGTCCAATTAAATATAATGCTAAGTCTTCTACTTGGCTGAGTAATTTCATTAGTATATAGAATTGTATTATAAAAAAAACACCTTCTTATTAACTATGTCTGGCCAAGGACAAAATCTTCCAATTTTAATCTTGTTGGATATAGTTCACATTGCTTTTTTAAGGCGCTCAATAACCAACTGATGAGTCCAAGTGAGATTGCCGGGATGAAACGCAAATTTTGTGGACTAAAGGCCGTTAATGTATTAAAGGCCGTTAATATATTAAAATTTTAATCTTGTTGGATATAGTTCATATTGCCGTTAAATACTAAAATTTTAATGTTATTGGATATAGTTCACATTACTTTTTTGGCAAAAAGTGCAAGTAAGTTGAACTGAAGTTAACAAAAATTGCGTATTGGTAAGGCGCCCACTAACCAAGTGATGAGTCCAATTGAGATTGACGGGATGAAACGCAAATTTTGTGGACTAAAGGCCGTTAATGTATTAAAGGCCGTTAATGTATTAAAGGCCGTTAATATATTAAAATTTTAATCTTGTTGGATATAGTTCATATTGCCGTTAAATACTAAAATTTTAATGTTATTGGATATAGTTCACATTACTTTTTTGGCAAAAAGTGCAAGTAAGTTGAACTGAACTTAACAAAAATTGCGTATTGGTAAGGCGCTCACTAACCAACTGATGAGTCCAAGTGAGATTGCCGGGATGAAACGCAAATTTTGTGGACTAAATGCCGTTAAAAGCTATTTTGAATCAATAATTCAACAAGTCCAATTAAATATTATGCAGTCTTCTACTTGGCTGAGTAATTTCAGTAGTATATAGAATTGCATTATAAAAAACACACCTTCTTATTAACTATTGGCCAAGGACAAAATCTTCCAATTTTAATGATTAAAATTTTAATCTTGTTGGATATAGTTCACATTGCTTTTTTGTCAAAAAATGCAAGTAAGTTGAACTGAACTTAACAAAAATTGCGTATTGGTAAGGCGCTCACTAACCAACTGATGAGTCCAAGTGAGATTGCCGGGATGAAACGCAAATTTTGTGGACTAAATGCCGTTAAAAGCTATTTTGAACCAATAATTCAACAAGTCCAATTAAATATAATGCTAAGTTTTCTACTTGGCTGAGTAATTTCAGTAGTATATAGAATTGTATTATAAAAAAAAACACCTTCTTATTAACTATGTCTGGCCAAGGACAAAATCTTCCAATTTTAATCTTGTTGGATATAGTTCGCATTGCTTTTTTAAGGCGGTCACTAACCAACTGATGAATCCAAGTGAGATTGCCGGGATGAAACGCAAATTTTGTGGACTAAAGGCCGTTAAAAGCTATTTTGAATCAATAATTCAACAAGTCCAATTAAATATAATGCTAAGTCTTCTACTTGGCTGCGTAATTTCAGTAGTATATAGAATTCTATTATAAAAAAAAACACCTTCTTATTAACTATGTCTGGCCAAGGACAAAATCTTCCAACTTTAATGATTAAAATTTTAATCTTGTTGGATATAGTTCACATTGCTTTTTTGTCAAAAAATGCAAGTAAGTTGAACTGAACTTAACAAAAATTGCGTATTGGTAAGGCGCTCACTAACCAACTGAAGAGTCCAAGTGAGATTGCCGGGATGAAACGCAAATTTTGTGGACTGAAGGCCGTTAAAAGATATTTTGAACCAATAATTCAACAAGTCCAATTAAATATAATGCTAAGTCTTCTACTTGGCTGAGTAATTTCATTAGTATATAGAATTGTATTATAAAAAAAAACACCTTCTTATTAACTATGTCTGGCCAAGGACAAAATCTTCCAATTTTAATCTTGTTGGATATAGTTCACATTGCTTTTTTAAGGCGCTCAATAACCAACTGATGAGTCCAAGTGAGATTGCCGGGATGAAACGCAAATTTTGTGGACTAAAGGCCGTTAATGTATTAAAGGCCGTTAATATATTAAAATTTTAATCTTGTTGGATATAGTTCATATTGCCGTTAAATACTAAAATTTTAATGTTATTGGATATAGTTCACATTACTTTTTTGGCAAAAAGTGCAAGTAAGTTGACTTGAAGTTAACAAAAATTGCGTATTGGTAAGGCGCCCACTAACCAAGTGATGAGTCCAATTGAGATTGACGGGATGAAACGCAAATTTTGTGGACTAAAGGCCGTTAATGTATTAAAGGCCGTTAATGTATTAAAGGCCGTTAATATATTAAAATTTTAATCTTGTTGGATATAGTTCACATTGCTTTTTTGTCAAAAAATGCAAGTAAGTTGAACTGAACTTAACAAAAATTGCGTATTGGTAAGGCGCTCACTAACCAACTGATGAGTCCAAGTGAGATTGCCGGGATGAAACGCAAATTTTGTGGACTAAAGGCCGTTAAAAGCTATTTTGAATCAATAATTCAACAAGTCCAATTAAATATTATGCAGTCTTCTACTTGGCTGAGTAATTTCAGTAGTATATAGAATTGCATTATAAAAAACACACCTTCTTATTAACTATTGGCCAAGGACAAAATCTTCCAATTTTAATGATTAAAATTTTAATCTTGTTGGATATAGTTCACATTGCTTTTTTGTCAAAAAATGCAAGTAAGTTGAACTGAACTTAACAAAAATTGCGTATTGGTAAGGCGCTCACTAACCAACTGATGAGTCCAAGTGAGATTGCCGGGATGAAACGCAAATTTTGTGGACTAAATGCCGTTAAAAGCTATTTTTAACCAATAGTTCAACAAGTCCAATTAAATATAATGCTAAGTTTTCTACTTGGCTGAGTAATTTCAGTAGTATATAGAATTGTATTATAAAAAAAAACACTTTCTTATTAACTATGTCTGGCCAAGGACAAAATCTTCCAATTTTAATCTTGTTGGATATAGTTCGCATTGCTTTTTTAAGGCGGTCACTAACCAACTGATGAATCCAAGTGAGATTGCCGGGATGAAACGCAAATTTTGTGGACTAAAGGCCGTTAAAAGCTATTTTGAATCAATAATTCAACAAGTCCAATTAAATATAATGCAAAGTTATCTACTTGGCTGAGTAATTTCAGTAGTATATAGAATTGCATTATAAAAAACACACCTTCTTATTAACTATGTCTGGCCAAGGACAAAATCTTCCAATTTCAATGATTAAAATTTTAATCTTGTTGGATATAGTTCACATTGCTTTTTTGTCAAAAAATGCAAGTAAGTTGAACTGAACTTAACAAAAATTGCGTATTGGTAAGGCGCTCACTAACCAACTGATGAGTCCAAGTGAGATTGCCGGGATGAAACGCAAATTTTGTGGACTAAATGCCGTTAAAAGCTATTTTGAACCAATAATTCAACAAGTCCAATTAAATATAATGCAAAGTGTTCTACTTGGCTGAGTAATTTGTTGGATATAGTTCACATTGCTTTTTTGTCAAAAAATGCAAGTAAGTTGAACTGAACTTAACAAAAATTGCGTATTGGTAAGGCGCTCACTAACCAACTGATGAGTCCAAGTGAGATTGCCGGGATGAAACGCAAATTTTGTGGACTAAATGCCGTTAAAAGCTATTTTGAACCAATAATTCAACAAGTCCAATTAAATATAATGCTAAGTTTTCTACTTGGCTGAGTAATTTCAGTAGTATATAGAATTGTATTATAAAAAAAAACACCTTCTTATTAACTATGTCTGGCCAAGGACAAAATCTTCCAATTTTAATCTTGTTGGATATAGTTCGCATTGCTTTTTTAAGGCGGTCACTAACCAACTGATGAATCCAAGTGAGATTGCCGGGATGAAACGCAAATTTTGTGGACTAAAGGCCGTTAAAAGCTATTTTGAATCAATAATTCAACAAGTCCAATTAAATATAATGCAAAGTTATCTACTTGGCTGAGTAATTTCAGTAGTATATAGAATTGCATTATAAAAAACACACCTTCTTATTAACTATGTCTGGCCAAGGACAAAATCTTCCAATTTTTATCTTGTTGGATATAGTTCACATTGATTTTTTGTCAAAAAATGCAAGTAAGTTGAACTGAACTTAACAAAAATTGCGTATTGGTAAGGCGCTCACTAACCAACTGATGAGTCCAAGTGAGATTGCCGGGATGAAACGCAAATTTTGTGGACTAAAGGCCGTTAAAAGCTATTTTGAATCAATAATTCAACAAGTCCAATTAAATATAATGCTAAGTCTTCTACTTGGCTGCGTAATTTCAGTAGTATATAGAATTCTATTATAAAAAAAAACACCTTCTTATTAACTATGTCTGGCCAAGGACAAAATCTTCCAATTTTAATGATTAAAATTTTAATCTTGTTGGATATAGTTCACATTGCTTTTTTGTCAAAAAATGCAAGTAAGTTGAACTGAACTTAACAAAAATTGCGTATTGGTAAGGCGCTCACTAACCAACTGATGAGTCCAAGTGAGATTGCCGGGATGAAACGCAAATTTTGTGGACTAAATGCCGTTAAAAGCTATTTTGAACCAATAATTCAACAAGTCCAATTAAAAGCTATTTTGAACCAATAATTCAACAAGTCCAATTAAATATAATGCTAAGTTTTCTACTTGGCTGAGTAATTTCAGTAGTATATAGAATTGTATTATAAAAAAAACACCTTCTTATTAACTATGTCTGGCCAAGGACAAAATCTTCCAATTTTTATCTTGTTGGATATAGTTCGCATTGCTTTTTTAAGGCGGTCACTAACCAACTGATGAATCCAAGTGAGATTGCCGGGATGAAACGCAAATTTTGTGGACTAAAGGCCGTTAAAAGCTATTTTGAATCAATAATTCAACAAGTCCAATTAAATATTATGCAGTCTTCTACTTGGCTGAGTAATTTCAGTAGTATATAGAATTGCATTATAAAAAACACACCTTCTTATTAACTATTGGCCAAGGACAAAATCTTCCAATTTTAATGATTAAAATTTTAATCTTGTTGGATATAGTTCACATTGCTTTTTTGTCAAAAAATGCAAGTAAGTTGAACTGAACTTAACAAAAATTGCGTATTGGTAAGGCGCTCACTAACCAACTGATGAGTCCAAGTGAGATTGCCGGGATGAAACGCAAATTTTGTGGACTAAATGCCGTTAAAAGCTATTTTTAACCAATAGTTCAACAAGTCCAATTAAATATAATGCTAAGTTTTCTACTTGGCTGAGTAATTTCAGTAGTATATAGAATTGTATTATAAAAAAAAACACTTTCTTATTAACTATGTCTGGCCAAGGACAAAATCTTCCAATTTTAATCTTGTTGGATATAGTTCGCATTGCTTTTTTAAGGCGGTCACTAACCAACTGATGAATCCAAGTGAGATTGCCGGGATGAAACGCAAATTTTGTGGACTAAAGGCCGTTAAAAGCTATTTTGAATCAATAATTCAACAAGTCCAATTAAATATAATGCAAAGTTATCTACTTGGCTGAGTAATTTCAGTAGTATATAGAATTGCATTATAAAAAACACACCTTCTTATTAACTATGTCTGGCCAAGGACAAAATCTTCCAATTTCAATGATTAAAATTTTAATCTTGTTGGATATAGTTCACATTGCTTTTTTGTCAAAAAATGCAAGTAAGTTGAACTGAACTTAACAAAAATTGCGTATTGGTAAGGCGCTCACTAACCAACTGATGAGTCCAAGTGAGATTGCCGGGATGAAACGCAAATTTTGTGGACTAAATGCCGTTAAAAGCTATTTTGAACCAATAATTCAACAAGTCCAATTAAATATAATGCAAAGTGTTCTACTTGGCTGAGTAATTTGTTGGATATAGTTCACATTGCTTTTTTGTCAAAAAATGCAAGTAAGTTGAACTGAACTTAACAAAAATTGCGTATTGGTAAGGCGCTCACTAACCAACTGATGAGTCCAAGTGAGATTGCCGGGATGAAACGCAAATTTTGTGGACTAAATGCCGTTAAAAGCTATTTTGAACCAATAATTCAACAAGTCCAATTAAATATAATGCTAAGTTTTCTACTTGGCTGAGTAATTTCAGTAGTATATAGAATTGTATTATAAAAAAAAACACCTTCTTATTAACTATGTCTGGCCAAGGACAAAATCTTCCAATTTTAATCTTGTTGGATATAGTTCGCATTGCTTTTTTAAGGCGGTCACTAACCAACTGATGAATCCAAGTGAGATTGCCGGGATGAAACGCAAATTTTGTGGACTAAAGGCCGTTAAAAGCTATTTTGAATCAATAATTCAACAAGTCCAATTAAATATAATGCAAAGTTATCTACTTGGCTGAGTAATTTCAGTAGTATATAGAATTGCATTATAAAAAACACACCTTCTTATTAACTATGTCTGGCCAAGGACAAAATCTTCCAATTTTTATCTTGTTGGATATAGTTCACATTGATTTTTTGTCAAAAAATGCAAGTAAGTTGAACTGAACTTAACAAAAATTGCGTATTGGTAAGGCGCTCACTAACCAACTGATGGGTCCAAGTGAGATTGTCGGATTGAAACGCAAATTTTGTGGACTAAAGGCCGTTAAAAGCTATTTTGAATTAATAATTCAACAAGTCCAATTAAATATAATGCTAAGTCTTCTACTTGGCTGAGTAATTTCAGTAATATATAGAATCGTAATATAAAAAAAAAACCTTCTTATTAACTATGACTGGCCAAGGACAAAATCTTCCAATTTTAATGGTTAAAATTTTAATCTGGTTGGATATAGTTCACATTGCTTTTGTATTATAGAATTGTATTATAAAAATTAAAAAAAAACACCTTCTTATTAACTATGTCTGGCCAAGAACAAAATCTTCCAATTTTAATGATTACAAATTTTAATCTTGTTGGATATAGTTCACATTGCTTTTTTGTCAAAAAATGCAAGTAAGTTGAACTGAACTTAACAAAAATTGCGTATTGGTAAGGCGCTCACTAACCAACTGATGGGTCCAAGTGAGATTGTCGGATTGAAACGCAAATTTTGTGGACTAAAGGCCGTTAAAAGCTATTTTGAATTAATAATTCAACAAGTCCAATTAAATATAATGCTAAGTCTCTACTTGGCTGTGTAATTTCAGTAGTATATAGAATTGTATTATAAAAAAAAACACCTTCTTATTAACTATGTCTGGCCAAGGACAAAATCTTCCAATTTTAATCTTGTTGGATATAGTTCACATTGCTTTTTTGTCAAAAATGCAAGTAAGTTGAACTGAACTTAACAAAAATTGGGTATTGGTAAGGCGCTCACTAACCAACTGATGAGTCCAAGTTATATTGCCGGGATGAAACACAAATTTTGTGGACTAAGGGCCGTTAAAAGCTATTTTGAATCAATAATTCAACAAGTCCAATTAAATATAATGCTAAGTCTTCTTTTTGGCTGAGTCATTTCAGTAATATATACAATCGTAATATAAAAAAAAAAACCTTCTTATTAACTATGTCTGGCGAAGGACAAAATCTTCCAATTTTAATCTTGTTGGATATAGTTCACATTGCTTTTTTGTCAAAAATGCAAGTAAGTTGAACTGAACTTAACAAAAATTGGGTATTGGTAAGGCGCTCACTAACCAACTGATGAGTCCAAGTTATATTGCCGGGATGAAACACAAATTTTGTGGACTAAAGGCCGTTAAAAGCTATTTTGAATCAATAATTCAACAAGTCCAATTAAATATAATGCTAAGTGTTCTACTTGGCTGAGTAATTTGTTGGATATAGTTCACATTGCTTTTTTGTCAAAAAATGCAAGTAAGTTGAACTGAACTTAACAAAAATTGCGTATTGGTAAGGCGCTCACTAACCAACTGATGAGTCCAAGTGAGATTGCCGGGATGAAACGCAAATTTTGTGGACTAAATGCCGTTAAAAGCTATTTTGAACCAATAATTCAACAAGTCCAATTAAATATAATGCTAAGTTTTCTACTTGGCTGAGTAATTTCAGTAGTATATAGAATTGTATTATAAAAAAAAACACCTTCTTATTAACTATGTCTGGCCAAGGACAAAATCTTCCAATTTTAATCTTGTTGGATATAGTTCGCATTGCTTTTTTAAGGGGGTCACTAACCAACTGATGAATCCAAGTGAGATTGCCGGGATGAAACGCAAATTTTGTGGACTAAAGGCCGTTAAAAGCTATTTTGAATCAATAATTCAACAAGTCCAATTAAATATAATGCAAAGTTATCTACTTGGCTGAGTAATTTCAGTAGTATATAGAATTGCATTATAAAAAACACACCTTCTTATTAACTATGTCTGGCCAAGGACAAAATCTTCCAATTTTAATGATTAAAATTTTAATCTTGTTGGATATAGTTCACATTGCTTTTTTGTCAAAAAATGCAAGTAAGTTGAACTGAACTTAACAAAAATTGCGTATTGGTAAGGCGCTCACTAACCAACTGATGAGTCCAAGTGAGATTGCCGGGATGAAACGCAAATTTTGTGGACTAAATGCCGTTAAAAGCTATTTTGAACCAATAATTCAACAAGTCCAATTAAATATAATGCAAAGTGTTCTACTTGGCTGAGTAATTTGTTGGATATAGTTCACATTGCTTTTTTGTCAAAAAATGCAAGTAAGTTGAACTGAACTTAACAAAAATTGCGTATTGGTAAGGCGCTCACTAACCAACTGATGAGTCCAAGTGAGATTGCCGGGATGAAACGCAAATTTTGTGGACTAAATGCCGTTAAAAGCTATTTTGAATCAATAATTCAACAAGTCCAATTAAATATAATGCTAAGTCTTCTACTTGGCTGCGTAATTTCAGTAGTATATAGAATTCTATTATAAAAAAAAACACCTTCTTATTAACTATGTCTGGCCAAGGACAAAATCTTCCAATTTTAATGATTAAAATTTTAATCTTGTTGGATATAGTTCACATTGCTTTTTTGTCAAAAAATGCAAGTAAGTTGAACTGAACTTAACAAAAATTGCGTATTGGTAAGGCGCTCACTAACCAACTGATGGGTCCAAGTGAGATTGTCGGATTGAAACGCAAATTTTGTGGACTAAAGGCCGTTAAAAGCTATTTTGAATTAATAATTCAACAAGTCCAATTAAATATAATGCTAAGTCTTCTACTTGGCTGAGTAATTTCAGTAATATATAGAATCGTAATATAAAAAAAAAACCTTCTTATTAACTATGACTGGCCAAGGACAAAATCTTCCAATTTTAATGGTTAAAATTTTAATCTGGTTGGATATAGTTCACATTGCTTTTGTATTATAGAATTGTATTATAAAAATTAAAAAAAAACACCTTCTTATTAACTATGTCTGGCCAAGAACAAAATCTTCCAATTTTAATGATTACAAATTTTAATCTTGTTGGATATAGTTCACATTGCTTTTTTGTCAAAAAATGCAAGTAAGTTGAACTGAACTTAACAAAAATTGCGTATTGGTAAGGCGCTCACTAACCAACTGATGGGTCCAAGTGAGATTGTCGGATTGAAACGCAAATTTTGTGGACTAAAGGCCGTTAAAAGCTATTTTGAATTAATAATTCAACAAGTCCAATTAAATATAATGCTAAGTCTTCTACTTGGCTGAGTAATTTCAGTAATATATAGAATCGTAATATAAAAAAAAAACCTTCTTATTAACTATGACTGGCCAAGGACAAAATCTTCCAATTTTAATGGTTAAAATTTTAATCTGGTTGGATATAGTTCACATTGCTTTTGTATTATAGAATTGTATTATAAAAATTTAAAAAAAACACCTTCTTATTAACTATGTCTGGCCAAGAACAAAATCTTCCAATTTTAATGATTACAAATTTTAATCTTGTTGGATATAGTTCACATTGCTTTTTTGTCAAAAAATGCAAGTAAGTTGAACTGAACTTAACAAAAATTGCGTATTGGTAAGGCGCTCACTAACCAACTGATGGGTCTAAGTGAGATTGTCGGATTGAAACGCAAATTTTGTGGACTAAAGGCCGTTAAAAGCTATTTTGAATTAATAATTCAACAAGTCCAATTAAATATAATGCTAAGTCTCTACTTGGCTGTGTAATTTCAGTAGTATATAGAATTGTATTATAAAAAAAAACACCTTCTTATTAACTATGTCTGGCCAAGGACAAAATCTTCCAATTTTAATCTTGTTGGATATAGTTCACATTGCTTTTTTGTCAAAAATGCAAGTAAGTTGAACTGAACTTAACAAAAATTGGGTATTGGTAAGGCGCTCACTAACCAACTGATGAGTCCAAGTTATATTGCCGGGATGAAACACAAATTTTGTGGACTAAAGGCCGTTAAAAGCTATTTTGAATCAATAATTCAACAAGTCCAATTAAATATAATGCTAAGTCTTCTACTTGGCTGAGTAATTTCAGTATATATATAGAATCATAATATAAAAAAAAAAACCTTATTAACTATGTCTGGCCAAGGACAAAATCTTCCAATTTTAATGATTAAAATTTTAATCTTGTTGGATATAATTTACATTGCTTTTTTGTCAAAAAATGCAAGTAAGTTGTACTGAACTTAACAAAAATTGCGTATTAGTAAGGCGCTCACTAACTAACTGATGAGTCCAAGTTATATTGCCGGGATGAAACACAAATTTTGTGGACTAAGGGCCGTTAAAAGCTATTTTGAATCAATAATTCAACAAGTCCAATTAAATATAATGCTAAGTCTTCTTTTTGGCTGAGTCATTTCAGTAATATATACAATCGTAATATAAAAAAAAAAACCTTCTTATTAACTATGTCTGGCGAAGGACAAAATCTTCCAATTTTAATCTTGTTGGATATAGTTCACATTGCTTTTTTGTCAAAAATGCAAGTAAGTTGAACTGAACTTAACAAAAATTGGGTATTGGTAAGGCGCTCACTAACCAACTGATGAGTCCAAGTTATATTGCCGGGATGAAACACAAATTTTGTGGACTAAAGGCCGTTAAAAGCTATTTTGAATCAATAATTCAACAAGTCCAATTAAATATAATGCTAAGTGTTCTACTTGGCTGAGTAATTTGTTGGATATAGTTCACATTGCTTTTTTGTCAAAAAATGCAAGTAAGTTGAACTGAACTTAACAAAAATTGCGTATTGGTAAGGCGCTCACTAACCAACTGATGAGTCCAAGTGAGATTGCCGGGATGAAACGCAAATTTTGTGGACTAAATGCCGTTAAAAGCTATTTTGAACCAATAATTCAACAAGTCCAATTAAAAGCTATTTTGAACCAATAATTCAACAAGTCCAATTAAATATAATGCTAAGTTTTCTACTTGGCTGAGTAATTTCAGTAGTATATAGAATTGTATTATAAAAAAAAACACCTTCTTATTAACTATGTCTGGCCAAGGACAAAATCTTCCAATTTTAATCTTGTTGGATATAGTTCACATTGCTTTTTTAAGGCGCTCAATAACCAACCGATGAGTCCAAGTGAGATTGCCGGGATGAAACGCAAATTTTGTGGACTAAAGGCCGTTAATGTATTAAAGGCCGTTAATATATTAAAATTTTAATCTTGTTGGATATAGTTCATATTGCCGTTAAATATTAAAATTTTAATGTTATTGGATATAGTTCACATTACTTTTTTGGCAAAAAGTGCAAGTAAGTTGAACTGAAGTTAACAAAAATTGCGTATTGGTAAGGCGCCCACTAACCAAGTGATGAGTCCAATTGAGATTGACGGGATGAAACGCAAATTTTGTGGACTAAAGGCCGTTAATGTATTAAAGGCCGTTAATGCATTAAAGGCCGTTAATATATTAAAATTTTAATCTTGTTGGATATAGCTCACATTGCTTTTTTGTCAAAAAATGCAAGTAAGTTGAACTGAACTTAACAAAAATTGGGTATTGGTAAGGCGCTCACTAACCAACTGATGAGTCCAAGTGAGATTGCCGGGATGAAACGCAAATTTTGTGGACTAAATGCCGTTAAAAGCTATTTTTAACCAATAGTTCAACAAGTCCAATTAAATATAATGCTAAGTTTTCTACTTGGCTGAGTAATTTCAGTAGTATATAGAATTGTATTATAAAAAAAACACTTTCTTATTAACTATGTCTGGCCAAGGACAAAATCTTCCAATTTTAATCTTGTTGGATATAGTTCGCATTGCTTTTTTAAGGCGGTCACTAACCAACTGATGAATCCAAGTGAGATTGCCGGGATGAAACGCAAATTTTGTGGACTAAAGGCCGTTAAAAGCTATTTTGAATCAATAATTCAACAAGTCCAATTAAATATAATGCAAAGTTATCTACTTGGCTGAGTAATTTCAGTAGTATATAGAATTGCATTATAAAAAACACACCTTCTTATTAACTATGTCTGGCCAAGGACAAAATCTTCCAATTTTAATGATTAAAATTTTAATCTTGTTGGATATAGTTCACATTGCTTTTTTGTCAAAAAATGCAAGTAAGTTGAACTGAACTTAACAAAAATTGCGTATTGGTAAGGCGCTCACTAACCAACTGATGAGTCCAAGTGAGATTGCCGGGATGAAACGCAAATTTTGTGGACTAAATGCCGTTAAAAGCTATTTTTAACCAATAGTTCAACAAGTCCAATTAAATATAATGCTAAGTTTTCTACTTGGCTGAGTAATTTCAGTAGTATATAGAATTGTATTATAAAAAAAAACACTTTCTTATTAACTATGTCTGGCCAAGGACAAAATCTTCCAATTTTAATCTTGTTGGATATAGTTCGCATTGCTTTTTTAAGGCGGTCACTAACCAACTGATGAATCCAAGTGAGATTGCCGGGATGAAACGCAAATTTTGTGGACTAAAGGCCGTTAAAAGCTATTTTGAATCAATAATTCAACAAGTCCAATTAAATATAATGCAAAGTTATCTACTTGGCTGAGTAATTTCAGTAGTATATAGAATTGCATTATAAAAAACACACCTTCTTATTAACTATGTCTGGCCAAGGACAAAATCTTCCAATTTTAATGATTAAAATTTTAATCTTGTTGGATATAGTTCACATTGCTTTTTTGTCAAAAAATGCAAGTAAGTTGAACTGAACTTAACAAAAATTGCGTATTGGTAAGGCGCTCACTAACCAACTGATGAGTCCAAGTGAGATTGCCGGGATGAAACGCAAATTTTGTGGACTAAATGCCGTTAAAAGCTATTTTGAACCAATAATTCAACAAGTCCAATTAAATATAATGCAAAGTGTTCTACTTGGCTGAGTAATTTGTTGGATATAGTTCACATTGCTTTTTTGTCAAAAAATGCAAGTAAGTTGAACTGAACTTAACAAAAATTGCGTATTGGTAAGGCGCTCACTAACCAACTGATGAGTCCAAGTGAGATTGCCGGGATGAAACGCAAATTTTGTGGACTAAAGGCCGTTAAAAGCTATTTTGAATCAATAATTCAACAAGTCCAATTAAATATAATGCTAAGTCTTCTACTTGGCTGCGTAATTTCAGTAGTATATAGAATTCTATTATAAAAAAAAACACCTTCTTATTAACTATGTCTGGCCAAGGACAAAATCTTCCAATTTTTATCTTGTTGGATATAGTTCACATTGATTTTTTGTCAAAAAATGCAAGTAAGTTGAACTGAACTTAACAAAAATTGCGTATTGGTAAGGCGCTCACTAACCAACTGATGAGTCCAAGTGAGATTGCCGGGATGAAACGCAAATTTTGTGGACTAAATGCCGTTAAAAGCTATTTTGAACCAATAATTCAACAAGTCCAATTAAATATAATGCTAAGTTTTCTACTTGGCTGAGTAATTTCAGTAGTATATAGAATTGTATTATAAAAAAAAAACACCTTCTTATTAACTATGTCTGGCCAAGGACAAAATCTTCCAATTTTAATCTTGTTGGATATAGTTCACATTGCTTTTTTAAGGCGCTCAATAACCAACCGATGAGTCCAAGTGAGATTGCCGGGATGAAACGCAAATTTTGTGGACTAAAGGCCGTTAATGTATTAAAGGCCGTTAATATATTAAAATTTTAATCTTGTTGGATATAGTTCATATTGCCGTTAAATATTAAAATTTTAATGTTATTGGATATAGTTCACATTACTTTTTTGGCAAAAAGTGCAAGTAAGTTGAACTGAAGTTAACAAAAATTGCGTATTGGTAAGGCGCCCACTAACCAAGTGATGAGTCCAATTGAGATTGACGGGATGAAACGCAAATTTTGTGGACTAAAGGCCGTTAATGTATTAAAGGCCGTTAATGCATTAAAGGCCGTTAATATATTAAAATTTTAATCTTGTTGGATATAGCTCACATTGCTTTTTTGTCAAAAAATGCAAGTAAGTTGAACTGAACTTAACAAAAATTGCGTATTGGTAAGGCGCTCACTAACCAACTGATGAGTCCAAGTGAGATTGCCGGGATGAAACGCAAATTTTGTGGACTAAAGGCCGTTAAAAGCTATTTTGAATCAATAATTCAACAAGTCCAATTAAATATTATGCAGTCTTCTACTTGGCTGAGTAATTTCAGTAGTATATAGAATTGCATTATAAAAAACACACCTTCTTATTAACTATTGGCCAAGGACAAAATCTTCCAATTTTAATGATTAAAATTTTAATCTTGTTGGATATAGTTCACATTGCTTTTTTGTCAAAAAATGCAAGTAAGTTGAACTGAACTTAACAAAAATTGCGTATTGGTAAGGCGCTCACTAACCAACTGATGAGTCCAAGTGAGATTGCCGGGATGAAACGCAAATTTTGTGGACTAAATGCCGTTAAAAGCTATTTTGAACCAATAATTCAACAAGTCCAATTAAATATAATGCTAAGTTTTCTACTTGGCTGAGTAATTTCAGTAGTATATAGAATTGTATTATAAAAAAAAACACCTTCTTATTAACTATGTCTGGCCAAGGACAAAATCTTCCAATTTTAATCTTGTTGGATATAGTTCGCATTGCTTTTTTAAGGCGGTCACTAACCAACTGATGAATCCAAGTGAGATTGCCGGGATGAAACGCAAATTTTGTGGACTAAAGGCCGTTAAAAGCTATTTTGAATCAATAATTCAACAAGTCCAATTAAATATAATGCAAAGTTATCTACTTGGCTGAGTAATTTGTTGGATATAGTTCACATTGCTTTTTTGTCAAAAAATGCAAGTAAGTTGAACTGAACTTAACAAAAATTGCGTATTGGTAAGGCGCTCACTAACCAACTGATGAGTCCAAGTGAGATTGCCGGGATGAAACGCAAATTTTGTGGACTAGATGCCGTTAAAAGCTATTTTGAACCAATAATTCAACAAGTCCAATTAAATATAATGCTAAGTTTTCTACTTGGCTGAGTAATTTCAGTAGTATATAGAATTGTATTATAAAAAAAAACACCTTCTTATTAACTATGTCTGGCCAAGGACAAAATCTTCCAATTTTAATCTTGTTGGATATAGTTCGCATTGCTTTTTTAAGGCGGTCACTAACCAACTGATGAATCCAAGTGAGATTGCCGGGATGAAACGCAAATTTTGTGGACTAAAGGCCGTTAAAAGCTATTTTGAATCAATAATTCAACAAGTCCAATTAAATATAATGCAAAGTTATCTACTTGGCTGAGTAATTTCAGTAGTATATAGAATTGCATTATAAAAAACACACCTTCTTATTAACTATGTCTGGCCAAGGACAAAATCTTCCAATTTTTATCTTGTTGGATATAGTTCACATTGATTTTTTGTCAAAAAATGCAAGTAAGTTGAACTGAACTTAACAAAAATTGCGTATTGGTAAGGCGCTCACTAACCAACTGATGAGTCCAAGTGAGATTGCCGGGATGAAACGCAAATTTTGTGGACTAAAGGCCGTTAAAAGCTATTTTGAATCAATAATTCAACAAGTCCAATTAAATATAATGCTAAGTCTTCTACTTGGCTGCGTAATTTCAGTAGTATATAGAATTCTATTATAAAAAAAAACACCTTCTTATTAACTATGTCTGGCCAAGGACAAAATCTTCCAATTTTAATGATTAAAATTTTAATCTTGTTGGATATAGTTCACATTGCTTTTTTGTCAAAAAATGCAAGTAAGTTGAACTGAACTTAATAAAAATTGCGTATTGGTAAGGCGCTCACTAACCAACTGATGAGTCCAAGTGAGATTGCCGGGATGAAACGCAAATTTTGTGGACTAAATGCCGTTAAAAGCTATTTTGAACCAATAATTCAACAAGTCCAATTAAAAGCTATTTTGAACCAATAATTCAACAAGTCCAATTAAATATAATGCTAAGTTTTCTACTTGGCTGAGTAATTTCAGTAGTATATAGAATTGTATTATAAAAAAAACACCTTCTTATTAACTATGTCTGGCCAAGGACAAAATCTTCCAACTTTAATGATTAAAATTTTAATCTTGTTGGATATAATTTACATTGCTTTTTTGTCAAAAAATGCAAGTAAGTTGTACTGAACTTAACAAAAATTGCGTATTAGTAAGGCGCTCACTAACTAACTGATGAGTCCAAGTTATATTGCCGGGATGAAACACAAATTTTGTGGACTAAGGGCCGTTAAAAGCTATTTTGAATCAATAATTCAACAAGTCCAATTAAATATAATGCTAAGTCTTCTTTTTGGCTGAGTCATTTCAGTAATATATACAATCGTAATATAAAAAAAAAAACCTTCTTATTAACTATGTCTGGCGAAGGACAAAATCTTCCAATTTTAATCTTGTTGGATATAGTTCACATTGCTTTTTTGTCAAAAAATGCAAGTAAGTTGAACTGAACTTAACAAAAATTGCGTATTGGTAAGGCGCTCACTAACCAACTGATGAGTCCAAGTGAGATTGCCGGGATGAAACGCAAATTTTGTGGACTAAATGCCGTTAAAAGCTATTTTGAACCAATAATTCAACAAGTCCAATTAAATATAATGCAAAGTGTTCTACTTGGCTGAGTAATTTGTTGGATATAGTTCACATTGCTTTTTTGTCAAAAAATGCAAGTAAGTTGAACTGAACTTAACAAAAATTGCGTATTGGTAAGGCGCTCACTAACCAACTGATGAGTCCAAGTGAGATTGCCGGGATGAAACGCAAATTTTGTGGACTAAATGCCGTTAAAAGCTATTTTGAACCAATAATTCAACAAGTCCAATTAAATATAATGCTAAGTTTTCTACTTGGCTGAGTAATTTCAGTAGTATATAGAATTGTATTATAAAAAAAAACACCTTCTTATTAACTATGTCTGGCCAAGGACAAAATCTTCCAATTTTAATCTTGTTGGATATAGTTCGCATTGCTTTTTTAAGGCGGTCACTAACCAACTGATGAATCCAAGTGAGATTGCCGGGATGAAACGCAAATTTTGTGGACTAAAGGCCGTTAAAAGCTATTTTGAATCAATAATTCAACAAGTCCAATTAAATATTATGCAGTCTTCTACTTGGCTGAGTAATTTCAGTAGTATATAGAATTGCATTATAAAAAACACACCTTCTTATTAACTATTGGCCAAGGACAAAATCTTCCAATTTTAATGATTAAAATTTTAATCTTGTTGGATATAGTTCACATTGCTTTTTTGTCAAAAAATGCAAGTAAGTTGAACTGAACTTAACAAAAATTGCGTATTGGTAAGGCGCTCACTAACCAACTGATGAGTCCAAGTGAGATTGCCGGGATGAAACGCAAATTTTGTGGACTAAATGCCGTTAAAAGCTATTTTTAACCAATAGTTCAACAAGTCCAATTAAATATAATGCTAAGTTTTCTACTTGGCTGAGTAATTTCAGTAGTTTATAGAATTGTATTATAAAAAAAAACACTTTCTTATTAACTATGTCTGGCCAAGGACAAAATCTTCCAATTTTAATCTTGTTGGATATAGTTCGCATTGCTTTTTTAAGGCGGTCACTAACCAACTGATGAATCCAAGTGAGATTGCCGGGATGAAACGCAAATTTTGTGGACTAAAGGCCGTTAAAAGCTATTTTGAATCAATAATTCAACAAGTCCAATTAAATATAATGCAAAGTTATCTACTTGGCTGAGTAATTTCAGTAGTATATAGAATTGCATTATAAAAAACACACCTTCTTATTAACTATGTCTGGCCAAGGACAAAATCTTCCAATTTCAATGATTAAAATTTTAATCTTGTTGGATATAGTTCACATTGCTTTTTTGTCAAAAAATGCAAGTAAGTTGAACTGAACTTAACAAAAATTGCGTATTGGTAAGGCGCTCACTAACCAACTGATGAGTCCAAGTGAGATTGCCGGGATGAAACGCAAATTTTGTGGACTAAATGCCGTTAAAAGCTATTTTGAACCAATAATTCAACAAGTCCAATTAAATATAATGCAAAGTGTTCTACTTGGCTGAGTAATTTGTTGGATATAGTTCACATTGCTTTTTTGTCAAAAAATGCAAGTAAGTTGAACTGAACTTAACAAAAATTGCGTATTGGTAAGGCGCTCACTAACCAACTGATGAGTCCAAGTGAGATTGCCGGGATGAAACGCAAATTTTGTGGACTAAATGCCGTTAAAAGCTATTTTGAACCAATAATTCAACAAGTCCAATTAAATATAATGCTAAGTTTTCTACTTGGCTGAGTAATTTCAGTAGTATATAGAATTGTATTATAAAAAAAAACACCTTCTTATTAACTATGTCTGGCCAAGGACAAAATCTTCCAATTTTAATCTTGTTGGATATAGTTCGCATTGCTTTTTTAAGGCGGTCACTAACCAACTGATGAATCCAAGTGAGATTGCCGGGATGAAACGCAAATTTTGTGGACTAAAGGCCGTTAAAAGCTATTTTGAATCAATAATTCAACAAGTCCAATTAAATATAATGCAAAGTTATCTACTTGGCTGAGTAATTTCAGTAGTATATAGAATTGCATTATAAAAAACACACCTTCTTATTAACTATGTCTGGCCAAGGACAAAATCTTCCAATTTTTATCTTGTTGGATATAGTTCACATTGATTTTTTGTCAAAAAATGCAAGTAAGTTGAACTGAACTTAACAAAAATTGCGTATTGGTAAGGCGCTCACTAACCAACTGATGAGTCCAAGTGAGATTGCCGGGATGAAACGCAAATTTTGTGGACTAAAGGCCGTTAAAAGCTATTTTGAATCAATAATTCAACAAGTCCAATTAAATATAATGCTAAGTCTTCTACTTGGCTGCGTAATTTCAGTAGTATATAGAATTCTATTATAAAAAAAAACACCTTCTTATTAACTATGTCTGGCCAAGGACAAAATCTTCCAATTTTAATGATTAAAATTTTAATCTTGTTGGATATAGTTCACATTGCTTTTTTGTCAAAAAATGCAAGTAAGTTGAACTGAACTTAATAAAAATTGCGTATTGGTAAGGCGCTCACTAACCAACTGATGAGTCCAAGTGAGATTGCCGGGATGAAACGCAAATTTTGTGGACTAAATGCCGTTAAAAGCTATTTTGAACCAATAATTCAACAAGTCCAATTAAAAGCTATTTTGAACCAATAATTCAACAAGTCCAATTAAATATAATGCTAAGTTTTCTACTTGGCTGAGTAATTTCAGTAGTATATAGAATTGTATTATAAAAAAAACACCTTCTTATTAACTATGTCTGGCCAAGGACAAAATCTTCCAACTTTAATGATTAAAATTTTAATCTTGTTGGATATAGTTCACATTGTTTTTTTGTCAAAAAATGCAAGTAAGTTGAACTGAACTTAACAAAAATTGCGTATTGGTAAGGCGCTCACTAACCAACTGATGAGTCCAAGTGAGATTGCCGGGATGAAACGCAAATTTTGTGGACTAAAGGCCGTTAAAAGCTATTTTGAATCAATAATTCAACAAGTCCAATTAAATATTATGCAGTCTTCTACTTGGCTGAGTAATTTCAGTAGTATATAGAATTGCATTATAAAAAACACACCTTCTTATTAACTATTGGCCAAGGACAAAATCTTCCAATTTTAATGATTAAAATTTTAATCTTGTTGGATATAGTTCACATTGCTTTTTTGTCAAAAAATGCAAGTAAGTTGAACTGAACTTAACAAAAATTGCGTATTGGTAAGGCGCTCACTAACCAACTGATGAGTCCAAGTGAGATTGCCGGGATGAAACGCAAATTTTGTGGACTAAATGCCGTTAAAAGCTATTTTGAACCAATAATTCAACAAGTCCAATTAAATATAATGCTAAGTTTTCTACTTGGCTGAGTAATTTCAGTAGTATATAGAATTGTATTATAAAAAAAAACACCTTCTTATTAACTATGTCTGGCCAAGGACAAAATCTTCCAATTTTAATCTTGTTGGATATAGTTCGCATTGCTTTTTTAAGGCGGTCACTAACCAACTGATGAATCCAAGTGAGATTGCCGGGATGAAACGCAAATTTTGTGGACTAAAGGCCGTTAAAAGCTATTTTGAATCAATAATTCAACAAGTCCAATTAAATATAATGCAAAGTTATCTACTTGGCTGAGTAATTTCAGTAGTATATAGAATTGCATTATAAAAAACACACCTTCTTATTAACTATGTCTGGCCAAGGACAAAATCTTCCAATTTTTATCTTGTTGGATATAGTTCACATTGATTTTTTGTCAAAAAATGCAAGTAAGTTGAACTGAACTTAACAAAAATTGCGTATTGGTAAGGCGCTCACTAACCAACTGATGAGTCCAAGTGAGATTGCCGGGATGAAACGCAAATTTTGTGGACTAAAGGCCGTTAAAAGCTATTTTGAATCAATAATTCAACAAGTCCAATTAAAAATAATGCTAAGTCTTCTACTTGGCTGCGTAATTTCAGTAGTATATAGAATTCTATTATAAAAAAAAACACCTTCTTATTAACTATGTCTGGCCAAGGACAAAATCTTCCAATTTTAATGATTAAAATTTTAATCTTGTTGGATATAGTTCACATTGCTTTTTTGTCAAAAAATGCAAGTAAGTTGAACTGAACTTAACAAAAATTGCGTATTGGTAAGGCGCTCACTAACCAACTGATGGGTCCAAGTGAGATTGTCGGATTGAAACGCAAATTTTGTGGACTAAAGGCCGTTAAAAGCTATTTTGAATTAATAATTCAACAAGTCCAATTAAATATAATGCTAAGTCTTCTACTTGGCTGAGTAATTTCAGTAATATATAGAATCGTAATATAAAAAAAAAACCTTCTTATTAACTATGACTGACCAAGGACAAAATCTTCCAATTTTAATGGTTAAAATTTTAATCTGGTTGGATATAGTTCACATTGCTTTTGTGTTATAGAATTGTATTATAAAAATTAAAAAAAAACACCTTCTTATTAACTATGTCTGGCCAAGAACAAAATCTTCCAATTTTAATGATTACAAATTTTAATCTTGTTGGATATAGTTCACATTGCTTTTTTGTCAAAAAATGCAAGTAAGTTGAACTGAACTTAACAAAAATTGCGTATTGGTAAGGCGCTCACTAACCAACTGATGAGTCCAAGTGAGATTGCCGGGATGAAACGCAAATTTTGTGGACTAAAGGCCGTTAAAAGCTATTTTGAATCAATAATTCAACAAGTCCAATTAAATATAATGCTAAGTCTTCTACTTGGCTGCGTAATTTCAGTAGTATATAGAATTCTATTATAAAAAAAAACACCTTCTTATTAACTATGTCTGGCCAAGGACAAAATCTTCCAATTTTTATCTTGTTGGATATAGTTCACATTGATTTTTTGTCAAAAAATGCAAGTAAGTTGAACTGAACTTAACAAAAATTGCGTATTGGTAAGGCGCTCACTAACCAACTGATGAGTCCAAGTGAGATTGCCGGGATGAAACGCAAATTTTGTGGACTAAAGGCCGTTAAAAGCTATTTTGAATCAATAATTCAACAAGTCCAATTAAATATAATGCTAAGTCTTCTACTTGGCTGCGTAATTTCAGTAGTATATAGAATTCTATTATAAAAAAAAACACCTTCTTATTAACTATGTCTGGCCAAGGACAAAATCTTCCAATTTTAATGATTAAAATTTTAATCTTGTTTGATATAGTTCACATTGCTTTTTTGTCAAAAAATGCAAGTAAGTTGAACTGAACTTAACAAAAATTGCGTATTGGTAAGGCGCTCACTAACCAACTGATGAGTCCAAGTGAGATTGCCGGGATGAAACGCAAATTTTGTGGACTAAATGCCGTTAAAAGCTATTTTGAACCAATAATTCAACAAGTCCAATTAAAAGCTATTTTGAACCAATAATTCAACAAGTCCAATTAAATATAATGCTAAGTTTTCTACTTGGCTGAGTAATTTCAGTAGTATATAGAATTGTATTATAAAAAAAAACACCTTCTTATTAACTATGTCTGGCCAAGGACAAAATCTTCCAATTTTAATCTTGTTGGATATAGTTCACATTGCTTTTTTAAGGCGCTCAATAACCAACCGATGAGTCCAAGTGAGATTGCCGGGATGAAACGCAAATTTTGTGGACTAAAGGCCGTTAATGTATTAAAGGCCGTTAATATATTAAAATTTTAATCTTGTTGGATATAGTTCATATTGCCGTTAAATATTAAAATTTTAATGTTATTGGATATAGTTCACATTACTTTTTTGGCAAAAAGTGCAAGTAAGTTGAACTGAAGTTAACAAAAATTGCGTATTGGTAAGGCGCCCACTAACCAAGTGATGAGTCCAATTGAGATTGACGGGATGAAACGCAAATTTTGTGGACTAAAGGCCGTTAATGTATTAAAGGCCGTTAATGCATTAAAGGCCGTTAATATATTAAAATTTTAATCTTGTTGGATATAGCTCACATTGCTTTTTTGTCAAAAAATGCAAGTAAGTTGAACTGAACTTAACAAAAATTGCGTATTGGTAAGGCGCTCACTAACCAACTGATGAGTCCAAGTGAGATTGCCGGGATGAAACGCAAATTTTGTGGACTAAAGGCCGTTAAAAGCTATTTTGAATCAATAATTCAACAAGTCCAATTAAATATTATGCAGTCTTCTACTTGGCTGAGTAATTTCAGTAGTATATAGAATTGCATTATAAAAAACACACCTTCTTATTAACTATTGGCCAAGGACAAAATCTTCCAATTTTAATGATTAAAATTTTAATCTTGTTGGATATAGTTCACATTGCTTTTTTGTCAAAAAATGCAAGTAAGTTGAACTGAACTTAACAAAAATTGCGTATTGGTAAGGCGCTCACTAACCAACTGATGAGTCCAAGTGAGATTGCCGGGATGAAACGCAAATTTTGTGGACTAAATGCCGTTAAAAGCTATTTTGAACCAATAATTCAACAAGTCCAATTAAATATAATGCTAAGTTTTCTACTTGGCTGAGTAATTTCAGTAGTATATAGAATTGTATTATAAAAAAAAACACCTTCTTATTAACTATGTCTGGCCAAGGACAAAATCTTCCAATTTTAATCTTGTTGGATATAGTTCGCATTGCTTTTTTAAGGCGGTCACTAACCAACTGATGAATCCAAGTGAGATTGCCGGGATGAAACGCAAATTTTGTGGACTAAAGGCCGTTAAAAGCTATTTTGAATCAATAATTCAACAAGTCCAATTAAATATAATGCAAAGTTATCTACTTGGCTGAGTAATTTGTTGGATATAGTTCACATTGCTTTTTTGTCAAAAAATGCAAGTAAGTTGAACTGAACTTAACAAAAATTGCGTATTGGTAAGGCGCTCACTAACCAACTGATGAGTCCAAGTGAGATTGCCGGGATGAAACGCAAATTTTGTGGACTAGATGCCGTTAAAAGCTATTTTGAACCAATAATTCAACAAGTCCAATTAAATATAATGCTAAGTTTTCTACTTGGCTGAGTAATTTCAGTAGTATATAGAATTGTATTATAAAAAAAAACACCTTCTTATTAACTATGTCTGGCCAAGGACAAAATCTTCCAATTTTAATCTTGTTGGATATAGTTCGCATTGCTTTTTTAAGGCGGTCACTAACCAACTGATGAATCCAAGTGAGATTGCCGGGATGAAACGCAAATTTTGTGGACTAAAGGCCGTTAAAAGCTATTTTGAATCAATAATTCAACAAGTCCAATTAAATATAATGCAAAGTTATCTACTTGGCTGAGTAATTTCAGTAGTATATAGAATTGCATTATAAAAAACACACCTTCTTATTAACTATGTCTGGCCAAGGACAAAATCTTCCAATTTTTATCTTGTTGGATATAGTTCACATTGATTTTTTGTCAAAAAATGCAAGTAAGTTGAACTGAACTTAACAAAAATTGCGTATTGGTAAGGCGCTCACTAACCAACTGATGAGTCCAAGTGAGATTGCCGGGATGAAACGCAAATTTTGTGGACTAAAGGCCGTTAAAAGCTATTTTGAATCAATAATTCAACAAGTCCAATTAAATATAATGCTAAGTCTTCTACTTGGCTGCGTAATTTCAGTAGTATACAGAATTCTATTATAAAAAAAAACACCTTCTTATTAACTATGTCTGGCCAAGGACAAAATCTTCCAATTTTAATGATTAAAATTTTAATCTTGTTGGATATAGTTCACATTGCTTTTTTGTCAAAAAATGCAAGTAAGTTGAACTGAACTTAATAAAAATTGCGTATTGGTAAGGCGCTCACTAACCAACTGATGAGTCCAAGTGAGATTGCCGGGATGAAACGCAAATTTTGTGGACTAAATGCCGTTAAAAGCTATTTTGAACCAATAATTCAACAAGTCCAATTAAAAGCTATTTTGAACCAATAATTCAACAAGTCCAATTAAATATAATGCTAAGTTTTCTACTTGGCTGAGTAATTTCAGTAGTATATAGAATTGTATTATAAAAAAAACACCTTCTTATTAACTATGTCTGGCCAAGGACAAAATCTTCCAACTTTAATGATTAAAATTTTAATCTTGTTGGATATAATTTACATTGCTTTTTTGTCAAAAAATGCAAGTAAGTTGTACTGAACTTAACAAAAATTGCGTATTAGTAAGGCGCTCACTAACTAACTGATGAGTCCAAGTTATATTGCCGGGATGAAACACAAATTTTGTGGACTAAGGGCCGTTAAAAGCTATTTTGAATCAATAATTCAACAAGTCCAATTAAATATAATGCTAAGTCTTCTTTTTGGCTGAGTCATTTCAGTAATATATACAATCGTAATATAAAAAAAAAAACCTTCTTATTAACTATGTCTGGCGAAGGACAAAATCTTCCAATTTTAATCTTGTTGGATATAGTTCACATTGCTTTTTTGTCAAAAAATGCAAGTAAGTTGAACTGAACTTAACAAAAATTGCGTATTGGTAAGGCGCTCACTAACCAACTGATGAGTCCAAGTGAGATTGCCGGGATGAAACGCAAATTTTGTGGACTAAATGCCGTTAAAAGCTATTTTGAACCAATAATTCAACAAGTCCAATTAAATATAATGCAAAGTGTTCTACTTGGCTGAGTAATTTGTTGGATATAGTTCACATTGCTTTTTTGTCAAAAAATGCAAGTAAGTTGAACTGAACTTAACAAAAATTGCGTATTGGTAAGGCGCTCACTAACCAACTGATGAGTCCAAGTGAGATTGCCGGGATGAAACGCAAATTTTGTGGACTAAATGCCGTTAAAAGCTATTTTGAACCAATAATTCAACAAGTCCAATTAAATATAATGCTAAGTTTTCTACTTGGCTGAGTAATTTCAGTAGTATATAGAATTGTATTATAAAAAAAAACACCTTCTTATTAACTATGTCTGGCCAAGGACAAAATCTTCCAATTTTAATCTTGTTGGATATAGTTCGCATTGCTTTTTTAAGGCGGTCACTAACCAACTGATGAATCCAAGTGAGATTGCCGGGATGAAACGCAAATTTTGTGGACTAAAGGCCGTTAAAAGCTATTTTGAATCAATAATTCAACAAGTCCAATTAAATATTATGCAGTCTTCTACTTGGCTGAGTAATTTCAGTAGTATATAGAATTGCATTATAAAAAACACACCTTCTTATTAACTATTGGCCAAGGACAAAATCTTCCAATTTTAATGATTAAAATTTTAATCTTGTTGGATATAGTTCACATTGCTTTTTTGTCAAAAAATGCAAGTAAGTTGAACTGAACTTAACAAAAATTGCGTATTGGTAAGGCGCTCACTAACCAACTGATGAGTCCAAGTGAGATTGCCGGGATGAAACGCAAATTTTGTGGACTAAATGCCGTTAAAAGCTATTTTTAACCAATAGTTCAACAAGTCCAATTAAATATAATGCTAAGTTTTCTACTTGGCTGAGTAATTTCAGTAGTTTATAGAATTGTATTATAAAAAAAAACACTTTCTTATTAACTATGTCTGGCCAAGGACAAAATCTTCCAATTTTAATCTTGTTGGATATAGTTCGCATTGCTTTTTTAAGGCGGTCACTAACCAACTGATGAATCCAAGTGAGATTGCCGGGATGAAACGCAAATTTTGTGGACTAAAGGCCGTTAAAAGCTATTTTGAATCAATAATTCAACAAGTCCAATTAAATATAATGCAAAGTTATCTACTTGGCTGAGTAATTTCAGTAGTATATAGAATTGCATTATAAAAAACACACCTTCTTATTAACTATGTCTGGCCAAGGACAAAATCTTCCAATTTCAATGATTAAAATTTTAATCTTGTTGGATATAGTTCACATTGCTTTTTTGTCAAAAAATGCAAGTAAGTTGAACTGAACTTAACAAAAATTGCGTATTGGTAAGGCGCTCACTAACCAACTGATGAGTCCAAGTGAGATTGCCGGGATGAAACGCAAATTTTGTGGACTAAATGCCGTTAAAAGCTATTTTGAACCAATAATTCAACAAGTCCAATTAAATATAATGCAAAGTGTTCTACTTGGCTGAGTAATTTGTTGGATATAGTTCACATTGCTTTTTTGTCAAAAAATGCAAGTAAGTTGAACTGAACTTAACAAAAATTGCGTATTGGTAAGGCGCTCACTAACCAACTGATGAGTCCAAGTGAGATTGCCGGGATGAAACGCAAATTTTGTGGACTAAATGCCGTTAAAAGCTATTTTGAACCAATAATTCAACAAGTCCAATTAAATATAATGCTAAGTTTTCTACTTGGCTGAGTAATTTCAGTAGTATATAGAATTGTATTATAAAAAAAAACACCTTCTTATTAACTATGTCTGGCCAAGGACAAAATCTTCCAATTTTAATCTTGTTGGATATAGTTCGCATTGCTTTTTTAAGGCGGTCACTAACCAACTGATGAATCCAAGTGAGATTGCCGGGATGAAACGCAAATTTTGTGGACTAAAGGCCGTTAAAAGCTATTTTGAATCAATAATTCAACAAGTCCAATTAAATATAATGCAAAGTTATCTACTTGGCTGAGTAATTTCAGTAGTATATAGAATTGCATTATAAAAAACACACCTTCTTATTAACTATGTCTGGCCAAGGACAAAATCTTCCAATTTTTATCTTGTTGGATATAGTTCACATTGATTTTTTGTCAAAAAATGCAAGTAAGTTGAACTGAACTTAACAAAAATTGCGTATTGGTAAGGCGCTCACTAACCAACTGATGAGTCCAAGTGAGATTGCCGGGATGAAACGCAAATTTTGTGGACTAAAGGCCGTTAAAAGCTATTTTGAATCAATAATTCAACAAGTCCAATTAAATATAATGCTAAGTCTTCTACTTGGCTGCGTAATTTCAGTAGTATATAGAATTCTATTATAAAAAAAAACACCTTCTTATTAACTATGTCTGGCCAAGGACAAAATCTTCCAATTTTAATGATTAAAATTTTAATCTTGTTGGATATAGTTCACATTGCTTTTTTGTCAAAAAATGCAAGTAAGTTGAACTGAACTTAATAAAAATTGCGTATTGGTAAGGCGCTCACTAACCAACTGATGAGTCCAAGTGAGATTGCCGGGATGAAACGCAAATTTTGTGGACTAAATGCCGTTAAAAGCTATTTTGAACCAATAATTCAACAAGTCCAATTAAAAGCTATTTTGAACCAATAATTCAACACGTCCAATTAAATATAATGCTAAGTTTTCTACTTGGCTGAGTAATTTCAGTAGTATATAGAATTGTATTATAAAAAAAACACCTTCTTATTAACTATGTCTGGCCAAGGACAAAATCTTCCAACTTTAATGATTAAAATTTTAATCTTGTTGGATATAGTTCACATTGTTTTTTTGTCAAAAAATGCAAGTAAGTTGAACTGAACTTAACAAAAATTGCGTATTGGTAAGGCGCTCACTAACCAACTGATGAGTCCAAGTGAGATTGCCGGGATGAAACGCAAATTTTGTGGACTAAAGGCCGTTAAAAGCTATTTTGAATCAATAATTCAACAAGTCCAATTAAATATTATGCAGTCTTCTACTTGGCTGAGTAATTTCAGTAGTATATAGAATTGCATTATAAAAAACACACCTTCTTATTAACTATTGGCCAAGGACAAAATCTTCCAATTTTAATGATTAAAATTTTAATCTTGTTGGATATAGTTCACATTGCTTTTTTGTCAAAAAATGCAAGTAAGTTGAACTGAACTTAACAAAAATTGCGTATTGGTAAGGCGCTCACTAACCAACTGATGAGTCCAAGTGAGATTGCCGGGATGAAACGCAAATTTTGTGGACTAAATGCCGTTAAAAGCTATTTTGAACCAATAATTCAACAAGTCCAATTAAATATAATGCTAAGTTTTCTACTTGGCTGAGTAATTTCAGTAGTATATAGAATTGTATTATAAAAAAAAACACCTTCTTATTAACTATGTCTGGCCAAGGACAAAATCTTCCAATTTTAATCTTGTTGGATATAGTTCGCATTGCTTTTTTAAGGCGGTCACTAACCAACTGATGAATCCAAGTGAGATTGCCGGGATGAAACGCAAATTTTGTGGACTAAAGGCCGTTAAAAGCTATTTTGAATCAATAATTCAACAAGTCCAATTAAATATAATGCAAAGTTATCTACTTGGCTGAGTAATTTCAGTAGTATATAGAATTGCATTATAAAAAACACACCTTCTTATTAACTATGTCTGGCCAAGGACAAAATCTTCCAATTTTTATCTTGTTGGATATAGTTCACATTGATTTTTTGTCAAAAAATGCAAGTAAGTTGAACTGAACTTAACAAAAATTGCGTATTGGTAAGGCGCTCACTAACCAACTGATGAGTCCAAGTGAGATTGCCGGGATGAAACGCAAATTTTGTGGACTAAAGGCCGTTAAAAGCTATTTTGAATCAATAATTCAACAAGTCCAATTAAATATAATGCTAAGTCTTCTACTTGGCTGCGTAATTTCAGTAGTATATAGAATTCTATTATAAAAAAAAACACCTTCTTATTAACTATGTCTGGCCAAGGACAAAATCTTCCAATTTTAATGATTAAAATTTTAATCTTGTTGGATATAGTTCACATTGCTTTTTTGTCAAAAAATGCAAGTAAGTTGAACTGAACTTAACAAAAATTGCGTATTGGTAAGGCGCTCACTAACCAACTGATGGGTCCAAGTGAGATTGTCGGATTGAAACGCAAATTTTGTGGACTAAAGGCCGTTAAAAGCTATTTTGAATTAATAATTCAACAAGTCCAATTAAATATAATGCTAAGTCTTCTACTTGGCTGAGTAATTTCAGTAATATATAGAATCGTAATATAAAAAAAAAACCTTCTTATTAACTATGACTGACCAAGGACAAAATCTTCCAATTTTAATGGTTAAAATTTTAATCTGGTTGGATATAGTTCACATTGCTTTTGTATTATAGAATTGTATTATAAAAATTAAAAAAAAACACCTTCTTATTAACTATGTCTGGCCAAGAACAAAATCTTCCAATTTTAATGATTACAAATTTTAATCTTGTTGGATATAGTTCACATTGCTTTTTTGTCAAAAAATGCAAGTAAGTTGAACTGAACTTAACAAAAATTGCGTATTGGTAAGGCGCTCACTAACCAACTGATGGGTCCAAGTGAGATTGTCGGATTGAAACGCAAATTTTGTGGACTAAAGGCCGTTAAAAGCTATTTTGAATTAATAATTCAACAAGTCCAATTAAATATAATGCTAAGTCTCTACTTGGCTGTGTAATTTCAGTAGTATATAGAATTGTATTATAAAAAAAAACACCTTCTTATTAACTATGTCTGGCCAAGGACAAAATCTTCCAATTTTAATCTTGTTGGATATAGTTCACATTGCTTTTTTGTCAAAAATGCAAGTAAGTTGAACTGAACTTAACAAAAATTGGGTATTGGTAAGGCGCTCACTAACCAACTGATGAGTCCAAGTTATATTGCCGGGATGAAACACAAATTTTGTGGACTAAAGGCCGTTAAAAGCTATTTTGAATCAATAATTCAACAAGTCCAATTAAATATAATGCTAAGTCTTCTACTTGGCTGAGTAATTTGTTGGATATAGTTCACATTGCTTTTTTGTCAAAAAATGCAAGTAAGTTGAACTGAACTTAACAAAAATTGCGTATTGGTAAGGCGCTCACTAACCAACTGATGAGTCCAAGTGAGATTGCCGGGATGAAACGCAAATTTTGTGGACTAAATGCCGTTAAAAGCTATTTTGAACCAATAATTCAACAAGTCCAATTAAAAGCTATTTTGAACCAATAATTCAACAAGTCCAATTAAATATAATGCTAAGTTTTCTACTTGGCTGAGTAATTTCAGTAGTATATAGAATTGTATTATAAAAAAAAACACCTTCTTATTAACTATGTCTGGCCAAGGACAAAATCTTCCAATTTTAATCTTGTTGGATATAGTTCACATTGCTTTTTTAAGGCGCTCAATAACCAACCGATGAGTCCAAGTGAGATTGCCGGGATGAAACGCAAATTTTGTGGACTAAAGGCCGTTAATGTATTAAAGGCCGTTAATATATTAAAATTTTAATCTTGTTGGATATAGTTCATATTGCCGTTAAATATTAAAATTTTAATGTTATTGGATATAGTTCACATTACTTTTTTGGCAAAAAGTGCAAGTAAGTTGAACTGAAGTTAACAAAAATTGCGTATTGGTAAGGCGCCCACTAACCAAGTGATGAGTCCAATTGAGATTGACGGGATGAAACGCAAATTTTGTGGACTAAAGGCCGTTAATGTATTAAAGGCCGTTAATGCATTAAAGGCCGTTAATATATTAAAATTTTAATCTTGTTGGATATAGCTCACATTGCTTTTTTGTCAAAAAATGCAAGTAAGTTGAACTGAACTTAACAAAAATTGGGTATTGGTAAGGCGCTCACTAACCAACTGATGAGTCCAAGTGAGATTGCCGGGATGAAACGCAAATTTTGTGGACTAAATGCCGTTAAAAGCTATTTTTAACCAATAGTTCAACAAGTCCAATTAAATATAATGCTAAGTTTTCTACTTGGCTGAGTAATTTCAGTAGTATATAGAATTGTATTATAAAAAAAAACACTTTCTTATTAACTATGTCTGGCCAAGGACAAAATCTTCCAATTTTAATCTTGTTGGATATAGTTCGCATTGCTTTTTTAAGGCGGTCACTAACCAACTGATGAATCCAAGTGAGATTGCCGGGATGAAACGCAAATTTTGTGGACTAAAGGCCGTTAAAAGCTATTTTGAATCAATAATTCAACAAGTCCAATTAAATATAATGCAAAGTTATCTACTTGGCTGAGTAATTTCAGTAGTATATAGAATTGCATTATAAAAAACACACCTTCTTATTAACTATGTCTGGCCAAGGACAAAATCTTCCAATTTTAATGATTAAAATTTTAATCTTGTTGGATATAGTTCACATTGCTTTTTTGTCAAAAAATGCAAGTAAGTTGAACTGAACTTAACAAAAATTGCGTATTGGTAAGGCGCTCACTAACCAACTGATGAGTCCAAGTGAGATTTCCGGGATGAAACGCAAATTTTGTGGACTAAATGCCGTTAAAAGCTATTTTTAACCAATAGTTCAACAAGTCCAATTAAATATAATGCTAAGTTTTCTACTTGGCTGAGTAATTTCAGTAGTATATAGAATTGTATTATAAAAAAAAACACTTTCTTATTAACTATGTCTGGCCAAGGACAAAATCTTCCAATTTTAATCTTGTTGGATATAGTTCGCATTGCTTTTTTAAGGCGGTCACTAACCAACTGATGAATCCAAGTGAGATTGCCGGGATGAAACGCAAATTTTGTGGACTAAAGGCCGTTAAAAGCTATTTTGAATCAATAATTCAACAAGTCCAATTAAATATAATGCAAAGTTATCTACTTGGCTGAGTAATTTCAGTAGTATATAGAATTGCATTATAAAAAACACACCTTCTTATTAACTATGTCTGGCCAAGGACAAAATCTTCCAATTTTAATGATTAAAATTTTAATCTTGTTGGATATAGTTCACATTGCTTTTTTGTCAAAAAATGCAAGTAAGTTGAACTGAACTTAACAAAAATTGCGTATTGGTAAGGCGCTCACTAACCAACTGATGAGTCCAAGTGAGATTGCCGGGATGAAACGCAAATTTTGTGGACTAAATGCCGTTAAAAGCTATTTTGAACCAATAATTCAACAAGTCCAATTAAATATAATGCAAAGTGTTCTACTTGGCTGAGTAATTTGTTGGATATAGTTCACATTGCTTTTTTGTCAAAAAATGCAAGTAAGTTGAACTGAACTTAACAAAAATTGCGTATTGGTAAGGCGCTCACTAACCAACTGATGAGTACAAGTGAGATTGCCGGGATGAAACGCAAATTTTGTGGACTAAAGGCCGTTAAAAGCTATTTTGAATCAATAATTCAACAAGTCCAATTAAATATAATGCTAAGTCTTCTACTTGGCTGCGTAATTTCAGTAGTATATAGAATTCTATTATAAAAAAAAACACCTTCTTATTAACTATGTCTGGCCAAGGACAAAATCTTCCAATTTTAATGATTAAAATTTTAATCTTGTTTGATATAGTTCACATTGCTTTTTTGTCAAAAAATGCAAGTAAGTTGAACTGAACTTAACAAAAATTGCGTATTGGTAAGGCGCTCACTAACCAACTGATGAGTCCAAGTGAGATTGCCGGGATGAAACGCAAATTTTGTGGACTAAATGCCGTTAAAAGCTATTTTGAACCAATAATTCAACAAGTCCAATTAAAAGCTATTTTGAACCAATAATTCAACAAGTCCAATTAAATATAATGCTAAGTTTTCTACTTGGCTGAGTAATTTCAGTAGTATATAGAATTGTATTATAAAAAAAAACACCTTCTTATTAACTATGTCTGGCCAAGGACAAAATCTTCCAATTTTAATCTTGTTGGATATAGTTCATATTGCCGTTAAATATTAAAATTTTAATGTTATTGGATATAGTTCACATTACTTTTTTGGCAAAAAGTGCAAGTAAGTTGAACTGAAGTTAACAAAAATTGCGTATTGGTAAGGCGCCCACTAACCAAGTGATGAGTCCAATTGAGATTGACGGGATGAAACGCAAATTTTGTGGACTAAAGGCCGTTAATGTATTAAAGGCCGTTAATGCATTAAAGGCCGTTAATATATTAAAATTTTAATCTTGTTGGATATAGCTCACATTGCTTTTTTGTCAAAAAATGCAAGTAAGTTGAACTGAACTTAACAAAAATTGCGTATTGGTAAGGCGCTCACTAACCAACTGATGAGTCCAAGTGAGATTGCCGGGATGAAACGCAAATTTTGTGGACTAAAGGCCGTTAAAAGCTATTTTGAATCAATAATTCAACAAGTCCAATTAAATATTATGCAGTCTTCTACTTGGCTGAGTAATTTCAGTAGTATATAGAATTGCATTATAAAAAACACACCTTCTTATTAACTATTGGCCAAGGACAAAATCTTCCAATTTTAATGATTAAAATTTTAATCTTGTTGGATATAGTTCACATTGCTTTTTTGTCAAAAAATGCAAGTAAGTTGAACTGAACTTAACAAAAATTGCGTATTGGTAAGGCGCTCACTAACCAACTGATGAGTCCAAGTGAGATTGCCGGGATGAAACGCAAATTTTGTGGACTAAATGCCGTTAAAAGCTATTTTTAACCAATAGTTCAACAAGTCCAATTAAATATAATGCTAAGTTTTCTACTTGGCTGAGTAATTTCAGTAGTATATAGAATTGTATTATAAAAAAAACACTTTCTTATTAACTATGTCTGGCCAAGGACAAAATCTTCCAATTTTAATCTTGTTGGATATAGTTCGCATTGCTTTTTTAAGGCGGTCACTAACCAACTGATGAATCCAAGTGAGATTGCCGGGATGAAACGCAAATTTTGTGGACTAAAGGCCGTTAAAAGCTATTTTGAATCAATAATTCAACAAGTCCAATTAAATATAATGCAAAGTTATCTACTTGGCTGAGTAATTTCAGTAGTATATAGAATTGCATTATAAAAAACACACCTTCTTATTAACTATGTCTGGCCAAGGACAAAATCTTCCAATTTTAATGATTAAAATTTTAATCTTGTTGGATATAGTTCACATTGCTTTTTTGTCAAAAAATGCAAGTAAGTTGAACTGAACTTAATAAAAATTGCGTATTGGTAAGGCGCTCACTAACCAACTGATGAGTCCAAGTGAGATTGCCGGGATGAAACGCAAATTTTGTGGACTAAATGCCGTTAAAAGCTATTTTGAACCAATAATTCAACAAGTCCAATTAAAAGCTATTTTGAACCAATAATTCAACAAGTCCAATTAAATATAATGCTAAGTTTTCTACTTGGCTGAGTAATTTCAGTAGTATATAGAATTGTATTATAAAAAAAACACCTTCTTATTAACTATGTCTGGCCAAGGACAAAATCTTCCAACTTTAATGATTAAAATTTTAATCTTGTTGGATATAGTTCACATTGTTTTTTTGTCAAAAAATGCAAGTAAGTTGAACTGAACTTAACAAAAATTGCGTATTGGTAAGGCGCTCACTAACCAACTGATGAGTCCAAGTGAGATTGCCGGGATGAAACGCAAATTTTGTGGACTAAAGGCCGTTAAAAGCTATTTTGAATCAATAATTCAACAAGTCCAATTAAATATTATGCAGTCTTCTACTTGGCTGAGTAATTTCAGTAGTATATAGAATTGCATTATAAAAAACACACCTTCTTATTAACTATTGGCCAAGGACAAAATCTTCCAATTTTAATGATTAAAATTTTAATCTTGTTGGATATAGTTCACATTGCTTTTTTGTCAAAAAATGCAAGTAAGTTGAACTGAACAAAAATTGCGTATTGGTAAGGCGCTCACTAACCAACTGATGAGTCCAAGTGAGATTGCCGGGATGAAACGCAAATTTTGTGGACTAAATGCCGTTAAAAGCTATTTTGAACCAATAATTCAACAAGTCCAATTAAATATAATGCAAAGTTATCTACTTGGCTGAGTAATTTCAGTAGTATATAGAATTGCATTATAAAAAACACACCTTCTTATTAACTATGTCTGGCCAAGGACAAAATCTTCCAATTTTAATGATTAAAATTTTAATCTTGTTGGATATAGTTCACATTGCTTTTTTGTCAAAAAATGCAAGTAAGTTGAACTGAACTTAACAAAAATTGGGTATTGGTAAGGCGCTCACTAACCAACTGATGAGTCCAAGTGAGATTGCCGGGATGAAACGCAAATTTTGTGGACTAAATGCCGTTAAAAGCTATTTTTAACCAATAGTTCAACAAGTCCAATTAAATATAATGCTAAGTTTTCTACTTGGCTGAGTAATTTCAGTAGTATATAGAATTGTATTATAAAAAAAAACACTTTCTTATTAACTATGTCTGGCCAAGGACAAAATCTTCCAATTTTAATCTTGTTGGATATAGTTCGCATTGCTTTTTTAAGGCGGTCACTAACCAACTGATGAATCCAAGTGAGATTGCCGGGATGAAACGCAAATTTTGTGGACTAAAGGCCGTTAAAAGCTATTTTGAATCAATAATTCAACAAGTCCAATTAAATATAATGCAAAGTTATCTACTTGGCTGAGTAATTTCAGTAGTATATAGAATTGCATTATAAAAAACACACCTTCTTATTAACTATGTCTGGCCAAGGACAAAATCTTCCAATTTTAATGATTAAAATTTTAATCTTGTTGGATATAGTTCACATTGCTTTTTTGTCAAAAAATGCAAGTAAGTTGAACTGAACTTAACAAAAATTGCGTATTGGTAAGGCGCTCACTAACCAACTGATGAGTCCAAGTGAGATTTCCGGGATGAAACGCAAATTTTGTGGACTAAATGCCGTTAAAAGCTATTTTTAACCAATAGTTCAACAAGTCCAATTAAATATAATGCTAAGTTTTCTACTTGGCTGAGTAATTTCAGTAGTATATAGAATTGTATTATAAAAAAAAACACTTTCTTATTAACTATGTCTGGCCAAGGACAAAATCTTCCAATTTTAATCTTGTTGGATATAGTTCGCATTGCTTTTTTAAGGCGGTCACTAACCAACTGATGAATCCAAGTGAGATTGCCGGGATGAAACGCAAATTTTGTGGACTAAAGGCCGTTAAAAGCTATTTTGAATCAATAATTCAACAAGTCCAATTAAATATAATGCAAAGTTATCTACTTGGCTGAGTAATTTCAGTAGTATATAGAATTGCATTATAAAAAACACACCTTCTTATTAACTATGTCTGGCCAAGGACAAAATCTTCCAATTTTAATGATTAAAATTTTAATCTTGTTGGATATAGTTCACATTGCTTTTTTGTCAAAAAATGCAAGTAAGTTGAACTGAACTTAACAAAAATTGCGTATTGGTAAGGCGCTCACTAACCAACTGATGAGTCCAAGTGAGATTGCCGGGATGAAACGCAAATTTTGTGGACTAAATGCCGTTAAAAGCTATTTTGAACCAATAATTCAACAAGTCCAATTAAATATAATGCAAAGTGTTCTACTTGGCTGAGTAATTTGTTGGATATAGTTCACATTGCTTTTTTGTCAAAAAATGCAAGTAAGTTGAACTGAACTTAACAAAAATTGCGTATTGGTAAGGCGCTCACTAACCAACTGATGAGTACAAGTGAGATTGCCGGGATGAAACGCAAATTTTGTGGACTAAAGGCCGTTAAAAGCTATTTTGAATCAATAATTCAACAAGTCCAATTAAATATAATGCTAAGTCTTCTACTTGGCTGCGTAATTTCAGTAGTATATAGAATTCTATTATAAAAAAAAACACCTTCTTATTAACTATGTCTGGCCAAGGACAAAATCTTCCAATTTTAATGATTAAAATTTTAATCTTGTTTGATATAGTTCACATTGCTTTTTTGTCAAAAAATGCAAGTAAGTTGAACTGAACTTAACAAAAATTGCGTATTGGTAAGGCGCTCACTAACCAACTGATGAGTCCAAGTGAGATTGCCGGGATGAAACGCAAATTTTGTGGACTAAATGCCGTTAAAAGCTATTTTGAACCAATAATTCAACAAGTCCAATTAAAAGCTATTTTGAACCAATAATTCAACAAGTCCAATTAAATATAATGCTAAGTTTTCTACTTGGCTGAGTAATTTCAGTAGTATATAGAATTGTATTATAAAAAAAAACACCTTCTTATTAACTATGTCTGGCCAAGGACAAAATCTTCCAATTTTAATCTTGTTGGATATAGTTCATATTGCCGTTAAATATTAAAATTTTAATGTTATTGGATATAGTTCACATTACTTTTTTGGCAAAAAGTGCAAGTAAGTTGAACTGAAGTTAACAAAAATTGCGTATTGGTAAGGCGCCCACTAACCAAGTGATGAGTCCAATTGAGATTGACGGGATGAAACGCAAATTTTGTGGACTAAAGGCCGTTAATGTATTAAAGGCCGTTAATGCATTAAAGGCCGTTAATATATTAAAATTTTAATCTTGTTGGATATAGCTCACATTGCTTTTTTGTCAAAAAATGCAAGTAAGTTGAACTGAACTTAACAAAAATTGCGTATTGGTAAGGCGCTCACTAACCAACTGATGAGTCCAAGTGAGATTGCCGGGATGAAACGCAAATTTTGTGGACTAAAGGCCGTTAAAAGCTATTTTGAATCAATAATTCAACAAGTCCAATTAAATATTATGCAGTCTTCTACTTGGCTGAGTAATTTCAGTAGTATATAGAATTGCATTATAAAAAACACACCTTCTTATTAACTATTGGCCAAGGACAAAATCTTCCAATTTTAATGATTAAAATTTTAATCTTGTTGGATATAGTTCACATTGCTTTTTTGTCAAAAAATGCAAGTAAGTTGAACTGAACTTAACAAAAATTGCGTATTGGTAAGGCGCTCACTAACCAACTGATGAGTCCAAGTGAGATTGCCGGGATGAAACGCAAATTTTGTGGACTAAATGCCGTTAAAAGCTATTTTTAACCAATAGTTCAACAAGTCCAATTAAATATAATGCTAAGTTTTCTACTTGGCTGAGTAATTTCAGTAGTATATAGAATTGTATTATAAAAAAAACACTTTCTTATTAACTATGTCTGGCCAAGGACAAAATCTTCCAATTTTAATCTTGTTGGATATAGTTCGCATTGCTTTTTTAAGGCGGTCACTAACCAACTGATGAATCCAAGTGAGATTGCCGGGATGAAACGCAAATTTTGTGGACTAAAGGCCGTTAAAAGCTATTTTGAATCAATAATTCAACAAGTCCAATTAAATATAATGCAAAGTTATCTACTTGGCTGAGTAATTTCAGTAGTATATAGAATTGCATTATAAAAAACACACCTTCTTATTAACTATGTCTGGCCAAGGACAAAATCTTCCAATTTTAATGATTAAAATTTTAATCTTGTTGGATATAGTTCACATTGCTTTTTTGTCAAAAAATGCAAGTAAGTTGAACTGAACTTAATAAAAATTGCGTATTGGTAAGGCGCTCACTAACCAACTGATGAGTCCAAGTGAGATTGCCGGGATGAAACGCAAATTTTGTGGACTAAATGCCGTTAAAAGCTATTTTGAACCAATAATTCAACAAGTCCAATTAAAAGCTATTTTGAACCAATAATTCAACAAGTCCAATTAAATATAATGCTAAGTTTTCTACTTGGCTGAGTAATTTCAGTAGTATATAGAATTGTATTATAAAAAAAACACCTTCTTATTAACTATGTCTGGCCAAGGACAAAATCTTCCAACTTTAATGATTAAAATTTTAATCTTGTTGGATATAGTTCACATTGTTTTTTTGTCAAAAAATGCAAGTAAGTTGAACTGAACTTAACAAAAATTGCGTATTGGTAAGGCGCTCACTAACCAACTGATGAGTCCAAGTGAGATTGCCGGGATGAAACGCAAATTTTGTGGACTAAAGGCCGTTAAAAGCTATTTTGAATCAATAATTCAACAAGTCCAATTAAATATAATGCAGTCTTCTACTTGGCTGAGTAATTTCAGTAGTATATAGAATTGCATTATAAAAAACACACCTTCTTATTAACTATTGGCCAAGGACAAAATCTTCCAATTTTAATGATTAAAATTTTAATCTTGTTGGATATAGTTCACATTGCTTTTTTGTCAAAAAATGCAAGTAAGTTGAACTGAACTTAACAAAAATTGCGTATTGGTAAGGCGCTCACTAACCAACTGATGAGTCCAAGTGAGATTGCCGGGATGAAACGCAAATTTTGTGGACTAAATGCCGTTAAAAGCTATTTTGAACCAATAATTCAACAAGTCCAATTAAATATAATGCTAAGTTTTCTACTTGGCTGAGTAATTTCAGTAGTATATAGAATTGTATTATAAAAAAAAACACCTTCTTATTAACTATGTCTGGCCAAGGACAAAATCTTCCAATTTTAATCTTGTTGGATATAGTTCGCATTGCTTTTTTAAGGCGGTCACTAACCAACTGATGAATCCAAGTGAGATTGCCGGGATGAAACGCAAATTTTGTGGACTAAAGGCCGTTAAAAGCTATTTTGAATCAATAATTCAACAAGTCCAATTAAATATAATGCAAAGTTATCTACTTGGCTGAGTAATTTCAGTAGTATATAGAATTGCATTATAAAAAACACACCTTCTTATTAACTATGTCTGGCCAAGGACAAAATCTTCCAATTTTTATCTTGTTGGATATAGTTCACATTGATTTTTTGTCAAAAAATGCAAGTAAGTTGAACTGAACTTAACAAAAATTGCGTATTGGTAAGGCGCTCACTAACCAACTGATGAGTCCAAGTGAGATTGCCGGGATGAAACGCAAATTTTGTGGACTAAAGGCCGTTAAAAGCTATTTTGAATCAATAATTCAACAAGTCCAATTAAATATAATGCTAAGTCTTCTACTTGGCTGCGTAATTTCAGTAGTATATAGAATTCTATTATAAAAAAAAACACCTTCTAATTAACTATGTCTGGCCAAGGACAAAATCTTCCAATTTTAATGATTAAAATTTTAATCTTGTTGGATATAGTTCACATTGCTTTTTTGTCAAAAAATGCAAGTAAGTTGAACTGAACTTAACAAAAATTGCGTATTGGTAAGGCGCTCACTAACCAACTGATGGGTCCAAGTGAGATTGTCGGATTGAAACGCAAATTTTGTGGACTAAAGGCCGTTAAAAGCTATTTTGAATTAATAATTCAACAAGTCCAATTAAATATAATGCTAAGTCTTCTACTTGGCTGAGTAATTTCAGTAATATATAGAATCGTAATATAAAAAAAAAACCTTCTTATTAACTATGACTGGCCAAGGACAAAATCTTCCAATTTTAATGGTTAAAATTTTAATCTGGTTGGATATAGTTCACATTGCTTTTGTATTATAGAATTGTATTATAAAAATTAAAAAAAAACACCTTCTTATTAACTATGTCTGGCCAAGAACAAAATCTTCCAATTTTAATGATTACAAATTTTAATCTTGTTGGATATAGTTCACATTGCTTTTTTGTCAAAAAATGCAAGTAAGTTGAACTGAACTTAACAAAAATTGCGTATTGGTAAGGCGCTCACTAACCAACTGATGGGTCCAAGTGAGATTGTCGGATTGAAACGCAAATTTTGTGGACTAAAGGCCGTTAAAAGCTATTTTGAATTAATAATTCAACAAGTCCAATTAAATATAATGCTAAGTCTCTACTTGGCTGTGTAATTTCAGTAGTATATAGAATTGTATTATAAAAAAAAACACCTTCTTATTAACTATGTCTGGCCAAGGACAAAATCTTCCAATTTTAATCTTGTTGGATATAGTTCACATTGCTTTTTTGTCAAAAATGCAAGTAAGTTGAACTGAACTTAACAAAAATTGGGTATTGGTAAGGCGCTCACTAACCAACTGATGAGTCCAAGTTATATTGCCGGGATGAAACACAAATTTTGTGGACTAAAGGCCGTTAAAAGCTATTTTGAATCAATAATTCAACAAGTCCAATTAAATATAATGCTAAGTCTTCTACTTGGCTGAGTAATTTCAGTATATATATAGAATCATAATATAAAAAAAAAAACCTTATTAACTATGTCTGGCCAAGGACAAAATCTTCCAATTTTAATGATTAAAATTTTAATCTTGTTGGATATAATTTACATTGCTTTTTTGTCAAAAAATGCAAGTAAGTTGTACTGAACTTAACAAAAATTGCGTATTAGTAAGGCGCTCACTAACTAACTGATGAGTCCAAGTTATATTGCCGGGATGAAACACAAATTTTGTGGACTAAGGGCCGTTAAAAGCTATTTTGAATCAATAATTCAACAAGTCCAATTAAATATAATGCTAAGTCTTCTTTTTGGCTGAGTCATTTCAGTAATATATACAATCGTAATATAAAAAAAAAAACCTTCTTATTAACTATGTCTGGCGAAGGACAAAATCTTCCAATTTTAATCTTGTTGGATATAGTTCACATTGCTTTTTTGTCAAAAATGCAAGTAAGTTGAACTGAACTTAACAAAAATTGGGTATTGGTAAGGCGCTCACTAACCAACTGATGAGTCCAAGTTATATTGCCGGGATGAAACACAAATTTTGTGGACTAAAGGCCGTTAAAAGCTATTTTGAATCAATAATTCAACAAGTCCAATTAAATATAATGCTAAGTGTTCTACTTGGCTGAGTAATTTGTTGGATATAGTTCACATTGCTTTTTTGTCAAAAAATGCAAGTAAGTTGAACTGAACTTAACAAAAATTGCGTATTGGTAAGGCGCTCACTAACCAACTGATGAGTCCAAGTGAGATTGCCGGGATGAAACGCAAATTTTGTGGACTAAATGCCGTTAAAAGCTATTTTGAACCAATAATTCAACAAGTCCAATTAAATATAATGCTAAGTTTTCTACTTGGCTGAGTAATTTCAGTAGTATATAGAATTGTATTATAAAAAAAAACACCTTCTTATTAACTATGTCTGGCCAAGGACAAAATCTTCCAATTTTAATCTTGTTGGATATAGTTCGCATTGCTTTTTTAAGGCGGTCACTAACCAACTGATGAATCCAAGTGAGATTGCCGGGATGAAACGCAAATTTTGTGGACTAAAGGCCGTTAAAAGCTATTTTGAATCAATAATTCAACAAGTCCAATTAAATATAATGCAAAGTTATCTACTTGGCTGAGTAATTTGTTGGATATAGTTCACATTGCTTTTTTGTCAAAAAATGCAAGTAAGTTGAACTGAACTTAACAAAAATTGCGTATTGGTAAGGCGCTCACTAACCAACTGATGAGTCCAAGTGAGATTGCCGGGATGAAACGCAAATTTTGTGGACTAAATGCCGTTAAAAGCTATTTTGAACCAATAATTCAACAAGTCCAATTAAATATAATGCTAAGTTTTCTACTTGGCTGAGTAATTTCAGTAGTATATAGAATTGTATTATAAAAAAAAACACCTTCTTATTAACTATGTCTGGCCAAGGACAAAATCTTCCAATTTTAATCTTGTTGGATATAGTTCGCATTGCTTTTTTAAGGCGGTCACTAACCAACTGATGAATCCAAGTGAGATTGCCGGGATGAAACGCAAATTTTGTGGACTAAAGGCCGTTAAAAGCTATTTTGAATCGATAATTCAACAAGTCCAATTAAATATAATGCTAAGTCTTCTACTTGGCTGAGTAATTTCAGTATATATATAGAATCATAATATAAAAAAAAAAACCTTATTAACTATGTCTGGCCAAGGACAAAATCTTCCAATTTTAATGATTAAAATTTTAATCTTGTTGGATATAATTTACATTGCTTTTTTGTCAAAAAATGCAAGTAAGTTGTACTGAACTTAACAAAAATTGCGTATTAGTAAGGCGCTCACTAACTAACTGATGAGTCCAAGTTATATTGCCGGGATGAAACACAAATTTTGTGGACTAAGGGCCGTTAAAAGCTATTTTGAATCAATAATTCAACAAGTCCAATTAAATATAATGCTAAGTCTTCTTTTTGGCTGAGTCATTTCAGTAATATATACAATCGTAATATAAAAAAAAAAACCTTCTTATTAACTATGTCTGGCGAAGGACAAAATCTTCCAATTTTAATCTTGTTGGATATAGTTCACATTGCTTTTTTGTCAAAAATGCAAGTAAGTTGAACTGAACTTAACAAAAATTGGGTATTGGTAAGGCGCTCACTAACCAACTGATGAGTCCAAGTTATATTGCCGGGATGAAACACAAATTTTGTGGACTAAAGGCCGTTAAAAGCTATTTTGAATCAATAATTCAACAAGTCCAATTAAATATAATGCTAAGTGTTCTACTTGGCTGAGTAATTTGTTGGATATAGTTCACATTGCTTTTTTGTCAAAAAATGCAAGTAAGTTGAACTGAACTTAACAAAAATTGCGTATTGGTAAGGCGCTCACTAACCAACTGATGAGTCCAAGTGAGATTGCCGGGATGAAACGCAAATTTTGTGGACTAAATGCCGTTAAAAGCTATTTTGAACCAATAATTCAACAAGTCCAATTAAATATAATGCTAAGTTTTCTACTTGGCTGAGTAATTTCAGTAGTATATAGAATTGTATTATAAAAAAAAACACCTTCTTATTAACTATGTCTGGCCAAGGACAAAATCTTCCAATTTTAATCTTGTTGGATATAGTTCGCATTGCTTTTTTAAGGCGGTCACTAACCAACTGATGAATCCAAGTGAGATTGCCGGGATGAAACGCAAATTTTGTGGACTAAAGGCCGTTAAAAGCTATTTTGAATCAATAATTCAACAAGTCCAATTAAATATAATGCAAAGTTATCTACTTGGCTGAGTAATTTCAGTAGTATATAGAATTGCATTATAAAAAACACACCTTCTTATTAACTATGTCTGGCCAAGGACAAAATCTTCCAATTTTTATCTTGTTGGATATAGTTCACATTGATTTTTTGTCAAAAAATGCAAGTAAGTTGAACTGAACTTAACAAAAATTGCGTATTGGTAAGGCGCTCACTAACCAACTGATGAGTCCAAGTGAGATTGCCGGGATGAAACGCAAATTTTGTGGACTAAAGGCCGTTAAAAGCTATTTTGAATCAATAATTCAACAAGTCCAATTAAATATAATGCTAAGTCTTCTACTTGGCTGAGTAATTTCAGTAATATATAGAATCGTAATATAAAAAAAAAACCTTCTTATTAACTATGACTGGCCAAGGACAAAATCTTCCAATTTTAATGGTTAAAATTTTAATCTGGTTGGATATAGTTCACATTGCTTTTGTATTATAGAATTGTATTATAAAAATTAAAAAAAAACACCTTCTTATTAACTATGTCTGGCCAAGAACAAAATCTTCCAATTTTAATGATTACAAATTTTAATCTTGTTGGATATAGTTCACATTGCTTTTTTGTCAAAAAATGCAAGTAAGTTGAACTGAACTTAACAAAAATTGCGTATTGGTAAGGCGCTCACTAACCAACTGATGGGTCCAAGTGAGATTGTCGGATTGAAACGCAAATTTTGTGGACTAAAGGCCGTTAAAAGCTATTTTGAATTAATAATTCAACAAGTCCAATTAAATATAATGCTAAGTCTCTACTTGGCTGTGTAATTTCAGTAGTATATAGAATTGTATTATAAAAAAAAACACCTTCTTATTAACTATGTCTGGCCAAGGACAAAATCTTCCAATTTTAATCTTGTTGGATATAGTTCACATTGCTTTTTTGTCAAAAATGCAAGTAAGTTGAACTGAACTTAACAAAAATTGGGTATTGGTAAGGCGCTCACTAACCAACTGATGAGTCCAAGTTATATTGCCGGGATGAAACACAAATTTTGTGGACTAAAGGCCGTTAAAAGCTATTTTGAATCAATAATTCAACAAGTCCAATTAAATATAATGCTAAGTCTTCTACTTGGCTGAGTAATTTCAGTATATATATAGAATCATAATATAAAAAAAAAAACCTTATTAACTATGTCTGGCCAAGGACAAAATCTTCCAATTTTAATGATTAAAATTTTAATCTTGTTGGATATAATTTACATTGCTTTTTTGTCAAAAAATGCAAGTAAGTTGTACTGAACTTAACAAAAATTGCGTATTAGTAAGGCGCTCACTAACTAACTGATGAGTCCAAGTTATATTGCCGGGATGAAACACAAATTTTGTGGACTAAGGGCCGTTAAAAGCTATTTTGAATCAATAATTCAACAAGTCCAATTAAATATAATGCTAAGTCTTCTTTTTGGCTGAGTCATTTCAGTAATATATACAATCGTAATATAAAAAAAAAAACCTTCTTATTAACTATGTCTGGCGAAGGACAAAATCTTCCAATTTTAATCTTGTTGGATATAGTTCACATTGCTTTTTTGTCAAAAATGCAAGTAAGTTGAACTGAACTTAACAAAAATTGGGTATTGGTAAGGCGCTCACTAACCAACTGATGAGTCCAAGTTATATTGCCGGGATGAAACACAAATTTTGTGGACTAAAGGCCGTTAAAAGCTATTTTGAATCAATAATTCAACAAGTCCAATTAAATATAATGCTAAGTCTTCTACTTGGCTGAGTAATTTCAGTATATATATAGAATCATAATATAAAAAAAAAACCTTATTAACTATGTCTGGCCAAGGACAAAATCTTCCAATTTTAATGATTAAAATTTTAATCTTGTTGGATATAATTTACATTGCTTTTTTGTCAAAAAATGCAAGTAAGTTGTACTGAACTTAACAAAAATTGCGTATTAGTAAGGCGCTCACTAACTAACTGATGAGTCCAAGTTATATTGCCGGGATGAAACACAAATTTTGTGGACTAAGGGCCGTTAAAAGCTATTTTGAATCAATAATTCAACAAGTCCAATTAAATATAATGCTAAGTCTTCTTTTTGGCTGAGTCATTTCAGTAATATATACAATCGTAATATAAAAAAAAAACCTTCTTATTAACTATGTCTGGCGAAGGACAAAATCTTCCAATTTTAATGGTTAAAATTTTAATCTGGTTGGATATAGTTCACATTGCTTTTTTGTCAAAAAATGCAAGTAAGTTGAACTGAACCTAACAAAAATTGCGTATTGGTAAGGCGCTCACTAACCAACTGATGAGTCCAAGTGAGATTGCCGGGATGAAACGCAAATTTTGTGGACTAAAGGCCGTTAAAAGCTATTTTGAATCAATAATTCAACAAGTCCAATTAAATATAATTCTAAGTCTTCTACTTGGCTGAGTAACTTCAGTAGTATATAGAATTTTATTATAAAAAAACACCTTCTTATTAACTATGTCTGGCCAAGGACAAAATCTTCCAATTTTAATGATTACAAATTTTAATCTTGTTGGATATAGTTCACATTGCTTTTTTGTCAAAAAATGCGAGTAAGTTGAACTGAACTTAACAACAATTGCGTATTGGTAAGGCGCTCACTAACCAACTGATGAGTCCAAGTGAGATTGTCGGGATGAAACGCAAATTTTGTGGACTAAAGGCCGTTAAAAGCTATTTTGAACCAATAATTCAACAAGTCCAATTAAATATAATGCTAAGTTTTCTACTTGGCTGAGTAATTTCAGTAGTATATAGAATTGTATTATAAAAAAAAACACCTTCTTATTAACTATGTCTGGCCAAGGACAAAATCTTCCAATTTTAATCTTGTTGGATATAGTTCGCATTGCTTTTTTAAGGCGGTCACTAACCAACTGATGAATCCAAGTGAGATTGCCGGGATGAAACGCAAATTTTGTGGACTAAAGGCCGTTAAAAGCTATTTTGAATCAATAATTCAACAAGTCCAATTAAATATAATGCAAAGTTATCTACTTGGCTGAGTAATTTGTTGGATATAGTTCACATTGCTTTTTTGTCAAAAAATGCAAGTAAGTTGAACTGAACTTAACAAAAATTGCGTATTGGTAAGGCGCTCACTAACCAACTGATGAGTCCAAGTGAGATTGCCGGGATGAAACGCAAATTTTGTGGACTAAATGCCGTTAAAAGCTATTTTGAACCAATAATTCAACAAGTCCAATTAAATATAATGCTAAGTTTTCTACTTGGCTGAGTAATTTCAGTAGTATATAGAATTGTATTATAAAAAAAAACACCTTCTTATTAACTATGTCTGGCCAAGGACAAAATCTTCCAATTTTAATCTTGTTGGATATAGTTCGCATTGCTTTTTTAAGGCGGTCACTAACCAACTGATGAATCCAAGTGAGATTGCCGGGATGAAACGCAAATTTTGTGGACTAAAGGCCGTTAAAAGCTATTTTGAATCGATAATTCAACAAGTCCAATTAAATATAATGCTAAGTCTTCTACTTGGCTGAGTAATTTCAGTATATATATAGAATCATAATATAAAAAAAAAAACCTTATTAACTATGTCTGGCCAAGGACAAAATCTTCCAATTTTAATGATTAAAATTTTAATCTTGTTGGATATAATTTACATTGCTTTTTTGTCAAAAAATGCAAGTAAGTTGTACTGAACTTAACAAAAATTGCGTATTAGTAAGGCGCTCACTAACTAACTGATGAGTCCAAGTTATATTGCCGGGATGAAACACAAATTTTGTGGACTAAGGGCCGTTAAAAGCTATTTTGAATCAATAATTCAACAAGTCCAATTAAATATAATGCTAAGTCTTCTTTTTGGCTGAGTCATTTCAGTAATATATACAATCGTAATATAAAAAAAAAAACCTTCTTATTAACTATGTCTGGCGAAGGACAAAATCTTCCAATTTTAATCTTGTTGGATATAGTTCACATTGCTTTTTTGTCAAAAATGCAAGTAAGTTGAACTGAACTTAACAAAAATTGGGTATTGGTAAGGCGCTCACTAACCAACTGATGAGTCCAAGTTATATTGCCGGGATGAAACACAAATTTTGTGGACTAAAGGCCGTTAAAAGCTATTTTGAATCAATAATTCAACAAGTCCAATTAAATATAATGCTAAGTGTTCTACTTGGCTGAGTAATTTGTTGGATATAGTTCACATTGCTTTTTTGTCAAAAAATGCAAGTAAGTTGAACTGAACTTAACAAAAATTGCGTATTGGTAAGGCGCTCACTAACCAACTGATGAGTCCAAGTGAGATTGCCGGGATGAAACGCAAATTTTGTGGACTAAAGGCCGTTAAAAGCTATTTTGAACCAATAATTCAACAAGTCCAATTAAATATAATGCTAAGTTTTCTACTTGGCTGAGTAATTTCAGTAGTATATAGAATTGTATTATAAAAAAAAACACCTTCTTATTAACTATGTCTGGCCAAGGACAAAATCTTCCAATTTTAATCTTGTTGGATATAGTTCGCATTGCTTTTTTAAGGCGGTCACTAACCAACTGATGAATCCAAGTGAGATTGCCGGGATGAAACGCAAATTTTGTGGACTAAAGGCCGTTAAAAGCTATTTTGAATCAATAATTCAACAAGTCCAATTAAATATAATGCAAAGTTATCTACTTGGCTGAGTAATTTCAGTAGTATATAGAATTGCATTATAAAAAACACACCTTCTTATTAACTATGTCTGGCCAAGGACAAAATCTTCCAATTTTTATCTTGTTGGATATAGTTCACATTGATTTTTTGTCAAAAAATGCAAGTAAGTTGAACTGAACTTAACAAAAATTGCGTATTGGTAAGGCGCTCACTAACCAACTGATGAGTCCAAGTGAGATTGCCGGGATGAAACGCAAATTTTGTGGACTAAAGGCCGTTAAAAGCTATTTTGAATCAATAATTCAACAAGTCCAATTAAATATAATGCTAAGTCTTCTACTTGGCTGAGTAATTTCAGTAATATATAGAATCGTAATATAAAAAAAAAACCTTCTTATTAACTATGACTGGCCAAGGACAAAATCTTCCAATTTTAATGGTTAAAATTTTAATCTGGTTGGATATAGTTCACATTGCTTTTGTATTATAGAATTGTATTATAAAAATTAAAAAAAAACACCTTCTTATTAACTATGTCTGGCCAAGAACAAAATCTTCCAATTTTAATGATTACAAATTTTAATCTTGTTGGATATAGTTCACATTGCTTTTTTGTCAAAAAATGCAAGTAAGTTGAACTGAACTTAACAAAAATTGCGTATTGGTAAGGCGCTCACTAACCAACTGATGGGTCCAAGTGAGATTGTCGGATTGAAACGCAAATTTTGTGGACTAAAGGCCGTTAAAAGCTATTTTGAATTAATAATTCAACAAGTCCAATTAAATATAATGCTAAGTCTCTACTTGGCTGTGTAATTTCAGTAGTATATAGAATTGTATTATAAAAAAAAACACCTTCTTATTAACTATGTCTGGCCAAGGACAAAATCTTCCAATTTTAATCTTGTTGGATATAGTTCACATTGCTTTTTTGTCAAAAATGCAAGTAAGTTGAACTGAACTTAACAAAAATTGGGTATTGGTAAGGCGCTCACTAACCAACTGATGAGTCCAAGTTATATTGCCGGGATGAAACACAAATTTTGTGGACTAAAGGCCGTTAAAAGCTATTTTGAATCAATAATTCAACAAGTCCAATTAAATATAATGCTAAGTCTTCTACTTGGCTGAGTAATTTCAGTATATATATAGAATCATAATATAAAAAAAAAACCCTTATTAACTATGTCTGGCCAAGGACAAAATCTTCCAATTTTAATGATTAAAATTTTAATCTTGTTGGATATAATTTACATTGCTTTTTTGTCAAAAAATGCAAGTAAGTTGTACTGAACTTAACAAAAATTGCGTATTAGTAAGGCGCTCACTAACTAACTGATGAGTCCAAGTTATATTGCCGGGATGAAACACAAATTTTGTGGACTAAGGGCCGTTAAAAGCTATTTTGAATCAATAATTCAACAAGTCCAATTAAATATAATGCTAAGTCTTCTTTTTGGCTGAGTCATTTCAGTAATATATACAATCGTAATATAAAAAAAAAAACCTTCTTATTAACTATGTCTGGCGAAGGACAAAATCTTCCAATTTTAATCTTGTTGGATATAGTTCACATTGCTTTTTTGTCAAAAATGCAAGTAAGTTGAACTGAACTTAACAAAAATTGGGTATTGGTAAGGCGCTCACTAACCAACTGATGAGTCCAAGTTATATTGCCGGGATGAAACACAAATTTTGTGGACTAAAGGCCGTTAAAAGCTATTTTGAATCAATAATTCAACAAGTCCAATTAAATATAATGCTAAGTCTTCTACTTGGCTGAGTAATTTCAGTATATATATAGAATCATAATATAAAAAAAAAACCTTATTAACTATGTCTGGCCAAGGACAAAATCTTCCAATTTTAATGATTAAAATTTTAATCTTGTTGGATATAATTTACATTGCTTTTTTGTCAAAAAATGCAAGTAAGTTGTACTGAACTTAACAAAAATTGCGTATTAGTAAGGCGCTCACTAACTAACTGATGAGTCCAAGTTATATTGCCGGGATGAAACACAAATTTTGTGGACTAAGGGCCGTTAAAAGCTATTTTGAATCAATAATTCAACAAGTCCAATTAAATATAATGCTAAGTCTTCTTTTTGGCTGAGTCATTTCAGTAATATATACAATCGTAATATAAAAAAAAAACCTTCTTATTAACTATGTCTGGCGAAGGACAAAATCTTCCAATTTTAATGGTTAAAATTTTAATCTGGTTGGATATAGTTCACATTGCTTTTTTGTCAAAAAATGCAAGTAAGTTGAACTGAACCTAACAAAAATTGCGTATTGGTAAGGCGCTCACTAACCAACTGATGAGTCCAAGTGAGATTGCCGGGATGAAACGCAAATTTTGTGGACTAAAGGCCGTTAAAAGCTATTTTGAATCAATAATTCAACAAGTCCAATTAAATATAATTCTAAGTCTTCTACTTGGCTGAGTAACTTCAGTAGTATATAGAATTTTATTATAAAAAAACACCTTCTTATTAACTATGTCTGGCCAAGGACAAAATCTTCCAATTTTAATGATTACAAATTTTAATCTTGTTGGATATAGTTCACATTGCTTTTTTGTCAAAAAATGCGAGTAAGTTGAACTGAACTTAACAACAATTGCGTATTGGTAAGGCGCTCACTAACCAACTGATGAGTCCAAGTGAGATTGTCGGGATGAAACGCAAATTTTGTGGACTAAAGGCCGTTAATGTATTAAGGCCGTTAATATTTTAAAATTTTAATCTTGTTGGATATAGTTCACATTGCAGTTAATATATTAAAATTTTGATCTTGTTGGATATAGTTCACATTGCTTTTTTGTCAAAAAATGCAAGTAAGTGGAATTGAACTTAACAAAAATTGCGTATTGGTAAGGCGCTCACTAACCAACTGATGAGTCCAAGTGAGATTGCCGGGGTGAACCGCAAATTTTGTGGACTAAAGGCCGTTAAAAGCTATTTTGAACCAATAATTCAACAAGTCCAATTAAATATAATGCTAAGTCTCTACTTGGCTGTGTAATTTCAGTAGTATATAGAATTGTATTATAAAAAAAAACACCTTCTTATTAACTATGTCTGGCCAAGGACAAAATCTTCCAATTTTAATCTTGTTGGATATAGTTCACATTGCTTTTTTGTCAAAAATGCAAGTAAGTTGAACTGAACTTAACAAAAATTGGGTATTGGTAAGGCGCTCACTAACCAACTGATGAGTCCAAGTTATATTGCCGGGATGAAACACAAATTTTGTGGACTAAAGGCCGTTAAAAGCTATTTTGAATCAATAATTCAACAAGTCCAATTAAATATAATGCTAAGTCTTCTACTTGGCTGAGTAATTTCAGTATATATATAGAATCATAATATAAAAAAAAAAACCTTATTAACTATGTCTGGCCAAGGACAAAATCTTCCAATTTTAATGATTAAAATTTTAATCTTGTTGGATATAATTTACATTGCTTTTTTGTCAAAAAATGCAAGTAAGTTGTACTGAACTTAACAAAAATTGCGTATTAGTAAGGCGCTCACTAACTAACTGATGAGTCCAAGTTATATTGCCGGGATGAAACACAAATTTTGTGGACTAAGGGCCGTTAAAAGCTATTTTGAATCAATAATTCAACAAGTCCAATTAAATATAATGCTAAGTCTTCTTTTTGGCTGAGTCATTTCAGTAATATATACAATCGTAATATAAAAAAAAAAACCTTCTTATTAACTATGTCTGGCGAAGGACAAAATCTTCCAATTTTAATGGTTAAAATTTTAATCTGGTTGGATATAGTTCACATTGCTTTTTTGTCAAAAAATGCAAGTAAGTTGAACTGAACCTAACAAAAATTGCGTATTGGTAAGGCGCTCACTAACCAACTGATGAGTCCAAGTGAGATTGCCGGGATGAAACGCAAATTTTGTGGACTAAAGGCCGTTAAAAGCTATTTTGAATCAATAATTCAACAAGTCCAATTAAATATAATTCTAAGTCTTCTACTTGGCTGAGTAACTTCAGTAGTATATAGAATTTTATTATAAAAAAACACCTTCTTATTAACTATGTCTGGCCAAGGACAAAATCTTCCAATTTTAATGATTACAAATTTTAATCTTGTTGGATATAGTTCACATTGCTTTTTTGTCAAAAAATGCGAGTAAGTTGAACTGAACTTAACAACAATTGCGTATTGGTAAGGCGCTCACTAACCAACTGATGAGTCCAAGTGAGATTGTCGGGATGAAACGCAAATTTTGTGGACTAAAGGCCGTTAATGTATTAAGGCCGTTAATATTTTAAAATTTTAATCTTGTTGGATATAGTTCACATTGCAGTTAATATATTAAAATTTTGATCTTGTTGGATATAGTTCACATTGCTTTTTTGTCAAAAAATGCAAGTAAGTGGAATTGAACTTAACAAAAATTGCGTATTGGTAAGGCGCTCACTAACCAACTGATGAGTCCAAGTGAGATTGCCGGGGTGAACCGCAAATTTTGTGGACTAAAGGCCGTTAAAAGCTATTTTGAACCAATAATTCAACAAGTCCAATTAAATATAATGCTAAGTCTTCTACTTGGCTGAGTAATTTCAGTAATATATAGAATCGTAATATAAAAAAAAAACCTTCTTATTAACTATGACTGGCCAAGGACAAAATCTTCCAATTTTAATGGTTAAAATTTTAATCTGGTTGGATATAGTTCACATTGCTTTTGTATTATAGAATTGTATTATAAAAATTAAAAAAAAACACCTTCTTATTAACTATGTCTGGCCAAGAACAAAATCTTCCAATTTTAATGATTACAAATTTTAATCTTGTTGGATATAGTTCACATTGCTTTTTTGTCAAAAAATGCAAGTAAGTTGAACTGAACTTAACAAAAATTGCGTATTGGTAAGGCGCTCACTAACCAACTGATGGGTCCAAGTGAGATTGTCGGATTGAAACGCAAATTTTGTGGACTAAAGGCCGTTAAAAGCTATTTTGAATTAATAATTCAACAAGTCCAATTAAATATAATGCTAAGTCTCTACTTGGCTGTGTAATTTCAGTAGTATATAGAATTGTATTATAAAAAAAAACACCTTCTTATTAACTATGTCTGGCCAAGGACAAAATCTTCCAATTTTAATCTTGTTGGATATAGTTCACATTGCTTTTTTGTCAAAAATGCAAGTAAGTTGAACTGAACTTAACAAAAATTGGGTATTGGTAAGGCGCTCACTAACCAACTGATGAGTCCAAGTTATATTGCCGGGATGAAACACAAATTTTGTGGACTAAAGGCCGTTAAAAGCTATTTTGAATCAATAATTCAACAAGTCCAATTAAATATAATGCTAAGTCTTCTACTTGGCTGAGTAATTTCAGTATATATATAGAATCATAATATAAAAAAAAAAACCTTATTAACTATGTCTGGCCAAGGACAAAATCTTCCAATTTTAATGATTAAAATTTTAATCTTGTTGGATATAATTTACATTGCTTTTTTGTCAAAAAATGCAAGTAAGTTGTACTGAACTTAACAAAAATTGCGTATTAGTAAGGCGCTCACTAACTAACTGATGAGTCCAAGTTATATTGCCGGGATGAAACACAAATTTTGTGGACTAAGGGCCGTTAAAAGCTATTTTGAATCAATAATTCAACAAGTCCAATTAAATATAATGCTAAGTCTTCTTTTTGGCTGAGTCATTTCAGTAATATATACAATCGTAATATAAAAAAAAAAACCTTCTTATTAACTATGTCTGGCGAAGGACAAAATCTTCCAATTTTAATGGTTAAAATTTTAATCTGGTTGGATATAGTTCACATTGCTTTTTTGTCAAAAAATGCAAGTAAGTTGAACTGAACCTAACAAAAATTGCGTATTGGTAAGGCGCTCACTAACCAACTGATGAGTCCAAGTGAGATTGCCGGGATGAAACGCAAATTTTGTGGACTAAAGGCCGTTAATGTATTAAGGCCGTTAATATTTTAAAATTTTAATCTTGTTGGATATAGTTCACATTGCAGTTAATATATTAAAATTTTGATCTTGTTGGATATAGTTCACATTGCTTTTTTGTCAAAAAATGCAAGTAAGTGGAATTGAACTTAACAAAAATTGCGTATTGGTAAGGCGCTCACTAACCAACTGATGAGTCCAAGTGAGATTGCCGGGGTGAACCGCAAATTTTGTGGACTAAAGGCCGTTAAAAGCTATTTTGAACCAATAATTCAACAAGTCCAATTAAATATAATGCTAAGTCTTCTACTTGGCTGAGTAATTTCAGTAATATATAGAATCGTAATATAAAAAAAAAACCTTCTTATTAACTATGACTGGCCAAGGACAAAATCTTCCAATTTTAATGGTTAAAATTTTAATCTGGTTGGATATAGTTCACATTGCTTTTTTGTCAAAAAATGCAAGTAAGTTGAACTGAACTTAACAAAAATTGCGTATTGGTAAGGCGCTCACTAACCAACTGATGAGTCCAAGTGAGATTGCCGGGATGAAACGCAAATTTTGTGGACTAAAGGCCGTTAAAAGCTATTTTGAATCAATAATTCAACAAGTCCAATTAAATATAATTCTAAGTCTTCTACTTGGCTGAGTAACTTCAGTAGTATATAGAATTTTATTATAAAAAAACACCTTCTTATTAACTATGTCTGGCCAAGGACAAAATCTTCCAATTTTAATGATTACAAATTTTAATCTTGTTGGATATAGTTCACATTGCTTTTTTGTCAAAAAATGCGAGTAAGTTGAACTGAACTTAACAACAATTGCGTATTGGTAAGGCGCTCACTAACCAACTGATGAGTCCAAGTGAGATTGTCGGGATGAAACGCAAATTTTGTGGACTAAAGGCCGTTAATGTATTAAGGCCGTTAATATTTTAAAATTTTAATCTTGTTGGATATAGTTCACATTGCAGTTAATATATTAAAATTTTGATCTTGTTGGATATAGTTCACATTGCTTTTTTGTCAAAAAATGCAAGTAAGTGGAATTGAACTTAACAAAAATTGCGTATTGGTAAGGCGCTCACTAACCAACTGATGAGTCCAAGTGAGATTGCCGGGGTGAACCGCAAATTTTGTGGACTAAAGGCCGTTAAAAGCTATTTTGAACCAATAATTCAACAAGTCCAATTAAATATAATGCTAAGTCTTCTACTTGGCTGAGTAATTTCAGTAATATATAGAATCGTAATATAAAAAAAAAAACCTTCTTATTAACTATGACTGGCCAAGGACAAAATCTTCCAATTTTAATGGTTAAAATTTTAATCTGGTTGGATATAGTTCACATTGCTTTTGTATTATAGAATTGTATTATAAAAATTAAAAAAAAACACCTTCTTATTAACTATGTCTGGCCAAGAACAAAATCTTCCAATTTTAATGATTACAAATTTTAATCTTGTTGGATATAGTTCACATTGCTTTTTTGTCAAAAAATGCAAGTAAGTTGAACTGAACTTAACAAAAATTGCGTATTGGTAAGGCGCTCACTAACCAACTGATGGGTCCAAGTGAGATTGTCGGATTGAAACGCAAATTTTGTGGACTAAAGGCCGTTAAAAGCTATTTTGAATTAATAATTCAACAAGTCCAATTAAATATAATGCTAAGTCTCTACTTGGCTGTGTAATTTCAGTAGTATATAGAATTGTAATATAAAAAAAAACACCTTCTTATTAACTATGTCTGGCCAAGGACAAAATCTTCCAATTTTAATGATTAAAATTTTAATCTTGTTGGATATAATTTACATTGCTTTTTTGTCAAAAAATGCAAGTAAGTTGTACTGAACTTAACAAAAATTGCGTATTAGTAAGGCGCTCACTAACTAACTGATGAGTCCAAGTTATATTGCCGGGATGAAACACAAATTTTGTGGACTAAGGGCCGTTAAAAGCTATTTTGAATCAATAATTCAACAAGTCCAATTAAATATAATGCTAAGTCTTCTTTTTGGCTGAGTCATTTCAGTAATATATACAATCGTAATATAAAAAAAAAACCTTCTTATTAACTATGTCTGGCGAAGGACAAAATCTTCCAATTTTAATGGTTAAAATTTTAATCTGGTTGGATATAGTTCACATTGCTTTTTTGTCAAAAAATGCAAGTAAGTTGAACTGAACCTAACAAAAATTGCGTATTGGTAAGGCGCTCACTAACCAACTGATGAGTCCAAGTGAGATTGCCGGGATGAAACGCAAATTTTGTGGACTAAAGGCCGTTAATGTATTAAGGCCGTTAATATTTTAAAATTTTAATCTTGTTGGATATAGTTCACATTGCAGTTAATATATTAAAATTTTGATCTTGTTGGATATAGTTCACATTGCTTTTTTGACAAAAAATGCAAGTAAGTGGAATTGAACTTAACAAAAATTGCGTATTGGTAAGGCGCTCACTAACCAACTGATGAGTCCAAGTGAGATTGCCGGGGTGAACCGCAAATTTTGTGGACTAAAGGCCGTTAAAAGCTATTTTGAACCAATAATTCAACAAGTCCAATTAAATATAATGCTAAGTCTTCTACTTGGCTGAGTAATTTCAGTAATATATAGAATCGTAATATAAAAAAAAAACCTTCTTATTAACTATGACTGGCCAAGGACAAAATCTTCCAATTTTAATGGTTAAAATTTTAATCTGGTTGGATATAGTTCACATTGCTTTTTTGTCAAAAAATGCAAGTAAGTTGAACTGAACTTAACAAAAATTGCGTATTGGTAAGGCGCTCACTAACCAACTGATGAGTCCAAGTGAGATTGCCGGGATGAAACGCAAATTTTGTGGACTAAAGGCCGTTAAAAGCTATTTTGAATCAATAATTCAACAAGTCCAATTAAATATAATTCTAAGTCTTCTACTTGGCTGAGTAACTTCAGTAGTATATAGAATTTTATTATAAAAAAACACCTTCTTATTAACTATGTCTGGCCAAGGACAAAATCTTCCAATTTTAATGATTACAAATTTTAATCTTGTTGGATATAGTTCACATTGCTTTTTTGTCAAAAAATGCGAGTAAGTTGAACTGAACTTAACAACAATTGCGTATTGGTAAGGCGCTCACTAACCAACTGATGAGTCCAAGTGAGATTGTCGGGATGAAACGCAAATTTTGTGGACTAAAGGCCGTTAATGTATTAAGGCCGTTAATATTTTAAAATTTTAATCTTGTTGGATATAGTTCACATTGCAGTTAATATATTAAAATTTTGATCTTGTTGGATATAGTTCACATTGCTTTTTTGTCAAAAAATGCAAGTAAGTGGAATTGAACTTAACAAAAATTGCGTATTGGTAAGGCGCTCACTAACCAACTGATGAGTCCAAGTGAGATTGCCGGGGTGAACCGCAAATTTTGTGGACTAAAGGCCGTTAAAAGCTATTATGAACCAATAATTCAACAAGTCCAATTAAATATAATGCTAAGTCTTCTACTTGGCTGAGTAATTTCAGTAATATATAGAATCGTAATATAAAAAAAAAAACCTTCTTATTAACTATGACTGGCCAAGGACAAAATCTTCCAATTTTAATGGTTAAAATTTTAATCTGGTTGGATATAGTTCACATTGCTTTTGTATTATAGAATTGTATTATAAAAATTAAAAAAAAACACCTTCTTATTAACTATGTCTGGCCAAGAACAAAATCTTCCAATTTTAATGATTACAAATTTTAATCTTGTTGGATATAGTTCACATTGCTTTTTTGTCAAAAAATGCAAGTAAGTTGAACTGAACTTAACAAAAATTGCGTATTGGTAAGGCGCTCACTAACCAACTGATGGGTCCAAGTGAGATTGTCGGATTGAAACGCAAATTTTGTGGACTAAAGGCCGTTAAAAGCTATTTTGAATTAATAATTCAACAAGTCCAATTAAATATAATGCTAAGTCTCTACTTGGCTGTGTAATTTCAGTAGTATATAGAATTGTAATATAAAAAAAAACACCTTCTTATTAACTATGTCTGGCCAAGGACAAAATCTTCCAATTTTAATCTTGTTGGATATAGTTCACATTGCTTTTTTGTCAAAAATGCAAGTAAGTTGAACTGAACTTAACAAAAATTGGGTATTGGTAAGGCGCTCACTAACCAACTGATGAGTCCAAGTTATATTGCCGGGATGAAACACAAATTTTGTGGACTAAAGGCCGTTAAAAGCTATTTTGAATCAATAATTCAACAAGTCCAATTAAATATAATGCTAAGTCTTCTACTTGGCTGAGTAATTTCAGTATATATATAGAATCATAATATAAAAAAAAAAACCTTATTAACTATGTCTGGCCAAGGACAAAATCTTCCAATTTTAATGATTAAAATTTTAATCTTGTTGGATATAATTTACATTGCTTTTTTGTCAAAAAATGCAAGTAAGTTGTACTGAACTTAACAAAAATTGCGTATTAGTAAGGCGCTCACTAACTAACTGATGAGTCCAAGTTATATTGCCGGGATGAAACACAAATTTTGTGGACTAAGGGCCGTTAAAAGCTATTTTGAATCAATAATTCAACAAGTCCAATTAAATATAATGCTAAGTCTTCTTTTTGGCTGAGTCATTTCAGTAATATATACAATCGTAATATAAAAAAAAAAACCTTCTTATTAACTATGTCTGGCGAAGGACAAAATCTTCCAATTTTAATGGTTAAAATTTTAATCTGGTTGGATATAGTTCACATTGCTTTTTTGTCAAAAAATGCAAGTAAGTTGAACTGAACCTAACAAAAATTGCGTATTGGTAAGGCGCTCACTAACCAACTGATGAGTCCAAGTGAGATTGCCGGGATGAAACGCAAATTTTGTGGACTAAAGGCCGTTAATGTATTAAGGCCGTTAATATTTTAAAATTTTAATCTTGTTGGATATAGTTCACATTGCAGTTAATATATTAAAATTTTGATCTTGTTGGATATAGTTCACATTGCTTTTTTGTCAAAAAATGCAAGTAAGTGGAATTGAACTTAACAAAAATTGCGTATTGGTAAGGCGCTCACTAACCAACTGATGAGTCCAAGTGAGATTGCCGGGGTGAACCGCAAATTTTGTGGACTAAAGGCCGTTAAAAGCTATTTTGAACCAATAATTCAACAAGTCCAATTAAATATAATGCTAAGTCTTCTACTTGGCTGAGTAATTTCAGTAATATATAGAATCGTAATATAAAAAAAAAACCTTCTTATTAACTATGACTGGCCAAGGACAAAATCTTCCAATTTTAATGGTTAAAATTTTAATCTGGTTGGATATAGTTCACATTGCTTTTTTGTCAAAAAATGCAAGTAAGTTGAACTGAACTTAACAAAAATTGCGTATTGGTAAGGCGCTCACTAACCAACTGATGAGTCCAAGTGAGATTGCCGTGATGAAACGCAAATTGTGTGGACTAAAAGCAGTTAAAAGCTATTTTGAATCAATAATTCAACAAGTCCAATTAAATATAATTCTAAGTCTTCTACTTGGCTGAGTAACTTCAGTAGTATATAGAATTTTATTATAAAAAAACACCTTCTTATTAACTATGTCTGGCCAAGGACAAAATCTTCCAATTTTAATGATTACAAATTTTAATCTGGTTGGATATAGTTCACATTGCTTTTTTGTCAAAAAATGCAAGTAAGTTGAACTGAACTTAACAACAATTGCGTATTGGTAAGGCGCTCACTAACCAACTGATGAGTCCAAGTGAGATTGCCGGGATGAAACGCAAATTTTGTGGACTAAAGGCCGTTAATATTTTCAAATTTTAATCTTGTTGGATATAGTTCACATTGCCGTTAATATATTAAAATTTTAATCTGGTTGGGTTGGATACAGTTCACATTGCTTTTTTGTCAAAAAATGCAAGTTGAACTGAACTTAACAAAAATTGCGTATTGGTAAGGCGCTCACTAACCAACTGATGAGTCCAAGTGAGATTGCCGGGATGAAACGCAAATTTTGTGGACTAAAGGCCGTTAAAAGCTATTTTGAATCAATAATTCGACAAGTCCAATTAAATATAATGCTAAATCTTCTACTTGGCTGAGTAAATTCAGTAGTAACGGGTGATTTTTTTGCTACTTGGTTTTTGACGTTTATATTTTTGACAGATCACACATGACAAATTCCACGAACATTTGACATTTCGATTCAGTATTGTTTGCCATTTCATCATGAATAGACTTACGCCTGAACAACGTTTGCAAATTATTGAAATTTATTATCAAAATTCGTGCTCTGTGAAAAATGTGTTTGGTGCCACATGCCACACTGCACGCGAAACCATGCATCAATTGAGAGGCGAATTTGGTGAGCAGTTGATCTCACGTTTTGGCGCAGTCAATTGGCCACCAAGATCATGTGATTTGACCCCGTTAGACTATTTTTTGTGGAACTATGTTAAGTCTATTGTCCATGGGGACAAGCCAAACACGATTGCTGCCTTGGAAGCCAACATTGAACGCGTCATTGGTGAGATTCCGGCCGAAATGTGTGAAAAAGTTTGCCAAAATTGGACCTTCAGATTGGACCACCTGAAGCGTAGCCGCGGGCAACATTTAAGTGAAATTATTTTTAAAAAGTAAATGCCAGAAATTGATTTATCGATCCGAATAAAAATTTCATTCACTTTTTACAAGTTTCTGTGTTTTTTTGAATTTTCAAAAACCAAGCTCTTAAAAAATCACCGTTTATATAGAATTGTATTATAAACAAAAAAAAACACCTTCTTATTAACTATGTCTGGCCAAGGACAAAATCTTAAAATTTTAATGATTAATATTTTAATCTTGTTGGATATAGTTCACATTGCTTTTTTGTCAAAAAATGCAAGTTGAACTGAACTTAACAAAAATTGCGTATCGGTAAGGCGCTCACTAACCAACTGATGAGTCCAAGTGAGATTGCGGGATGAAACGAAAATTTTGTGGACTAGAGGCCGTTAAAAGCTATTTTGAATCAATAATTCAACAAGTCCAATCAAATATAATGCTAAGTCTCTACTTGGCTGAGTAATTTCAGTAGTATATAGAATTGTATTATAAAAATTAAAAAAAAACACCTTCTTATTAACTATGTCTGGCCAAGAACAAAATCTTCCAATTTTAATGATTACAAATTTTAATCTTGTTGGATATAGTTCACATTGCTTTTTTGTCAAAAAATGCAAGTAAGTTGAACTGAACTTAACAAAAATTGCGTATTGGTAAGGCGCTCACTAACCAACTGATGGGTCCAAGTGAGATTGTCGGATTGAAACGCAAATTTTGTGGACTAAAGGCCGTTAAAAGCTATTTTGAATTAATAATTCAACAAGTCCAATTAAATATAATGCTAAGTCTCTACTTGGCTGTGTAATTTCAGTAGTATATAGAATTGTATTATAAAAAAAAACACCTTCTTATTAACTATGTCTGGCCAAGGACAAAATCTTCCAATTTTAATCTTGTTGGATATAGTTCACATTGCTTTTTTGTCAAAAATGCAAGTAAGTTGAACTGAACTTAACAAAAATTGGGTATTGGTAAGGCGCTCACTAACCAACTGATGAGTCCAAGTTATATTGCCGGGATGAAACACAAATTTTGTGGACTAAAGGCCGTTAAAAGCTATTTTGAATCAATAATTCAACAAGTCCAATTAAATATAATGCTAAGTCTTCTACTTGGCTGAGTAATTTCAGTATATATATAGAATCATAATATAAAAAAAAAAACCTTATTAACTATGTCTGGCCAAGGACAAAATCTTCCAATTTTAATGATTAAAATTTTAATCTTGTTGGATATAATTTACATTGCTTTTTTGTCAAAAAATGCAAGTAAGTTGTACTGAACTTAACAAAAATTGCGTATTAGTAAGGCGCTCACTAACTAACTGATGAGTCCAAGTTATATTGCCGGGATGAAACACAAATTTTGTGGACTAAGGGCCGTTAAAAGCTATTTTGAATCAATAATTCAACAAGTCCAATTAAATATAATGCTAAGTCTTCTTTTTGGCTGAGTCATTTCAGTAATATATACAATCGTAATATAAAAAAAAAAACCTTCTTATTAACTATGTCTGGCGAAGGACAAAATCTTCCAATTTTAATGGTTAAAATTTTAATCTGGTTGGATATAGTTCACATTGCTTTTTTGTCAAAAAATGCAAGTAAGTTGAACTGAACCTAACAAAAATTGCGTATTGGTAAGGCGCTCACTAACCAACTGATGAGTCCAAGTGAGATTGCCGGGATGAAACGCAAATTTTGTGGACTAAAGGCCGTTAAAAGCTATTTTGAATCAATAATTCAACAAGTCCAATTAAATATAATTCTAAGTCTTCTACTTGGCTGAGTAACTTCAGTAGTATATAGAATTTTATTATAAAAAAACACCTTCTTATTAACTATGTCTGGCCAAGGACAAAATCTTCCAATTTTAATGATTACAAATTTTAATCTTGTTGGATATAGTTCACATTGCTTTTTTGTCAAAAAATGCGAGTAAGTTGAACTGAACTTAACAACAATTGCGTATTGGTAAGGCGCTCACTAACCAACTGATGAGTCCAAGTGAGATAGACGGGATGAAACGCAAATTTTGTGGACTAAAGGCCGTTAATGTATTAAGGCCGTTAATATTTTAAAATTTTAATCTTGTTGGATATAGTTCACATTGCAGTTAATATATTAAAATTTTGATCTTGTTGGATATAGTTCACATGGAGTCACAAGTGGAATTGAACTTAACAAAAATTGCGTATTGGTAAGGCGCTCACTAACCAACTGATGAGTCCAAGTGAGATTGCCGGGGTGAACCGCAAATTTTGTGGACTAAAGGCCGTTAAAAGCTATTTTGAACCAATAATTCAACAAGTCCAATTAAATATAATGCTAAGTCTTCTACTTGGCTGAGTAATTTCAGTAATATATAGAATCGTAATATAAAAAAAAAACCTTCTTATTAACTATGACTGGCCAAGGACAAAATCTTCCAATTTTAATGGTTAAAATTTTAATCTGGTTGGATATAGTTCACATTGCTTTTTTGTCAAAAAATGCAAGTAAGTTGAACTGAACTTAACAACAATTGCGTATTGGTAAGGCGCTCACTAACCAACTGATGAGTCCAAGTGAGATTGCCGGGATGAAACGCAAATTTTGTGGACTAAAGGCAGTTAATATTTTCAAATTTTAATCTTGTTGGATATAGTTCACATTGCCGTTAATATATTAAAATTTTAATCTGGTTGGATACAGTTCACATTGCTTTTTTGTCAAAAAATGCAAGTTGAACTGAACTTAACAAAAATTGCGTATTGGTAAGGCGCTCACTAACCAACTGATGAGTCCAAGTGAGATTGCCGGGATGAAACGCAAATTTTGTGGACTAAAGGCCGTTAAAAGCTATTTTGAATCAATAATTCGACAAGTCCAATTAAATATAATGCTAAATCTTCTACTTGGCTGAGTAAATTCAGTAGTAACGGGTGATTTTTTTGCTACTTGGTTTTTGACGTTTATATTTTTGACAGATCACACATGACAAATTCCACGAACATTTGACATTTCGATTCAGTATTGTTTGCCATTTCATAATGAATAGACTTACGCCTGAACAACGTTTGCAAATTATTGAAATTTATTATCAAAATTCGTGCTCTGTGAAAAATGTGTTTGGTGCCACATGCCACACTGCACGCGAAAACATGCATCAGTTGAGAGGCGAATTTGGTGAGCAGTTGATCTCACGTTTTGGCGCAGTCAATTGGCCACCAAGATCATGTGATTTGACCCCGTTAGACTATTTTTTGTGGGGCTATGTTAAGTCTATTGTCCATGGGGACAAGCCAAACACGATTGCTGCCTTGGAAGCCAACATTGAACGCGTCATTGGTGAGATTCCGGCCGAAATGTGTGAAAAAGTTTGCCAAAATTGGACCTTCAGAATGGACCACCTGAAGCGTAGCCGCGGGCAACATTTAAGTGAAATTATTTTTAAAAAGTAAATGCCAGAAATTGATTTATCGATCCAAATAAAAATTTCATTCACTTTTTACAAGTTTCTGTGTTTTTTTGAATTTTCAAAAACCAAGCTCTTAAAAAATCACCGTTTATATAGAATTGTATTATAAACAAAAAAAAAAACACCTTCTTATTAACTATGTCTGGCCAAGGACAACATCTTCCAATTTTAATGATTACAAATTTTAATCTTGTTGGATATAGTTCACATTGCTTTTTTGTCAAAAAATGCAAGTAAGTTGAACTGAACTTAACAAAAATTGCGTATTGGTAAGGCGCTCACTAACCAACTGATGGGTCCAAGTGAGATTGTCGGGTTGAAACGCAAATTTTGTGGACTAAAGGCCGTTAAAAGCTATTTTGAATCAATAATTCAACAAGTTCAATTAAATATAATGCTAAGTCTCTACTTGGCTGTGTAATTTCAGTAGTATATAGAATTGTATTATAAAAAAAACACCTTCTTATTAACTATGTCTGGCCAAGGACAAAATCTTCCAATTTTAATCTTGTTGGATATAGTTCACATTGCTTTTTTGTCAAAAATGCAAGTAAGTTGAACTGAACTTAACAAAAATTGGGTATTGGTAAGGCGCTCACTAACCAACTGATGAGTCCAAGTTATATTGCCGGGATGAAACACAAATTTTGTGGACTAAAGGCCGTTAAAAGCTATTTTGAATCAATAATTCAACAAGTCCAATTAAATATAATGCTAAGTCTTCTACTTGGCTGAGTAATTTCAGTAATATATAGAATCATAATATAAAAAAAAAACCTTATTAACTATGTCTGGCCAAGGACAAAATCTTCCAATTTTAATGATTAAAATTTTAATCTTGTTGGATATAATTTACATTGCTTTTTTGTCAAAAAATGCAAGTAAGTTGTACTGAACTTAACAAAAATTGCGTATTAGTAAGGCGCTCACTAACCAACTGATGAGTCCAAGTTATATTGCCGGGATGAAACACAAATTTTGTGGACTAAGGGCCGTTAAAAGCTATTTTGAATCAATAATTCAACAAGTCCAATTAAATATAATGCTAAGTCTTCTTTTTGGCTGAGTCATTTCAGTAATATATACAATCGTAATATAAAAAAAAACCTTCTTATTAACTATGTCTGGCGAAGGACAAAATCTTCCAATTTTAATGGTTAAAATTTTAATCTGGTTGGATATAGTTCACATTGCTTTTTTGTCAAAAAATGCAAGTAAGTTGAACTGAACCTAACAAAAATTGCGTATTGGTAAGGCGCTCACTAACCAACTGATGAGTCCAAGTGAGATTGCCGGGATGAAACGCAAATTTTGTGGACTAAAGGCCGTTAAAAGCTATTTTGAATCAATAATTCAACAAGTCCAATTAAATATAATTCTAAGTCTTCTACTTGGCTGAGTAACTTCAGTAGTATATAGAATTTTATTATAAAAAAACACCTTCTTATTAACTATGTCTGACCAAGGACAAAATCTTCCAATTTTAATGATTACAAATTTTAATCTTGTTGGATATAGTTCACATTGCTTTTTTGTCAAAAAATGCAAGTAAGTTGAACTGAACTTAACAACAATTGCGTATTGGTAAAGCGCTCACTAACCAACTGATGAGTCCAAGTGAGATTGCCGGGATGAAACGCAAATTTTGTGGACTAAAGGCCATTAATGTATTAAAGGCCGTTAATATTTTAAAATTTTAATCTTGTTGGATATAGTTCACATTGCCGTTAATATATTAAAATTTGAATCTTGTTGGATATAGTTCACATTGCTTTTTTGTCAAAAAATGCAAGTAAGTTGAACTGAACTTAACAAAAATTGCGTATTGGTAAGGCGCTCACTAACCAACTGATAAGTCCAAGTGAGATTGCCGGGGTGAACCGCAAATTTTGTGGACTAAAGGCCGTTAAAAGCTATTTTGAACCAATTTTTTTTTTTTTTTTTTTTTTATATAACTTTGCAAGCGCTCATGGGATTATGAATACCTATTATATGTTTTTCTTCACACAGCGCGGGCATCCAGTGGAAGAAGAGAAAGAAGGATAGGATAGATGTGTGGCGCGATGTTCTGAGACTAGTTGTTGTTGTCTCAGATTTATCTCCAGGGATGGCGGCTGAACTAATGCGGAGAGAATTACCGTGTCTTATTTATTTATGTCCCTTATAATTCGCATTATTTTATTTAGTTCTTTGTCATATTTTATGGGTATGTTAGTTTACTCAATCGCATGTTGTTAGTGTTATGCCTAAACAGCATGTAATGAGCAAAGCAGCCACTTATTTTATGACAATTTTGAGAATTGGTTTTTAATGGAATATAAGAAGACATAGACAACGGCAGGAATCGAACCTGCAAACTCGAGGTTGACAGGCGAGCACACAACTATCGCGCCACGGCCAACAACAAGTCCAATTAAATATAATGCTAAGTCTTCTACTTGGCTGAGTAATTTCAGTAGTATATAGAATTGTATTATAAAAAAAAAACACCTTCTTATTAACTATGTCTGGCCAAGGACAAAATCTTCCAATTTTAATCTTGTTGGATATAGTTCACATTGCTTTTTTGTCAAAAAATGCAAGTAAGTTGAACTGAACTAAACAAAAATTGCGTATTGGTAAGGCGCTCACTAACCAACTGATGAGTCCAAGTTATATTGCCGGGATGAAACACAAATTTTGTGGACTAAAGGCCGTTAAAAGCTATTTTGAATCAATAATTCAACAAGTCCAATTAAATATAATGCTAAGTCTTCTACTTGGCTGAGTAATTTCAGTAATATATAGAATCGTAATATAAAAAAAAACCTTCTTATTAACTGTCTGACCAAGGACAAAATCTTCCAATTTTAATGATTAAAATTTTAATCTTGTTGGATATAATTTACATTGCTTTTTTGTCAAAAAATGCAAGTAAGTTGTACTGAACTTAACAAAAATTGCATATTGGTAAGGCCCTCACTAACCAACTGATGAGTCCAAGTTATATTGCCGGGATGAAACACAAATGTTGTGGACTAAAGGCCGTTAAAAGCTATTTTGAATCAATAATTCAACAAGTCCAATTAAATATAATGCTAAGTCTTCTACTTGGCTGAGTAATTTCAGTAATATATAGAATCGTAATATAAAAAAAAACGTTCTTATTAACTATGCCTGGCCAAGGACAAAATCTTCAAATTTTAATGGTTAACATTTTAATCTGGTTGGATATAGTTCACATTGCTTTTTTGTCAAAAAATGCAAGTAAGTTGAACTGAACTTAACAAAAATTGCGTATTGGTAAGGCGCTCATTAACCAACTGATGAGTCCAAGTGAGATTGCCGGGTTGAAACGCAAATTTTGTGGACTAAAGGCCGTTAATATTTTAAAATTTTAATCTTGTTGGACATAGGTCACATTGCCGTTAATATATTAAAATTTTAATCTGGTTGGATACAGTTCACATTGCTTTTTTGTCAACAAATGCAAGTTGCACTGAACTTAACAAAAATTGCGTATTGGTAAGGCGCTCACTAACCAACTGATAAGTCCAAGTGAGATTGCCGGGATGAAACGCAAATTTTGTGCACTAAAGGCCGTTAAAAGCTATTTTGAATCAATAATTCAACAAGCCCAATTAAATAATTAATTATAATGCTAAGTATTCTACTTGGCTGAGTAATTTCAGTAGTATATAGAATTGTAATATAAAAAAAATAAACCTTCTTATTAACTATGTCTGGCCAAGGACAAAATCTTCCAATTTTAATGATTAAAATTTTAATCTCGTTGCAATTAAGTTGAACTGAACTTAACAAAAATTGCGTATTGGTAAGGCGCTCACTAACCAACTGATGAGTCCAAGTGAGATTGCCGGGATGAAACGCAAATTTTGTGGACTAAAGGCCGTTAAAAGCTATTTTGAATCAATAATTCAACAAGTCCAATTAAATAAACGGTGATTTTTTAAGAGCTTGGTTTTTGAAAATTCAAAAAAACACAGAAACTTGTAAAAAGTGAATGAAATTTTTATTTGGATCGATAAATCAATTTCTGCCATTTACTTTTTAAAAATAATTTCACTTAAATGTTGCCCGCGGCTACGCTTCAGGTGGTCCATTCTGAAGGTCCAATTTTGGCAAACTTTTTCACACATTTCGGCCGGAATCTCTCCAATGACGCGTTCAATGTTGGCTTCCAAGGCAGCAATCGTGTTTGGCTTGTCCCCATAGACAATAGACTTAACATAGCCCCACAAAAAATAGCCTAACGGGGTCAAATCACATGATCTTGGTGGCCAATTGACTGCGCCAAAACGTGAGATCAACTGCTCACCAAATTCGCCTCTCAATTGATGCATGGTTTCGCGTGCAGTGTGGCATGTGGCACCGTCCTGTTGGAACCACATGTCGACCGAGTTCAATTCTTGCATTTTCGGCAAAAAAAAATCTGTTATCATCGAACGGTACCTTTCTCCATTTACCGTAACCCTGCGGCCTTCATCGTCCTTGAAGAAGTACGGCCCAATGATGCCGCCTGCCCATAAACCGCACCAAACAGTGCATTTTTCGAGATGCATTGGTAGCTGCTGAATTGCCTCTGGCTGCTCTTCACTCCAAATACGGCAATTCTGCTTATTCACGTATCCATTTAGAGAAAAATGAGCCTCGTCGCTGAAGACGATTATGACGACCATAAAACGGACGTAGCTTGCGAAACACATTTTTCACAGAGCACGAATTTTGATAATAAATTTCAATAATTTGCAAACGTTGTTCAGGCGTAAGTCTATTCATGATGAAATGGCAAACAATACTGAATCGAAATGTCAAATGTTCGTGGAATTTGTCATGTGTGATCTGTCAAAAATATAAACGTCAAAAACCAAGTAGCAAAAAAATCACCCGTTATAATGCTAAGTCTTCTACTTGGCTGAGTAATTTCAGTAGTATATAGAATTGTATTATAAAAAAAACACCTCCTTATAATAACACTCCCCCGGTGGGTCTTGAGTGTGAAGTACATACAAAATGCTTGTAACCAGCAATAATTATTTCAGATTCCTCAATTTCATCTGTTATACAGGTTTCAGACAGTAGTACAAGATCAGGATGATTATTTTGTACGAAAACATCAACCTCATTTTAATTAGCCAAAAAACTGTGCGTGTTCAAACAGTAAAATATGTAACGGGGTAGTTGTCTTCGTTGGGTCTTGCTGGCAAAATTGGACCGACCAGCTCAGCCAAAAGGGGTGATTCTTTGACCCTTAGCTCATTACAAAAATTTACTTCTTGCAGTCTGAGCATCTAGGTGTTGTCGACGCTGCGAAACTATTATCTTGACCCACCTTAACATGGTTGCTTTTTCGCCAAAACAACCCCAAAAAATTAGCTTCCCTTCCTTAAAATTGCATCCCTCCTTTATCCCCCTCCCATTCGTCTTTTAAAAAAATTTACTCCATCTTGAAATAATAAAATATCTTTCAAAATCTATTCAGATTAAAATATAACATTTTATTTTTAATTAAAATTTTGATATAAAATTAATTAATGTACTTTAGAATAAAATTCTAGGTTCAATTTACGATTATTAAACAGCAAATTAATCGAATTTGAATTTAACGAATAACTCAAAAAAATTTACAACGTCTTCGATTTTATTAACAATCGCCCTTTTTTTTGTAAATCCCACTTACAGTTTTATTTTCTGTTACCCCTTTTTTCTTTTTTTTTAAACCACGGTGAATATTAATTGAAAACCCACGACTGCATATAAATAGGCATACAGGTATGTATATATATATGAAAAGGTAAAAAATTTTAGCTCACCCTTATTAATCCCTGCGGAAGTGGCCACTGCTGCTGGAGGGGTAATTTTGGATAAATGTAATCAAAATACACTATTGTGTATCTTTTACTACGGATTATATATAGTCTTAGTTTTTCCCAGTCAAATTTTCCCGCGTGATTCAAAAAATTGTATTCCCAGTTTTCATTTTTTATATACGGTTTACATTGCAATTTCTTTTACGCCACTCGTTAATTCCAAAAAATACTATTACTATCAATTATTTAAATTATTTTAATTATTCAATGATTTTAATTGTTTGAACAGAACTTAACAAAAAATGCGTATTGGTAAGGCACTCACTAACCAACTGATGAGTCCAAGTGAGATTGCCGGGATGAAACGCAAATTTTGGGGACTAAAGGCCGTTAAAAGCTATTTTGAATCAATAATTCAACAAGTCCAATTAAATATAATGCTAAGTCTTCTACTTGGCTGAGTAATTTCAGTAGTATATAGAATTGTATTATAAAAATAAAAAAAAAACACCTTCTTATAAACTATGTCTGGCCAAGGACAAAGTCTTCCAATTTTAATGATTAAAATTTTAATCTTGTTGGATACAGTTCACATTGCTTTTTTGTCAAAAAATGCAAGTTGAACTGAACTTAACAAAAATTGCGTATTGGTAAGGCGCTCACTACTGATGAGTCCAAGTGAGATTGCCGGGATGAAACGCAAATTTTGTGGACCAAAGGCCGTTAAAAGCTTTTTTGAATGAATAATTCAACAAGTCCAATTAAATAATTAAATATAATGCTAAGTCTTCTACTTGGTTGAGTAATTTCAGTAGTATATAGAATTGTAATATAAAAAAAAACTTCTTATTAACCAATTCAATAAGTCCAATTAAATAATTAAATATAATGCTAAGTATTCTACTTGGCTGAGTAATTTCAGTAGTATATAGAATTGTAATATAAAAAAAATAAACCTTCTTATTAACTATGTCTGGCCAAGGACAAAATCTTCCAATTTTAATGATTAAAATTTTAATCTCGTTGCAAGTAAGTTGAACTGAACTTAACAAAAATTGCGTATTGGTAAGGCGCTTACTAACCAGCTGATGAGTCCAAGTGAGATTGCCGGGATGAAACGCAAATTTTGTGGACTAAATGCCGTTAAAAGCTATTTTGAATCAATAATTCAACAAGTCCAATTAAATATAATGCTAAGTCCTCTACTTGGCTGAGTAATTTCAGTAGTATATAGAATTGTATTACAAAAAAAACACCTTCTTATTAACTGTGTCTGGCCAAGGACAAAATCTCCCAATTTTAATGATTAATATGTTAATCTTGTTGGATATAGATCACATTGCTTTTTTGTCAAAAAATGCAAGTAAGTTGAACTGAACTTAACAAAAATTGCGTATTGGTAAGGCGCTCACTAACCAACTGATGAGTCCAAGTGAGATTGCCGGGATGAAACGCAAATTGTGTGGACTAAAAGCCGTTAAAAGCTATTTTGAATCAATAATTCAACAATTCCAATTAAATATAATGCTAAGTCTTCTCCTTGGATGAGTAATTTCAGTAGTATATATAATTGTATTATAAAAAAAAACACCTTCTTATTAACTGTGTCTGGCCAAGGACAAAATCTTCCAATTTCAATGATTAAAATGTTAATCTTGTTAATCTCAATAATTCAACAAGTCCAATTAAATATAATGCCAAGTCTTCTACTTGGCTGAGGAATTTCAGTAGTATATAGAATTGTATTATAAAAAACACCTTCTTATTAACTGTGTCTGGCCAAGGACAAAATCTTCCAATTTTAATGATTAAAATGTTAATCTTGTTGGATATAGATCACATTACTTTTTTGTCAAAAAATGCAAGTAAGTTGAACTGAACTTAACAAAAATTGCGTATTGGTAAAGCGCTCACTAACCAACTGATGAGTCCAAGTGAGATTGCCTGGATGAAACGCAAATTGTGTGGACTAAAGGCCGTTAAAAGCTATTTTGAATCAATAATTCAACAAGTCCAATTAAATATAATGCTAAGTCTTCTACTTGGCTGAGTAATTTCAGTAGTATATAGAATTGTATTATAAAAAAAACACCTTCTTATTAACTGTGTCTGGCCAAGGACAAAATCTTCCAATTTTAATGATTAAAATGTTAATCTTGTTGGATATAGATCACTTTACTTTCTTGTCAAAAAATGCAAGTAAGTTGAACTGAACTTAACAAAAATTGCGTATTGGTAAGGCGCTCACTAACCAACTGATGAGTCCAAGTGAGTTTGCCGGGATGAAATGCAAATTTTGTGGACTAAAGGCCGTTAAAAGCTATTTTGAATCAATAATTCAACAAGTCCAATTAAATATAATGCCAAGTCTTCTACTTGGCTGAGGAATTTCAGTAGTATATAGAATTGTATTATAAAAAACACCTTCTTATTAACTGTGTCTGGCCAAGGACAAAATCTTCCAATTTTAATGATTAAAATGTTAATCTTGTTGGATATAGATCACATTGCTTTTTTGTCAAAAAATGCAAGTAAGTTGAACTGAACTTAACAAAAATTGCGTATTGGTAAAGCGCTCACTAACCAACTGATGAGTCCAAGTGAGATTGCCTGGATGAAACGCAAATTGTGTGGACTAAAGGCCGTTAAAAGCTATTTTGAATCAATAATTCAACAAGTCCAATTAAATATAATGCTAAGTCTTCTACTTGGCTGAGTAATTTCAGTAGTATATAGAATTGTATTATAAAAAAAAACACCTTCTTATTAACTGTGTCTGGCCAAGGACAAAATCTTCCAATTTCAATGATTAAAATGTTAATCTTGTTAATCTCAATAATTCAACAAGTCCAATTAAATATAATGCCAAGTCTTCTACTTGGCTGAGGAATTTCAGTAGTATATAGAATTGTATTATAAAAAACACCTTCTTATTAACTGTGTCTGGCCAAGGACAAAATCTTCCAATTTTAATGATTAAAATGTTAATCTTGTTGGATATAGATCACATTGCTTTTTTGTCAAAAAATGCAAGTAAGTTGAACTGAACTTAACAAAAATTGCGTATTGGTAAAGCGCTCACTAACCAACTGATGAGTCCAAGTGAGATTGCCTGGATGAAACGCAAATTGTGTGGACTAAAGGCCGTTAAAAGCTATTTTGAATCAATAATTCAACAAGTCCAATTAAATATAATGCTAAGTCTTCTACTTGGCTGAGTAATTTCAGTAGTATATAGAATTGTATTATAAAAAAAACACCTTCTTATTAACTGTGTCTGGCCAAGGACAAAATCTTCCAATTTTAATGATTAAAATGTTAATCTTGTTGGATATAGATCACTTTACTTTCTTGTCAAAAAATGCAAGTAAGTTGAACTGAACTTAACAAAAATTGCGTATTGGTAAGGCGCTCACTAACCAACTGATGAGTCCAAGTGAGTTTGACGGGATGAAATGCAAATTTTGTGGACTAAAGGCCGTTAAAAGCTATTTTGAATCAATAATTCAACAAGTCCAATTAAATATAATGCTAAGTCTTCTACTTGGCTGAGGAATTTCAGTAGTATATAGAATTGTATTATAAAAAACACCTTCTTATTAACTGTGTCTGACCAAGGACAAAATCTTCCAATTTTAATGATTAAAATGTTAATCTTGTTGGATATAGATCACATTGCTTTTTTGTCAAAAAATGCAAGTAAGTTGAACTGAACTTAACAAAAATTGCGTATTGGTAAAGCGCTCACTAACCAACTGATGAGTCCAAGTGAGATTGCCTGGATGAAACGCAAATTGTGCGGACTAAAGGCCGTTAAAAGCTATTTTGAATCAATAATTCAACAAGTCCAATTAAATATAATGCTAAGTCTTCTACTTGGCTGAGTAATTTCAGTAGTATATAGAATTGTATTATAAAAAAAACACCTTCTTATTAACTGTGTCTGGCCAAGGACAAAATCTTCCAATTTTAATGATTAAAATGTTAATCTTGTTGGATATAGATCACTTTACTTTCTTGTCAAAAAATGCAAGTAAGTTGAACTGAACTTAACAAAAATTGCGTATTGGTAAGGCGCTCACTAACCAACTGATGAGTCCAAGTGAGTTTGCCGGGATGAAATGCAAATTTTGTGGACTAAAGGCCGTTAAAAGCTATTTTGAATCAATAATTCAACAAGTCCAATTAAATATAATGCTAAGTCTTCTACTTGGCTGAGTAATTTCAGTAGTATATAGAATGGTATTGTAAAAAAACCTTCTTATTAACTATGTCTGGCCAAGGACAAAATCTTCCAATTTTAATGGTTAAAATTTTAATCTGGTTGGATATAGTTCACATTGCTTTTTTGTCAAAAAATGCAAGTAAGTTGAACTGAACTTAACAAAAATTGCGTATTGGTAAGGCGCTCACTAACCAACTGATGAGTCCAAGTGAGATTGCCGTGATGAAACGCAAATTTTGTGGACTAAAGGCAGTTAAAAGCTATTTTGAATCAATAATTCAACAAGTCCAATTAAATATAATTCTAAGTCTTCTACTTGGCTGAGTAACTTCAGTAGTATATAGAATTTTATTATAAAAAAACACCTTCTTATTAACTATGTCTGGCCAAGGACAAAATCTTCCAATTTTAATGATTACAAATTTTAATCTTGTTGGATATAGTTCACATTGCTTTTTTGTCAAAAAATGCAAGTAAGTTGAACTGAACTTAACAACAATTGCGTATTGGTAAGGCGCTCACTAACCAACTGATGAGTCCAAGTGAGATTGTCGGGATGAAACGCAAATTTTGTGGACTAAAGGCCGTTAATGTATAAAAGGCCGTTAATATTTTCAAATTTTAATCTTGTTGGATATAGTTCACATTGCCGTTAATATATTAAAATTTTAATCTGGTTGGATACAGTTCATATTGCTTTTTTGTCAAAAAATGCAAGTTGAACTGAACTTAACAAAAATTGCGTATTGGTAAGGCGCTCACTAACCAACTGATGAGTCCAAGTGAGATTGCCGGGATGAAACGCAAATTTTGTGGACTAAAGGCCGTTAAAAGCTATTTTGAATCAATAATTCGACAAGTCCAATTAAATATAATGCTAAATCTTCTACTTGGCTGAGTAAATTCAGTAGTAACGGGTGATTTTTTTGCTACTTGGTTTTTGACGTTTATATTTTTGACAGATCACACATGACAAATTCCACGAACATTTGACATTTCGATTCAGTATTGTTTGCCATTTCATCATGAATAGACTTACGCCTGAACAACGTTTGCAAATTATTGAAATTTATTATCAAAATTCGTGCTCTGTGAAAAATGTGTTTGGTGCCACATGCCACACTGCACGCGAAAACATGCATCAGTTGAGAGGCGAATTTGGTGAGCAGTTGATCTCACGTTTTGGCGCAGTCAATTGGCCACCAAGATCATGTGATTTGACCCCGTTAGACTATTTTTTGTGGGGCTATGTTAAGTCTATTGTCCATGGGGACAAGCCAAACACGATTGCTGCCTTGGAAGCCAACATTGAACGCGTCATTGGTGAGATTCCGGCCGAAATGTGTGAAAAAGTTTGCCAAAATTGGACCTTCAGAATGGACCACCTGAAGCGTAGCCGCGGGCAACATTTAAGTGAAATTATTTTTAAAAAGTAAATGCCAGAAATTGATTTATCGATCCAAATAAAAATTTCATTCACTTTTTACAAGTTTCTGTGTTTTTTTGAATTTTCAAAAACCAAGCTCTTAAAAAATCACCGTTTATATAGAATTGTATTATAAACAAAAAAAAAACACCTTCTTATTAACTATGTCTGGCCAAGGACAACATCTTCCAATTTTAATGATTACAAATTTTAATCTTGTTGGATATAGTTCACATTGCTTTTTTGTCAAAAAATGCAAGTAAGTTGAACTGAACTTAACAAAAATTGCGTATTGGTAAGGCGCTCACTAACCAACTGATGGGTCCAAGTGAGATTGTAGGGTTGAAACGCAAATTTTGTGGACTAAAGGCCGTTAAAAGCTATTTTGAATCAATAATTCAACAAGTCCAATTAAATATAATGCTAAGTCTCTACTTGGCTGTGTAATTTCAGTAGTATATAGAATTGTATTATAAAAAAAACACCTTCTTATTAACTATGTCTGGCCAAGGACAAAATCTTCCAATTTTAATCTTGTTGGATATAGTTCACATTGCTTTTTTGTCAAAAATGCAAGTAAGTTGAACTGAACTTAACAAAAATTGGGTATTGGTAAGGCGCTCACTAACCAACTGATGAGTCCAAGTTATATTGCCGGGATGAAACACAAATTTTGTGGACTAAAGGCCGTTAAAAGCTATTTTGAATCAATAATTCAACAAGTCCAATTAAATATAATGCTAAGTCTTCTACTTGGCTGGGTAATTTCAGTAATATATAGAATCATAATATAAAAAAAAAAACCTTATTAACTATGTCTGGCCAAGGACAAAATCTTCCAATTTTAATGATTAAAATTTTAATCTTGTTGGATATAATTTACATTGCTTTTTTGTCAAAAAATGCAAGTAAGTTGTACTGAACTTAACAAAAATTGCGTATTAGTAAGACGCTCACTAACCAACTGATGAGTCCAAGTTATATTGCCGGGATGAAACACAAATTTTGTGGACTAAGGGCCGTTAAAAGCTATTTTGAATCAATAATTCAACAAGTCCAATTAAATATAATGCTAAGTCTTCTTTTTGGCTGAGTCATTTCAGTAATATATACAATCGTAATATAAAAAAAAAACCTTCTTATTAACTATGTCTGGCGAAGGACAAAATCTTCCAATTTTAATGGTTAAAATTTTAATCTGGTTGGATATAGTTCACATTGCTTTTTTGTCAAAAAATGCAAGTAAGTTGAACTGAACCTAACAAAAATTGCGTATTGGTAAGGCGCTCACTAACCAACTGATGAGTCCAAGTGAGATTGCCGGGATGAAACGCAAATTTTGTGGACTAAAGGCCGTTAAAAGCTATTTTGAATCAATAATTCAACAAGTCCAATTAAATATAATTCTAAGTCTTCTACTTGGCTGAGTAACTTCAGTAGTATATAGAATTTTATTATAAAAAAACACCTTCTTATTAACTATGTCTGGCCAAGGACAAAATCTTCCAATTTTAATGATTACAAATTTTAATCTTGTTGGATATAGTTCACATTGCTTTTTTGTCAAAAAATGCAAGTAAGTTGAACTGAACTTAACAACAATTGCGTATTGGTAAAGCGCTCACTAACCAACTGATGAGTCCAAGTGAGATTGCCGGGATGAAACGCAAATTTTGAGGACTAAAGGCCGTTAATGTATTAAAGGCCGTTAATATTTTAAAATTTTAATCTTGTTGGATATAGTTCACACTGCCGTTAATATATTAAAATTTGAATCTTGTTGGATATAGTTCACATTGCTTTTTTGTCAAAAAATGCAAGTAAGTTGAACTGAACTTAACAAAAATTGCGTATTGGTAAGGCGCTCACTAACCAACTGATAAGTCCAAGTGAGATTGCCGGGGTGAACCGCAAATTTTGTGGACTAAAGGCCGTTAAAAGCTATTTTGAACCAATTTTTTTTTTTTTTTTTTTTTTATAACTTTGCACGCGCTCATGGGATTATGAATACCTATTATATGTTTTTCTTCACACAGCGCGGGCATCCAGTGGAAGAAGAGAAAGAAGGATAGGATAGATGTGTGGCGCGATGTTCTGAGACTAGTTGTTGTTGTCTCAGATTTATCTCCAGGGATGGCGGCTGAACTAATGCGGAGAGAATTACCGTGTCTTATTTATTTATGTCCCTTATAATTCGCATTATTTTATTTAGTTCTTTGTCATATTTTATGGGTATGTTAGTTTACTCAATCGCATGTTGTTAGTGTTATGCCTAAACAGCATGTAATGAGCAAAGCAGCCACTTATTTTATGACAATTTTGAGAATTGGTTTTTAATGGAATATAAGAAGACATAGACAACGGCAGGAATCGAACCTGCAAACTCGAGGTTGACAGGCGAGCACACAACTATCGCGCCACGGCCAACAACAAGTCCAATTAAATATAATGCTAAGTCTTCTACTTGGCTGAGTAATTTCAGTAGTATATAGAATTGTATTATAAAAAAAAAACACCTTCTTATTAACTATGTCTGGCCAAGGACAAAATCTTCCAATTTTAATCTTGTTGGATATAGTTCACATTGCTTTTTTGTCAAAAAATGCAAGTAAGTTGAACTGAACTTAACAAAAATTGCGTATTGGTAAGGCGCTCACTAACCAACTGATGAGTCCAAGTTATATTGCCGGGATGAAACACAAATTTTGTGGACTAAAGGCCGTTAAAAGCTATTTTGAATCAATAATTCAACAAGTCCAATTAAATACAATGCTAAGTCTTCTACTTGGCTGAGTAATTTCAGTAATATATAGAATCGTAATATAAAAAAAAAACCTTCTTATTAACTGTCTGACCAAGGACAAAATCTTCCAATTTTAATGATTAAAATTTTAATCTTGTTGGATATAATTTACATTGCTTTTTTGTCAAAAAATGCAAGTAAGTTGTACTGAACTTAACAAAAATTGCATATTGGTAAGGCCCTCACTAACCAACTGATGAGTCCAAGTTATATTGCCGGGATGAAACACAAATTTTGTGGACTAAAGGCCGTTAAAAGCTATTTTGAATCAATAATTCAACAAGTCCAATTAAATATAATGCTAAGTCTTCTACTTGGCTGAGTAATTTCAGTAATATATAGAATCGTAATATAAAAAAAAACGTTCTTATTAACTATGCCTGGCCAAGGACAAAATCTTCAAATTTTAATGGTTAACATTTTAATCTGGTTGGATATAGTTCACATTGCTTTTTTGTCAAAAAATGCAAGTAAGGTGAACTGAACTTAACAAAAATTGCGTATTGGTAAGGCGCTCATTAACCAACTGATGAGTCCAAGTGAGATTGCCGGGTTGAAACGCAAATTTTGTGGAATAAAGGCCGTTAATATTTTAAAATTTTAATCTTGTTGGACATATGTCACATTGCCGTTAATATATTAAAATTTTAATCTGGTTGGATACAGTTCACATTGCTTTTTTGTCAAAAAATGCAAGTTGCACTGAACTTAACAAAAATTGCGTATTGGTAAGGCGCTCACTAACCAACTGATAAGTCCAAGTGAGATTGCCGGGATGAAACGCAAATTTTGTGCACTAAAGGCCGTTAAAAGCTATTTTGAATCAATAATTCAACAAGTCCAATTAAATAATTAATTATAATGCTAAGTATTCTACTTGGCTGAGTAATTTCAGTAGTATATAGAATTGTAATATAAAAAAAATAAACCTTCTTATTAACTATGTCTGGCCAAGGACAAAATCTTCCAATTTTAATGATTAAAATTTTAATCTCGTTGCAATTAAGTTGAACTGAACTTAACAAAAATTGCGTATTGGTAAGGCGCTCACTAACCAACTGATGAGTCCAAGTGAGATTGCCGGGATGAAACGCAAATTTTGTGGACTAAAGGCCGTTAAAAGCTATTTTGAATCAATAATTCAACAAGTCCAATTAAATATAATGCTAAGTCTTCTAATTGGCTGAGTAACTTCAGTAGTATATAGAATTGTATTATAAAAAAAACACCTTCTTATTAACTATGTCTGGCCAAGGACATAATCTTCCAATTTTAATGATTACAAATTTTAATCTTGTTGGATATAGTTCACATTGCTTTTTTGTCAAAAAATGCAAGTAAGTTGAACTGAACTTAACAAAAATTGCGTATTGGTAAGGCGCTCACTAACCAACTGATGAGTCCAAGTGAGATTGCAGGGATGAAACACAAATTTTGTGGACTAAAGGCCGTTAATATATTAAAATTTTAATCTTGTTGGATATAATTCACATTGCCGTTAATATATTAAAATTTTAATCTTTTTGAATATAGGTCACATTGCTTTTTTGTCAAAAAATGCAAGTAAGTTGAACTGAACTTGACAAAAATTGCGTATTGGTAAGGCGCTCACTAACCAACTTATGAGTCCAAGTGAGATTGCCGGGATGAAACGCAAATTTTGTGGACTAAAGGCCGTTAAAAGCTATTTTGAATCAATAATTCAACAAGTCCAATTAAATAAACGGTGATTTTTTAAGAGCTTGGTTTTTGAAAATTCAAAAAAACACAGAAACTTGTAAAAAGTGAATGAAATTTTTATTTGGATCGATAAATCAATTTCTGCCATTTACTTTTTAAAAATAATTTCACTTAAATGTTGCCCGCGGCTACGCTTCAGGTGGTCCATTCTGAAGGTCCAATTTTGGCAAACTTTTTCACACATTTCGGCCGGAATCTCTCCAATGACGCGTTCAATGTTGGCTTCCAAGGCAGCAATCGTGTTTGGCTTGTCCCCATAGACAATAGACTTAACATAGCCCCACAAAAAATAGCCTAACGGGGTCAAATCACATGATCTTGGTGGCCAATTGACTGCGCCAAAACGTGAGATCAACTGCTCACCAAATTCGCCTCTCAATTGATGCATGGTTTCGCGTGCAGTGTGGCATGTGGCACCGTCCTGTTGGAACCACATGTCGACCGAGTTCAATTCTTGCATTTTCGGCAAAAAAAAATCTGTTATCATCGAACGGTACCTTTCTCCATTTACCGTAACCCTGCGGCCTTCATCGTCCTTGAAGAAGTACGGCCCAATGATGCCGCCTGCCCATAAACCGCACCAAACAGTGCATTTTTCGAGATGCATTGGTAGCTGCTGAATTGCCTCTGGCTGCTCTTCACTCCAAATACGGCAATTCTGCTTATTCACGTATCCATTTAGAGAAAAATGAGCCTCGTCGCTGAAGACGATTATGACGACCATAAAACGGACGTAGCTTGCGAAACACATTTTTCACAGAGCACGAATTTTGATAATAAATTTCAATAATTTGCAAACGTTGTTCAGGCGTAAGTCTATTCATGATGAAATGGCAAACAATACTGAATCGAAATGTCAAATGTTCGTGGAATTTGTCATGTGTGATCTGTCAAAAATATAAACGTCAAAAACCAAGTAGCAAAAAAATCACCCGTTATAATGCTAAGTCTTCTACTTGGCTGAGTAATTTCAGTAGTATATAGAATTGTATTATAAAAAAAAACACCTCCTTATAATAACACTCCCCCGGTGGGTCTTGAGTGTGAAGTACATACAAAATGCTTGTAACCAGCAATAATTATTTCAGATTCCTCAATTTCATCTGTTATACAGGTTTCAGACAGTAGTACAAGATCAGGATGATTATTTTGTACGAAAACATCAACCTCATTTTAATTAGCCAACAAACTGTGCGTGTTCAAACAGTAAAATATGTAACGGGGTAGTTGTCTTCGTTGGGTCTTGCTGGCAAAATTGGACCGACCAGCTCAGCCAAAAGGGGTGATTCTTTGACCCTTAGCTCATTACAAAAATTTACTTCTTGCAGTCTGAGCATCTAGGTGTTGTCGACGCTGCGAAACTATTATCTTGACCCACCTTAACATGGTTGCTTTTTCGCCAAAACAACCCCAAAAAATTAGCTTCCCTTCCTTAAAATTGCATCCCTCCTTTATCCCCCTCCCATTCGTCTTTTAAAAAAATTTTCTCCATCTTGAAATAATAAAATATCTTTCAAAATCTATTCAGATTAAAATATAACATTTTATTTTTAATTAAAATTTTGATATAAAATTAATTAATGTACTTTAGAATAAGATTCTAGGTTCAATTTACAATTATTAAACAGCAAATTAATCGAATTTGAATTTAACGAATAACTCAAAAAAATTTACAACGTCTTCGATTTTATTAACAATCGCCCTTTTTTTTGTAAATCCCACTTACCGTTTTATTTTCTGTTACCCCTTTTTTCTTTTTTTTTAAACCACGGTGAATATTAATTGAAAACCCACGACTGCATATAAATAGGCATACAGGTATGTATATATATATGAAAAGGTAAAAAATTTTAGCTCACCCTTATTAATCCCTGCGGAAGTGGCCACTGCTGCTGGAGGGGTAATTTTGGATAAATGTAATCAAAATACACTATTGTGTATCTTTTACTACGGATTATATATAGTCTTAGTTTTTCCCAGTCAAATTTTCCCGCGTGATTCAAAAAATTGTATTCCCAGTTTTCATTTTTTATATACGGTTTGCATTGCAATTTCTTTTACGCCACTCGTTAATTCCAAAAAATACTATTACTATCAATTATTTAAATTATTTTAATTATTCAATGATTTTAATTGTTTGAACAGAACTTAACAAAAAATGCGTATTGGTAAGGCACTCACTAACCAACTGATGAGTCCAAGTGAGATTGCCGGGATGAAACGCAAATTTTGTGGACTAAAGGCCGTTAAAAGCTATTTTGAATCAATAATTCAACAAGTCCAATTAAATATAATGCTAAGTCTTCTACTTGGCTGAGTAATTTCAGTAGTATATAGAATTGTATTATAAAAATAAAAAAAAACACCTTCTTATAAACTATGTCTGGCCAAGGACAAAGTCTGCCAATTTTAATCTTGTTGGATACAGTTCACATTGCTTTTTTGTCAAAAAATGCAAGTTGAACTGAACTTAACAAAAATTGCGTATTGGTAAGGCGCTCACTACTGATGAGTCCAAGTGAGATTGCCGGGATGAAACGCAAATTTTGTGGACCAAAGGCCGTTAAAAGCTTTTTTGAATGAATAATTCAACAAGTCCAATTAAATAATTAAATATAATGCTAAGTCTTCTACTTGGCTGAGTAATTTCAGTAGTATATAGAATTGTAATATAAAAAAAAAACTTCTTATTAACCAATTCAATAAGTCCAATTAAATAATTAAATATAATGCTAAGTATTCTACTTGGCTGAGTAATTTCAGTAGTATATAGAATTGTAATATAAAAAAAATAAACCTTCTTATTAACTATGTCTGGCCAAGGACAAAATCTTCCAATTTTAATCTTGTTGGATATAGTTCACATTGCTTTTTTGTCAAAAATGCAAGTAAGTTGAACTGAACTTAACAAAAATTGCGTATTGGTAAGGCGCTCACTAACCAACTGATGAGTCCAAGTGAGATTGCCGGGATGAAACGCAAATTTTGTGGACTAAAGGCCGTTAAAAGCTATTTTGAATCAAGAATTCAACAAGTCCAATTAAATATAGTGCTAAGTCTTCTACTTGGCTGAGTTATTTCAGTAGTATATAGCATTGTATTATAAAAAAAAACCTTCTTATTAACTATGTCTGGCCAAGGACAAAATCTTCTAATTTTAATGATTAAAATTTTAATCTTGTTGGATATAGTTCACATTGCTTTTTTGCCACAAAATGCAAGTAAGTGAACTGAAGAACTGATCTTAACAAAAATTGCGTATTATAAAGGGGCTCACTGACCAACTGATGAGTCCAAGTGAGATTGCCGGGATGAAAGGCAAATTTTGTGCACTAAAGGCCGTTAAAAGCTATTGTGAATCAATAATTCAACAAGTCCAATTAAATATAATGCTAAGTCTTCTACTTGGCTGAGTAATTTCAGTAGTATATAGAACTGTATTATAAAAAAAAACACCTTATTCACTATGTCTGGCCAAGGACAAAATCTTCCAATTTTAATAATTAAAATTTCAATCTTGTTGGATATAGTTCACATTGCTTTTTTGTCAAAAAATGCAAGTAAATTGAACTGAACTTAACAAAAATTGCGTATTGGTAAGGCGCTCACTAACCAACTGATGAGTCCAAGTGAGATTGCAGGGATGAAACGCAAATTTTGTGGACTAAAGGCCGTTAATATATTAAAATTTTAATCTTGTTGGATATAATTCACATTGCCGTTAATATATTAAAATTTTAATCTTTTTGAATATAGGTCACATTGCTTTTTTGTCAAAAAATGCAAGTAAGTTGAACTGAACTTGACAAAAATTGCGTATTGGTAAGGCGCTCACTAACCAACTTATGAGTCCAAGTGAGATTGCCGGGATGAAACGCAAATTTTGTGGACTAAAGGCCGTTAAAAGCTATTTTGAATCAATAATTCAACAAGTCCAATTAAATATAATGCTAAGTCTTCTACTTGGCTGAGTAATTTCAGTAGTATATAGAATTGTATTATAAAAAAAAACACCTCCTTATAATAACACTCCCCCGGTGGGTCTTGAGTGTGAAGTACATACAAAATGCTTGTAACCAGCAATAATTATTTCAGATTCCTCAATTTCATCTGTTATACAGGTTTCAGACAGTAGTACAAGATCAGGATGATTATTTCGTACCAAAACATCAACCTCATTTTTATTAGCCAACAAACTGTGCGTGTTCAAACAGTAAAATATGTAACGGGGTAATTGTCTTCGTTGGGTCCTGCTGGCAAAATTGAACCGACCAGCTCAGCCAAAAGGGGTGATTCTTTGACCCTTACCTCATTACAAAAATTTACTTTTTACAGTCTGAGCATCTAGGTGTTGTCGACGCTGCGAAACTATTATCTTGACCCATCCTAACATGGTTGCTTTTTCGCCAAAACAACCCCAAAAATTAGCTTCCCTTCCGTAAAATTGCATCCCTCCTTTATCCCCCTCCCATCCGTCTCTTAAAAAAATTTACTCCATCTTGAAATAATAAAATATCTTTCAAAATCTATTCAGATTAAAATATAACATTTTATTTTTAATTCAAATTTTGATATAAAATTAATTAATGTACTTTAGAATAAGATTCTAGGTTCAATTTACTATTATTAAACAGCAAATTAATCGAATTTGAATTTAACGAATAACTCAAAAAAAATTACAACGTCTTCGAATTTATTAACAATCCCCCTTTTTTTGTAAATCCCACTTACCGTTTTATTTTCTGTTACCCCTTTTTTCTTTTTTTTTTAACCACGGTGAATAATAATCGAAAACCCACGACTGCATATAAATAGGCATACAGCTATGTATATATATATCAAATGGTAAAAAATTTTAACTCACCCTTATTAATACCTGCGGAAGTGGCCACTGCTGCTGGAGGGGTAATTTTGGATAAATGTAATCAAAATACACTATTTTGTATCTTTTACTACGGATTATATATAGTCTTAGTTTTTCCCAGTCAAATTTTCCCGCGTGATTCAAAAAATTGTATTCCCAGTTTTCATTTTTTATATACGGTTCGCGTTGCAATTTCTTTTACGCCACTCGTTAATTCCAAAAAATACTATTACTATCAATTACTTAAATTATTTTAATTATTCAATGATTTTAATTGTTTGAACTGAACTTAACAAAAATTGCGTATTGGTAAGGCGCTCACTAACCAACTGATGAGTCCAAGTGAGATTGCAGGGATGAAACGCAAATTTTGTGGACTAAAGGCCGTTAAAAGCTATTTTGAATCAATAATTCAACAAGTCCAATTAAATATAATGCTAAGTCTTCTACTTGGCTGAGTAATTTCAGTAGTATATAGAATTGTATTATAAAAATAAAAAAAAACACCTTCTTATAAACTATGTCTGGCCAAGGACAAAGTCTTCCAATTTTAATGATTAAAATTTTAATCTTGTTGGATACAGTTCACATTGCTTTTTTGTCAAAAAATGCAAGTTGAACTGAACTTAACAAAAATTGCGTATTGGTAAGGCGCTCACTACTGATGAGTCCAAGTGAGATTGCCGGGATGAAACGCAAATTTTGTGGACCAAAGGCCGTTAAAAGCTTTTTTGAATGAATAATTCAACAAGTCCAATTAAATAATTAAATATAATGCTAAGTCTTCTACTTGGCTGAGTAATTTCAGTAGTATATAGAATTGTAATATAAAAAAAAACTTCTTATTAACCAATTCAATAAGTCCAATTAAATAATTAAATATAATGCTAAGTATTCTACTTGGCTGAGTAATTTCAGTAGTATATAGAATTGTAATATAAAAAAAATAAACCTTCTTATTAACTATGTCTGGCCAAGGACAAAATCTTCCAATTTTAATGATTAAAATTTTAATCTCGTTGCAAGTAAGTTGAACTGAACTTAACAAAAATTGCGTATTGGTAAGGCGCTTACTAACCAGCTGATGAGTCCAAGTGAGATTGCCGGGATGAAACGCAAATTTTGTGGACTAAAGGCCGTTAAAAGCTATTTTGAATCAATAATTCAACAAGTCCAATTAAATATAATGCTAAGTCTTCTACTTGGCTGAGTAACTTCAGTAGTATATAGAATTGTATTATAAAAAAAACACCTTCTTATTAACTATGTCTGGCCAAGGACAAAATCTTCCATTTTTAATGATTACAAATTTTAATCTTGTTGGATATAGTTCACATTGCTTTTTTGTCAAAAATGCAAGTAAGTTGAACTGAACTTAACAAAAATTGCGTATTGGTAAGGCGCTCACTAACCAACTGATGAGTCCAAGTGAGATTGCCGGGATGAAACGCAAATTTTGTGGACTAAAGGCCGTTAAAAGCTATTTTGAATCAAGAATTCAACAAGTCCAATTAAATATAGTGCTAAGTCTTCTACTTGGCTGAGTTATTTCAGTAGTATATAGAATTGTATTATAAAAAAAAACCTTCTTATTAACTATGTCTGGCCAAGGACAAAATCTTCTAATTTTAATGATTAAAATTTTAATCTTGTTGGATATAGTTCACATTGCTTTTTTTGAAACAAAATGCAAGTAAGTGAACTGAAGAACTGAACTTAACAAAAATTGCGTATTATAAAGGGGCTCACTGACCAACTGATGAGTCCAAGTGAGATTGCCGGGATGAAAGGCAAATTTTGTGCACTAAAGGCCGTTAAAAGCTATTGTGAATCAATAATTCAACAAGACCAATTAAATATAATGCTAAGTCTTCTACTTGGCTGAGTAATTTCAGTAGTATATAGAACTGTATTATAAAAAAAAACACCTTATTAACTATGTCTGGCCAAGGACAAAATCTTCCAATTTTAATAATTAAAATTTCAATCTTGTTGGATATAGTTCACATTGCTTTTTTGTCAAAAAATGCAAGTAAATTGAACTGAACTTAACAAAAATTGCGTATTGGTAAGGCGCTCACTAACCAACTGATGAGTCCAAGTGAGATTGCAGGGATGAAACGCAAATTTTGTGGACTAAAGGCCGTTAATATATTAAAATTTTAATCTTGTTGGATATAATTCACATTGCCGTTAATATATTAAAATTTTAATCTTTTTGAATATAGGTCACATTGCTTTTTTGTCAAAAAATGCAAGTAAGTTAAACTGAACTTGACAAAAATTGCGTATTGGTAAGGCGCTCACTAACCAACTTATGAGTCCAAGTGAGATTGCCGGGATGAAACGCAAATTTTGTGGACTAAAGGCCGTTAAAAGCTATTTTGAATCAATAATTCAACAAGTCCAATTAAATATAATGCTAAGTCTTCTACTTGGCTGAGTAATTTCAGTAGTATATAGAATTGTATTATAAAAAAAACACCTCCTTATAATAACACTCCCCCGGTGGGTCTTGAGTGTGAAGTACATACAAAATGCTTGTAACCAGCAATAATTATTTCAGATTCCTCAATTTCATCTGTTATACAGGTTTCAGACAGTAGTACAAGATCAGGATGATTATTTCGTACCAAAACATCAACCTCATTTTTATTAGCCAACAAACTGTGCGTGTTCAAACAGTAAAATATGTAACGGGGTAATTGTCTTCGTTGGGTCCTGCTGGCAAAATTGAACCGACCAGCTCAGCCAAAAGGGGTGATTCTTTGACCCTTACCTCATTACAAAAATTTACTTTTTACAGTCTGAGCATCTAGGTGTTGTCGACGCTGCGAAACTATTATCTTGACCCGTCCTAACATGGTTGCTTTTTCGCCAAAACAACCCCAAAAATTAGCTTCCCTTCCTTAAAATTGCATCCCTCCTTTACCCCCCTCCCATCCGTCTCTTAAAAAAATTTACTCCATCTTGAAATAATAAAATATCTTTCAAAATCTATTCAGATTAATATATAACATTTTATTTTTAATTCAAATTTTGATATAAAATTAATTAATGTACTTTAGAATAAGATTCTAGGTTCAATTTACTATTATTAAACAGCAAATTAATCGAATTTGAATTTAACGAATAACTCAAAAAAAAATTACAACGTCTTCGATTTTATTAACAATCCCCCTTTTTTTGTAAATCCCACTTACCGTTTTATTTTCTGTTACCCCTTTTTTCTTTTTTTTTTTAACCACGGTGAATAATAATCGAAAACCCACGACTGCATATAAATAGGCATACAGCTATGTATATATATATCAAATGGTAAAAAATTTTAACTCACCCTTATTAATACCTGCGGAAGTGGCCACTGCTGCTGGAGGGGTAATTTTGGATAAATGTAATCAAAATACACTATTTTGTATCTTTTACTACGGATTATATATAGTCTTAGTTTTTCCCAGTCAAATTTTCCCGCGTGATTCAAAAAATTGTATTCCCAGTTTTCATTTTTTATATACGGTTCGCGTTGCAATTTCTTTTACGCCACTCGTTAATTCCAAAAAATACTATTACTATCAATTATTTAAATTATTTTAATTATTCAATGATTTTAATTGTTTGAACTAAACTTAACAAAAATTGCGTATTGGTAAGGCGCTCACTAACCAACTGATGAGTCCAAGTGAGATTGCAGGGATGAAACGCAAATTTTGTGGACTAAAGGCCGTTAATATATTAAAATTTTAATCTTGTTGGATATAATTCACATTGCCGTTAATATATTAAAATTTTAATCTTTTTGAATATAGTTCACATTGCTTTTTTGTCAAAAAATGCAAGTAAGTTGAACAGAACTTAACAAAAATTGCGTATTGGTAAGGCACTCACTAACTAACTGATGAGTCCAAGTGAGATTGCCGGGATAAAACGCAAATTTTGTGGACTAAAGGCCGTTAAAAGCTATTTTGAATCAATAATTCAACAAGTCCAATTAAATATAATGCAAGTCTTCTACTTGGCTGAGTAATTTCAGTAGTATATAGAATTGTATTATAAAAATAAAAAAAAACACCTTCTTATAAACTATGTCTGGCCAAGGACAAAGTCTTCCAATTTTAATGATTAAAATTTTATTCTTGTTGGATACAGTTCACATTGCTTTTTTGTCAAAAAATGCAAGTTGAACTGAACTTAACAAAAATTGCGTATTGGTAAGGCGCTCACTACTGATGAGTCCAAGTGAGATTGCCGGGATGAAACGCAAATTTTGTGGACCAAAGGCCGTTAAAAGCTTTTTTGAATGAATAATTCAACAAGTCCAATTAAATAATTAAATATAATGCTAAGTCTTCTACTTGGCTGAGTAATTTCAGTAGTATATAGAATTGTAATATAAAAAAAAAACTTCTTATTAACCAATTCAATAAGTCCAATTAAATAATTAAATATAAAGCTAAGTATTCTACTTGGCTGAGTAATTTCAGTAGTATATAGAATTGTAATATAAAAAAAATAAACCTTCCTATTAACTATGTCTGGCCAAGGACAAAATCTTCCAATTTTAATAATTAAAATTTTAATCTCGTTGCAAGTAAATTGAACTGAACTTAACAAAAATTGGTGTATTGGTAAGGCGCTCACTAACCAGCTGATGAGTCCAAGTGAGATTGCCGGGATGAAACGCAAATTTTGTGGACTAAAGGCCGTTAAAAGCTATTGTGAATCAATAATTCAACAAGTCCAATTAAATAGAATGCTAAGTCTTCTACTTGGCTGAGTAACTTCAGTAGTATATAGAATTGTATTATAAAAAAAAACACCTTATTAACTATGTCTGGCCAAGGACAAAATCTTCCAATTTTAAAGATTACAAATTTTAGTCTTGTTGGATATAGTTCACATTGCTTTTTTGTCAAAAAATGCAAGTAAGTTGAACTGAACTTAACAAAAATTGCGTATTGGTAAGGCGCTCATTAACCAACTGATGAGTCCAAGTGAGATTGCCGGGTTGAAACGCAAATTTTGTGGACTAAAGGCCGTTAATGTATTAAAGGCCGTTAATATTTTAAAATTTTAATCTTGTTGGATATAGGTCACAATGCCGTTAATATATTAAAATTTTAATCTGGTTGGATACAGTTCACATTGTTTTTTTGTCAAAAAATGCAAATTGCACTGAACTTAACAAAAATTGTTTATTGGTAAGGCGCTCACTAACCAACTGATGAGTCCAAGTGAGATTGCCGGGATGAAACGCAAATTTTGTGCACTAAAGGCCGTTAAATGCTATTTTGAATCAATAATTCAACAAGTCCAATTAAATAATTAAATATAATGCTAAGTATTCTACTTGGCTGAGTAATTTCAGTAGTATATAGAATTGTAATATAAAAAAAAAAAACCTTCTTATTAACTATGTCTGGCCAAGGACAAAATCTTCCAATTTTAATGATTAAAATTTTAATCTCGTTGCAATTAAGTTGAACTGAACTTAACAAAAATTGCGTATTGGTAAGGCGCTCACTAACCAACTGATGAGTCCAAGTGAGATTGCCGGGATGAAACGCAAATTTTGTGGACTAAAGGCCGTTAAAAGCTATTTTGAATCAATAATTCAACAAGTCCAATTAAATATAATGCTAAGTCTTCTACTTGGCTGAGTAACTTCAGTAGTATATAGAATTGTATTATAAAAAAAACACCTTCTTATTAACTATGTCTGGCCAAGGACATAATCTTCCAATTTTAATGATTACAAATTTTAATCTTGTTGGATATAGTTCACATTGCTTTTTTGTCAAAAAATGCAAGTAAGTTGAACTGAACTTAACAAATATTGCGTATTGGTAAGGCGCTCACTAACCAACTGATGAGTCCAAGTGAGATTGCAGGGATGAAACGCAAATTTTGTGGACTAAAGGCCGTTAATATATTAAAATTTTAATCTTGTTGGATATAATTCACATTGCCGTTAATATATTAAAATTTTAATCTTTTTGAATATAGGTCACATTGCTTTTCTGTCAAAAAATGCAAGTAAGTTGAACTGAACTTGACAAAAATTGCGTATTGGTAAGGCGCTCGCTAACCAACTTATGAGTCCAAGTGAGATTGCCGGGATGAAACGCAAATTTTGTGGACTAAAGGCCGTTAAAAGCTATTTTGAATCAATAATTCAACAAGTCCAATTAAATATAATGCTAAGTCTTCTACTTGGCTGAGTAATTTCAGTAGTATATAGAATTGTATTATAAAAAAAACACCTCCTTATAATAACACTCCCCCGGTGGGTCTTGAGTGTGAAGTACATACAAAATGCTTGTAACCAGCAATAATTATTTCAGATTCCTCAATTTCATCTGTTATACAGGTTTCAGACAGTAGTACAAGATCAGGATGATTATTTTGTACCAAAACATCAACCTCATATTAATTAGCCAACAAACTGTGCGTGTTCAAACAGTAAAATATGTAACGGGGTAGTTGTCTTCGTTGGGTCTTGCTGGCAAAATTGAACCGACCAGCTCAGCCAAAAGGGGTGATTCTTTGACCCTTAGCTCATTACAAAAATTTACTTTTTGCAGTCTGAGAATCTAGGTGTTGTCGACGCTGCGAAACTATTATCTTGACCCACCTTAACAGGGTTGCTTTTTCGCCAAAACAACCCCAAAAATTAGCTTCCCTTCCTTAAAATTGCATCCCTCCTTTATCCCCCTCCCATCCGTCTTTTAAAAAAATTTACTCCATCTTGAAATAATAAAATATCTTTCAAAATCTATTCAGATTAAAATATAACATTTTATTTTTAATTCAAATTTTGATATAAAATTAATTAATGTACTTTAGAATAAGATTCTAGGTTCAATTTACTATTATTAAACAGCAAATTAATCGAATTTGAATTTAACGAATAACTCAAAAAAATTTACAACTTCTTCGATTTTATTAACAATCCCCCTTTTTTTGTAAATCCCACTTACCGTTTTATTTTCTGTTACCCCTTTTTTCTTTTTTTTAAACCACGGTGAATATTAATTGAAAACCTACGACTGCATATAAATAGGCATACAGGTATGTATATATATATCAAATGGTAAAAAAATTTAACTCACCCTTATTAATCCCTGCAGCAGTGGCCACTGCTGCTGGAGGGGTAATTTTGGATAAATGTAATCAGAATACACTATTGTGTATCTTTTACTACGGATTATATATAGTCTTAGTTTTTCCCAGTCAAATTTTCCCGCGTGATTCAAAAAATTGTATTCCCAGTTTTCATTTTTTATATACGGTTCGCGTTGCAATTTCTTTTACGCCACTCGTTAATTCCAAAAAATACTATTACTATCAATTATTTAAATTATTTTAATTATTCAATGATTTTAATTGTTTGAACTAAACTTAACAAAAATTGCGTATTGGTAAGGCGCTCACTAACCAACTGATGAATCCAAGTGAGATTGCCAGGATGAAACGCAAATTTTGTGGACTAAAGGCCGTTAATATATTAAAATTTTAATCTTGTTGGATATAATTCACATTGCCGTTAATATATTAAAATTTTAATCTTTTTGAATATAGTTCACATTGCTTTTTTGTCAAAAAATGCAAGTAAGTTGAACAGAACTTAACAAAAATTGCGTATTGGTAAGGCACTCACTAACTAACTGATGAGTCCAAGTGAGATTGCCGGGATGAAACGCAAATTTTGTGGACTAAAGGCCGTTAAAAGCTATTTTGAATCAATAATTCAACAAGTCCAATTAAATATAATGCTAAGTCTTCTACTTGGCTGAGTAATTTCAGTAGTATATAGAATTGTATTATAAAAATAAAAAAAAACACCTTCTTATAAACTATGTCTGGCCAAGGACAAAGTCTTCCAATTTTAATGATTAAAATTTTATTCTTGTTGGATACAGTTCACATTGCTTTTTTGTCAAAAAATGCAAGTTGAACTGAACTTAACAAAAATTGCGTATTGGTAAGGCGCTCACTACTGATGAGTCCAAGTGAGATTGCCGGGATGAAACGCAAATTTTGTGGACCAAAGGCCGTTAAAAGCTTTTTTGAATGAATAATTCAACAAGTCCAATTAAATAATTAAATATAATGCTAAGTCTTCTACTTGGCTGAGTAATTTCAGTAGTATATAGAATTGTAATATAAAAAAAAACTTCTTATTAACCAATTCAATAAGTCCAATTAAATAATTAAATATAATGCTAAGTATTCTACTTGGCTGAGTAATTTCAGTAGTATATAGAATTGTAATATAAAAAAAATAAACCTTCTTATTAACTATGTCTGGCCAAGGACAAAATCTTCCAATTTTAATAATTAAAATTTTAATCTCGTTGCAAGTAAGTTGAACTGAACTTAACAAAAATTGGTGTATTGGTAAGGCGCTCACTAACCAGCTGATGAGTCCAAGTGAGATTGCCGGGATGAAACGCAAATTTTGTGGACTAAAGGCCGTTAAAAGCTATTTTGAATCAATAATTCAACAAGCCCAATTAAATATAATGCTAAGTCTTGTACTTGGCTGAGTAACTTCAGTAGTATATAGAATTGTATTATAAAAAAAAACACCTTCTTATTAACTATGTCTGGCCAAGGACAAAATCTTCCATTTTTAATGATTACAAATTTTAATCTTGTTGGATATAGTTCACATTGCTTTTTTGTCAAAAATGCAAGTAAGTAAAAACCTTCTTATTAACTATGTCTGGCCAAGGACATAATCTTCCAATTTTAATGATTACAAATTTTAATCTTGTTGGATATAGTTCACATTGTTTTTTTGTCAAAATATGCAAGTAAGTTGAACTGAACTTAACAAATATTGCGTATTGGTAAGGCGCTCGCTAACCAACTTATGAGTCCAAGTGAGATTGCCGGGATGAAACGCAAATTTTGTGGACTAAAGGCCGTTAAAAGCTATTTTGAATCAATAATTCAACAAGTCCAATTAAATATAATGCTAAGTCTTCTACTTGGCTGAGTAATTTCAGTAGTATATAGAATTGTATTATAAAAAAAAACACCTCCTTATAATAACACTCCCCCGGTGGGTCTTGAGTGTGAAGTACATACAAAATGCTTGTAACCAGCAATAATTATTTCAGATTCCTCAATTTCGTCTGTTATACAGGTTTCAGACAGTAGTACAAGATCAGGATGATTATTTTGTACCAAAACATCAACCTCGTTTTAATTAGCCAACAAATTGTGCGTGTTCAAACAGTAAAATATGTAACGGGGTAGTTGTCTTCGTTGGGTCTTGCTGGCAAAATTGAACCGACCAGCTCACCCAAAAGGGGTGATTCTTTGACCCTTAGCTCAGTACAAAAATTTACTTTTTGCAGTCTAAGCATCTAGGTTTTGTCGACGCTGCGAAACTATTATCTTGACCCACCTTAACATGGTTGCTTTTTCGCCAAAACAACCCCAAAAATTAGCTTCCCTTCCTTAAAATTGCATCCCTCCTTTATCCCCCTCCCATCCGTCTTTTAAAAAAATTTACTCCATCTTGAAATAATAAAATATCTTTCAAAATCTATTCAGATTAAAATATAACATTTTATTTTTAATTCAAATTTTGATATAAAATTAATTAATGTACTTTAGAATAAGATTCTAGGTTCAGTTTACTATTATTAAACAGCAAATTAATCGAATTTGAATTTAACGAATAACTCAAAAAAATTTACAACTTCTTCGATTTTATTAACAATCCCCCTTTTTTAGTAAATCCCACTTACCGTTTTATTTTCTGTTACCCCTTTTTTCTTTTTTTTTAAACCACGGTGAATATTAATTGAAAACCCACGACTGCATATAAATAGGCATACAGGTATGTATATATATATCAAATGGTAAAACATTTTAACTCACCCTTATTAATCCCTGCGGTGGTGGCCACTGCTGCTGGAGGGGTAATTTTGGATAAATGTAATCAAAATACACTATTGTGTATCTTTTACTACGGATTATATATAGTCTTAGTTTTTCCCAGTCAAATTTTCCCGCGTGATTCAAAAAATTGTATTCCCAGTTTTCATTTTTTATATACGGTTCGCGTTGCAATTTCTTTTACGCCACTCGTTAATTCCAAAAAATACTATTACTATCAATTATTTAAATTATTTTAATTATTCAATGATTTTAATTGTTTGAACTGAACTTAACAAAAATTGCGTATTGGTAAGGCGCTCACTAACCAACTGATGAGTCCAAGTGAGATTGCCGGGATGAAACGCAAATTTTGTGGACTAAAGGCCGTTAAAAGCTATTTTGAATCAATAATTCAACAAGTCCAATTAAATATAGTGCTAATTCTTCTACTTGGCTGAGTTATTTCAGTAGTATATAGAAATGTATTATAAAAAAAACCTTCTTATTAACTATGTCTGGCCAAGGACAAAATCTTCTAATTTTAATGATTAAAATTTTTTTCTTGTTGGATATAGTTCACATTGCTTTTTTGCCACAAAATGCAAGTAAGTTGAACTGAACTTAACAAAAATTGCGTATTGATATTATTAATATTAAAATTTTAATCTTGTTGGATATAATTCACATTGCCGTTAATATATTAAAATTTTAATCTTTTTGAACATAGGTCACATTGCTTTTTTGTCAAAAAATGCAAGTAAGTTGAACTGAACTTAACAAAAATTGCGTATTGGCAAGGCGCTCATTAACCAACTGATGAGTCCAAGTGAGATTGCCGGGTTGAAACGCAAATTTTGTGGAACAAGTCCAATTAAATATAATGCTAAGTCTTCTACTTGGCTGAGTAATTTCAGTAGTATATAGAATTGTATTATAAAAAAAACACCTCCTTATAATAACACTCCCCCGGTGGGTCTTGAGTGTGAAGTACATACAAAATGCTTGTAACCAGCAATAATTATTTCAGATTCCTCAATTTCATCTGTTATACAGGTTTCAGACAGTAGTACAAGATCAGGATGATTATTTTGTACCAAAACATCAACGTCATTTTAATTAGCCAACAAACTGTGCGTGTTGAAACAGTAAAATATGTAACGGGGTAGTTGTCTTCGTTGGGTCTTGCTGGCAAAATTGAACCGACCAGCTCACCCAAAAGGGGTGATTCTTTGACCCTTAGCTCATTACAAAAATTTACTTTTTGCAGTCTGAGCATCTAGGTGTTGTCGACGCTGCGAAAATATTATCTTGACCCACCTTAACATGGTTGCTTTTTCGCCAAAACAACCCCAAAAATTAGCTTCCCTTCCTTAAAATTGCATCCCTCCTTTATCCCCCTCCCATCCGTCTTTTAAAAAAATTTACTCCATCTTGAAATAATAAAATATCTTTCAAAATCTATTCAGATTAAAATATAACATTTTATTTTTAATTCAAATTTTGATATAAAATTAATTAATGTACTTTAGAATAAGATTCTAGGTTCAATTTACTATTATTAAACAGCAAATTAATCGAATTTGAATTTAACGAATAACTCAAAAAAATTTACAACTTCTTCGATTTTATTAACAATCCCCCTTTTTTTGTAAATCCCACTTACCGTTTTATTTTCTGTTACCCCTTTTTTCTTTTTTTTAAACCACGGTGAATATTAATTGAAAACCCACGACTGCATATAAATAGGCATACAGGTATGTATATATATATCAAATGGTAAACAATTTTAACTCACCCTTATTAATCCCTGCGGAAGTGGCCACTGCTGCTGGAGGGGTAATTTTGGATAAATGTAATCAAAATACACTATTGTGTATCTTTTACTACGGATTATATATAGTCTTAGTTTTTCCCAGTCAAATTTTCCCGCGTGATTCAAAAAATTGTATTCCCAGTTTTCATTTTTTATATACGGTTCGCGTTGCAATTTCTTTTACGCCACTCGTTAATTCCAAAAAATACTATTACTATCAATTATTTAAATTATTTTAATTATTCAATGATTTTAATTGTTTGAACTGAACTTAACAAAAATTGCGTATTGGTAAGGCGCTCACTAACCAACTGATGAGTCCAAGTGAGATTGCCGGGATGAAACGCAAATTTTGTGGACTAAAGGCCGTTAAAAGCTATTTTGAATCAATAATTCAACAAGTCCAATTAAATATAGTGCTAATTCTTCTACTTGGCTGAGTTATTTCAGTAGTATATAGAATTGTATTATAAAAAAAACCTTCTTATTAACTATGTCTGGCCAAGGACAAAATCTTCTAATTTTAATGATTAAAATTTTTTTCTTGTTGGATATAGTTCACATTGCTTTTTTGCCACAAAATGCAAGTAAGTTGAACTGAACTTAACAAAAATTGCGTATTGATATTATTAATATTAAAATTTTAATCTTGTTGGATATAATTCACATTGCCGTTAATATATTAAAATTTTAATCTTTTTGAACATAGGTCACATTGCTTTTTTGTCAAAAAATGCAAGTAAGTTGAACTGAACTTAACAAAAATTGCGTATTGGTAAGGCGCTCATTAACCAACTGATGAGTCCAAGTGAGATTGCCGGGTTGAAACGCAAATTTTGTGGAACAAGTCCAATTAAATATAATGCTAAGTCTTCTACTTGGCTGAGTAATTTCAGTAGTATATAGAATTGTATTATAAAAAAAACACCTCCTTATAATAACACTCCCCCGGTGGGTCTTGAGTGTGAAGTACATACAAAATGCTTGTAACCAGCAATAATTATTTCAGATTCCTCAATTTCATCTGTTATACAGGTTTCAGACAGTAGTACAAGATCAGGATGATTATTTTGTACCAAAACATCAACCTCATTTTAATTAGCCAACAAACTGTGCGTGTTCAAACAGTAAAATATGTAACGGGGTAGTTGTCTTCGTTGGGTCTTGCTGGCAAAATTGAACCGACTAGCTCACCCAAAAGGGGTGATTCTTTGACCCTTAGCTCATTACAAAAATTTACTTTTTGCAGTCTGAGCATCTAGGTGTTGTCGACGCTGCGAAACTATTATCTTGACCCACCTTAACATGGTTGCTTTTTCGCCAAAACAACACCAAAAATTAGCTTCCCTTCCTTAAAATTGCATCCCTCCTTTATCCCCCTCCCATCCGTCTTTTAAAAAAATTTACTCCATCTTGAAATAATAAAATATCTTTCAAAATCTATTCAGATTAAAATATAACATTTTATTTTTCATTCAAATTTTGATATAAAATTAATTAATGTACTTTAGAATAAGATTCTAGGTTCAATTTACTATTATTAAACAGCAAATTAATCGAATTTGAATTTAACGAATAACTCAAAAAAATTTACAACTTCTTCGATTTTATTAACAATCCCCCTTTTTTTTGTAAATCCCACTTACCGTTTTATTTTCTGTTACCCCTTTTTTCTTTTTTTTAAACCACGGTGAATATTAATTGAAAACCCACGACTGCATATAAATAGGCATACAGGTATGTATATATATATCAAATGGTAAAAAATTTTAACTCACCCTTATTAATCCCTGCGGAAGTGGCCACTGCTGCTGGAGGGGTAATTTTGGATAAATGTAATCAAAATACACTATTGTGTATCTTTTACTACGGATTATATATAGTCTTAGTTTTTCCCAGTCAAATTTTCCCGCGTGATTCAAAAAATTGTATTCCCAGTTTTCATTTTTTATATACGGTTCGCGTTGCAATTTCTTTTACGCCACTCGTTAATTCCAAAAAATACTATTACTATCAATTATTTAAATTATTTTAATTATTCAATGATTTTAAATGTTTGAACTGAACTTAACAAAAATTGCGTATTGGTAAGGCGCTCACTAACCAACTGATGAATCCAAGTGAGATTGCCAGGATGAAACGCAAATTTTGTGGACTAAAGGCCGTTAATATATTAAAATTTTAATCTTGTTGGATATAATTCACATTGCCGTTAATATATTAAAATTTTAATCTTTTTGAATATAGTTCACATTGCTTTTTTGTCAAAAAATGCAAGTAAGTTGAACAGAACTTAACAAAAATTGCGTATTGGTAAGGCACTCACTAACCAACTGATGAGTCCAAGTGAGATTGCCGGGATGAAACGCAAATTTTGTGGGCTAAAGGCCGTTAAAAGCTATTTTGAATCAATAATTCAACAAGTCCAATTAAATATAATGCTAAGTCTTCTACTTGGCTGAGTAATTTCAGTAGTATATAGAATTGTATTATAAAAATAAAAAAAAACACCTTCTTATAAACTATGTCTGGCCAAGGACAAAGTCTTCCAATTTTAATGATTAAAATTTTACTCTTGTTGGATACAGTTCACATTGCTTTTTTGTCAAAAAATGCAAGTTGAACTGAACTTAACAAATATTGCGTATTGGTAAGGCGCTCGCTAACCAACTTATGAGTCCAAGTGAGATTGCTGGGATGAAACGCAAATTTTGTGGACTAAAGGCCGTTAAAAACTATTTTGAATCAATAATTCAACAAGTCCAATTAAATATAATGCTAAGTCTTCTACTTGGCTGAGTAATTTCAGTAGTATATAGAATTGTATTATAAAAAAAAACACCTCCTTATAATAACACTCCCCCGGTGGGTCTTGAGTGTGAAGTACATACAAAATGCTTGTAACCAGCAATAATTATTTCAGATTCCTCAATTTCGTCTGTTATACAGGTTTCAGACAGTAGTACAAGATCAGGATGATTATTTTGTACCAAAACATCAACCTCATTTTAATTAGCCAACAAACTGTGCGTGTTCAAACAGTAAAATATGTAACGGGGTAGTTGTCTTCGTTGGGTCTTGCTGGCAAAATTGAACCGACCAGCTCACCCAAAAGGGGTGATTCTTTGACCCTTAGCTCATTACAAAAATTTACTTTTTGCAGTCTAAGCATCTAGGTGTTGTCGACGCTGCGAAACTATTATCTTGACCCACCTTAACATGGTTGATTTTTCGCCAAAACAACCCCAAAAATTAGCTTCCCTTCCTTAAAATTGCATCCCTCCTTTATCCCCCTCCCATCCGTCTTTTAAAAAAATTTACTCCATCTTGAAATAATAAAATATCTTTCAAAATCTATTCAGATTAAAATATAACATTTTATTTTTAATTCAAATTTTGATATAAAATTAATTAATGTACTTTAGAATAAGATTCTAGGTTCAATTTACTATTATTAAACAGCAAATTAATCGAATTTGAATTTAACGAATAACTCAAAAAAATTTACAACTTCTTCGATTTTATTAACAATCCCCCTTTTTTAGTAAATCCCACTTACCGTTTTATTTTCTGTTAACCCCTTTTTTCTTTTTTTTTAAACCACGGTGAATATTAATTGAAAACCCACGACTGCATATAAATAGGCATACAGGGGGTCAATTCCCGATCTGTGAAATTATGAAGTGATAAAAAAAATATCATTTCAGTTTTCACAGAGGTTTATCATTTTCCAACTTCACGCACACGCCTAATGCGATTCTAGAACTCATTGTGATAAAATTTGTACTAATAAGTACTAAATGATAAATTCTCTCATTTCTGATTAGATTTTTTGTTGGGAAAGGTATATATTTCATTTCAGTTTCTAAATTTGCTTAAGAATAATGTCCGGAATAATAATTCGTTTAATAAATTAATAAAGGACGTCGTACTTAACAATTGTATGTTTTATATTATATTCAATAGTATCTCTGTTTTGAGTAAGATTTATTATTTTTTCATGTGAGGATATTGAGGCTTTCCCTTCGAGATGCGCAGAATCTATTCGAAGTTACAACTAGGAGCACTTAATTGAACTTTATAGATTCCCAAAACATTTATGCATAGATTTAATACGCGAATTGAGAGCATTCTTGAAAAACACTCAACTTATAAGTGCCATTTAAATATGGTTAAGTTCTCTGCATTTTTTTGCAATGGGTAGTTTCCAACGATCTGTCGCGGGAATGAGCACCATCGTCGCGTCGGCTGTTGTGAATCTGTTGATTTAACAATTTCGTTATTTACTCGAATACACACAAATATAACTTATAACCAAAATATATTTGTCTATAAATATAATGCTTGCTTACTTGTCATGTGCCAAATCCTGTTTTTCTTCTTAATATTCGATTAGAAACATTTTCTTCACAAAACAATTGACTGTGATAAAAAAATTATCATATGAAAAATGTTTGGCATTTAACTTCACTTTTTCACGAATCGAGAATCGAATTACACGTGAAAGCGTGATAAAATTTATCACTTCACATCTTCACAGATCGGGAATTGACCCTCAGGTATGTATATATATATCAAATGGTAAAAAATTTTAACTCACCCTTATTAATCCCTGCGGAGGTGGCCACTGCTGCTGGAGGGGTAATTTTGGATAAATGTAATCAAAATACACTATTGTGTATCTTTTACTACGGATTATATATAGTCTTAGTTTTTCCCAGTCAAATTTTCCCGCGTGATTCAAAAAATTGTATTCCCAGTTTTCATTTTTTATATACGGTTCGCGTTGCAATTTCTTTTACGCCACTCGTTAATTCCAAAAAATACTATTACTATCAATTATTTAAATTATTTTAATTATTCAATGATTTTAATTGTTTGAACTGAACTTAACAAAAATTGCGTATTTGTAAGGCGTTCACTAACCAACTGATGAGTCCAAGTGAGATTGCCGGGATGAAACGCAAATTTTGTGGACTAAAGGCCGTTAAAAGCTATTTTGAATCAATAATTCAACAAGTCCAATTAAATATAATGCTAAGTCTTCTACTTGGCTGAGTAATTTCAGTAGTATATAGAATTGTATTATAAAAAAAACACCTCCTTATAATAACACTCCCCCGGTGGGTCTTGAGTGTGAAGTACATACAAAATGCTTGTAACCAGCAATAATTATTTCAGATTCCTCAATTTCGTCTGTTATACAGGTTTCAGACAGTAGTACAAGATCAGGATGATTATTTTGTACCAAAACATCAACCTCGTTTTAATTAGCCAACAAATTGTGCGTGTTCAAACAGTAAAATATGTAACGGGGTAGTTGTCTTCGTTGGGTCTTGCTGGCAAAATTGAACCGACCAGCTCACCCAAAAGGGGTGATTCTTTGACCCTTAGCTCAGTACAAAAATTTACTTTTTGCAGTCTAAGCATCTAGGTTTTGTCGACGCTGCGAAACTATTATCTTGACCCACCTTAACATGGTTGCTTTTTCGCCAAAACAACCCCAAAAATTAGCTTCCCTTCCTTAAAATTGCATCCCTCCTTTATCCCCCTCCCATCCGTCTTTTAAAAAAATTTACTCCATCTTGAAATAATAAAATATCTTTCAAAATCTATTCAGATTAAAATATAACATTTTATTTTTAATTCAAATTTTGATATAAAATTAATTAATGTACTTTAGAATAAGATTCTAGGTTCAGTTTACTATTATTAAACAGCAAATTAATCGAATTTGAATTTAACGAATAACTCAAAAAAATTTACAACTTCTTCGATTTTATTAACAATCCCCCTTTTTTAGTAAATCCCACTTACCGTTTTATTTTCTGTTACCCCTTTTTTCTTTTTTTTTAAACCACGGTGAATATTAATTGAAAACCCACGACTGCATATAAATAGGCATACAGGTATGTATATATATATCAAATGGTAAAACATTTTAACTCACCCTTATTAATCCCTGCGGTGGTGGCCACTGCTGCTGGAGGGGTAATTTTGGATAAATGTAATCAAAATACACTATTGTGTATCTTTTACTACGGATTATATATAGTCTTAGTTTTTCCCAGTCAAATTTTCCCGCGTGATTCAAAAAATTGTATTCCCAGTTTTCATTTTTTATATACGGTTCGCGTTGCAATTTCTTTTACGCCACTCGTTAATTCCAAAAAATACTATTACTATCAATTATTTAAATTATTTTAATTATTCAATGATTTTAATTGTTTGAACTGAACTTAACAAAAATTGCGTATTGGTAAGGCGCTCACTAACCAACTGATGAGTCCAAGTGAGATTGCCGGGATGAAACGCAAATTTTGTGGACTAAAGGCCGTTAAAAGCTATTTTGAATCAATAATTCAACAAGTCCAATTAAATATAGTGCTAATTCTTCTACTTGGCTGAGTTATTTCAGTAGTATATAGAAATGTATTATAAAAAAAACCTTCTTATTAACTATGTCTGGCCAAGGACAAAATCTTCTAATTTTAATGATTAAAATTTTTTTCTTGTTGGATATAGTTCACATTGCTTTTTTGCCACAAAATGCAAGTAAGTTGAACTGAACTTAACAAAAATTGCGTATTGATATTATTAATATTAAAATTTTAATCTTGTTGGATATAATTCACATTGCCGTTAATATATTAAAATTTTAATCTTTTTGAACATAGGTCACATTGCTTTTTTGTCAAAAAATGCAAGTAAGTTGAACTGAACTTAACAAAAATTGCGTATTGGCAAGGCGCTCATTAACCAACTGATGAGTCCAAGTGAGATTGCCGGGTTGAAACGCAAATTTTGTGGAACAAGTCCAATTAAATATAATGCTAAGTCTTCTACTTGGCTGAGTAATTTCAGTAGTATATAGAATTGTATTATAAAAAAAACACCTCCTTATAATAACACTCCCCCGGTGGGTCTTGAGTGTGAAGTACATACAAAATGCTTGTAACCAGCAATAATTATTTCAGATTCCTCAATTTCATCTGTTATACAGGTTTCAGACAGTAGTACAAGATCAGGATGATTATTTTGTACCAAAACATCAACGTCATTTTAATTAGCCAACAAACTGTGCGTGTTGAAACAGTAAAATATGTAACGGGGTAGTTGTCTTCGTTGGGTCTTGCTGGCAAAATTGAACCGACCAGCTCACCCAAAAGGGGTGATTCTTTGACCCTTAGCTCATTACAAAAATTTACTTTTTGCAGTCTGAGCATCTAGGTGTTGTCGACGCTGCGAAAATATTATCTTGACCCACCTTAACATGGTTGCTTTTTCGCCAAAACAACCCCAAAAATTAGCTTCCCTTCCTTAAAATTGCATCCCTCCTTTATCCCCCTCCCATCCGTCTTTTAAAAAAATTTACTCCATCTTGAAATAATAAAATATCTTTCAAAATCTATTCAGATTAAAATATAACATTTTATTTTTAATTCAAATTTTGATATAAAATTAATTAATGTACTTTAGAATAAGATTCTAGGTTCAATTTACTATTATTAAACAGCAAATTAATCGAATTTGAATTTAACGAATAACTCAAAAAAATTTACAACTTCTTCGATTTTATTAACAATCCCCCTTTTTTTGTAAATCCCACTTACCGTTTTATTTTCTGTTACCCCTTTTTTCTTTTTTTTAAACCACGGTGAATATTAATTGAAAACCCACGACTGCATATAAATAGGCATACAGGTATGTATATATATATCAAATGGTAAAAAATTTTAACTCACCCTTATTAATCCCTGCGGAAGTGGCCACTGCTGCTGGAGGGGTAATTTTGGATAAATGTAATCAAAATACACTATTGTGTATCTTTTACTACGGATTATATATAGTCTTAGTTTTTCCCAGTCAAATTTTCCCGCGTGATTCAAAAAATTGTATTCCCAGTTTTCATTTTTTATATACGGTTCGCGTTGCAATTTCTTTTACGCCACTCGTTAATTCCAAAAAATACTATTACTATCAATTATTTAAATTATTTTAATTATTCAATGATTTTAATTGTTTGAACTAAACTTAACAAAAATTGCGTATTGGTAAGGCGCTCACTAACCAACTGATGAATCCAAGTGAGATTGCCAGGATGAAACGCAAATTTTGTGGACTAAAGGCCGTTAATATATTAAAATTTTAATCTTGTTGGATATAATTCACATTGCCGTTAATATATTAAAATTTTAATCTTTTTGAATATAGTTCACATTGCTTTTTTGTCAAAAAATGCAAGTAAGTTGAACAGAACTTAACAAAAATTGCGTATTGGTAAGGCACTCACTAACTAACTGATGAGTCCAAGTGAGATTGCCGGGATAAAACGCAAATTTTGTGGACTAAAGGCCGTTAAAAGCTATTTTGAATCAATAATTCAACAAGTCCAATTAAATATAGTGCTAATTCTTCTACTTGGCTGAGTTATTTCAGTAGTATATAGAATTGTATTATAAAAAAAACCTTCTTATTAACTATGTCTGGCCAAGGACAAAATCTTCTAATTTTAATGATTAAAATTTTTTTCTTGTTGGATATAGTTCACATTGCTTTTTTGCCACAAAATGCAAGTAAGTTGAACTGAACTTAACAAAAATTGCGTATTGATATTATTAATATTAAAATTTTAATCTTGTTGGATATAATTCACATTGCCGTTAATATATTAAAATTTTAATCTTTTTGAACATAGGTCACATTGCTTTTTTGTCAAAAAATGCAAGTAAGTTGAACTGAACTTAACAAAAATTGCGTATTGGTAAGGCGCTCATTAACCAACTGATGAGTCCAAGTGAGATTGCCGGGTTGAAACGCAAATTTTGTGGAACAAGTCCAATTAAATATAATGCTAAGTCTTCTACTTGGCTGAGTAATTTCAGTAGTATATAGAATTGTATTATAAAAAAAACACCTCCTTATAATAACACTCCCCCGGTGGGTCTTGAGTGTGAAGTACATACAAAATGCTTGTAACCAGCAATAATTATTTCAGATTCCTCAATTTCATCTGTTATACAGGTTTCAGACAGTAGTACAAGATCAGGATGATTATTTTGTACCAAAACATCAACCTCATTTTAATTAGCCAACAAACTGTGCGTGTTCAAACAGTAAAATATGTAACGGGGTAGTTGTCTTCGTTGGGTCTTGCTGGCAAAATTGAACCGACTAGCTCACCCAAAAGGGGTGATTCTTTGACCCTTAGCTCATTACAAAAATTTACTTTTTGCAGTCTGAGCATCTAGGTGTTGTCGACGCTGCGAAACTATTATCTTGACCCACCTTAACATGGTTGCTTTTTCGCCAAAACAACACCAAAAATTAGCTTCCCTTCCTTAAAATTGCATCCCTCCTTTATCCCCCTCCCATCCGTCTTTTAAAAAAATTTACTCCATCTTGAAATAATAAAATATCTTTCAAAATCTATTCAGATTAAAATATAACATTTTATTTTTCATTCAAATTTTGATATAAAATTAATTAATGTACTTTAGAATAAGATTCTAGGTTCAATTTACTATTATTAAACAGCAAATTAATCGAATTTGAATTTAACGAATAACTCAAAAAAATTTACAACTTCTTCGATTTTATTAACAATCCCCCTTTTTTTTGTAAATCCCACTTACCGTTTTATTTTCTGTTACCCCTTTTTTCTTTTTTTTAAACCACGGTGAATATTAATTGAAAACCCACGACTGCATATAAATAGGCATACAGGTATGTATATATATATCAAATGGTAAAAAATTTTAACTCACCCTTATTAATCCCTGCGGAAGTGGCCACTGCTGCTGGAGGGGTAATTTTGGATAAATGTAATCAAAATACACTATTGTGTATCTTTTACTACGGATTATATATAGTCTTAGTTTTTCCCAGTCAAATTTTCCCGCGTGATTCAAAAAATTGTATTCCCAGTTTTCATTTTTTATATACGGTTCGCGTTGCAATTTCTTTTACGCCACTCGTTAATTCCAAAAAATACTATTACTATCAATTATTTAAATTATTTTAATTATTCAATGATTTTAAATGTTTGAACTGAACTTAACAAAAATTGCGTATTGGTAAGGCGCTCACTAACCAACTGATGAATCCAAGTGAGATTGCCAGGATGAAACGCAAATTTTGTGGACTAAAGGCCGTTAATATATTAAAATTTTAATCTTGTTGGATATAATTCACATTGCCGTTAATATATTAAAATTTTAATCTTTTTGAATATAGTTCACATTGCTTTTTTGTCAAAAAATGCAAGTAAGTTGAACAGAACTTAACAAAAATTGCGTATTGGTAAGGCACTCACTAACCAACTGATGAGTCCAAGTGAGATTGCCGGGATGAAACGCAAATTTTGTGGGCTAAAGGCCGTTAAAAGCTATTTTGAATCAATAATTCAACAAGTCCAATTAAATATAATGCTAAGTCTTCTACTTGGCTGAGTAATTTCAGTAGTATATAGAATTGTATTATAAAAATAAAAAAAAACACCTTCTTATAAACTATGTCTGGCCAAGGACAAAGTCTTCCAATTTTAATGATTAAAATTTTACTCTTGTTGGATACAGTTCACATTGCTTTTTTGTCAAAAAATGCAAGTTGAACTGAACTTAACAAATATTGCGTATTGGTAAGGCGCTCGCTAACCAACTTATGAGTCCAAGTGAGATTGCTGGGATGAAACGCAAATTTTGTGGACTAAAGGCCGTTAAAAACTATTTTGAATCAATAATTCAACAAGTCCAATTAAATATAATGCTAAGTCTTCTACTTGGCTGAGTAATTTCAGTAGTATATAGAATTGTATTATAAAAAAAAACACCTCCTTATAATAACACTCCCCCGGTGGGTCTTGAGTGTGAAGTACATACAAAATGCTTGTAACCAGCAATAATTATTTCAGATTCCTCAATTTCGTCTGTTATACAGGTTTCAGACAGTAGTACAAGATCAGGATGATTATTTTGTACCAAAACATCAACCTCATTTTAATTAGCCAACAAACTGTGCGTGTTCAAACAGTAAAATATGTAACGGGGTAGTTGTCTTCGTTGGGTCTTGCTGGCAAAATTGAACCGACCAGCTCACCCAAAAGGGGTGATTCTTTGACCCTTAGCTCATTACAAAAATTTACTTTTTGCAGTCTGAGCATCTAGGTGTTGTCGACGCTGCGAAACTATTATCTTGACCCACCTTAACATGGTTGCTTTTTCGCCAAAACAACCCCAAAAATTAGCTTCCCTTCCTTAAAATTGCATCCCTCCTTTATCCCCCTCCCAACCGTCTTTTAAAAAAATTTACTCCATCTTGAAATAATAAAATATCTTTCAAAATCTATTCAGATTAAAATATAACATTTTATTTTTAATTCAAATTTTGATATAAAATTAATTAATGTACTTTAGAATAAGATTCTAGGTTCAATTTACTATTATTAAACAGCAAATTAATCGAATTTGAATTTAACGAATAACTCAAAAAAATTTACAACTTCTTCGATTTTATTAACAATCCCCCTTTTTTTGTAAATCCCACTTACCGTTTTATTTTCTGTTACCCCTTTTTTCTTTTTTTTAAACCACGGTGAATATTAATTGAAAACCCACGACTGCATATAAATAGGCATACAGGTATGTATATATATATCAAATGGTACAAAATTTTAACTCACCCTTATTAATCCCTGCGGAAGTGGCCACTGCTGCTGGAGGGGTAATTTTGGATAAATGTAATCAAAATACACTATTGTGTATCTTTTACTACGGATTATATATAGTCTTAGTTTTTCCCAGTCAAATTTTCCCGCGTGATTCAAAAAATTGTATTCCCAGTTTTCATTTTTTATATACGGTTCGCGTTGCAATTTCTTTTACGCCACTCGTTAATTCCAAAAAATACTATTACTATCAATTATTTAAATTATTTAATTATTCAATGATTTTAATTGTTTGAACTGAACTTAACAAAAATTGCGTATTGGTAAGGCGCTCACTAACCAACTGATGAATCCAAGTGAGATTACCAGGATGAAACGCAAATTTTGTGGACTAAAGGCCGTTAAAAGCTATTTTGAATCAATAATTCAACAAGTCCAATTAAATATAATGCTAAGTCTTCTACTTGGCTGAGTAATTTCAGTAGTATATAGAATTGTATTATAAAAATAAAAAAAAACACCTTCTTATAAACTATGTCTGGCCAAGGACAAAGTCTTCCAATTTTAATGATTAAAATTTTACTCTTGTTGGATACAGTTCACATTGCTTTTTTGTCAAAAAATGCAAGTTGAACTGAACTTAACAAAAATTGCGTATTGGTAAGGCGCTCACTACTGATGAGTCCAAGTGAGATTGCCGGGATGAAACGCAAATTTTGTGGACCAAAGGCCGTTAAAAGCTTTTTTGAATGAATAACTCAACAAGTCCAATTAAATATAATGCTAAGTCTTCTACTTGGCTGAGTAATTTCAGTAGTATATAGAAATGTAATATAAAAAAAAAACTTCTTATTAACCAATTCAATAAGTCCAATTAAATAATTAAATATAATGCTAAGTATTCTACTTGGCTGAGTAATTTCAGTAGTATATAGAATTGTAATATAAAAAAAATAAACCTTCTTATTAACTATGTCTGGCCAAGGACAAAATCTTCCAATTTTAATGATTAAAATTTGAATCTCGTTGCAAGTAAGTTGAACTGAACTTAACAAAAATTGGTGTATTGGTAAGGCGCTCACTAACCAGCTGATGAGTCCAAGTGAGATTGCCGGGATGAAACGCAAATTTTGTGGACTAAAGGCCGTTAAAAGCTATTTTGAATCAATAATTCAACAAGCACATTTAAATATAATGCTAAGTCTTGTACTTGGCTGAGTAACTTCAGTAGTATATAGAATTGTATTATAAAAAAAACACCTTCTTATTAACTATGTCTGGCCAAGGACAAAATCTTCCATTTTTAATGATTACAAATTTTAATCTTGTTGGATATAGTTCACATTGCTTTTTTGTCAAAAATGCAAGTAAGTAAAAACCTTCTTATTAACTATGTCTGGCCAAGGACATAATCTTCCAATTTTAATGATTACAAATTTTAATCTTGTTGGATATAGTTCACATTGTTTTTTTGTCAAAATATGCAAGTAAGTTGAACAGAACTTAACAAAAATTGCGTATTGGTAAGGCACTCACTAACCAACTGATGAGTCCAAGTGAGATTGCCGGGATGAAACGCAAATTTTGTGGACTAAAGGCCGTTAAAAGCTATTTTGAATCAATAATTCAACAAGTCCAATTAAATATAATGCTAAGTCTTCTACTTGGCTGAGTAATTTCAGTAGTGTATAGAATTGTATTATAAAAATAAAAACAAACACCTTCTTATAAACTATGTCTGGCCAAGGACAAAGTCTTCCAATTTTAATGATTAAAATTTTACTCTTGTTGGATACAGTTCACATTGCTTTTTTGTCAAAAAATGCAAGTTGAACTGAACTTAACAAAAATTGCGTATTGGTAAGGCGCTCACTACTGATGAGTCCAAGTGAGATTGCCGGGATGAAACGCAAATTTTGTGGACTAAAGGCCGTTAAAAGCTATTTTGAATCAATAATTCAACAAGTCCAATTAAATAATTAAATATAATGCTAAGTCTTCTACTTGGCTGAGTAATTTCAGTAGTGTATAGAATTGTAATATAAAAAAAAAACTTCTTATTAACCAATTCAATAAGTCCAATTAAATAATTAAATATAATGCTAAGTATTCTACTTGGCTGAGTAATTTCAGTAGTATATAGAATTGTAATATAAAAAAATAAACCTTCTTATTAACTATGTCTGGCCAAGGACAAAATGTTCCAATTTTAATGATTAAAATTTTAATCTCGATGCAAGTAAGTTGAACTGAACTTAACAAAAATTGGCGTATTGGTAAGGCGCTCACTAACCAGCTGATGAGTCCAAGTGAGATTGCCGGGATGAAACGCAAATTTTGTGGACTAAAGGCCGTTAAAAGCTATTTTGAATCAATAATTCAACAAGCCCAATTAAATATAATGCTAAGTCTTGTACTTGGCTGAGTAACTTCAGTAGTATATAGAATTGTATTATAAAAAAAACACCTTCTTATTAACTATGTCTGGCCAAGGACAAAATCTTCCATTTTTAATGATTACAAATTTTAATCTTGTTGGATATAGTTCACATTGCTTTTTTGTCAAAAATGCAAGTAAAAACCTTCTTATTAACTATGTCTGGCCAAGGACATAATCTTCCAATTTTAATGATTACAAATTTTAACCTTGTTGGATATAGTTCACATTGTTTTTTTGTCAAAATATGCAAGTAAGTTGAACTGAACTTAACAAATATTGCGTATTGGTAAGGCGCTCGCTAACCAACTTATGAGTCCAAGTGAGATTGCCGGGATGAAACGCAAATTTTGTGGACTAAAGGCCGTTAAAAGCTATTTTGAATCAATAATTCAACAAGTCCAATTAAATATAATGCTAAGTCTTCTACTTGGCTGAGTAATTTCAGTAGTATATAGAATTGTATTATAAAAAAAACACCTCCTTATAATAACACTCCCCCGGTGGGTCTTGAGTGTGAAGTACATACAAAATGCTTGTAACCAGCAATAATTATTTCAGATTCCTCAATTTCATCTGTTATACAGGTTTCAGACAGCAGTACAAGATCAGGATGATTATTTTGTACCAAAACATCAACCTCATTTTAATTAGCCAACAAACTGTGCGTGTTCAAACAGTAAAAGATGTAACGGGGTAGTTGTCTTCGTTGGGTCTTGCTGGCAAAATTGAACCGACCAGCTCACCCAAAAGGGGTGATTCTTTGACCCTTAGCTCATTACAAAAATTTACTTTTTGCAGTCTGAGCATCTAGGTGTTGTCGACGCTGCGAAACTATTATCTTGACCCACCTTAACATGGTTGCTTTTTCGCCAAAACAACCCCAAAAATTAGCTTCCCTTCCTTAAAATTGCATCCCTCCTTTATCCCCCTCCCATCCGTCTTTTAAAAAAATTTACTCCATCTTGAAATAATAAAATATCTTTCAAAATCTATTCAGATTAAAATATAACATTTTATTTTTAATTCAAATTTTGATATAAAATTAATTAATGTACTTTAGAATAAGATTCTAGGTTCAATTTACTATTATTAAACAGCAAATTAATCGAATTTGAATTTAACGAATAACTCAAAAAAATTTACAACTTCTTCGATTTTATTAACAATCCCCCTTTTTTTGTAAATCCCACTTACCGTTTTGTTTTCTGTTACCCCTTTTTTCTTTTTTTTTAAACCACGGTGAATATTAATTGAAAACCCACGACTGCATATAAATAGGCATACAGGTATGTATACATATATCAAATGGTAAAAAATTTTAACTCACCCTTATTAATCCCTGCGGAAGTGGCCACTGCTGCTGGAGGGGTAATTTTGGATAAATGTAATCAAAATACACTATTGTGTATCTTTTACTACGGATTATATATAGTCTTAGTTTTTCCCAGTCAAATTTTCCCGCGTGATTCAAAAAATTGTATTCCCAGTTTTCATTTTTTATATACGGTTCGCGTTGCAATTTCTTTTACGCCACTCGTTAATTCCAAAAAATACTATTACTATCAATTATTTAAATTATTTAATTATTCAATGATTTTAATTGTTTGAACTGAACTTAACAAAAATTGCGTATTGGTAAGGCGCTCACTAACCAACTGATGAATCCAAGTGAGATTACCAGGATGAAACGCAAATTTTGTGGACTAAAGGCCGTTAAAAGCTATTTTGAATCAATAATTCAACAAGTCCAATTAAATATAATGCTAAGTCTTCTACTTGGCTGAGTAATTTCAGTAGTATATAGAATTGTATTATAAAAATAAAAAAAAACACCTTCTTATAAACTATGTCTGGCCAAGGACAAAGTCTTCCAATTTTAATGATTAAAATTTTACTCTTGTTGGATACAGTTCACATTGCTTTTTTGTCAAAAAATGCAAGTTGAACTGAACTTAACAAAAATTGCGTATTGGTAAGGCGCTCACTACTGATGAGTCCAAGTGAGATTGCCGGGATGAAACGCAAATTTTGTGGACCAAAGGCCGTTAAAAGCTTTTTTGAATGAATAACTCAACAAGTCCAATTAAATAATTAAATATAATGCTAAGTCTTCTACTTGGCTGAGTAATTTCAGTAGTATATAGAAATGTAATATAAAAAAAAAACTTCTTATTAACCAATTCAATAAGTCCAATTAAATAATTAAATATAATGCTAAGTATTCTACTTGGCTGAGTAATTTCAGTAGTATATAGAATTGTAATATAAAAAAAATAAACCTTCTTATTAACTATGTCTGGCCAAGGACAAAATCTTCCAATTTTAATGATTAAAATTTGAATCTCGTTGCAAGTAAGTTGAACTGAACTTAACAAAAATTGGTGTATTGGTAAGGCGCTCACTAACCAGCTGATGAGTCCAAGTGAGATTGCCGGGATGAAACGCAAATTTTGTGGACTAAAGGCCGTTAAAAGCTATTTTGAATCAATAATTCAACAAGCCCATTTAAATATAATGCTAAGTCTTGTACTTGGCTGAGTAACTTCAGTAGTATATAGAATTGTATTATAAAAAAAACACCTTCTTATTAACTATGTCTGGCCAAGGACAAAATCTTCCATTTTTAATGATTACAAATTTTAATCTTGTTGGATATAGTTCACATTGCTTTTTTGTCAAAAATGCAAGTAAGTAAAAACCTTCTTATTAACTATGTCTGGCCAAGGACATAATCTTCCAATTTTAATGATTACAAATTTTAATCTTGTTGGATATAGTTCACATTGTTTTTTTGTCAAAATATGCAAGTAAGTTGAACAGAACTTAACAAAAATTGCGTATTGGTAAGGCACTCACTAACCAACTGATGAGTCCAAGTGAGATTGCCGGGATGAAACGCAAATTTTGTGGACTAAAGGCCGTTAAAAGCTATTTTGAATCAATAATTCAACAAGTCCAATTAAATATAATGCTAAGTCTTCTACTTGGCTGAGTAATTTCAGTAGTGTATAGAATTGTATTATAAAAATAAAAAAAAACACCTTCTTATAAACTATGTCTGGCCAAGGACAAAGTCTTCCAATTTTAATGATTAAAATTTTACTCTTGTTGGATACAGTTCACATTGCTTTTTTGTCAAAAAATGCAAGTTGAACTGAACTTAACAAAAATTGCGTATTGGTAAGGCGCTCACTACTGATGAGTCCAAGTGAGATTGCCGGGATGAAACGCAAATTTTGTGGACCAAAGGCCGTTAAAAGCTTTTTTGAATTAATAATTCAACAAGTCCAATTAAATAATTAAATATAATGCTAAGTATTCTACTTGGCTGAGTAATTTCAGTAGTATATAGAATTGTAATATAAAAAAAATAAACCTTCTTATTAACTATGTCTGGCCAAGGACAAAATGTTCCAATTTTAATGATTAAAATTTTAATCTCGATGCAAGTAAGTTGAACTGAACTTAACAAAAATTGGCGTATTGGTAAGGCGCTCACTAACCAGCTGATGAGTCCAAGTGAGATTGCCGGGATGAAACGCAAATTTTGTGGACTAAAGGCCGTTAAAAGCTATTTTGAATCAATAATTCAACAAGCCCAATTAAATATAATGCTAAGTCTTGTACTTGGCTGAGTAACTTCAGTAGTATATAGAATTGTATTATAAAAAAAACACCTTCTTATTAACTATGTCTGGCCAAGGACAAAATCTTCCATTTTTAATGATTACAAATTTTAATCTTGTTGGATATAGTTCACATTGCTTTTTTGTCAAAAATGCAAGTAAAAACCTTCTTATTAACTATGTCTGGCCAAGGACATAATCTTCCAATTTTAATGATTACAAATTTTAACCTTGTTGGATATAGTTCACATTGTTTTTTTGTCAAAATATGCAAGTAAGTTGAACTGAACTTAACAAATATTGCGTATTGGTAAGGCGCTCGCTAACCAACTTATGAGTCCAAGTGAGATTGCCGGGATGAAACGCAAATTTTGTGGACTAAAGGCCGTTAAAAGCTATTTTGAATCAATAATTCAACAAGTCCAATTAAATATAATGCTAAGTCTTCTACTTGGCTGAGTAATTTCAGTAGTATATAGAATTGTATTATAAAAAAAACACCTCCATATAATAACACTCCCCCGGTGGGTCTTGAGTGTGAAGTACATACAAAATGCTTGTAACCAGCAATAATTATTTCAGATTCCTCAATTTCATCTGTTATACAGGTTTCAGACAGCAGTACAAGATCAGGATGATTATTTTGTACCAAAACATCAACCTCATTTTAATTAGCCAACAAACTGTGCGTGTTCAAACAGTAAAAGATGTAACGGGGTAGTTGTCTTCGTTGGGTCTTGCTGGCAAAATTGAACCGACCAGCTCACCCAAAAGGGGTGATTCTTTGACCCTTAGCTCATTACAAAAATTTACTTTTTGCAGTCTGAGCATCTAGGTGTTGTCGACGCTGCGAAACTATTATCTTGACCCACCTTAACATGGTTGCTTTTTCGCCAAAACAACCCCAAAAATTAGCTTCCCTTCCTTAAAATTGCATCCCTCCTTTATCCCCCTCCCATCCGTCTTTTAAAAAAATTTACTCCATCTTGAAATAATAAAATATCTTTCAAAATCTATTCAGATTAAAATATAACATTTTATTTTTAATTCAAATTTTGATATAAAATTAATTAATGTACTTTAGAATAAGATTCTAGGTTCAATTTACTATTATTAAACAGCAAATTAATCGAATTTGAATTTAACGAATAACTCAAAAAAATTTACAACTTCTTCGATTTTATTAACAATCCCCCTTTTTTTGTAAATCCCACTTACCGTTTTGTTTTCTGTTACCCCTTTTTTCTTTTTTTTTAAACCACGGTGAATATTAATTGAAAACCCACGACTGCATATAAATAGGCATACAGGTATGTATACATATATCAAATGGTAAAAAATTTTAACTCACCCTTATTAATCCCTGCGGAAGTGGCCACTGCTGCTGGAGGGGTAATTTTGGATAAATGTAATCAAAATACACTATTGTGTATCTTTTACTACGGATTATATATAGTCTTAGTTTTTCCCAGTCAAATTTTCCCGCGTGATTCAAAAAATTGTATTCCCAGTTTTCATTTTTTATATACGGTTCGCGTTGCAATTTCTTTTACGCCACTCGTTAATTCCAAAAAATACTATTACTATCAATTATTTAAATTATTTAATTATTCAATGATTTTAATTGTTTGAACTGAACTTAACAAAAATTGCGTATTGGTAAGGCGCTCACTAACCAACTGATGAATCCAAGTGAGATTACCAGGATGAAACGCAAATTTTGTGGACTAAAGGCCGTTAAAAGCTATTTTGAATCAATAATTCAACAAGTCCAATTAAATATAATGCTAAGTCTTCTACTTGGCTGAGTAATTTCAGTAGTATATAGAATTGTATTATAAAAATAAAAAAAAACACCTTCTTATAAACTATCTCTGGCCAAGGACAAAGTCTTCCAATTTTAATGATTAAAATTTTACTCTTGTTGGATACAGTTCACATTGCTTTTTTGTCAAAAAATGCAAGTTGAACTGAACTTAACAAAAATTGCGTATTGGTAAGGCGCTCACTACTGATGAGTCCAAGTGAGATTGCCGGGATGAAACGCAAATTTTGTGGACCAAAGGCCGTTAAAAGCTTTTTTGAATGAATAACTCAACAAGTCCAATTAAATAATTAAATATAATGCTAAGTCTTCTACTTGGCTGAGTAATTTCAGTAGTATATAGAAATGTAATATAAAAAAAAAACTTCTTATTAACCAATTCAATAAGTCCAATTAAATAATTAAATATAATGCTAAGTATTCTACTTGGCTGAGTAATTTCAGTAGTATATAGAATTGTAATATAAAAAAAATAAACCTTCTTATTAACTATGTCTGGCCAAGGACAAAATCTTCCAATTTTAATGATTAAAATTTGAATCTCGTTGCAAGTAAGTTGAACTGAACTTAACAAAAATTGGTGTATTGGTAAGGCGCTCACTAACCAGCTGATGAGTCCAAGTGAGATTGCCGGGATGAAACGCAAATTTTGTGGACTAAAGGCCGTTAAAAGCTATTTTGAATCAATAATTCAACAAGCCCATTTAAATATAATGCTAAGTCTTGTACTTGGCTGAGTAACTTCAGTAGTATATAGAATTGTATTATAAAAAAAACACCTTCTTATTAACTATGTCTGGCCAAGGACAAAATCTTCCATTTTTAATGATTACAAATTTTAATCTTGTTGGATATAGTTCACATTGCTTTTTTGTCAAAAATGCAAGTAAGTAAAAACCTTCTTATTAACTATGTCTGGCCAAGGACATAATCTTCCAATTTTAATGATTACAAATTTTAATCTTGTTGGATATAGTTCACATTGTTTTTTTGTCAAAATATGCAAGTAAGTTGAACAGAACTTAACAAAAATTGCGTATTGGTAAGGCACTCACTAACCAACTGATGAGTCCAAGTGAGATTGCCGGGATGAAACGCAAATTTTGTGGACTAAAGGCCGTTAAAAGCTATTTTGAATCAATAATTCAACAAGTCCAATTAAATATAATGCTAAGTCTTCTACTTGGCTGAGTAATTTCAGTAGTGTATAGAATTGTATTATAAAAATAAAAAAAAACACCTTCTTATAAACTATGTCTGGCCAAGGACAAAGTCTTCCAATTTTAATGATTAAAATTTTACTCTTGTTGGATACAGTTCACATTGCTTTTTTGTCAAAAAATGCAAGTTGAACTGAACTTAACAAAAATTGCGTATTGGTAAGGCGCTCACTACTGATGAGTCCAAGTGAGATTGCCGGGATGAAACGCAAATTTTGTGGACCAAAGGCCGTTAAAAGCTTTTTTGAATTAATAATTCAACAAGTCCAATTAAATAATTAAATATAATGCTAAGTCTTCTACTTGGCTGAGTAATTTCAGTAGTATATAGAATTGTAATATAAAAAAAAAACTTCTTATTAACCAATTCAATAAGTCCAATTAAATAATTAAATATAATGCTAAGTATTCTACTTGGCTGAGTAATTTCAGTAGTATATAGAATTGTAATATAAAAAAAATAAACCTTCTTATTAACTATGTCTGGCCAAGGACATAATCTTCCAATTTTAATGATTACAAATTTTAACCTTGTTGGATATAGTTCACATTGTTTTTTTGTCAAAATATGCAAGTAAGTTGAACTGAACTTAACAAATATTGCGTATTGGTAAGGCGCTCGCTAACCAACTTATGAGTCCAAGTGAGATTGCCGGGATGAAACGCAAATTTTGTGGACTAAAGGCCGTTAAAAGCTATTTTGAATCAATAATTCAACAAGTCCAATTAAATATAATGCTAAGTCTTCTACTTGGCTGAGTAATTTCAGTAGTATATAGAATTGTATTATAAAAAAAACACCTCCTTATAATAACACTCCCCCGGTGGGTCTTGAGTGTGAAGTACATACAAAATGCTTGTAACCAGCAATAATTATTTCAGATTCCTCAATTTCATCTGTTATACAGGTTTCAGACAGCAGTACAAGATCAGGATGATTATTTTGTACCAAAACATCAACCTCATTTTAATTAGCCAACAAACTGTGCGTGTTCAAACAGTAAAAGATGTAACGGGGTAGTTGTCTTCGTTGGGTCTTGCTGGCAAAATTGAACCGACCAGCTCACCCAAAAGGGGTGATTCTTTGACCCTTAGCTCATTACAAAAATTTACTTTTTGCAGTCTGAGCATCTAGGTGTTGTCGACGCTGCGAAACTATTATCTTGACCCACCTTAACATGGTTGCTTTTTCGCCAAAACAACCCCAAAAATTAGCTTCCCTTCCTTAAAATTGCATCCCTCCTTTATCCCCCTCCCATCCGTCTTTTAAAAAAATTTACTCCATCTTGAAATAATAAAATATCTTTCAAAATCTATTCAGATTAAAATATAACATTTTATTTTTAATTCAAATTTTGATATAAAATTAATTAATGTACTTTAGAATAAGATTCTAGGTTCAATTTACTATTATTAAACAGCAAATTAATCGAATTTGAATTTAACGAATAACTCAAAAAAATTTACAACTTCTTCGATTTTATTAACAATCCCCCTTTTTTTGTAAATCCCACTTACCGTTTTGTTTTCTGTTACCCCTTTTTTCTTTTTTTTTAAACCACGGTGAATATTAATTGAAAACCCACGACTGCATATAAATAGGCATACAGGTATGTATATATATATCAAATGGTAAAAAAATTTAACTCACCCTTATTAATCCCTGCGGAAGTGGCCACTGCTGCTGGAGGGGTAATTTTGGATAAATGTAATCAAAATACACTATTGTGTATCTTTTACTACGGATTATATATAGTCTTAGTTTTTCCCAGTCAAATTTTCCCGCGTGATTCAAAAAATTGTATTCCCAGTTTTCATTTTTTATATACGGTTCGCGTTGCAATTTCTTTTACGCCACTCGTTAATTCCAAAAAATACTATTACTATCAATTATTTAAATTATTTAATTATTCAATGATTTTAATTGTTTGAACTGAACTTAACAAAAATTGCGTATTGGTAAGGCACTCACTAACCAACTGATGAGTCCAAGTGAGATTGCCGGGATGAAACGCAAATTTTGTGGACTAAAGGCCGTTAAAAGCTATTTTGAATCAATAATTCAACAAGTCCAATTAAATATAATGCTAAGTCTTCTACTTGGCTGAGTAATTTCAGTAGTATATAGAATTGTATTATAAAAATAAAAAAAAAAACACCTTCTTATAAACTATGTCTGGCCAAGGACAAAGTCTTCCAATTTTAATGATTAAAATTTTACTCTTGTTGGATACAGTTCACATTGCTTTTTTGTCAAAAAATGCAAGTTGAACTGAACTTAACAAAAATTGCGTATTGGTAAGGCGCTCACTACTGATGAGTCCAAGTGAGATTGCCGGGATGAAACGCAAATTTTGTGGACCAAAGGCCGTTAAAAGCTATTTTGAATCAATAATTCAACAAGTCCAATTAAATATAATGCTAAGTCTTCTTCTTGGCTGAGTAATTTCAGTAGTATATAGAATTGTATTATAAAAATAAAAAAAAACACCTTCTTATAAACTATGTCTGGCCAAGGACAAAGTCTTCCAATTTTAATGATTACATTGCTTTTTTGTCAAAAAATGCAAGTTGAACTGAACTTAACAAAAATTGCGTATTGGTAAGGCGCTCACTACTGATGAGTCCAAGTGAGATTGCCGGGATGAAACGCAAATTTTGTGGACCAAAGGCCGTTAAAAGCTTTTTTGAATGAATAACTCAACAAGTCCAATTAAATAATTAAATATAATGCTAAGTCTTCTACTTGGCTGAGTAATTTCAGTAGTATATAGAATTGTAATATAAAAAAAAACTTCTTATTAACCAATTCAATAAGTCCAATTAAATAATTAAATATAATGCTAAGTATTCTACTTGGCTGAGTAATTTCAGTAGTATATAGAATTGTAATATAAAAAAAATAAACCTTCTTATTAACTATGCCTGGCCAAGGACAAAATCTTCCAATTTTAATGATTAAAATTTTAATCTCGTTGCAAGTAAGTTGAACTGAACTTAACAAAAATTGGTGTATTGGTAAGGCGCTCACTAACCAGCTGATGAGTCCAAGTGAGATTGCCGGGATGAAACGCAAATTTTGTGGACTAAAGGCCGTTAAAAGCTATTTTGAATCAATAATTCAACAAGCCCAATTAAATATAATGCTAAGTCTTGTACTTGGCTGAGTAACTTCAGTAGTATATAGAATTGTATTATAAAAAAAAACACCATCTTATTAACTATGTCTGGCCAAGGACAAAATCTTCCATTTTTAATGATTACAAATTTTAATCTTGTTGGATATAGTTCACATTGCTTTTTTGTCAAAAATGCAAGTAAGTAAAAACCTTCTTATTAACTATGTCTGGCCAAGGACATAATCTTCCAATTTTAATGATTACAAATTTTAATCTTGTTGGATATAGTTCACATTGTTTTTTTGTCAAAATATGCAAGTAAGTTGAACTGAACTTAACAAATATTGCGTATTGGTAAGGCGCTCGCTAACCAACTTATGAGTCCAAGTGCGATTGCCGGGATGAAACGCAAATTTTGTGGACTAAAGGCCGTTAAAAGCTATTTTGAATCAATAATTCAACAAGTCCAATTAAATATAATGCTAAGTCTTCTACTTGGCTGAGTAATTTCAGTAGTATATAGAATTGTATTATAAAAAAAAACACCTCCTTATAATAACACTCCCCCGGTGGGTCTTGAGTGTGAAGTACATACAAAATGCTTGTAACCAGCAATAATTATTTCAGATTCCTCAATTTCATCTGTTATACAGGTTTCAGACAGTAGTACAAGATCAGGATGATTATTTTGTACCAAAACATCAACCTCATTTTAATTAGCCAACAAACTGTGCGTGTTCAAACAGTAAAATATGTAACGGGGTAGTTGACTTCGTTGGGTCTTGCTGGCAAAATTGAACCGACCAGCTCACCCAAAAGGGGTGATTCTTTGACCCTTAGCTCATTACAAAAATTTACTTTTTGAAGTCTGAGCATCTAGGTGTTGTCGACGCTGCGAAACTATTATCTTGACCCACCTTAACATGGTTGCTTTTTCGCCAAAACAACCCCAAAAATTAGCTTCCCTTCCTTAAAATTGCATCCCTCCTTTATCCCCCTCCCAACCGTCTTTTAAAAAAATTTACTCCATCTTGAAATAATAAAATATCTTTCAAAATCTATTCAGATTAAAATATAACATTTTATTTTTAATTCAAATTTTGATATAAAATTAATTAATGTACTTTAGAATAAGATTCTAGGTTCAATTTACTATTATTAAACAGCAAATTAATCGAATTTGAATTTAACGAATAACTCAAAAAAATTTACAACTTCTTCGATTTTATTAACAATCCCCCTTTTTTGTAAATCCCACTTACCGTTTTATTTTCTGTTACCCCTTTTTTCTTTTTTTTTAAACCACGGTGAATATTAATTGAAAACCCACGACTGCATATAAATAGGCATACAGGTATGTATATATATATCAAATGGTAAAAAATTTTAACTCACCCTTATTAATCCACTGCTGCTGGAGGGGTAATTTTGGATAAATGTAATCAAAATACACTATTGTGTATCTTTTACTACGGATTATATATAGTCTTAGTTTTTCCCAGTCAAATTTTCCCGCGTGATTCAAAAAATTGTATTCCCAGTTTTCATTTTTTATATACGGTTCGCGTTGCAATTTCTTTTACGCCACTCGTTAATTCCAAAAAATACTATTACTATCAATTATTTAAATTATTTAATTATTCAATGATTTTAATTGTTTGAACTGACATTAACAAAAATTGCGTATTGGTAAGGCGCTCACTAACCAACTGATGAATCCAAGTGAGATTACCAGGATGAAACGCAAATTTTGTGGACTAAAGGCCGTTAAAAGCTATTTTGAATCAATAATTCAACAAGTCCAATTAAATATAATGCTAAGTCTTCTACTTGGCTGAGTAATTTCAGTAGTATATAGAATTGTATTATAAAAATAAAAAAAAACACCTTCTTATAAACTATGTCTGGCCAAGGACAAAGTCTTCCAATTTTATTGATTAAAATTTTACTCTTGTTGGATACAGTTCACATTGCTTTTTTGTCAAAAAATGCAAGTTGAACTGAACTTAACAAAAATTGCGTATTGGTAAGGCGCTCACTACTGATGAGTCCAAGTGAGATTGCCGGGATGAAACGCAAATTTTGTGGACCAAAGGCCGTTAAAAGCTTTTTTGAATGAATAACTCAACAAGTCCAATTAAATAATTAAATATAATGCTAAGTCTTCTACTTGGCTGAGTAATTTCAGTAGTATATAGAAATGTAATATAAAAAAAAAACTTCTTATTAACCAATTCAATAAGTCCAATTAAATAATTAAATATAATGCTAAGTATTCTACTTGGCTGAGTAATTTCAGTAGTATATAGAATTGTAATATAAAAAAAATAAACCTTCTTATTAACTATGTCTGGCCAAGGACAAAATCTTCCAATTTTAATGATTAAAATTTGAATCTCGTTGCAAGTAAGTTGAACTGAACTTAACAAAAATTGGTGTATTGGTAAGGCGCTCACTAACCAGCTGATGAGTCCAAGTGAGATTGCCGGGATGAAACGCAAATTTTGTGGACTAAAGGCCGTTAAAAGCTATTTTGAATCAATAATTTAACAAGCCCATTTAAATATAATGCTAAGTCTTGTACTTGGCTGAGTAACTTCAGTAGTATATAGAATTGTATTATAAAAAAAACACCTTCTTATTAACTATGTCTGGCCAAGGACAAAATCTTCCATTTTTAATGATTACAAATTTTAATCTTGTTGGATATAGTTCACATTGCTTTTTTGTCAAAAATGCAAGTAAGTAAAAACCTTCTTATTAACTATGTCTGGCCAAGGACATAATCTTCCAATTTTAATGATTACAAATTTTAATCTTGTTGGATATAGTTCACATTGTTTTTTTGTCAAAATATGCAAGTAAGTTGAACAGAACTTAACAAAAATTGCGTATTGGTAAGGCACTCACCAACCAACTGATGAGTCCAAGTGAGATTGCCGGGATGAAACGCAAATTTTGTGGACTAAAGGCCGTTAAAAGCTATTTTGAATCAATAATTCAACAAGTCCAATTAAATATAATGCTAAGTCTTCTACTTGGCTGAGTAATTTCAGTAGTGTATAGAATTGTATTATAAAAATAAAAAAAAACACCTTCTTATAAACTATGTCTGGCCAAGGACAAAGTCTTCCAATTTTAATGATTAAAATTTTACTCTTGTTGGATACAGTTCACATTGCTTTTTTGTCAAAAAATGCAAGTTGAACTGAACTTAACAAAAATTGCGTATTGGTAAGGCGCTCACTACTGATGAGTCCAAGTGAGATTGCCGGGATGAAACGCAAATTTTGTGGACCAAAGGCCGTTAAAAGCTTTTTTGAATTAATAATTCAACAAGTCCAATTAAATAATTAAATATAATGCTAAGTCTTCTACTTGGCTGAGTAATTTCAGTAGTATATAGAATTGTAATATAAAAAAAAAACTTCTTATTAACCAATTCAATAAGTCCAATTAAATAATTAAATATAATGCTAAGTATTCTACTTGGCTGAGTAATTTCAGTAGTATATAGAATTGTAATATAAAAAAAATAAACCTTCTTATTAACTATGTCTGGCCAAGGACAAAATGTTCCAATTTTAATGATTAAAATTTTAATCTCGATGCAAGTAAGTTGAACTGAACTTAACAAAAATTGGCGTATTGGTAAGGCGCTCACTAACCAGCTGATGAGTCCAAGTGAGATTGCCGGGATGAAACGCAAATTTTGTGGACTAAAGGCCGTTAAAAGCTATTTTGAATCAATAATTCAACAAGCCCAATTAAATATAATGCTAAGTCTTGTACTTGGCTGAGTAACTTCAGTAGTATATAGAATTGTATTATAAAAAAAACACCTTCTTATTAACTATGTCTGGCCAAGGACAAAATCTTCCATTTTTAATGATTACAAATTTTAATCTTGTTGGATATAGTTCACATTGCTTTTTTGTCAAAAATGCAAGTAAAAACCTTCTTATTAACTATGTCTGGCCAAGGACATAATCTTCCAATTTTAATGATTACAAATTTTAACCTTGTTGGATATAGTTCACATTGTTTTTTTGTCAAAATATGCAAGTAAGTTGAACTGAACTTAACAAATATTGCGTATTGGTAAGGCGCTCGCTAACCAACTTATGAGTCCAAGTGAGATTGCCGGGATGAAACGCAAATTTTGTGGACTAAAGGCCGTTAAAAGCTATTTTGAATCAATAATTCAACAAGTCCAATTAAATATAATGCTAAGTCTTCTACTTGGCTGAGTAATTTCAGTAGTATATAGAATTGTATTATAAAAAAAACACCTCCTTATAATAACACTCCCCCGGTGGGTCTTGAGTGTGAAGTACATACAAAATGCTTGTAACCAGCAATAATTATTTCAGATTCCTCAATTTCATCTGTTATACAGGTTTCAGACAGCAGTACAAGATCAGGATGATTATTTTGTACCAAAACATCAACCTCATTTTAATTAGCCAACAAACTGTGCGTGTTCAAACAGTAAAAGATGTAACGGGGTAGTTGTCTTCGTTGGGTCTTGCTGGCAAAATTGAACCGACCAGCTCACCCAAAAGGGGTGATTCTTTGACCCTTAGCTCATTACAAAAATTTACTTTTTGCAGTCTGAGCATCTAGGTGTTGTCGACGCTGCGAAACTATTATCTTGACCCACCTTAACATGGTTGCTTTTTCGCCAAAACAACCCCAAAAATTAGCTTCCCTTCCTTAAAATTGCATCCCTCCTTTATCCCCCTCCCATCCGTCTTTTAAAAAAATTTACTCCATCTTGAAATAATAAAATATCTTTCAAAATCTATTCAGATTAAAATATAACATTTTATTTTTAATTCAAATTTTGATATAAAATTAATTAATGTACTTTAGAATAAGATTCTAGGTTCAATTTACTATTATTAAACAGCAAATTAATCGAATTTGAATTTAACGAATAACTCAAAAAAATTTACAACTTCTTCGATTTTATTAACAATCCCCCTTTTTTGTAAATCCCACTTACCGTTTTATTTTCTGTTACCCCTTTTTTCTTTTTTTTTTTAAACCACGGTGAATATTAATTGAAAACCCACGACTGCATATAAATAGGCATACAGGTATGTATATATATATCAAATGGTAAAAAATTTTAACTCACCCTTATTAATCCCTGCGGAAGTGGCCACTGCTGCTGGAGGGGTAATTTTGGATAAATGTAATCAAAATACACTATTGTGTATCTTTTACTACGGATTATATATAGTCTTAGTTTTTCCCAGTCAAATTTTCCCGCGTGATTCAAAAAATTGTATTCCCAGTTTTCATTTTTTATATACGGTTCGCGTTGCAATTTCTTTTACGCCACTCGTTAATTCCAAAAAATACTATTACTATCAATTATTTAAATTATTTAATTATTCAATGATTTTAATTGTTTGAACTGAACTTAACAAAAATTGCGTATTGGTAAGGCGCTCACTAACCAACTGATGAATCCAAGTGAGATTACCAGGATGAAACGCAAATTTTGTGGACTAAAGGCCGTTAAAAGCTATTTTGAATCAATAATTCAACAAGTCCAATTAAATATAATGCTAAGTCTTCTACTTGGCTGAGTAATTTCAGTAGTATATAGAATTGTATTATAAAAATAAAAAAAAACACCTTCTTATAAACTATGTCTGGCCAAGGACAAAGTCTTCCAATTTTAATGATTAAAATTTTACTCTTGTTGGATACAGTTCACATTGCTTTTTTGTCAAAAAATGCAAGTTGAACTGAACTTAACAAAAATTGCGTATTGGTAAGGCGCTCACTACTGATGAGTCCAAGTGAGATTGCCGGGATGAAACGCAAATTTTGTGGACCAAAGGCCGTTAAAAGCTTTTTTGAATGAATAACTCAACAAGTCCAATTAAATAATTAAATATAATGCTAAGTCTTCTACTTGGCTGAGTAATTTCAGTAGTATATAGAAATGTAATATAAAAAAAAAACTTCTTATTAACCAATTCAATAAGTCCAATTAAATAATTAAATATAATGCTAAGTATTCTACTTGGCTGAGTAATTTCAGTAGTATATAGAATTGTAATATAAAAAAAATAAACCTTCTTATTAACTATGTCTGGCCAAGGACAAAATCTTCCAATTTTAATGATTAAAATTTGAATCTCGTTGCAAGTAAGTTGAACTGAACTTAACAAAAATTGGTGTATTGGTAAGGCGCTCACTAACCAGCTGATGAGTCCAAGTGAGATTGCCGGGATGAAACGCAAATTTTGTGGACTAAAGGCCGTTAAAAGCTATTTTGAATCAATAATTCAACAAGCCCATTTAAATATAATGCTAAGTCTTGTACTTGGCTGAGTAACTTCAGTAGTATATAGAATTGTATTATAAAAAAAACACCTTCTTATTAACTATGTCTGGCCAAGGACAAAATCTTCCATTTTTAATGATTACAAATTTTAATCTTGTTGGATATAGTTCACATTGCTTTTTTGTCAAAAATGCAAGTAAGTAAAAACCTTCTTATTAACTATGTCTGGCCAAGGACATAATCTTCCAATTTTAATGATTACAAATTTTAATCTTGTTGGATATAGTTCACATTGTTTTTTTGTCAAAATATGCAAGTAAGTTGAACAGAACTTAACAAAAATTGCGTATTGGTAAGGCGCTCACTACTGATGAGTCCAAGTGAGATTGCCGGGATGAAACGCAAATTTTGTGGAGCAAAGGCCGTTAAAAGCTTTTTTGAATGAATAATTCAACAAGTCCAATTAAATAATTAAATATAATGCTAAGTCTTCTACTTGGCTGAGTAATTTCAGTAGTATATAGAATTGTAATATAAAAAAAAAACTTCTTATTAACCAATTCAATAAGTCCAATTAAATAATTAAATATAATGCTAAGTATTCTACTTGGCTGAGTAATTTCAGTAGTATATAGAATTGTAATATAAAAAAAATAAACCTTCTTATTAACTATGTCTGGCCAAGGACAAAATGTTCCAATTTTAATGATTAAAATTTTAATCTCGATGCAAGTAAGTTGAACTGAACTTAACAAAAATTGGCGTATTGGTAAGGCGCTCACTAACCAGCTGATGAGTCCAAGTGAGATTGCCGGGATGAAACGCAAATTTTGTGGACTAAAGGCCGTTAAAAGCTATTTTGAATCAATAATTCAACAAGCCCAATTAAATATAATGCTAAGTCTTGTACTTGGCTGAGTAACTTCAGTAGTATATAGAATTGTATTATAAAAAAAACACCTTCTTATTAACTATGTCTGGCCAAGGACAAAATCTTCCATTTTTAATGATTACAAATTTTAATCTTGTTGGATATAGTTCACATTGCTTTTTTGTCAAAAATGCAAGTAAAAACCTTCTAATTAACTATGTCTGGCCAAGGACATAATCTTCCAATTTTAATGATTACAAATTTTAACCTTGTTGGATATAGTTCACATTGTTTTTTTGTCAAAATATGCAAGTAAGTTGAACTGAACTTAACAAATATTGCGTATTGGTAAGGCGCTCGCTAACCAACTTATGAGTCCAAGTGAGATTGCCGGGATGAAACGCAAATTTTGTGGACTAAAGGCCGTTAAAAGCTATTTTGAATCAATAATTCAACAAGTCCAATTAAATATAATGCTAAGTCTTCTACTTGGCTGAGTAATTTCAGTAGTATATAGAATTGTATTATAAAAAAAACACCTCCTTATAATAACACTCCCCCGGTGGGTCTTGAGTGTGAAGTACATACAAAATGCTTGTAACCAGCAATAATTATTTCAGATTCCTCAATTTCATCTGTTATACAGGTTTCACACAGCAGTACAAGATCAGGATGATTATTTTGTACCAAAACATCAACCTCATTTTAATTAGCCAACAAACTGTGCGTGTTCAAACAGTAAAAGATGTAACGGGGTAGTTGTCTTCGTTGGGTCTTGCTGGCAAAATTGAACCGACCAGCTCACCCAAAAGGGGTGATTCTTTGACCCTTAGCTCATTACAAAAATTTACTTTTTGCAGTCTGAGCATCTAGGTGTTGTCGACGCTGCGAAACTATTATCTTGACCCACCTTAACATGGTTGCTTTTTCGCCAAAACAACCCCAAAAATTAGCTTCCCTTCCTTAAAATTGCATACCTCCTTTATCCCCCTCCCATCCGTCTTTTAAAAAAATTTACTCCATCTTGAAATAATAAAATATCTTTCAAAATCTATTCAGATTAAAATATAACATTTTATTTTTAATTCAAATTTTGATATAAAATTAATTAATGTACTTTAGAATAAGATTCTAGGTTCAATTTACTATTATTAAACAGCAAATTAATCGAATTTGAATTTAACGAATAACTCAAAAAAATTTACAACTTCTTCGATTTTATTAACAATCCCCCTTTTTTTGTAAATCCCACTTACCGTTTTGTTTTCTGTTACCCCTTTTTTCTTTTTTTTTAAACCACGGTGAATATTAATTGAAAACCCACGACTGCATATAAATAGGCATACAGGTATGTATATATATATCAAATGGTAAAAAAATTTTAACTCACCCTTATTAATCCCTGCGGAAGTGGCCACTGCTGCTGGAGGGGTAATTTTGGATAAATGTAATCAAAATACACTATTGTGTATCTTTTACTACGGATTATATATAGTCTTAGTTTTTCCCAGTCAAATTTTCCCGCGTGATTCAAAAAATTGTATTCCCAGTTTTCATTTTTTATATACGGTTCGCGTTGCAATTTCTTTTACGCCACTCGTTAATTCCAAAAAATACTATTACTATCAATTATTTAAATTATTTAATTATTCAATGATTTTAATTGTTTGAACTGAACTTAACAAAAATTGCGTATTGGTAAGGCGCTCACTAACCAACTGATGAATCCAAGTGAGATTACCAGGATGAAACGCAAATTTTGTGGACTAAAGGCCGTTAAAAGCTATTTTGAATCAATAATTCAACAAGTCCAATTAAATATAATGCTAAGTCTTCTACTTGGCTGAGTAATTTCAGTAGTATATAGAATTGTATTATAAAAATAAAAAAAAACACCTTCTTATAAACTATGTCTGGCCAAGGACAAAGTCTTCCAATTTTAATGATTAAAATTTTACTCTTGTTGGATACAGTTCACATTGCTTTTTTGTCAAAAAATGCAAGTTGAACTGAACTTAACAAAAATTGCGTATTGGTAAGGCGCTCACTACTGATGAGTCCAAGTGAGATTGCCGGGATGAAACGCAAATTTTGTGGACCAAAGGCCGTTAAAAGCTTTTTTGAATGAATAACTCAACAAGTCCAATTAAATAATTAAATATAATGCTAAGTCTTCTACTTGGCTGAGTAATTTCAGTAGTATATAGAAATGTAATATAAAACAAAACTTCTTATTAACCAATTCAATAAGTCCAATTAAATAATTAAATATAATGCTAAGTATTCTACTTGGCTGAGTAATTTCAGTAGTATATAGAATTGTAATATAAAAAAAATAAACCTTCTTATTAACTATGTCTGGCCAAGGACAAAATCTTCCAATTTTAATGATTAAAATTTGAATCTCGTTGCAAGTAAGTTGAACTGAACTTAACAAAAATTGGTGTATTGGTAAGGCGCTCACTAACCAGCTGATGAGTCCAAGTGAGATTGCCGGGATGAAACGCAAATTTTGTGGACTAAAGGCCGTTAAAAGCTATTTTGAATCAATAATTCAACAAGCCCATTTAAATATAATGCTAAGTCTTGTACTTGGCTGAGTAACTTCAGTAGTATATAGAATTGTATTATAAAAAAAACACCTTCTTATTAACTATGTCTGGCCAAGGACAAAATCTTCCATTTTTAATGATTACAAATTTTAATCTTGTTGGATATAGTTCACATTGCTTTTTTGTCAAAAATGCAAGTAAGTAAAAACCTTCTTATTAACTATGTCTGGCCAAGGACATAATCTTCCAATTTTAATGATTACAAATTTTAATCTTGTTGGATATAGTTCACATTGTTTTTTTGTCAAAATATGCAAGTAAGTTGAACAGAACTTAACAAAAATTGCGTATTGGTAAGGCACTCACTAACCAACTGATGAGTCCAAGTGAGATTGCCGGGATGAAACGCAAATTTTGTGGACTAAAGGCCGTTAAAAGCTATTTTGAATCAATAATTCAACAAGTCCAATTAAATATAATGCTAAGTCTTCTACTTGGCTGAGTAATTTCAGTAGTGTATAGAATTGTATTATAAAAATAAAAAAAAACACCTTCTTATAAACTATGTCTGGCCAAGGACAAAGTCTTCCAATTTTAATGATTAAAATTTTACTCTTGTTGGATACAGTTCACATTGCTTTTTTGTCAAAAAATGCAAGTTGAACTGAACTTAACAAAAATTGCGTATTGGTAAGGCGCTCACTACTGATGAGTCCAAGTGAGATTGCCGGGATGAAACGCAAATTTTGTGGACCAAAGGCCGTTAAAAGCTTTTTTGAATTAATAATTCAACAAGTCCAATTAAATAATTAAATATAATGCTAAGTCTTCTACTTGGCTGAGTAATTTCAGTAGTATATAGAATTGTAATATAAAAAAAAAACTTCTTATTAACCAATTCAATAAGTCCAATTAAATAATTAAATATAATGCTAAGTATTCTACTTGGCTGAGTAATTTCAGTAGTATATAGAATTGTAATATAAAAAAAATAAACCTTCTTATTAACTATGTCTGGCCAAGGACAAAATGTTCCAATTTTAATGATTAAAATTTTAATCTCGATGCAAGTAAGTTGAACTGAACTTAACAAAAATTGGCGTATTGGTAAGGCGCTCACTAACCAGCTGATGAGTCCAAGTGAGATTGCCGGGATGAAACGCAAATTTTGTGGACTAAAGGCCGTTAAAAGCTATTTTGAATCAATAATTCAACAAGCCCAATTAAATATAATGCTAAGTCTTGTACTTGGCTGAGTAACTTCAGTAGTATATAGAATTGTATTATAAAAAAAACACCTTCTTATTAACTATGTCTGGCCAAGGACAAAATCTTCCATTTTTAATGATTACAAATTTTAATCTTGTTGGATATAGTTCACATTGCTTTTTTGTCAAAAATGCAAGTAAAAACCTTCTTATTAACTATGTCTGGCCAAGGACATAATCTTCCAATTTTAATGATTACAAATTTTAACCTTGTTGGATATAGTTCACATTGTTTTTTTGTCAAAATATGCAAGTAAGTTGAACTGAACTTAACAAATATTGCGTATTGGTAAGGCGCTCGCTAACCAACTTATGAGTCCAAGTGAGATTGCCGGGATGAAACGCAAATTTTGTGGACTAAAGGCCGTTAAAAGCTATTTTGAATCAATAATTCAACAAGTCCAATTAAATATAATGCTAAGTCTTCTACTTGGCTGAGTAATTTCAGTAGTATATAGAATTGTATTATAAAAAAAACACCTCCTTATAATAACACTCCCCCGGTGGGTCTTGAGTGTGAAGTACATACAAAATGCTTGTAACCAGCAATAATTATTTCAGATTCCTCAATTTCATCTGTTATACAGGTTTCAGACAGCAGTACAAGATCAGGATGATTATTTTGTACCAAAACATCAACCTCATTTTAATTAGCCAACAAACTGTGCGTGTTCAAACAGTAAAAGATGTAACGGGGTAGTTGTCTTCGTTGGGTCTTGCTGGCAAAATTGAACCGACCAGCTCACCCAAAAGGGGTGATTCTTTGACCCTTAGCTCATTACAAAAATTTTCTTTTTGCAGTCTGAGCATCTAGGTGTTGTCGACGCTGCGAAACTATTATCTTGACCCACCTTAACATGGTTGCTTTTTCGCCAAAACAACCCCAAAAATTAGCTTCCCTTCCTTAAAATTGCATCCCTCCTTTATCCCCCTCCCATCCGTCTTTTAAAAAAATTTACTCCATCTTGAAATAATAAAATATCTTTCAAAATCTATTCAGATTAAAATATAACATTTTATTTTTAATTCAAATTTTGATATAAAATTAATTAATGTACTTTAGAATAAGATTCTAGGTTCAATTTACTATTATTAAACAGCAAATTAATCGAATTTGAATTTAACGAATAACTCAAAAAAATTTACAACTTCTTCGATTTTATTAACAATCCCCCTTTTTTTGTAAATCCCACTTACCGTTTTGTTTTCTGTTACCCCTTTTTTCTTTTTTTTTAAACCACGGTGAATATTAATTGAAAACCCACGACTGCATATAAATAGGCATACAGGTATGTATATATATATCAAATGGTAAAAAATTTTAACTCACCCTTATTAATCCCTGCGGAAGTGGCCACTGCTGCTGGAGGGGTAATTTTGGATAAATGTAATCAAAATACACTATTGTGTATCTTTTACTACGGATTATATATAGTCTTAGTTTTTCCCAGTCAAATTTTCCCGCGTGATTCAAAAAATTGTATTCCCAGTTTTCATTTTTTATATACGGTTCGCGTTGCAATTTCTTTTACGCCACTCGTTAATTCCAAAAAATACTATTACTATCAATTATTTAAATTATTTAATTATTCAATGATTTTAATTGTTTGAACTGAACTTAACAAAAATTGCGTATTGGTAAGGCACTCACTAACCAACTGATGAGTCCTAGTGAGATTGCCGGGATGAAACGCAAATTTTGTGGACTAAAGGCCGTTAAAAGCTATTTTGAATCAATAATTCAACAAGTCCAATTAAATATAATGCTAAGTCTTCTACTTGGCTGAGTAATTTCAGTAGTATATAGAATTGTATTATAAAAATAAAAAAAAAAAACACCTTCTTATAAACTATGTCTGGCCAAGGACAAAATCTTCCATTTTTAATGATTACAAATTTTAATCTTGTTGGATATAGTTCACATTGCTTTTTTGTCAAAAATGCAAGTAAGTAAAAACCTTCTTATTAACTATGTCTGGCCAAGGACATAAACTTCCAATTTTAATGATTACAAATTTTAATCTTGTTGGATATAGTTCACATTGTTTTTTTGTCAAAATATGCAAGTAAGTTGAACTGAACTTAACAAATATTGCGTATTGGTAAGGCGCTCGCTAACCAACTTATGAGTCCAAGTGAGATTGCCGGGATGAAACGCAAATTTTGTGGACTAAAGGCCGTTAAAAGCTATTTTGAATCAATAATTCAACAAGTCCAATTAAATATAATGCTAAGTCTTCTACTTGGCTGAGTAATTTCAGTAGTATATAGAATTGTATTATAAAAAAAAAACACCTCCTTATAATAACACTCCCCCGGTGGGTCTTGAGTGTGAAGTACATACAAAATGCTTGTAACCAACAATAATTATTTCAGATTCCTCAATTTCATCTGTTATACAGGTTTCAGACAGTAGTACAAGATCAGGATGATTATTTTGTACCAAAACATCAACCTCATTTTAATTAGCCAACAAACTGTGCGTGTTCAAACAGTAAAATATGTAACGGGGTAGTTGACTTCGTTGGGTCTTGCTGGCAAAATTGAACCGACCAGCTCACCCAAAAGGGGTGATTCTTTGACCCTTAGCTCATTACAAAAATTTACTTTTTGCAGTCTGAGCATCTAGGTGTTGTCGACGCTGCGAAACTATTATCTTGACCCACCTTAACATGGTTGCTTTTTCGCCAAAACAACCCCAAAAATTAGCTTCCCTTCCTTAAAATTGCATCCCTCCTTTATCCCCCTCCCAACCGTCTTTTAAAAAAATTTACTCCATCTTGAAATAATAAAATATCTTTCAAAATCTATTCAGATTAAAATATAACATTTTATTTTTAATTCAAATTTTGATATAAAATTAATTAATGTACTTTAGAATAAGATTCTAGGTTCAATTTACTATTATTAAACAGCAAATTAATCGAATTTGAATTTAACGAATAACTCAAAAAAATTTACAACTTCTTCGATTTTATTAACAATCCCCCTTTTTTGTAAATCCCACTTACCGTTTTATTTTCTGTTACCCCTTTTTTCTTTTTTTTTAAACCACGGTGAATATTAATTGAAAACCCACGACTGCATATAAATAGGCATACAGGTATGTATATATATATCAAATGGTAAAAAATTTTAACTCACCCTTATTAATCCCTGCGGAAGTGGCCACTGCTGCTGGAGGGGTAATTTTGGATAAATGTAATCAAAATACACTATTGTGTATCTTTTACTACGGATTATATATAGTCTTAGTTTTTCCCAGTCAAATTTTCCCGCGTGATTCAAAAAATTGTATTCCCAAAATTTCATTTTTTATATACGGTTCGCGTTGCAATTTCTTTTACGCCACTCGTTAATTCCAACAAATACTATTACTATCAATTATTTAAATTATTTTAATTATTCAATGATTTTAAATGTTTGAACTGAACTTAACAAAAATTGCGTATTGGTAAGGCGCTCACTAACCAACTGATGAATCCAAGTGAGATTGCCAGGATGAAACGCAAATTTTGTGGACTAAAGGCCGTTAATATATTAAAATTTTAATCTTGTTGGATATAATTCACATTGCCGTTAATATATTAAAATTTTAATCTTTTTGAATATAGTTCACATTGCTTTTTTGTCAAAAAATGCAAGTAAGTTGAACAAAACTTAACAAAAATTGCGTATTGGTAAGGCACTCACTAACCAACTGATGAGTCCAAGTGAGATTGCCGGGATGAAACGCAAATTTTGTGGGCTAAAGGCCGTTAAAAGCTATTTTGAATCAATAATTCAACAAGTCCAATTAAATATAATGCTAAGTCTTCTACTTGGCTGAGTAATTTCAGTAGTATATAGAATTGTAATATAAAAAAAATAAACCTTCTTATTAACTATGTCTGGCCAAGGACAAGATCTTCCAATTTTAATGATTAAAATTTTAATCTCGTTGCAAGTAAGTTGAACTGAACTTAACAAAAATTGGCGCGTATTGGTAAGGCGCTCACTAACCAGCTGATGAGTCCAAGTGAGATTGCCGGGATGAAACGCAAATTTTGTGGACTAAAGGCCGTTAAAAGCTATTTTGAATCAATAATTCAACAAGCCCAATTAAATATAATGCTAAGTGTTGTACTTGGCTGAGTAACTTCAGTAGTATATAGAATTGTATTATAAAAAAAAACACCTTCTTATTAACTATGTCTGGCCAAGGACAAAATCTTCCATTTTTAATGATTACAAATTTTAATCTTGTTGGATATAGTTCACATTGCTTTTTTGTCAAAAATGCAAGTAAGTAAAAACCTTCTTATTAACTATGTCTGGCCAAGGACATAATCTTCCAATTTTAATGATTACAAATTTTAACCTTGTTGGATATAGTTCACATTGTTTTTTTGTCAAAATATGCAAGTAAGTTGAACTGAACTTAACAAATATTGCGTATTGGCAAGGCGCTCGCTAACCAACTTATGAGTCCAAGTGAGATTGCCGGGATGAAACGCAAATTTTGTGGACTAAAGGCCGTTAAAAGCTATTTTGAATCAATAATTCAACAAGTCCAATTAAATATAATGCAAGTCTTCTACTTGGCTGAGTAATTTCAGTAGTATATAGAATTGTATTATAAAAAAAACACCTCCTTATAACAACACTCCCCCGGTGGGTCTTGAGTGTGAAGTACATACAAAATGCTTGTAACCAGCAATAATTATTTCAGATTCCTCAATTTCATCTGTTATACAGGTTTCAGACAGCAGTACAAGATCAGGATGATTATTTTGTACCAAAACATCAACCTCATTTTAATTAGCCAACAAACTGTGCGTGTTCAAACAGTAAAATATGTAACGGGGTAGTTGTCTTTGTTGGGTCTTGCTGGCAAAATTGAACCGACCAGCTCACCCAAAAGGGGTGATTCTTTGACCCTTAGCTCATTACAAAATTTACTTTTTGCAGTCTGAGCATCTAGGTGTTGTCGACGCTGCGAAACTATTATCTTGACCCACCTTAACATGGTTGCATTTTCGCCAAAACACCCCCAAAAATTAGCTTCCCTTCCTTAAAATTGCATCCCTCCTTTATCCCCCTCCCATCCGTCTTTTAAAAAAATTTACTCCATCTTGAAATAATAAAATATCTTTCAAAATCTATTCAGATTAAAATATAACATTTTATTTTTAATTCAAATTTTGATATAAAATTAATTAATGTACTTTAGAATAAGATTCTGGGTTCAATTTACTATTATTAAACAGCAAATTAATCGAATTTGAATTTAACGAATAACTCAAAAAAATTTACAACTTCTTCGATTTTATTAACAATCCCCCTTTTTTTGTAAATCCCACTTACCGTTTTATTTTCTGTTACCCCTTTTTTCTTTTTTTTTTAAACCACGGTGAATATTAATTGAAAACCCACGACTGCATATAAATAGGCATACAGGTATGTATATATATATCAAATGGTAAAAAATTTTAACTCACCCTTATTAATCCCTGCGGAAGTGGCCACTGCTGCTGGAGGGGTAATTTTGGATAAATGTAATCAAAATACACTATTGTGTATCTTTTACTACGGATTATATATAGTCTTAGTTTTTCCCAGTCAAATTTTCCCGCGTGATTCAAAAAATTGTATTCCCAGTTTTCATTTTTTATATACGGTTCGCGTTGCAATTTCTTTTACGCCACTCGTTATTTCCAAAAAATACTATTACTATCAATTATTTAAATTATTTTAATTATTCAATGATTTTAAATGTTTGAACTGAACTTAACAAAAATTGCGTATTGGTAAGGCGCTCACTAACCAACCGATGAATCCAAGTCAGATTGCCAGGATGAAACGCAAATTTTGTGGACTAAAGCCCGTTAATATATTAAAATTTTAATCTTGTTGGATATAATTCACATTGCCGTTAATATATTAAAATTTTAATCTTTTTGAATATAGTTCACATTGCTTTTTTGTCAAAAAATGCAAGTAAGTTGAACAGAACTTAACAAAAATTGCGTATTGGTAAGGCACTCACTAACCAACTGATGAGTCCAAGTGAGATTGCCGGGATGAAACGCAAATTTTGTGGGCTAAAGGCCGTTAAAAGCTATTTTGAATCAATAATTCAACAAGTCCAATTAAATATAATGCTAAGTCTTCTACTTGGCTGAGTAATTTCAGTAGTATATAGAATTGTATTATAAAAATAAAAAAAAACACCTTCTTATAAACTATGTCTGGCCAAGGACAAAGACTTCCAATTTTAATGATTAAAATTTTACTCTTGTTGGATACAGTTCACATTGATTTTTTGTCAAAAAATGCAAGTTGAACTGAACTTAACAAAAATTGCGTATTGGTAAGGCGCTCACTACTGATGAGTCCAAGTGAGATTGCCGGGATGAAACGCAAATTTTGTGGACCAAAGGCCGTTAAAAGCTTTTTTGAATGAATAATTCAACAAGTCCAATTAAATAATTAAATATAATGCTAAGTCTTCTACTTGGCTGAGTAATTTCAGTAGTATATAGAATTGTAATATAAAAAAAAAACTTCTTATTAACCAATTCAATAAGTCCAATTAAATAATTAAATATAATGCTAAGTATTCTACTTGGCTGAGTAATTTCAGTAGTATATAGAATTGTAATATAAAAAAAATAAACCTTCTTATTAACTATGTCTGGCCAAGGACAAAATCTTCCAATTTTAATGATTAAAATTTTAATCTCGTTGCAAGTAAGTTGAATTGAACTTAACAAAAATTGGTGTATTGGTAAGGCGCTCACTAACCAGCTGATGAGTCCAAGTGAGATTGCCGGGATGAAACGCAAATTTTGTGGACTAAAGGCCGTTAAAAGCTATTTTGAATCAATAATTCAACAAGTCCAATTAAATATAATGCTAAGTCTTCTACTTGGCTGAGTAATTTCAGTAGTATATAGAATTGTATTATAAAAAAAAACACCTCCTTATAATAACACTCCCCCGGTGGGTCTTGAGTGTGAAGTACATACAAAATGCTTGTAACCAGCAATAATTATTTCAGATTCCTCAATTTCATCTGTTATACAGGTTTCAGACAGCAGTACAAGATCAGGATGATTATTTTGTACCAAAACATCAACCTCATTTTAATTAGCCAACAAACTGTGCGTGTTCAAACAGTAAAATATGTAACGGGGTAGTTGTCTTCGTTGGGTCTTGCTGGCAAAATTGAACCGACCAGCTCACCCAAAAGGGGTGATTCTTTGACCCTTAGCTCATTACAAAAATTTACTTTTTGCAGTCTGAGCATCTAGGTGTTGTCGACGCTGCGAAACTATTATATTGACCCACCTTAACATGGTTGCTTTTTCGCCAAAACAACCCCAAAAATTAGCTTCCCTTCCTTAAAATTGCATCCCTCCTTTATCCCCCTCCCATCCGTCTTTTAAAAAAATTTACTCCATCTTGAAATAATAAAATATCTTTCAAAATCTATTCAGATTAAAATATAACATTTTATTTTTAATTCAAATTTTGATATAAAATTAATTAATGTACTTTAGAATAAGATTCTAGGTTCAATTTACTATTATTAAACAGCAAATTAATCGAATTTGAATTTAACGAATAACTCAAAAAAATTTACAACTTCTTCGATTTTATTAACAATCCCCCTTTTTTTGTAAATCCCACTTACCGTTTTATTTTCTGTTACCCCTTTTTTCTTTTTTTTTAAACCACGGTGAAGCCTAGTACGCTGCTGATGAGAAACGAAATTTTTCGGTGGTCTCCACTAGGAGAGCGAAATGCTAACGAAAACCACAGCGGAAAAATATTTGCGGAGAGTTCTGTAAGCTGTCAAAAACAAATGACAAGTTGTAAAAAAAAAAGTAATTTTGTCACCAAATTATTTTTAGATGGAAATTTTTTTGTCGCCAAATTACTTTTATATGTAATTTTCTTAAAATAATTCTTGGATTTAAAAATTGTTCTTGTTACACATAGAGGATTTAAAATAAAACTCAGAACCGTTTAAATGATAGAAATTAAGCAAATACTTTGGGACTTATTAACTGGTTTATCTGCCGATTTGATGAAATTTCTATCAATTTTAAGAAAATCAATTAAATAGGGAGGTAAACCACTCTATAATTCGAAAACTACGTCCTTCATTGGAATGGTGTAAACGGTTATGCGTTCTAATTTATGGTTTATTACTAATTCCGGATACCATTTTCAAGTCCAAGAATTATTTCAAAAAAATTATATATAAAGGAAATTTGGTGACAAAAAAATACATCTAAAAGTAATTTGGTGACAAAACTACTTTTGGTTTTGTTAATGCTTCCTTTGAAAGTATGAAGTTTTGATTCAAAAAAGATATCGCTCGCCTTTATTGGACAACCCGTTCCAAAGATATAGTTCAAAACCTATTCACTGTTCACCTTGAAATACATAATCTGAAAATACTTTGAAGTGTATCTTTGGAACGGGTTATCCTAAAAACTTGGTTGATACCTTTTTGTAATCTACTCTTGATACTCTCAAAATCAGCATCAAAAGTTTTTATGTAGAAGCCTTATTGCAAAAAATCACTCTTGAAATACGCATATTTAGAATGATGTATGCGTATTCCTGGAGCTATTTTTTTTAATACAACTTCTTTGCAAAAAATATTGATGCATCCTTTGAAAGTATGAAGTGCTGATTCTAAAAAGATATCGATCGCCTTTATTGGACAACCCGTTCCAAAGATATAGTTCAAAACCTATTCACTGTTCACCTTGAAATACATAATCTGAAAATACTTTGAAGTGTATCTTTGGAACGGGTTATCCTAAAAACTTGGTTGATACCTTTTTGTAATCTACTCTTGATGCTCTCAAAATCAGCATCAAAAGTTTTTATGTAGAAGCCTTATGGAACGGGTGTCCAATAAAGGCGAGCGATATCTTTTTAGAATCAGCACTTCATACTTTCAAAGGAAGCATCAATATTTTTTGCAAAGAAGTTGTATTAAAAAAAATAGCTCCAGGAATACGCACACATCATTCTAAATATGCGTATTTCAAGAGTGATTTTTTGCAATAAGGCTTCTACATAAAAACTTTTGATGCTGATTTTGAGAGCATCAAGGGTAGATTACAAAAAGGTATCAACCAAGTTTTTAGGATAACCCGTTCCAAAGAAACACTTCAAAGTATTTTCAGATTATATATTCCAAGAGAACAGTGAATAGCTTTTAGAATATATTTTTGGAACGGGTTGCATTTTCACTTGTTCATCAGTGAGTTTTCTTAGTGGGTTTGTACTTGACCGCTCTGCTACTCTGCGAATGCTCTTTGATCGATTCCCATTTTAACTATAGGTCTTGCTTCCTCAATTAATACTAAAATCGAATGAATAGTAAAAATGCATGGCCTTATATGCCAAATCCAATTGACAAGTGACCAGCTTGCAAGCAGCTTGATTTGCTATCAAATTCACGAGCAGGCCATCTGCCATACGATGGTTCAATTACATTAAAAAAAAAAAACTTCGTCCAGAAAAGAAAAAGAAGGTAGCGATGGCAATGCGAGGTAAGTGATTTGTCATCATCTTCTTTCTATCAACACAACAAAGGACTAGCGAGGTCATCACCTGAAATTGTAGACTAAATAACAATGTCCATCCCGTGCCGATTTTCAAGAAGTAAACATTAAACAGATTATCTTAGCTTGAGAAATAAGTTCTGGGGTATGGTATAAAATCGCCAATCAATGAGATCGGAAACAGGCTTTCTAAATAGAGGTGGGTATCGTTTAAGATGGTCTTTTTGCAACCAAACATTATTGTGGTAACGATGATTTCCTTAATTGTCGTTGGTGCAGCGGAAAGCCGCTTACCTTTGGCTTCCTTGTCCCGACCAGGTCGGAAATTCATATTCGTACTGCCAGTAGCGGGTGGTCGATTTGATTTTTTCTTTGTGGCAATTGAGTTAATTTATGTGTTGAAAGTATGTAGTTAGAAATGGTGAGTGTTTTTTTTTATATTTATATGGTGTCAAAGGTCGCATAGAATTTAAAAGTCGGAGTAACAAATGTATTTTAAAAATCATGACATGGACAGTTAATTGCAGAACAAACTACTGAATCTTGATTATATTTTTATTTAGTAGTCACTTAAAATAAATTAATTATAAAAGGACATAGGTTATTTTTAATCTAAGCACTAGCACTAGGTATGAGAAAAGTCGATAGTTGGTTATAATCAGCACTCCAAATAAAGATCAGCTATATCTTGTTCGCCGATAAGATATGTGAAGGGTGTGCTTCTTTCCAACTTCCCATTTTCATTTTGCAGATTTAGTTTAGTCGATTTTGAAATTGGTTGTGATACAAAATTATTTTGAATAATTTAATACAGGAAATGCACAGAAAAACCAGATACTAGAGAAAACACAAAGCCAAAGAAAAATCAAATAAGCATTACAAGAGCTTGACTTTTTTTTTTATAAAAAAAATGAAATGTCAAAATTTCGCAAGCAATTAATTTGCAGGTCAATTAAATTGAGAACGAAAAGAGTGGAGGATTGTACTAAGAAATCTACTACAGCTATCCACTAAAATTACACATTTCGTCGTTCAGCAGCGTACTGTAAACGAAAAGTAGAACGAAATTTTTCGTTCATGATTTCGTCGTGTCATTTTTGTATGGGATTTTTCGTTTCACATCAGCAGCGTACTAGGCTTGAATATTAATTGAAAACCCACGACTGCATATAAATAGGCATACAGGTATGTATATATATATCAAATGGTAAAAAATTTTAACTCACCCTTATTAATCCCTGCGGAAGTGGCCACTGCTGCTGGAGGGGTAATTTTGGATAAATGTAATCAAAATACACTATTGTGTATCTTTTACTACGGATTATATATAGTCTTAGTTTTTCCCAGTCAAATTTTCCCGCGTGATTCAAAAAATTGTATTCCCAAAATTTCATTTTTTATATACGGTTCGCGTTGCAATTTCTTTTACGCCACTCGTTAATTCCAACAAATACTATTACTATCAATTATTTAAATTATTTTAATTATTCAATGATTTTAAATGTTTGAACTGAACTTAACAAAAATTGCGTATTGGTAAGGCGCTCACTAACCAACTGATGAATCCAAGTGAGATTGCCAGGATGAAACGCAAATTTTGTGGACTAAAGGCCGTTAATATATTAAAATTTTAATCTTGTTGGATATAATTCACATTGCCGTTAATATATTAAAATTTTAATCTTTTTGAATATAGTTCACATTGCTTTTTTGTCAAAAAATGCAAGTAAGTTGAACAGAACTTAACAAAAATTGCGTATTGGTAAGGCACTCACTAACCAACTGATGAGTCCAAGTGAAATTGCCGGGATGAAACGCAAATTTTGTGGGCTAAAGGCCGTTAAAAGCTATTTTGAATCAATAATTCAACAAGTCCAATTAAATATAATGCTAAGTCTTCTACTTGGCTGAGTAATTTCAGTAGTATATAGAATTGTAATATAAAAAAAATAAACCTTCTTATTAACTATGTCTGGCCAAGGACAAAATCTTCCAATTTTAATGATTAAAATTTTAATCTCGTTGCAAGTAAGTTGAACTGAACTTAACAAAAATTGGCGTATTGGTAAGGCGCTCACTAACCAGCTGATGAGTCCAAGTGAGATTGCCGGGATGAAACGCAAATTTTGTGGACTAAGGGCCGTTAAAAGCTATTTTGAATCAATAATTCAACAAGCCCAATTAAATATAATGCTAAGTCTTGTACTTGGCTGAGTAAATTCAGTAGTATATAGAATTGTATTATAAAAAAAAACACCTTCTTATTAACTATGTCTGGCCAAGGACAAAATCTTCCATTTTTAATGATTACAAATTTTAATCTTGTTGGATATAGTTCACATTGCTTTTTTGTCAAAAATGCAAGTAAGTAAAAACCTTCTTATTAACTATGTCTGGCCAAGGACATAATGTTCCAATTTTAATGATTACAAATTTTAACCTTGTTGGATATAGTTCACATTGTTTTTTTGTCAAAATATGCAAGTAAGTTGAACTGAACTTAACAAATATTGCGTATTGGTAAGGCGCTCGCTAACCAACTTATGAGTCCAAGTGAGATTGCCGGGATGAAACGCAAATTTTGTGGACTAAAGGCCGTTAAAAGCTATTTTGAATCAATAATTCAACAAGTCCAATTAAATATAATGCTAAGTCTTCTACTTGGCTGAGTAATTTCAGTAGTATATAGAATTGTATTATAAAAAAAACACCTCCTTATAACAACACTCCCCCGGTGGGTCTTGAGTGTGAAGTACATACAAAATGCTTGTAACCAGCAATAATTATTTCAGATTCCTCAATTTCATCTGTTATACAGGTTTCAGACAGCAGTACAAGATCAGGATGATTATTTTGTACCAAAACATCAACCTCATTTTAATTAGCCAACAAACTGTGCGTGTTCAAACAGTAAAATATGTAACGGGGTAGTTGTCTTCGTTGGGTCTTGCTGGCAAAATTGAACCGACCAGCTCACCCAAAAGGGGTGATTCTTTGACCCTTAGCTCATTACAAAAATTTACTTTTTGCAGTCTGAGCATCTAGGTGTTGTCGACCCTGCGAAACTATTATCTTGACCCACCTTAACATGGTTGCTTTTTCGCCAAAACAACCCCAAAAATTAGCTTCCCTTCCTTAAAATTGCATCCCTCCTTTATCCCCCTCCCATCCGTCTTTTAAAAAAATTTACTCCATCTTGAAATAATAAAATATCTTTCAAAATCTATTCAGATTAAAATATAACATTTTATTTTTAATTCAAATTTTGATATAAAATTAATTAATGTACTTTAGAATAAGATTCTGGGTTCAATTTACTATTATTAAACAGCAAATTAATCGAATTTGAATTTAACGAATAACTCAAAAAAATTTACAACTTCTTCGATTTTATTAACAATCCCCCTTTTTTTGTAAATCCCACTTACCGTTTTATTTTCTGTTACCCCTTTTTTCTTTTTTTTTTAAACCACGGTGAATATTAATTGAAACCCACGACTGCATATAAATAGGCATACAGGTATGTATATATATATCAAATGGTAAAAAATTTTAACTCACCCTTATTAATCCCTGCGGAAGTGGCCACTGCTGCTGGAGGGGTAATTTTGGATAAATGTAATCAAAATACACTATTGTGTATCTTTTACTACGGATTATATATAGTCTTAGTTTTTCCCAGTCAAATTTTCCCGCGTGATTCAAAAAATTGTATTCCCAGTTTTCATTTTTTATATACGGTTCGCGTTGCAATTTCTTTTACGCCACTCGTTAATTCCAAAAAATACTATTACTATCAATTATTTAAATTATTTTAATTATTCAATGATTTTAAATGTTTGAACTGAACTTAACAAAAATTGCGTATTGGTAAGGCGCTCACTAACCAACTGATGAATCCAAGTGAGATTGCCAGGATGAAACGCAAATTTTGTGGACTAAAGGCCGTTAATATATTAAAATTTTAATCTTGTTGGATATAATTCACATTGCCGTTAATATATTAAAATTTTAATCTTTTTGAATATAGTTCACATTGCTTTTTTGTCAAAAAATGCAAGTAAGTTGAACAGAACTTAACAAAAATTGCGTATTGGTAAGGCACTCACTAACCAACTGATGAGTCCAAGTGAGATTGCCGGGATGAAACGCAAATTTTGTGGGCTAAAGGCCGTTAAAAGCTATTTTGAATCAATAATTCAACAAGTCCAATTAAATATAATGCTAAGTCTTCTACTTGGCTGAGTAATTTCAGTAGTATATAGAATTGTATTATAAAAATAAAAAAAAACACCTTCTTATAAACTATGTCTGGCCAAGGACAAAGTCTTCCAATTTTAATGATTAAAATTTTACTCTTGTTGGATACAGTTCACATTGCTTTTTTGTCAAAAAATGCAAGTTGAACTGAACTTAACAAAAATTGCGTATTGGTAAGGCGCTCACTACTGATGAGTCCAAGTGAGATTGCCGGGATGAAACGCAAATTTTGTGGACCAAAGGCCGTTAAAAGCTATTTTGAATCAAGAATTCAACAAGCCCAATTAAATATAATGCTAAGTCTTGTACTTGGCTGAGTAACTTCAGTAGTATATAGAATTGTAATATAAAAAAAAAAACTTCTTATTAACCAATTCAATAAGTCCAATTAAATAATTAAATATAATGCTAAGTATTCTACTTGGCTGAGTAATTTCAGTAGTATATAGAATTGTAATATAAAAAAAATAAACCTTCTTATTAACTATGTCTGGCCAAGGACAAAATCTTCCAATTTTAATGATTAAAATTTTAATCTCGTTGCAAGTAAGTTGAATTGAACTTAACAAAAATTGGTGTATTGGTAAGGCGCTCACTAACCAGCTGATGAGTCCAAGTGAGATTGCCGGGATGAAACGCAAATTTTGTGGACTAAAGGCCGTTAAAAGCTATTTTGAATCAATAATTCAACAAGCCCAATTAAATATAATGCTAAGTCTTGTACTTGGCTGAGTAACTTCAGTAGTATATAGAATTGTATTATAAAAAAAAACACCTTCTTATTAACTATGTCTGGCCAAGGACAAAATCTTCCATTTTTAATGATTACAAATTTTAATCTTGTTGGATATAGTTCACATTGCTTTTTTGTCAAAAATGCAAGTAAGTAAAAACCTTCTTATTAACTATGTCTGGCCAAGGACATAATCTTCCAATTTTAATGATTACAAATTTTAATCTTGTTGGATATAGTTCACATTGTTTTTTTTGTCAAAATATGCAAGTAAGTTGAACTGAACTTAACAAATATTGCGTATTGGTAAGGCGCTCGCTAACCAACTTATGAGTCAAAGTGAGAGTGCCGGGATGAAACGCAAATTTTGTGGACTAAAGGCCGTTAAAAGCTATTTTGAATCAATAATTCAACAAGTCCAATTAAATATAATGCTAAGTCTTCTACTTGGCTGAGTAATTTCAGTAGTATATAGAATTGTATTATAAAAAAAACACCTCCTTATAATACCACTCCCCCGGTGGGTCTTGAGTGTGAAGTACATACAAAATGCTTGTAACCAGCAATAATTATTTCAGATTCCTCAATTTCATCTGTTATACAGGTTTCAGACAGCAGTACAAGATCAGGATGATTATTTTGTACCAAAACATCAACCTCATTTTAATTAGCCAACAAACTGTGCGTGTTCAAACAGTAAAATATGTAACGGGGTAGTTGTCTTCGTTGGGTCTTGCTGGCGAAATTGAACCGACCAGCTCACCCAAAAGGGGTGATTCTTTGACCCTTAGCTCATTACAAAAATTTACTTTTTGCAGTCTGAGCATCTAGGTGTTGTCGACGCTGCGAAACTATTATCTTGACCCACCTTAACATGGTTGCTTTTTCGCCAAAACAACCCCAAAAATTAGCTTCCCTTCCTTAAAATTGCATCCCTCCTTTATCCCCCTCCCATCCGTCTTTTAAAAAAATTTACTCCATCTTGAAATAATAAAATATCTTTCAAAATCTATTCAGATTAAAATATAACATTTTATTTTTAATTCAAATTTTGATATAAAATTAATTAATGTACTTTAGAATAAGATTCTAGGTTCAATTTACTATTATTAAACAGCAAATTAATCGAATTTGAATTTAACGAATAACTCAAAAAAATTTACAACTTCTTCGATTTTATTAACAATCCCCCTTTTTTTGTAAATCCCACTTACCGTTTTATTTTCTGTTACCCCTTTTTTCTTTTTTTTTAAACCACGGTGAATATTAATTGAAAACCCACGACTGCATATAAATAGGCATACAGGTATGTATATATATATCAAATGGTAAAAAATTTTAACTCACCCTTATTAATCCCTGCGGAAGTGGCCACTGCTGCTGGAGGGGTAATTTTGGATAAATGTAATCAAAATACACTATTGTGTATCTTTTACTACGGATTATATATAGTCTTAGTTTTTCCCAGTCAAATTTTCCCGCGTGATTCAAAAAATTGTATTCCCAGTTTTCATTTTTTATATACGGTTCGCGTTGCAATTTCTTTTACGCCACTCGTTAATTCCAAAAAATACTATTACTATCAATTATTTAAATTATTTTAATTATTCAATGATTTTAATTGTTTGAACTGAACTTAACAAAAATTGCGTATTGGTAAGGCGCTCACTAACCAACTGATGAGTCCAAGTGAGATTGCCGGGATGAAACGCAAATTTTGTGGACTAAAGGCCGTTAATATATTAAAATTTTAATCTTGTTGGATATAATTCACATTGCCGTTAATATATTAAAATTTTAATCTTTTTGAATATAGTTCACATTGCTTTTTTGTCAAAAAATGCAAGTAAGTTGAACAGAACTTAACAAAAATTGCGTATTGGTAAGGCACTCACTAACCAACTGATGAGTCCAAGTGAGATTGCCGGGATGAAACGCAAATTTTGTTTGCTAAAGGCCGTTAAAAGCTATTTTGAATCAATAATTCAACAAGTCCAATTAAATATAATGCTAAGTCTTCTACTTGGCTGAGTAATTTCAGTAGTATATAGAATTGTATTATAAAAATAAAAAAAACACCTTCTTATAAACTATGTCTGGCCAAGGACAAAGTCTTCCAATTTTAATGATTAAAATTTTACTCTTGTTGGATACAGTTCACATTGCTTTTTTGTCAAAAAATGCAAGTTGAACTGAACTTAACAAAAATTGCGTATTGGTAAGGCGCTCACTACTGATGAGTCCAAGTGAGATTGCCGGGATGAAACGCAAATTTGGTGGACCAAAGGCCGTTAAAAGCTTTTTTGAATGAATAATTCAACAAGTCCAATTAAATAATTAAATATAATGCTAAGTCTTCTACTTGGCTGAGTAATTTCAGTAGTATATAGAATTGTAATATAAAAAAAAAACTTCTTATTAACCAATTCAATAAGTCCAATTAAATAATTAAATATAATGCTAAGTATTCTACTTGGCTGAGTAATTTCAGTAGTATATAGAATTGTAATATAAAAAAAATAAACCTTCTTATTAACTATGTCTGGCCAAGGACAAAATCTTCCAATTTTAATGATTAAAATTTTAATCTCGTTGCAAGTAAGTTGAACTGAACTTAACAAAAATTGGCGTATTGGTAAGGCGCTCACTAACCAGCTGATGAGTCCAAGTGAGATTGCCGGGATGAAACGCAAATTTTGTGGACTAAAGGCCGTTAAAAGCTATTTTGAATCAATAATTCAACAAGCCCAATTAAATATAATGCTAATTCTTGTACTTGGCTGAGTAACTTCAGTAGTATATAGAATTGTATTATAAAAAAAAAACACCTTCTTATTAACTATGTCTGGCCAAGGACAAAATCTTCCATTTTTAATGATTACAAATTTTAATCTTGTTGGATATAGTTCACATTGCTTTTTTGTCAAAAATGCAAGTAAGTAAAAACCTTCTTATTAACCTTGTCTGGCCAAGGACATAATCTTCCAATTTTAATGATTACAAATTTTAACCTTGTTGGATATAGTTCACATTGTTTTTTTGTCAAAATATGCAAGTAAGTTGAACTGAACTTAACAAATATTGCGTATTGGTAAGGCGCTCGCTAACCAACTTATGAGTCCAAGTGAGATTGCCGGGATGAAACGCAAATTTTGTGGACTAAAGGCCGTTAAAAGCTATTTTGAATCAATAATTCAACAAGTCCAATTAAATATAATGCTAAGTCTTCTACTTGGCTGAGTAATTTCAGTAGTATATAGAATTGTATTATAAAAAAAACACCTCCTTATAATAACACTCCCCCGGTGGGTCTTGAGTGTGAAGTACATACAAAATGCTTGTAACCAGCAATAATTATTTCAGATTCCTCAATTTCATCTGTTATACAGGTTTCAGACAGCAGTACAAGATCAGGATGATTATTTTGTACCAAAACATCAACCTCATTTTAATTAGCCAACAAACTGTGCGTGTTCAAACAGTAAAATATGTAACGGGGTAGTTGTCTTCGTTGGGTCTTGCTGGCAAAATTGAACCGACCAGCTCACCCAAAAGGGGTGATTCTTTGACCCTTAGCTCATTACAAAAATTTACTTTTTGCAGTCTGAGCATCTAGGTGTTGTCGACGCTGCGAAACTATTATCTTGACCCACCTTAACATGGTTGCTTTTTCGCCAAAACAACCCCAAAAATTAGCTTCCCTTCCTTAAAATTGCATCCCTCCTTTATCCCCCTCCCAACCGTCTTTTAAAAAAATTTACTCCATCTTGAAATAATAAAATATCTTTTAAAATCTATTCAGATTAAAATATAACATTTTATTTTTAATTCAAATTTTGATATAAAATTAATTAATGTACTTTAGAATAAGATTCTAGGTTCAATTTACTATTATTAAACAGCAAATTAATCGAATTTGAATTTAACGAATAACTCAAAAAAATTCACAACTTCTTCGATTTTATTAACAATCCCCCTTTTTTTGTAAATCCCACTTACCGTTTTATTTTCTGTTACCCCTTTTTTCTTTTTTTTTAAACCACGGTGAATATTAATTGAAAACCCACGACTGCATATAAATAGGCATACAGGTATGTATATATATATCAAATGGTAAAAAATTTTAACTCACCCTTATTAATCCCTGCGGAAGTGGCCACTGCTGCTGGAGGGGTAATTTTGGATAAATGTAATCAAAATACACTATTGTGTATCTTTTACTACGGATTATATATAGTCTTAGTTTTTCCCAGTCAAATTTTCCCGCGTGATTCAAAAAATTGTATTCCCAGTTTTCATTTTTTATATACGGTTCGCGTTGCAATTTCTTTTACGCCACTCGTTAATTCCAAAAAATACTATTACTATCAATTATTTAAATTATTTTAATTATTCAATGATTTTAATTGTTTGAACTGAACTTAACAAAAATTGCGTATTGGTAAGGCGCTCACTAACCAACTGATGAATCCAAGTGAGATTGCCAGGATGAAACGCAAATTTTGTGGACTAAAGGCCGTTAATATATTAAAATTTTAATCTTGTTGGATATAATTCACATTGCCGTTAATATATTAAAATTTTAATCTTTTTGAATATAGTTCACATTGCTTTTTTGTCAAAAAATGCAAGTAAGTTGAACAGAACTTAACAAAAATTGCGTATTGGTAAGGCACTCACTAACCAACTGATGAGTCCAAGTGAGATTGCCGGGATGAAACGCAAATTTTGTGGACTAAAGGCCGTTAAAAGCTATTTTGAATCAATAATTCAACAAGTCCAATTAAATATAATGCTAAATCTTCTACTTGGCTGAGTAATTTCAGTAGTATATAGAATTGTATTATAAAAATAAAAAAAAACACCTTCTTATAAACTATGTCTGGCCAAGGACAAAGTCTTCCAATTTTAATGATTAAAATTTTACTCTTGTTGGATATAGTTCACATTGCTTTTTTGTCAAAAAATGCAAGTTGAACTGAACTTAACAAAAATTGCGTATTTGTAAGGCGCTGACTAACCAACTGATGAATCCAAGTGAGATTGCCAGGATGAAACGCAAATTTTGTGGACTAAAGGCCGTTAATATATTAAAATTTTAATCTTGTTGGATATAATTCACATTGCCGTTAATATATTAAAATTTTAATCTTTTTGAATATAGTTCACATTGCTTTTTTGTCAAAAAATGCAAGTAAGTTGAACAGAACTTAACAAAAATTGCGTATTGGTAAGGCACTCACTAACCAACTGATGAGTCCAAGTGAGATTGCCGGGATGAAACGCAAATTTTGTGGACCAAAGGCCGTTAAAAGCTTTTTTGAATGAATAATTCAACAAGTCCAATTAAATAATTAAATATAATGCTAAGTATTCTACTTGGCTGAGTAATTTCAGTAGTATATAGAATTGTAATATAAAAAAAATAAACCTTCTTATTAACTATGCCTGGCCAAGGACAAAATCTTCCAATTTTAATGATTAAAATTTTAATCTCGTTGCAAGTTGAACTGAACTTAACAAAAATTGGTGTATTGGTAAGGCGCTTACTAACCAGCTGATGAGTCCAAGTGAGATTGCCGGGATGAAACGCAAATTTTGTGGACTAAAGGCCGTTAAAAGCTATTTTGAATCAATAATTCAACAAGCCCAATTAAATATAATGCTAAGTCTTGTACTTGGCTGAGTAACTTCAGTAGTATATAGAATTGCATTATAAAAAAAACACCTTCTTATTAACTATGTCTGGCCAAGGACAAAATCTTCCATTTTTAATGAATACAAATTTTAATCTTGTTGGATATAGTTCACATTGCTTTTTTGTCAAAAATGCAAGTAAGTAAAAACCTTCTTATTAACTATGTCTGGCCAAGGACATAATCTTCCAATTTTAATGATTACAAATTTTAATCTTGTTGGATATAGTTCACATTGCTTTTTTGTCAAAAAATGCAAGTAAGTTGAACTGAACTTAACAAATATTGCGTATTGGTAAGGCGCTCACTAACCAACTGAAGAGTCCAAGTGAGATTGCAGGGATGAAACGCAAATTTTGTGGACTAAAGGCCGTTAATATATTAAAATTTTAATCTTGTTGGATATAATTCACATTGCCGTTAATATATTAAAATTTTAATCTTTTTGAATATAGGTCACATTGCTTTTCTGTCAAAAAATGCAAGTAAGTTGAACTGAACTTGACAAAAATTGCGTATTGGTAAGGCGCTCACTAACCAACTTATGAGTCCAAGTGAGATTGCCGGGATGAAACGCAAATTTTGTGGACTAAAGGCCGTTAAAAGCTATTTTGAATCAATAATTCAACAAGTCCAATTAAATATAGGGTGATTTTTTTGCTACTTGGTTTTTGACGTTTATATTTTTGACAGATCACACATGACAAATTCCACGATCATTTGCCATTTCGATTCAGTATTGTTTGCCATTTCATCATGAATAGACTTACGCCTGAACAACGTTTGCAAATTATTGAAATTTATTATCAAAATTCGTGCTCTGTGAAAAATGTGTTTCGCAAGCTACGTCCGTTTTATGGTCTTCAGCGACGAGGCTCATTTTTGGCTAAATCGATACGTGAATAAGCAGAATTGCCGTATTTGGAGTGAAGAGCAGCCAGAGGCAATTCAGCAGCTACCAATGCATCCCGAAAAATGCACTGTTTGGTGCGGTTTATGGGCAGGCGGCATCATTGGGCCGTACTTCTTCAAGGACGATGGAGGCCGCAGGGTTACGGTCAATGGAGAAAGGTGCCGTTCGATGATAACAGATTTTTTTTTGCCGAAAATGCAAGAATTGAACTCGGTCGACATGTGGTTCCAACAGGACGGTGCCACATGCCACACATTCACATTGCTTTTTTGTCAAAAAATGCAAGTTGAACTGAACTTAACAAAAATTGCGTATTGGTAAGGCGCTCACTACCGATGAGTCCAAGTGAGATTGCAAATTTTGTGGACCAAAGGCCGTTAAAAGCTTTTTTGAATGAATAATTCAACAAGTCCAATTAAATAATTAAATATAATGCTAAGTCTTCTACTTGGCTGAGTAATTTCAGTAGTATATAGAATTGTAATATAAAAAAAAAACTTCTTATTAACCAATTCAATAAGTCCAATTAAATAATTAAATATAATGCTAAGTATTCTACTTGGCTGAGTAATTTCAGTAGTATATAGAATTGTAATATAAAAAAAAACACCTTCTTATTAACTATGTCTGGCCAAGGACAAAATCTTCCAATTTTAATGATTAAAATTTTTATCTCATTGCAAGTAAGTTGAACTGAACTTAACAAAAATTGCGTATTGGTAAGGCGCTCACTAACCAGCTGATGAGTCCAAGTGAGATTGCCGGGATGAAACGCAAATTTTGTGGACTAAAGGCCGTTAAAAGCTATTTTGAATCAATAATTCAACAAGCCCAATTAAATATAATGCTAAGTCTTCTACTTGGCTGAGTAACTTCAGTAGTATATAGAATTGTATTATAAAAAAAAACACCTTCTTATTAACTATGTCTGGCCAAGGACAAAATCTTCCATTTTTAATGATTACAAATTTTAATCTTCTTGGATATAGTTCACATTGCTTTTTTGTCCAAAATGCAAGTAAGTTAAACTGAACTTAACAAAAATTGCGCTCACTAACCAACTGATGAGTCCAAGTGAGATTGCCGGGATGAAACGCAAATTTTGTGGACTAAAGGCCGTTAAAAGCTATTTTGAATCAAGAATTCAACAAGTCCAATTAAATATAGTGCTAAGTCTTCTACTTGGCTGAGTTATTTCAGTAGTATATAGAATTGTATTATAAAAAAAAACCTTCTTATTAACTATGTCTGGTCAAGGACAAAATCTTCTAATTTTAATGATTAAAATTTTAATCTTGTTGGATATAGTTCACATTGCTTTTTTGCCACAAAATGCAAGTAAGTTGAACTGAACTTAACAAAAATTGCGTATTGGTAAGGCGCTCACTGACCAACTGATGAGTCCAAGTGAGATTGCCGGGATGAAACGCAAATTTTGTAGACTAAAGGCCGTTAAAAGCTATTGTGAATCAATAATTCAACAAGTCCAATTAAATATAATGCTAAGTCTTCTACTTGGCTGAGTAATTTCGGTAGTATATAGAATTGTATTATAAAAAAAAACACCTTATTAACTATGTCTGGCCAAGGACAAAATCTTCCAATTTTAATGATTACAAATTTTAATCTTGTTGGATATAGTTCACATTGCTTTTTTGTCAAAAATGCAAGTAAGTTGAACTGAACTTAACAAAAATTGCGTATTGGTAAGGCGCTCACTAACCAACTGATGAGTCCAAGTGAGATTGCCGGGATGAAACGCAAATTTTGTGGACTAAAGGCCGTTAAAAGCTATTTTGAACCAAGAATTCAACAAGTCCAATTAAATATAGTGCTAAGTCTTCTACTTGGCTGAGTTATTTCAGTAGTATATAGAATTGTATTATAAAAAAAACCTTCTTATTAACTATGTCTGGCCGAGGACAAAATCTTCTAATTTTAATGATTAAAATTTTAATCTTGTTGGATATAGTTCACATTGCTTTTTTACCACAAAATGCAAGTAAGTTGAACTGAACTTAACAAAAATTGCGTATTGGTAAGGCGCTCACTAACCAGCTGATGAGTCCAAGTGAGATTGCCGGGATGAAACGCAAATTTTGTGGACTAAAGGCCGTTAAAAGCTATTTTGAATCAATAATTCAACAAACCCAATTAAATATAATGCTAAGTCTTCTACTTGGCTGAGTAACTTCAGTAGTATATAGAATTGTATTATAAAAAAAACACCTTCTTATTAACCATGTCTGGCCAAGGACAAAATCTTCCATTTTTAATGATTACAAATTTTAATCTTGTTGGATATAGTTCACATTGCTTTTTTGTCAAAAATGCAAGTAAGTTGAACTGAACTTAACAAAAATGGCGTATTGGTAAGGCGCTCACTAACCAACTGATGAGTCCAAGTGAGATTGCCGGGATGAAACGCAAATTTTGTGGACTAAAGGCCGTTAAAAGCTATTTTGAATCAAGAATTCAACAAGTCCAATTAAATATAGTGCTAAGTCTTCTACTTGGCTGAGTTATTTCAGTAGTATATAGAATTGTATTATAAAAAAAAACCTTCTTATTAACTAAGTCTGGCCAAGGACAAAATCTTCTAATTTTAATGATTAAAATTTTAATCTTGTTGGATATAGTTCACATTGCTTTTTTGCCACAAAATGCAAGTAAGTTGAACTGAACTTAACAAAAATTGCGTATTGGTAAGGCGCTCACTGACCAACTGATGAGTCCAAGTGAGATTGCCGGGATGAAACGCAAATTTTGTGGACTAAAGGCCGTTAAAAGCTATTGTGAATCAATAATTCAACAAGTCCAATTAAATATAATGCTAAGTCTTCTACTTGGCTGAGTAATTTCGGTAGTATATAGAATTGTATTATAAAAAAAACACCTTAATACCTATGTCTGGCCAAGGACAAAATCTTCCAATTTTAATGATTACAAATTTTAATCTTGTTGGATATAGTTCACATTGCTTTTTTGTCAAAAAATGCAAGTTGAACTGAACTTAACAAAAATTGCCTATTGCTAAGGCGCTCACTAACCAACTGATGAGTCCAAGTGAGATTGCAGGGATGAAACGCAAATTTTGTGGACTAAAGGCCGTTAATATATTAAAATTTTAATCTTGTTGGATATAATTCACATTGCCGTTAATATATTAAAATTTTAATCTTTTTGAATATAGGTCACATTGCTTTTTTGTCAAAAAATGCAAGGAAGTTGAACTGAACTTAACAAAAATTGCGTATTGGTAAGGCGCTCACTAACCAACTTATGAGTCCAAGTGAGATTGCCGGGATGAAACGCAAATTTTGTGGACTAAAGGCCGTTAAAAGCTATTTTGAATCAATAATTCAACAAGTCCAATTAAATATAATGCTAAGTCTTCTACTTGGCTGAGTAACTTCAGTAGTATATAGAATATTATTATAAAAAAAACACCTTCTTATTAAATATGTCTGGCCAAGGACATAATCTTCCAATTTTAATGATTACAAATTTTAATCTTGTTGGATATAGTTCACATTGCTTTTTTGTCAAAAAATGCAAGTAAGTTGAACTGAACTTAACAAAAATTGCGTATTGGTAAGGCGCTCACTAACCAACTGATGAGTCCAAGTGAGATTGCAGGGATGAAACGCAAATTTTGTGGACTAAATGCCGTTAAAAGCTATTTTGAATCAATAATTCAACAAGTCCAATTAAATATAATGCTAAGTCTTCTACTTGGCTGAGTAATTTCAGTAGTATGTAGAATTGTATTATAAAAAAAACACCTCCTTAAAATAACAATCCTCCGGTGGGTCTTGAGTGTGAAGTACATACAAAATGCTTGTAACCAGCAATAATTATTTCAGATTCCTCAATTTCATCTGTTATACAGGTTTCAGACAGCAGTACAAGATCAGGATGATTATTTTGTACCAAAACATCAACCTCATTTTAATTAGCCAACAAACTGTGCGTGTTCAAACAGTAAAATATGTAACGGGGTAGTTGTCTTCGTTGGGTCTTGCTGGCAAAATTGAACCGACCAGCTCACCCAAAAGGGGTGATTCTTTGACCCTTAGCTCATTACAAAAATTTACTTTTTGCAGTCTGAGCATCTAGGTGTTGTCGACGCTGCGAAACTATTATCTTGACCCACCTTAACATGGTTGCTTTTTCGCCAAAACAACCCCAAAAATTAGCTTCCCTTCCTTAAAATTGCATCCCTCCTTTATCCCCCTCCCATCCGTCTTTTAAAAAAATTTACTCCATCTTGAAATAATAAAATATCTTTTAAAATCTATTCAGATTAAAATATAACATTTTATTTTTAATTCAAATTTTGATATAAAATTAATTAATGTACTTTAGAATAAGATTCTAGGTTCAATTTACTATTATTAAACAGCAAATTAATCGAATTTGAATTTAACGAATAACTCAAAAAAATTCACAACTTCTTCGATTTTATTAACAATCCCCCTTTTTTTGTAAATCCCACTTACCGTTTTATTTTCTGTTACCCCTTTTTTCTTTTTTTTTAAACCACGGTGAATATTAATTGAAAACCCACGACTGCATATAAATAGGCATACAGGTATGTATATATATATCAAATGGTAAAAAATTTTAACTCACCCTTATTAATCCCTGCGGAAGTGGCCACTGCTGCTGGAGGGGTAATTTTGGATAAATGTAATCAAAATACACTATTGTGTATCTTTTTCTACGGATTATATATAGTCTTAGTTTTTCCCAGTCAAATTTTCCCGCGTGATTCAAAAAATTGTATTCCCAGTTTTCATTTTTTATATACGGTTCGCGTTGCAATTTCTTTTACGCCACTCGTTAATTCCAAAAAATACTATTACTATCAATTATTTAAATTATTTTAATTATTCAATGATTTTAATTGTTTGAACTGAACTTAACAAAAATTGCGTATTGGTAAGGCGCTCACTAACCAACTGATGAATCCAAGTGAGATTGCCAGGATGAAACGCAAATTTTGTGGACTAAAGGCCGTTAATATATTAAAATTTTAATCTTGTTGGATATAATTCACATTGCCGTTAATATATTAAAATTTTAATCTTTTTGAATATAGTTCACATTGCTTTTTTGTCAAAAAATGCAAGTAAGTTGAACAGAACTTAACAAAAATTGCGTATTGGTAAGGCACTCACTAACCAACTGATGAGTCCAAGTGAGATTGCCGGGATGAAACGCAAATTTTGTGGACCAAAGGCCGTTAAAAGCTTTTTTGAATGAATAATTCAACAAGTCCAATTAAATAATTAAATATAATGCTAAGTATTCTACTTGGCTGAGTAATTTCAGTAGTATATAGAATTGTAATATAAAAAAAATAAACCTTCTTATTAACTATGCCTGGCCAAGGACAAAATCTTCCAATTTTAATGATTAAAATTTTAATCTCGTTGCAAGTTGAACTGAACTTAACAAAAATTGGTGTATTGGTAAGGCGCTCACTAACCAGCTGATGAGTCCAAGTGAGATTGCCGGGATGAAACGCAAATTTTGTGGACTAAAGGCCGTTAAAAGCTATTTTGAATCAATAATTCAACAAGCCCAACTAAATATAATGCTAAGTCTTGTACTTGGCTGAGTAACTTCAGTAGTATATAGAATTGCATTATAAAAAAAACCCCTTCTTATTAACTATGTCTGGCCAAGGACAAAATCTTCCATTTTTAATGAATACAAATTTTAATCTTGTTGGATATAGTTCACATTGCTTTTTTGTCAAAAATGCAAGTAAGTAAAAACCTTCTTATTAACTATGTCTGGCCAAGGACATAATCTTCCAATTTTAATGATTACAAATTTTAATCTTGTTGGATATAGTTCACATTGCTTTTTTGTCAAAAAATGCAAGTAAGTTGAACTGAACTTAACAAATATTGCGTATTGGTAAGGCGCTCACTAACCAACTGAAGAGTCCAAGTGAGATTGCAGGGATGAAACGCAAATTTTGTGGACTAAAGGCCGTTAATATATTAAAATTTTAATCTTGTTGGATATAATTCACATTGCCGTTAATATATTAAAATTTTAATCTTTTTGAATATAGGTCACATTGCTTTTCTGTCAAAAAATGCAAGTAAGTTGAACTGAACTTGACAAAAATTGCGTATTGGTAAGGCGCTCACTAACCAACTTATGAGTCCAAGTGAGATTGCCGGGATGAAACGCAAATTTTGTGGACTAAAGGCCGTTAAAAGCTATTTTGAATCAATAATTCAACAAGTCCAATTAAATATAGGGTGATTTTTTTGCTACTTGGTTTTTGACGTTTATATTTTTGACAGATCACACATGACAAATTCCACGATCATTTGCCATTTCGATTCAGTATTGTTTGCCATTTCATCATGAATAGACTTACGCCTGAACAACGTTTGCAAATTATTGAAATTTATTATCAAAATTCGTGCTCTGTGAAAAATGTGTTTCGCAAGCTACGTCCGTTTTATGGTCTTCAGCGACGAGGCTCATTTTTGGCTAAATCGATACGTGAATAAGCAGAATTGCCGTATTTGGAGTGAAGAGCAGCCAGAGGCAATTCAGCAGCTACCAATGCATCCCGAAAAATGCACTGTTTGGTGCGGTTTATGGGCAGGCGGCATCATTGGGCCGTACTTCTTCAAGGACGATGGAGGCCGCAGGGTTACGGTCAATGGAGAAAGGTGCCGTTCGATGATAACAGATTTTTTTTTGCCGAAAATGCAAGAATTGAACTCGGTCGACATGTGGTTCCAACAGGACGGTGCCACATGCCACACATTCACATTGCTTTTTTGTCAAAAAATGCAAGTTGAACTGAACTTAACAAAAATTGCGTATTGGTAAGGCGCTCACTACCGATGAGTCCAAGTGAGATTGCAAATTTTGTGGACCAAAGGCCGTTAAAAGCTTTTTTGAATGAATAATTCAACAAGTCCAATTAAATAATTAAATATAATGCTAAGTCTTCTACTTGGCTGAGTAATTTCAGTAGTATATAGAATTGTAATATAAAAAAAAAACTTCTTATTAACCAATTCAATAAGTCCAATTAAATAATTAAATATAATGCTAAGTATTCTACTTGGCTGAGTAATTTCAGTAGTATATAGAATTGTAATATAAAAAAAATAAACCTTCTTATTAACTATGTCTGGCCAAGGACAAAATCTTCCAATTTTAATGATTAAAATTTTTATCTCATTGCAAGTAAGTTGAACTGAACTTAACAAAAATTGCGTATTGGTAAGGCGCTCACTAACCAGCTGATGAGTCCAAGTGAGATTGCCGGGATGAAACGCAAATTTTGTGGACTAAAGGCCGTTAAAAGCTATTTTGAATCAATAATTCAACAAGCCCAATTAAATATAATGCTAAGTCTTCTACTTGGCTGAGTAACTTCAGTAGTATATAGAATTGTATTATAAAAAAAACACCTTCTTATTAACTATGTCTGGCCAAGGACAAAATCTTCCATTTTTAATGATTACAAATTTTAATCTTCTTGGATATAGTTCACATTGCTTTTTTGTCCAAAATGCAAGTAAGTTGAACTGAACTTAACAAAAATTGCGCTCACTAACCAACTGATGAGTCCAAGTGAGATTGCCGGGATGAAACGCAAATTTTGTGGACTAAAGGCCGTTAAAAGCTATTTTGAATCAAGAATTCAACAAGTCCAATTAAATATAGTGCTAAGTCTTCTACTTGGCTGAGTTATTTCAGTAGTATATAGAATTGTATTATAAAAAAAAACCTTCTTATTAACTATGTCTGGCCAAGGACAAAATCTTCTAATTTTAATGATTAAAATTTTAATCTTGTTGGATATAGTTCACATTGCTTTTTTGCCACAAAATGCAAGTAAGTTGAACTGAACTTAACAAAAATTGCGTATTGGTAAGGCGCTCACTGACCAACTGATGAGTCCAAGTGAGATTGCCGGGATGAAACGCAAATTTTGTAGACTAAAGGCCGTTAAAAGCTATTGTGAATCAATAATTCAACAAGTCCAATTAAATATAATGCTAAGTCTTCTACTTGGCTGAGTAATTTCGGTAGTATATAGAATTGTATTATAAAAAAAAACACCTTATTAACTATGTCTGGCCAAGGACAAAATCTTCCAATTTTAATGATTACAAATTTTAATCTTGTTGGATATAGTTCACATTGCTTTTTTGTCAAAAATGCAAGTAAGTTGAACTGAACTTAACAAAAATTGCGTATTGGTAAGGCGCTCACTAACCAACTGATGAGTCCAAGTGAGATTGCCGGGATGAAACGCAAATTTTGTGGACTAAAGGCCGTTAAAAGCTATTTTGAACCAAGAATTCAACAAGTCCAATTAAATATAGTGCTAAGTCTTCTACTTGGCTGAGTTATTTCAGTAGTATATAGAATTGTATTATAAAAAAAACCTTCTTATTAACTATGTCTGGCCAAGGACAAAATCTTCTAATTTTAATGATTAAAATTTTAATCTTGTTGGATATAGTTCACATTGCTTTTTTACCACAAAATGCAAGTAAGTTGAACTGAACTTAACAAAAATTGCGTATTGGTAAGGCGCTCACTAACCAGCTGATGAGTCCAAGTGAGATTGCCGGGATGAAACGCAAATTTTGTGGACTAAAGGCCGTTAAAAGCTATTTTGAATCAATAATTCAACAAACCCAATTAAATATAATGCTAAGTCTTCTACTTGGCTGAGTAACTTCAGTAGTATATAGAATTGTATTATAAAAAAAACACCTTCTTATTAACCATGTCTGGCCAAGGACAAAATCTTCCATTTTTAATGATTACAAATTTTAATCTTGTTGGATATAGTTCACATTGCTTTTTTGTCAAAAATGCAAGTAAGTTGAACTGAACTTAACAAAAATGGCGTATTGGTAAGGCGCTCACTAACCAACTGATGAGTCCAAGTGAGATTGCCGGGATGAAACGCAAATTTTGTGGACTAAAGGCCGTTAAAAGCTATTTTGAATCAAGAATTCAACAAGTCCAATTAAATATAGTGCTAAGTCTTCTACTTGGCTGAGTTATTTCAGTAGTATATAGAATTGTTTATAAAAAAAAACCTTCTTATTAACTAAGTCTGGCCAAGGACAAAATCTTCTAATTTTAATGATTAAAATTTTAATCTTGTTGGATATAGTTCACATTGCTTTTTTGCCACAAAATGCAAGTAAGTTGAACTGAACTTAACAAAAATTGCGTATTGGTAAGGCGCTCACTGACCAACTGATGAGTCCAAGTGAGATTGCCGGGATGAAACGCAAATTTTGTGGACTAAAGGCCGTTAAAAGCTATTGTGAATCAATAATTCAACAAGTCCAATTAAATATAATGCTAAGTCTTCTACTTGGCTGAGTAATTTCGGTAGTATATAGAATTGTATTATAAAAAAAACACCTTAATAACTATGTCTGGCCAAGGACAAAATCTTCCAATTTTAATGATTACAAATTTTAATCTTGTTGGATATAGTTCACATTGCTTTTTTGTCAAAAAATGCAAGTTGAACTGAACTTAACAAAAATTGCCTATTGCTAAGGCGCTCACTAACCAACTGATGAGTCCAAGTGAGATTGCAGGGATGAAACGCAAATTTTGTGGACTAAAGGCCGTTAATATATTAAAATTTTAATCTTGTTGGATATAATTCACATTGCCGTTAATATATTAAAATTTTAATCTTTTTGAATATAGGTCACATTGCTTTTTTGTCAAAAAATGCAAGGAAGTTGAACTGAACTTAACAAAAATTGCGTATTGGTAAGGCGCTCACTAACCAACTTATGAGTCCAAGTGAGATTGCCGGGATGAAACGCAAATTTTGTGGACTAAAGGCCGTTAAAAGCTATTTTGAATCAATAATTCAACAAGTCCAATTAAATATAATGCTAAGTCTTCTACTTGGCTGAGTAACTTCAGTAGTATATAGAATATTATTATAAAAAAAACACCTTCTTATTAAATATGTCTGGCCAAGGACATAATCTTCCAATTTTAATGATTACAAATTTTAATCTTGTTGGATATAGTTCACATTGCTTTTTTGTCAAAAAATGCAAGTAAGTTGAACTGAACTTAACAAAAATTGCGTATTGGTAAGGCGCTCACTAACCAACTGATGAGTCCAAGTGAGATTGCAGGGATGAAACGCAAATTTTGTGGACTAAAGGCCGTTAATATATTAAAATTTTAATCTTTTTGGATATAATTCACATTGCCGTTAATATATTAAAATTTTAATCTTTTTGAATATAGGTCACATTGCTTTTTTGTCAAAAAATGCAAGTAAGTTGAACTGAACTTGACAAAAATTGCGTATTGGTAAGGCACTCACTAACCAACTTATGAGTCCAAGTGAGATTGCCGGGATGAAACGCAAATTTTGTGGACTAAATGCCGTTAAAAGCTATTTTGAATCAATAATTCAACAAGTCCAATTAAATATAATGCTAAGTCTTCTACTTGGCTGAGTAATTTCAGTAGTATGTAGAATTGTATTATAAAAAAAACACCTCCTTAAAATAACAATCCTCCGGTGGGTCTTGAGTGTGAAGTACATACAAAATGCTTGTAACCAGCAATAATTATTTCAGATTCCTCAATTTCATCTGTTATACAGGTTTCAGACAGTAGTACAAGATCAATATGATTATTTTGTACCAAAACATCAACCTCATTTTAATTAGCCAACAAACTGTGCGTGTTCAAACAGTAAAATATGTAACGGGGTAGTTGTCTTCGTTGGGTCTTGCTGGCAAAATTGAACCGACCAGCTAAGCCAAAAGGGGTGATTCTTTGAGCCTTAGCTCATTAGAAAAAATTACTTTTTGCAGTCTGAGCATCTAGGTGTTTCGACGCTGCGAAACTATTATCTTGACCCACCTTAACATGGTTGCTCTTTCGCCAAAACAACCCCAAAAATTAGCTTCCCTTCCTTAAAATTGCATCCCTCCTTTATCCCCCTCCCATCCGTCTCTTAAAAAAATTTACTCCATCTTGAAATAATAAAATATCTTTCAAAATCTATTCAGATTAAAATATAACATTTTATTTTTAATTCAAATTTTGATATAAAATTAATTAATGTACTTTAGAATAAGATTCTAGGTTCAATTTACTATTATTAAACAGCAAATTAATCGAATTTGAATTTAACGAATAACTCAAAAAAATTTACAACGTCTTCGATTTTATTAACAATCCCCCTTTTTTTGTAAATCCCACTTACCGTTTTATTTTCTGTTACCCCTTTTTTCTTTTTTTTTAAACCACGGTGAATATTAATCGAAAACCCACGACTGCATATAAATAGGCATAATTTTGGATAAATGTAGTCAAAATACACTATTTTGCATCTTTTACTACGGATTAGTCTTAGTTTTTCCCAGTCAAATTTTCCCGCGTGATTCAAAAAATTGTATTCCCAGTTTTCATTTTTTATATACGGTTCGCGTTGCAATTTCTTTTACGCCACTCGTTAATTCCAAAAAATACTATTACTATCCAGTATTTAAATTATTTTAATTATTCAATGATTTTAATTGTTTAACTATTTTAATTTTGATTGAATATGAAATAATATATACATGTATATGTATTTAACCAAAACGAAAGAAAATATATATAAAATTGCAGTGATTTTTAAAATGTTATTTGAACCTACCTACTGGTAACGGAACTTTGTTTTTGCACATAACCTATGTGTTATTACATATTTAATTGTATACAATATCAACCGAGTGTTTACAAACTTGAATCTAAACAATTAATATAGGCTTAAACTTAGCAACATTTTTTTTGCAAAAATCTACTACATTCCTACCCCTACCTTATCTACTTGATTTTATTGAGCTGTCAAAGTGGTATTGCTCGTGTTTGTCGGCGGTCAGTATTTGATATTATTTTTATTATTATAATTAGATTCGAACGATAAATAATTTTTTTTTTAAATAATATTTCATTCGCGTGTTAAAAATATTAAGGTTTCTGAGTCTTTTTTTGTTTGCTACAAGCATTTCCCTTTTTCCACTTTAAGTCTATGTTGATACACTTCACAATCATTATCAAGTGCACTATGGTCTGTTTTAAGCTTTAAATTTAAATCTCTGTTCATTCTTACAAGATTCACACAACTAAGACTCTCAGCTTGGCATTCAGTACCCAAATGACATCCACCACATTTAGAGCATAGTTTATTTTCTGTTTTACAGTCTGTGCTGGTATGGTTGAATCTGAAATAGGGTAATAGGAGTGGACGGGATTATGATATGGGAAAAGAAAGGGATATTTGGATAGGTTAGGATCGGTAGGAGGCAGGATTGGGTCGGGCAATAGGTTTTGATGAGAGGGGTTAGGGTAGGGAAAGAATGTCTGCTACGAAGGCGATGGCATGCTCGCGATGCTCAGCTCAGCTCGTCGGATGTAGGGGGGGATCTTGCCCCCGCAGCTAGACCTCACCTATTTCAAAAAACATAAAACATGCCAAAAACTAAATCCACTTAGCCACCACAAAACCACGACACACTTTGGGAAATCACTGCGGCTGTTGTTGCAGTTGGGCCTAGTCCCACCCAACCTGGAATTCGTTCGGCCCTTTTCTTCGAATTCCCCTGACCTGAAAATGCCAAGGACTTAGAACGGCGGATGAACCCTACTCATTTACCGGATGGCCTCAGCCAACCTTACCGCACCCCCTGAAAATTAAGTTAACAGGCCATTAAATTTCTTGAAAAGCTCAATAAATAAGAAAAATAATGTTTCGTTTCATCAACCTGGCGTGATTAACAAATTTTATTTAATATCAAAAAAAACTTACATTTAACATTAAAAATAATAAGACATAAAACCTACAATCATTTGAAATTCACTTTAGCGATGGAATTTTAACCTGTTGAAACAACAACACACTCAGAACGTTTTAATTTATCTATGTACATGAATATATTAGGGAAATATTTAAAACACCGTTAATGGTTGAACTGTTAAAGGTAATAACCCCGAAAGTAGGAGAAAAGTGTCGAATACTCGGGGCGTATATTTAATTTATAACGGCCAAAAGGTTGCGGCCTCTTCACTGCCGCACCGGGGCTTAAGTTCCCGTTTCCAACCGGCACTTCGATGAATTCCCCCTTTTTTTTAAGGGATTCTTATACCGCCTTTTTCCTACCTACAAAGAGCTCTATGTGGTTAACTAAGGACGGGCGAAATCTCGCGGACGTCTACGGGCTGTTTGTGGGAACCTAACTCACGGTAGACCAGCGTAATTATCAGCAAAAAAAAATTAGCCTTAACCAAGCTATTTCCCAACACTTTTGCCCAAAAATTCAGGCATTCAATCACCAATGAACAAATAGAAATATAATTAAAATATAAAGCAATAAAGAAAAAAAATTATATAGAAAAATAAGAACAATATCACGCCAAATATATGTATGTATGTATATGATTCCGCTCAGTAAAAACGGGGCCAAGACAGCCGCGATGTACGCCTTCCGCACGGCTCTGCCACTTCTGACAATATGAACCCACTGTCGATAATTCGAGGTAGGTTAATGCTGGTTTACTCCTTGTAGGCAATTTAAATTATAAAAGGTGAGGGTGATCATGAAGTCGCCAACAAGCAAATGTTGGTATAATGCAGATACCAACATAATAATCAAATACCAAAATAATAATCACCACGGTGTACACTTTCTGTCTCGTTGGCCACCCTCCGAATTCACCCTCACTGTATAAAAAAAAAACTCTTAACACTCACGGATGGACATTCAATTTTTCTAAAACTCACCCTTATAAAATAAGAAAAATAATGTTTCGTTTCATCAACCTGGTGTGATTAACAAATTTTATTTAATATCAAAAAAAAACTTACATTTAACATTGAAAATAATAAGACATAAGATCTACAATCATTTGAAATTCACTTTAGCGATGGAATTTTAACCTGTTGAAACAACAACACACTCAGAACGTTTTAATTTATCTATGTACATGAATATATTAGGGAAATATTTAAAACACCGTTAATGGTTGAACTGTTAAAGGTAATAATCCCGAAAGTAGGAGAAAAGTGTCGAATACTCGGGGCGTATATTTAATTTATAACGGCCAAAAGGTTGCGGCCTCTTCGCTGCCACACCGGGGCGTAAGTTCCCGTTTCCAACCGGCACTTCGATGAATCCCCCCTTTTTTTTAAGGGATTCTTATAGCGCCTTGAACCTACAAAGAGCTCTATGTGGGTAACTAAGGACGGGCGAAATCTCGCGGACGTCTACGGGCTGTTTGTGGGAACCTAACTCACGGTAGACCAGCGTAATTATCACCAAAAAAAATTTGCCTTAACCAAGCTATTTCCCAACACTTTTGCCCAAAAATTCAGGCATTCAATCACCAATGAACAAATAGAAATATAATTAAAATATAAAGCAATAAAGAAAAAAAATTATATAGAAAAATAAGAACAATATCACGCCAAATATATGTATGTATGTATATGATTCCGCTCAGTAAAAACGGGGCCAAGACAGCCGCGATGTACGCCTTCCGCACGGCTCTGCCACTTCTGACAATATGAACCCACTGTCGATAATTCGAGGTAGGTTAATGCTGGTTTACTCCTTGTAGGCAATTTAAATTATAAAAGGTGAGGGTGATCATGAAGTCGCCAACAAGCATATGTTGGTATAATGCAGATACCAACATAATAATCAAATACCAAAATAATAATCACCACGGTGTACACTTTCTGTCTCGTTGGCCACCCTCCGAATTCACCCTCACTGTATAAAAAAAAAAACTCTTAACACTCACGGATGGACATTCAATTTTTCTAAAACTCACCCTTATAAAAGTTTTATTTTTCTTATTGGTTTTCCTTCAATTCCAAAATTGTTCACTATCTTTTTTTCAAATATTGTCGCCTTTTAAAAATAATTTTACTTGAATTTGCCCGCACTATCAACTAACTACTTCAACGTCTTCTATTCAAATACAACTAACAACCGTCGAGAAGAATCTGTATTGCGGTTCCATCCGAGCTTACCGTGGCAAATTCTCTTTGTTACACAGAAACTCTACTTTATTAACAAACGGCTACCTCAAATTCAACGGCTTATTAAGGTGCATATAAATGATGGCTCGTACCCTGGATAAAAAGGTAGTATCCACTACTATCCTATACCAAAACCTTTATAATATTATGCTCAAACCTTATTCCCCTAGTTTGCAATAAATTACATACCTAGTTTCCTTTCACTTCCTCCCCCTTGTTTTATTCATAGGATACCTTCCTTTTCTAATAAATTTTTATTTAAACTTTTAATATGCCTACCTTACTTTAACCCCTTGAATCCCTATCGGCGGCTCTTCTAATAAAACTCATGCATAAATATCTCTTTCAATCGCTCTTTTCTGCCTTCTATTTATTATTTAAGTAATTCACGTGTTGCGCGCCGCCGGTCAGGGATATTTTAATTAAAAAAAAAAAACAAAATCAATTAAATAACATCCTTAATAGTGCAATTGCATAAAAGCAAGTGAAGTGAAACCCATTCCTATGCAGTGCGTAGTGACAATTCAAAAAAAAAAAAAACAGGCCGAAGACGAGACAACCTCCCTTCGCCAACCACGCGTCCCTCCCCGACATGACACCGGCTACTGGTCAGGTCCTTGACACGTCGCGGCCCGATGATGCCCTCATGATTCCGCTGGAAGGCACAAACCCGGGAAGAATAGATAGGAAACATGCAATATAGGTACCTACACCTAAGTTACCTCCATTTGTAAGATAGCTAATTCCCAATTCGAAATAAATCTAACTCCGACAAACAACCCACAATATTGTTCTCTATAGGTGCAACTTTAAAATTACCCACTTGAATCGTAAACAATCGCGCGATTGTTTAAGAGCTTACCAACTAATTCGAACAATACTAAGGCTAGTCCTAGGGTAGCCGCAACAAATCCCAAACATTTATAGCATGTTTTGATATAAAATGACTCTTGAACAAAACATTTGTTCCATCCGTGGCCGTGGCGCGGTAGTTGTGTGTTCGCCTGTTAACCTCATGGTCACAGGTTCGATCCCTGCCGTAGTCTATGTCTTCTTATGTTCCATTAAAACCAATTCTAAAAATAATTGTCATACAATGAGTTGCTGGTTTACTCATTACATGCTGTTTAGGCATAACACTAACAACATGTGATTGAGAAAAACTAGTATACCGATAAAATATGACAAAAGGATAAAAAAATTAATGCGAATTATAAGGGACATCGATAAATAAGACACGGAAATTTCTCCGCATTAGTTCAGCCGCCATCCCTGGAGATAAAATCTGACACAACAACCACCTACAGTCTCCGAATATCACGCCACACATCTTTTCTATCATTCTTTCTCTTCCTTAACCTCACCCTCACGCCCGCGCTGTGTTGAAACATTTAAAGGGTATTCATAATCCCTTGAGCGCGTGTAGATTATAAAAAAAAAAAAAAAAAAAAAAAATCCCACACTTAACTTACCGACTTTCATTACTTCATTAAAACTTGTACTATCAAGTTCGATTACTGCACTAAACGAACGATAAATGTTGTCACATGATACAACAGTCGCTCCTTTATGCACTTTTTTAATTCCCGAAATTTATATGGCAGATCTGTGTACACGTTATCTGTCAAAAATAAATCAATCGCACCCTTGCGGAATTGCAAATATGTATGTGTACCGGATTTTTGGCTCACACTTGCGGAATTTGGGCCCAGAACAACTTTACAACGTTTCTTTGATTTTAAATATTAAAATCTAGTTCTTGTGGACGTGCTGAAAATTAAATCCAATTGAAACTTTTTTATGAGATTATACTCATCGTTTTTTTCTGATTTTTTCGAGACTGACCTCCCCCGAGAAGTGAAGCTGTATACGCCCCTGCTGCCTGGGCCAATTATAGGATTTGGGGTGGGGTCAAGGTTGGTTGTATGCAGTTTTTTTGGATTTGACATGAAACAAAATAACAATAGTGCATAGTTTGAAATCAATTTATATTATCCCAAGAAAAATGCACATACCACAACACTTACCATACCGATGTTGCATACAGTCATCTGTGGATTGGTTAAAAACTGCCAACACAAAAAAAAAAGTTGTCGATAGTCATGATTTGCATACATTTTATATGAAAAATAAAAACTTTAAAAATTAATTAAAAATAGAAATAAAAGTTTCCTCACTGTAAAATGTTTATATTTATTGTTTCTACGCATAAATCTACCGAATAAAACTATCCGCGTGTTAAAACTCGTGCTCCTCTAAAGGAAAGTTCACCCAATTTCCGCATTTTACTGTAATATTTTTTTTGGAAACATTACCACTTCTTTAAAAAAAAATGTTTTACAGTCGCTACAGTTTTATTTAACAAAACACAAATACACCAATGTTTAATTACATCTAAAATTCACAATTAAAACAAAATGTTACATACGTACATAATATGCATAAACTAATAACGTATGGCTTATTTGTGATAATATGTATGTATGTATGTATAAAAACCAAAATGTAAGAAAATGGTTGGGATGAAATTTAAAATAAAAAAATACAATCGGTAGGTAACAGGACTACCAAACAGGGTTATTGAGAAAGAACGCTCAGCAAAGAATGCAAGAGCTTGCATAGTGCCTAGTTACACAAGGATACACACAGAAAACAAATTGAGAGAGCATGCAAAGGAATTTGATGGTAAATTGCATGGGGTCTCCACGATCTAGATTTTCTAGTAAGCTAGATCGCATTCTATGAAAATTGCTCATGGAGACCACAAATAGCATTCTATAAAAAAAATCATACTAGAACAGCTCATAGCATTCTACCGATAGTATATTATTTGGCTGCCATTTTCACTTTGACGTTAGCGTTTTTAACTGGTGAACGTTTGTGGTGTGTGTATTGTTATAATTGCTTGTTTTTTTTTTGTTTAATTCCTTTTGTTGAAGGTTTTTTAAGTCTAGTAATGCTACTAGAGCAAGAACATAGTGATACGTATTCCTTCACATTTGTGCAATTGAAATAGTATTCTATGAAATGCGCAATGCCAAATTTTGTAGCATTCTATTTTTCTTTCTTTCTAATAAAATCACAGTTAGTATACTATAAAATATAGATGTTACATGAGGTCTCCACGATTTATATTTTCTAGTAAGGAGTCAGTTATAGCGATCAGGAAAATGAATCAGGAAAAAAGTTCTAATGGATAATTTATGATAATTCCACGTGTTTTAAAATACAAATGCTACACTAATGGATGACGAATAACTCAGACATTTTTTTTGGATAAAAATATTTGCGATAGAACAATTTGTGACAAATGTATTTAATAATTCTCCTGATGAAAATTCATTTTTCGTGCCAGCTGATTGCCATTTGACACAAAGTAGAACAAATCATTCCAATGATTTGGGTTCCAATTTCTCTCATTCCACTGATAGAATCTTGGACGAAAAACTTTATCGTGTGTGTTTCAAGGAAAAAATTTTCACTTTCATCACACTGTTTCAACTTTTCCTGATCGCTATAACTGGGCCCTAAGCTAGGTCGCATTCTATGAAAATTGCTCATGGAGACCACAAATAGCATTCTATAAAAAATGTCATACTAGACATTGCACAGCTCATAGCATTCTATCGATAGTATACTATTAGGTTGCCATTTTAACTTTAAGGTTATAATGCCTTGCTTTTTTTTTGTTTAATTCCCTTTGTTGAAGGGTTTTTAAGTCTTTCAATGCTACTAAAGCAAGAACACAGCGATAGGTATTTCTTCGTGACATTTGTGCAATTGAAATAGTATGCTATGAAATGCCCAATGCAAAATTTTCTAGCATTCTATTTTTCTTTCTTTCTATCAAAATGACAGATAGAATACTATAAAATGTAGAACGTGGAGACACTGTGTTAGGAACCCAGTCAGTTACAAATACAACGAAATGGAAATGGTACGAGGTCCTTCGACTCCAAAATACAAATTAAAATATCTGCCAAACGGGAACGTTTTAGAATGATATATCTATGATTTTTAACGCAATACCCAGGCTCATAAAGTGCAATGCATAAGAACTGCTACTGCACATTGCGCGATTAGCCCTAGTAGTGTAGGTCGATGTAATGAGAGCGCGCGACCGGAAAGAAGAATGTACATATAAGCATTATGCCACTGTTCACCGTCCGGTGCAAACAAGAAAATTTGCCTTTGTGTTTTGCTAGCTTTTTAATGCTCCTGAATTCGTGAGGTTTCCTTGTACGAAGATTTTGTTGGTTGCGTTCGTGCATACATATTCGATTCTAACACTCACTATGTCAGCACAAAATATATTAGAATACCATCCCATTTGCGTGTATAATTTAAACAAAGTTGTTCAGTACCTACTATGTTAAAATATAAGTGCGGAGTGCAATCATTTTTTCTGTAACAAAATACTTTGTTGATACAAAATTGCATTTTAGTTGAAAAATTGCACACACAGAAATGATAATTGATTATCCATTAAATTTGTTACCATTATGTACATACCTTCTTCTCAGTAGGTTTGTTGTAACCGAAATGTCAAACTATGACTATGTTTTGCGGATGCTTGTTTACTAATTACTAACCAAGTTGTACTAAACAATTTTTTATATATGGACTTAGATATATATTTTAGTAACTTTTCGCACTGGAACTCGACTTAGGTCTATCTGCCGTCAATTTTTTTCTGAAAATCAGATTCGTTTCAAATTAAAACCAATTTTTTTCTGGAAAAACAGATCCGTATTGAATCTCTCTTTTTGGAGACGGATTCAAAACGGATTTGTACAAAGATTCGTACATACACTATATTTGTTTTGAAGTTTCTCAATGTTGTGTTGTCAATTAATTTTTATTTTGTGGCAGTGTACAGAAAGAACAAATTAATATGTTTAAAATATAAAATTATTGTTAAAAACTTCTTGGAAACATATTAAAAAAAGTGCAAATAAAAATTAAATATTGATGTTTTAACGAATTGAAGATTTGTGTTTTTTAGAGCTACCAAGCAACATACACAGTCACAAAGAGATTAGATCCGTAATCGTTCTTTTCATAGCCAAAAAGTATTGGTTTTAGTAGCGAATCCTATTTATTGAAACGAAATCGCCATTAATAGAATGGGATGGGGTGGATTAATTCGATTTTTTGTTTTTTTTTAAAGAAATAAACAATGAAAGAACTGGACGTGAACGACAAGCTACCACTGACACGGAAAGTGGCTTCATCAGTGTGTGTGGTCATGGCGGGTCTTTGGCAATCTTAGGAAGCTAGTTTTAATGTAGTACCTACCCATGTTATGTATATAAGTATATACCTATGTCGTATCTAGCATTCAACCCAAATAACTTAACGATTGCAAAATATTATTGAAAATTGCAAGTTAATTGTAAATGTGTAGGAAATGCATTGTTCAATTTTTTTTGAAAATGTGTTCTTCTGTCGTATTCACTAATTCACTATTGCATTTATGATATACAAACTTTTGCAGCTTTTCTTTTAAGAAATTGCATACGAAACTGAGTTGATATAAATTGTTTACTTGGAGTTGATTGGCTTATTTTGATACCGGTCCAGTTTTCGCGTTATATTTCATCAAAATTATCGATTTTTTTTATCCGAGATCAAAATCACACAAGGATTAACACATACATGACACACGCACTTGTCAACCAATCAACGAACTGCCTGAACCGAATTGGCTCGCGTTCGACCCCACGGCACTTCAAAAAACGGGTTGTATAAGTTAAAATGTTTAGAAACCACTGATCTCTGTAATACATAATACTATAGAGATCAGTGATAGAAACCACTAATAAGCCATACGAAGGATGTAAACCATCGTGTTTTCCCCCCTAAAACCAATTTTTCCATATGAAAAATTGTAACTTTGATTAATAAACGTGAAATCGAAAAAAAAAACAAAAACAAATTACTAAGGTTGTGGTCTCTATCTATGGACCGGCGCACACGAGATGAATTCTTCCGGTGGAGTATTGAATTTGAAGGAATGGAAAGCGAAGTGTGGGGAACGAAACGGAATGAAAGTTCCGCCAATTTTTGAGTGGAAGAACGAGGTAGAACACTAATCCACCCACAACTTTCTCCCTCTGATGGACAAAATGTGTGCATCATCTAACTAACACGCAAGAGTTAGGTACATATATACATTTTTTTCCACCAGAAAAGTTCATCTCGTGTGCGCTGGCCCTATGTGGCTATAGGAAGAGGAACAGAAAAGAATCTTGTGTGCGTTTTTATAAATGGAAGAGGAACGGATAAGTTACTTGTGTGCGTGTTTCAACTTGTAGGCAAATGTCAAAAAACAGCAGAGGTTTCGGGTTCTTATGTTAATAGTTTATGATAGAAACTCGTTTGCATGGAGAAAATAATTACATAGAGGCGCGACTCGTACCCCCCTTGCCTTAAACTCCCGCAATTTTTTTTTTAGGTGAGTAAGAGAAAACTCTTAATTTACTCAATTTTTCCTATCCGTGAATACATGTGAGTGGTGGATTAAAAAACACTATTGCTCAAACTGACAGAAAATTTTTTTTGGATTGTCAAAAGTCTGTCTGACATTTCTAATTACCAAAACATAAATAATATTTTTTTTTCACATTTGGTAAGTTTTTTTTCATATTTATTTAATTATTCTTTATTTCAATAAAATAAATATATATATATATAAAAAAAATTGTTTTTTTATGTTTGTTTGATAAAGATTTGGTCACGGAGATCCGATGGAAAGCGTACATACAAAGCACTGATCTCTATAATATTATAGAGATCAGTGATACAAAGGTATATCTTAGATTGGAAACTCAGAAACCAAACCCAATTGTTTCTTGTTTCCTATAGTTGTTTTGTTGTTTTTTTTAGATTGGGAGTGAAGACGTACTTAGTTCATCTGGGAGTGATACCACCAAGCACTCCACTTTACACAAAAACCAATCCATCAACAAAAAGTGAAGATCGAAGTGAAAATCGGAAACAATTTCCCCAGCAAAATGACAGAGTAAGTAAACCTTTATTTTGCAAGTGCAAATTCATATCTAATCGATGTTTTTCTTATAAACTTTCAGAGATCTCGATAAACTGAAAGAAGGAATCGCTGAGAAAGTAGCCATATTATCTTTTTGGAAGAAATAGCTATATCGTCAGTGGCAATCTCATGAACGAGATCGATATGCACATGTTGACCGAAACACCTCGGTCTGTATCTTCTAAACAGATTGTTGGTCTGTATGTGGATCAGCATTCAGTCAAGCAGAAATAAGGTACGTTAAATACAAAAAAAGCTAATTTCATGTATTTTTAAGTATTTGTTTTTCTTTTAATTTTGTAGGATAAACAGCGCCTGCCATTCATCTCAAAATCATGACGAACAACAAGGTCAGACCACACAAACAATGAAGCCCAACAGGAAGTCATTATTGCCAGATAATATAATTAAATACATTGGGCTCAATATTTTAAAGTGTTCTCCTTATGTATATATATATGTATATAGCTTAAGAATTGTGATTCAATTAATTTTTTTCGATTACATTTTCTTTATGGGTGTTCAAAAAAATTCTTTTCTTTTTAAGGGAAATGTAATGTTGTGTGTCTCAATGACACATAGGTAAGTATTATAGCCCTATGCTGAGGTAAATTAACACTCAGAACAGTTACAATCATCGAGATCAAGCAAGTACTTTGGAAATGACAGCTTGTCCAAAGTAGCAAATCCAAGAAATTTCTACTGATATCAAGAAAAATCTTGAAATCAGTACATACGCCAAGCTCTAATTTCCAAACTACTTGCTTGATTTCGATGATTGTAACGGTTCTGAGTGTAAATTAACCTTAGCTTCTAAATCCCTGCAATCATTTTAAATTCAAAAAATTATTTCGAAAAATTGCTATCTAAAAGTAGTTTCTTCGTGTTTTAAAAAAAATGAAAAATTACAAAATTACTTTCAGATGCAAATTTTTTGAAATATTTGCTCGAATTGAAAACGGTTTCAAGAATTTACAAGCTGACATAAATTTAAACTCACAACAGTTTCAATCATCGAGATCAAGCAAGTACTTTGCAAAATGACAGCTTGTCCAAAGTAGCAAATCCAAGAAATTTCTACTGATATCAAGAAAAATCTTGAAATCAGTACATACGCCAAGCTCTAATTTCCAAACTACTTGCTTGCTTTCGATGATTGTAACGGTTCTGAGTGTAAATTAAGCTTAGCTTCTAAATCCCTGCAATCGTTTTAAATTCAAAAAATTATTTCGAAAAATTGCTATCTAAAAGTAGTTTCTTCATGTTTTAAAAAAAATGAAAAATTACAAAATTACTTTCAGATGCAAATTTTTTGCAATATTTGCTCGAATTGAAAACCGTTTCAAGAATTTACAAGCTGACATAATTTAAAACTCACAACAGTTTCAACCATCGAGATCAAGCAAGTACTTTGGAAATGACAGCTTGTCCAAAGTAGCAAATCCAAGAAATTTCTACTGATATCAAGAAAAATCTTGAAATCAGTACATACGCCAAGCTCTAATTTCCAAACTACTTGCTTGATTTCGATGATTGTAACGGTTCTGAGTGTAAATTAACCTTAGCTTCTAAATCCCTGCAATCATTTTAAATTCAAAAAATTATTTCGAAAAATTGCTATCTAAAAGTAGTTTCTTCGTGTTTAAAAAAAAATGAAAAATTACAAAATTACTTTCAGATGCAAATTTTTTGAAATATTTGCTCGAATTGAAAACGATTTCAAGAATTTACAAGCTGACATAAATTAAAACTCACAACAGTTTCAATCATCGAGATCAAGCAAGTACTTTGGAAATGACAGCTTGTCCAAAGTAGCAAATCCAAGAAATTTCTACTGATATCAAGAAAAATCTTGAAATCGGTACATACGCCAAGCTCTAATTTCCAAACTACTTGCTTGATTTCGATGATTGTAACGGTTCTGAGTGTAAATTAACCTTAGCTTCTAAATCCCTAAAATCATTTTAAATTCAGAAAATTATTTCGAAAAATTGCTATCTAAAAGTAGTTTCTTCGTGTTTTAAAAAAAATGAAAAATTACAAAATTACTTTCAGATGCAAATTTTTTGAAATATTTGCTCGAATTCAAAACGGTTTCAAGAATTTACAAGCTGACATAAATTAAAACTCACAACAGTTTCAATCATCGAGATCAAGCAAGTACTCTGGAAATGACAGCTTGTCCAACGTAGCAAATCCAAGAAATTTCTACTGATATCAAGAAAAATCTTGAAATCAGTACATACGCCAAGCTCTAATTTCCAAACTACTTGCTTGATTTCGATGATTGTAACGGTTCTGAGTGTAAATTAACCTTAGCTTCTAAATCCCTGCAATCATTTAAAATTCAAAAAATTATTTCGAAAAATTGCTATCTAAAAGTAGTTTCTTCGTGTTTTAAAAAAAATGAAAAATTACAAAATTACTTTCAGATGCAAATTTTTTGAACTATTTGCTCGAATTGAAAACGGTTTCAAGAATTTACAAGCTGACATAAATTAAAACTCACAACAGTTTCAATCATCGAGATCAAGCAAGTACTTTGGAAATGACAGCTTGTCCAAAGTAGCAAATCCAAGAAATTTCTACTTATATCAAGAAAAATCTTGAAATCAGTACATACGCCAAGCTCTAATTTCCAAACTACTTGCTTGATTTCGATGATTGTAACGGTTCTGAGTGTAAATTAACCTTAGCTTCTAAATCCCTGCAATCATTTTAAATTCAAAAAATTATTTCGAAAAATTGCTATCTAAAAGTAGTTTCTTCGTGTTTTAAAAAAAATGAAAAATTACAAAATTACTTTCAGATGCAAATTTTTTGAAATATTTGCTCGAATTGAAAACGGTTTCAAGAATTTACAAGCTGACATAAATTAAAACTCACAACAGTTTCAATCATCGAGATCAAGCAAGTACTTTGGAAATTACAGCTTGTCCAAAGTAGCAAATCCAAGAAATTTCTACTGATATCAAGAAAAATCTTGAAATCAGTACATACGCCAAGCTCTAATTTCCAAACTACTTGCTTGATTTCGATGATTGTAACGGTTCTGAGTGTAAATTAACCTTAGCTTCTAAATCCCTGCAATCATTTTAAATTCAAAAAATTATTTCGAAAAATTGCTATCTAAAAGTAGTTTCTTCGTGTTTTAAAAAAAAATGAAAAATTACAAAATTACTTTCAGATGCAAATTTTTTGAAATATTTGCTCGAATTGAAAACGGTTTCAAGAATTTACAAGCTGACATACATTAAAACTCACAACAGTTTCAATCATCGACATCAAGCAAGTACTTTGGAAATGACAGCTTGTCCAAAGTAGCAAATCCAAGAAATTTCTACTGATATCAAGAAAAATCTTGAAATCAGTACATACGCCAAGCTCTAATTTCCAAACTACTTGCTTGATTTCGATGATTGTACCGGTTCTGAGTGTAAATTAACCTTAGCTTCTAAATCCCTGCAATCATTTTAAATTCAAAAAATTATTTCGAAAAATTGCTATCTAAAAGTAGTTTCTTCGTGTTTAAAAAAAAATGAAAAATTACAAAATTACTTTCAGATGCAAATTTTTTGAAATATTTGCTCGAATTGAAAACGATTTCAAGAATTTACAAGCTGACATAAATTAAAACTCACAACAGTTTCAATCATCGAGATCAAGCAAGTACTTTGGAAATGACAGCTTGTCCAAAGTAGCAAATCCAAGAAATTTCTACTGATATCAAGAAAAATCTTGAAATCGGTACATACGCCAAGCTCTAATTTCCAAACTACTTGCTTGATTTCGATGATTGTAACGGTTCTGAGTGTAAATTAACCTTAGCTTCTAAATCCCTAAAATCATTTTAAATTCAGAAAATTATTTCGAAAAATTGCTATCTAAAAGTAGTTTCTTCGTGTTTTAAAAAAAATGAAAAATTACAAAATTACTTTCAGATGCAAATTTTTTGAAATATTTGCTCGAATTCAAAACGGTTTCAAGAATTTACAAGCTGACATAAATTAAAACTCACAACAGTTTCAATCATCGAGATCAAGCAAGTACTCTGGAAATGACAGCTTGTCCAACGTAGCAAATCCAAGAAATTTCTACTGATATCAAGAAAAATCTTGAAATCAGTACATACGCCAAGCTCTAATTTCCAAACTACTTGCTTGATTTCGATGATTGTAACGGTTCTGAGTGTAAATTAACCTTAGCTTCTAAATCCCTGCAATCATTTAAAATTCAAAAAATTATTTCGAAAAATTGCTATCTAAAAGTAGTTTCTTCGTGTTTTAAAAAAAATGAAAAATTACAAAATTACTTTCAGATGCAAATTTTTTGAACTATTTGCTCGAATTGAAAACGGTTTCAAGAATTTACAAGCTGACATAAATTAAAACTCACAACAGTTTCAATCATCGAGATCAAGCAAGTACTTTGGAAATGACAGCTTGTCCAAAGTAGCAAATCCAAGAAATTTCTACTTATATCAAGAAAAATCTTGAAATCAGTACATACGCCAAGCTCTAATTTCCAAACTACTTGCTTGATTTCGATGATTGTAACGGTTCTGAGTGTAAATTAACCTTAGCTTCTAAATCCCTGCAATCATTTTAAATTCAAAAAATTATTTCGAAAAATTGCTATCTAAAAGTAGTTTCTTCGTGTTTTAAAAAAAATGAAAAATTACAAAATTACTTTCAGATGCAAATTTTTTGAAATATTTGCTCGAATTGAAAACGGTTTCAAGAATTTACAAGCTGACATAAATTAAAACTCACAACAGTTTCAATCATCGAGATCAAGCAAGTACTTTGGAAATGACAGCTTGTCCAAAGTAGCAAATCCAAGAAATTTCTACTGATATCAAGAAAAATCTTGAAATCAGTACATACGCCAAGCTCTAATTTCCAAACTACTTGCTTGATTTCGATGATTGTAACGGTTCTGAGTGTAAATTAACCTTAGCTTCTAAATCCCTGCAATCATTTTAAATTCAAAAAATTATTTCGAAAAATTGCTATCTAAAAGTAGTTTCTTCGTGTTTTAAAAAAAAATGAAAAATTACAAAATTACTTTCAGATGCAAATTTTTTGAAATATTTGCTCGAATTGAAAACGGTTTCAAGAATTTACAAGCTGACATACATTAAAACTCACAACAGTTTCAATCATCGACATCAAGCAAGTACTTTGGAAATGACAGCTTGTCCAAAGTAGCAAATCCAAGAAATTTCTACTGATATCAAGAAAAATCTTGAAATCAGTACATACGCCAAGCTCTAATTTCCAAACTACTTGCTTGATTTCGATGATTGTACCGGTTCTGAGTGTAAATTAACCTTAGCTTCTAAATCCCTGCAATCATTTTAAATTCAAAAAATTATTTCGAAAAATTGCTATCTAAAAGTAGTTTCTTCGTGTTTTAAAAAAAATGAAAAATTACAAAATTACTTTCAGATGCAATTTTTTTGAAATATTTGCTCGAATTGAAAACCGTTTCAAGAATTTACAAGCTGACATAAATTAAAACTCACAACAGTTTCAATCATCGAGATCAAGCAAGTACTTTGGAAATGACAGCTTGTCCAAAGTAGCAAATCCAAGAAATTTCTACTGATATCAAGAAAAATCTTGAAATCAGTACATACGCCAAGCTCTAATTTCCAAACGACTTGCTTGATTTCGATGATTGTAACGGTTCTGAGTGTAAATTAACCTTAGCTTCTAAATCCCTGCAATCATTTGAAATTCAAAAAATTATTTCGAAAAATTGCTATCTAAAAGTAGTTTCTTCGTGTTTTAAAAAAAATGAAAAATTACAAAATTACTTTCAGATGCAAATTTTTTGAAATATTTGCTCGAATTCAAAACGGTTTCAAGAATTTACAAGCTGACATAAATCAAAACTCACAACAGTTTAAATCATCGAGATCAAGCAAGTACTTTGGAAATGACAGCTTGTCCAAAGTAGCAAATCCAAGAAATTTCTACTTATATCAAGAAAAATCTTGAAATCAGTACTTACGCAAAGCTCTAATTTCCAAATTACTTGCTTGATTTCGATGATTGTAACTGTTCTGAGTGTAAATTAACCTCAGCTTCTAAATCCTTTCAATCATTTTATAATCAAACAATTATTTAGAAAAATTGCTTTTTAAAAGTAGTTTCTTCGTGTTTTAAAAAAAATGAAAAATTACAAAATTACTTTCAGATGCAAATTTTTTGAAATATTTGCTCGAATTCAAAACGGTTTCAAGAATTTACAAGCTGACATAAATCAAAACTCACAACAGTTTAAATCATCGAGATCAAGCAAGTACTTTGGAAATGACAGCTTGTCCAAAGTAGCAAATCCAAGAAATTTCTACTTATATCAAGAAAAATCTTGAAATCAGTACTTACGCAAAGCTCTAATTTCCAAATTACTTGCTTGATTTCGATGATTGTAACTGTTCTGAGTGTAAATTAACCTCAGCTTCTAAGTCCTTTCAATCATTTTATAATCAAACAATTATTTAGAAAAATTGCTATCTAAAAGTAGTTTCTACGTGTTTTAAAAAAAATGAAAAATTACAAAATTACTTTCAGATGCAAATTTTTTGAAATATTTGCTCGAATTCAAAACGGTTTCAAGAATTTACAAGCTGACATAAATTAAAACTCACAACAGTTTCAATCATCGAGATCAAGCAAGTACTTTGGAAATGACAGCTTGTCCAAAGTAGCAAATCCAAGAAATTTCTACTGATATCAAGAAAAATCTTGAAATCAGTACATACGCCAAGCTCTAATTTCCAAACTACTTGCTTGATTTCGATGATTGTAACGGTTCTGAGTGTAAATTAACCTTAGCTTCTAAATCCCTGCAATCATTTTAAATTCAAAAAATTATTTCGAAAAATTGCTATCTAAAAGTAGTTTCTTCGTGTTTTAAAAAAAATGAAAAATTACAAAATTACTTTCAGATGCAATTTTTTTGAAATATTTGCTCGAATTGAAAACGGTTTCAAGAATTTACAAGCTGACATAAATTAAAACTCACAACAGTTTCAAACATCGAGATCAAGCAAGTACTTTGGAAATGACAGCTTGTCCAAAGTAGCAAATCCAAGAAATTTCTACTGATATCAAGAAAAATCTTGAAATCAGTACTTACGCCAAGCTCTAATTTCCAAACTACTTGCTTGATTTCGATGATTGTAACGGTTCTGAGTGTAAATTAACCTTAGCTTCTAAGTCCCTGCAATCATCTTAAATTCAAAAAATTATTTCCAAAAATTGCTATCTAAAAGTAGTTTCTTCGTGTTTTAAAAAAAATGAAAAATTACAAAATTACTTTCAGATGCAAATTTTTTGAAATATTTGCTCGAATTCAAAACGGTTCTAAGAATTTACAAGCTGGCATAAATTAAAACTCACAACAGTTTCAATCATCGAGATCAAGCAAGTACTTTGGAAATGACAGCTTGTCCAAAGTAGCAAATCCAAGAAATTTCTACTGATATCAAGAAAAATCTTGAAATCAGTACTAACGCCAAGCTCTAATTTCCAAACTACTTGCTTGATTTCGATAATTGTAACGGTTCTGAGTGTAAATTAACCTCAGCTTCTAAATCCTTTCAATCATTTTATAATCAAACAATTATTTCGAAAAATTGCTATCTAAAAGTAGTTCTTTCGTGTTTTTAAAATTAGACCGTTTTTTTTTTTTAAAGGTGAAGTTGAACAAACATTCCCGAAAATAAACAAAGAATCATATACATGTATATATATATAAATATTGTATTAATGACAACACAAAATAATTAAAATTATTATTATTATTCATTACAAATAAGTTTGCTGCTCACAGAGTTATATAGAACATTATGAAGAATAGAATAAGACCACATTTTTACCAGGAACAGAATCAATGTTATTTATTATGATCCTTTTTTATTTCAATATTGGATAAGGTGGATGATGTGGTGTCTTGGAGTTTGTGAGGCAGAATCATCTGCAACAGTTGTCGCCTGTGCTTCGCGTCGTCGGTGTTGGTGTGTGTGTCGTCATCGGTCTCATTTACTGCAGCAGATATTTCTCCATTGAACTGAATCAAAACATGCTCCATGGCATAGGCAAGCAGTTTCATAGAAATTGGATTCACACGCAGCAAATTTCCCGCAAAAACTATCTGTAAAATAAAAATTAAACAATCTGTAAATATTTAGAGATTATGAAATCCGATTTTATGATTTTCGACTACTAATGGATGCTATGATTGATTTTTCAGGATTCGCAGTAGATTTTCGATTGCGATGGATTCTGTGATAGGGCCGATTTATAAGTTTTAAATTTCGAGTTTTCTTTATTGTAACTAAACTTTGACGCTGTTAGTATGTAGGTCCAATTATCGTTAGGTAAGTTTAAAACCGATGTAGGTAAGTTCTTAGTATAATGAATAGAATTATTGTATGTTTCAGGAAATAGTTACTAGGTACCTGCCTAAAAATGTATATTTAAATCTATGTTATGGATTTTAATTCTGTAAATTGGGATGGTAAAATGTACCTACATTACATACATATGTATGTATATGGACCCTAGGTATGTAAATATGTAGGTACATAATAATGTATAATGAAAGTGTTGGATGGTTATGGTTAGGTAGACCCATATATGCATATAAAACTTTATATAATAGTTTTAATATACATAATATTCATTTGATTGTTAAAGATATATATTTATATAAATGTCAGAGAGTCCACTTAGTACATAATGTATGTAGGTTGGTACCTATTCAGTGACCTAGATATCAGAAACTACTAACTCGATTTGCGTTTTGTACGTAATTTATTATTTTTGAAATGGAAATTGAAAGAATAGTCAAATTTATAAATTTAAAGTTTAAAATTTATAAATTTAATTTGCTCTGGCCCGATCCAAATTCATAACTTCAAGTTTCTATTTTTCATTTTTATTTATTAGTTTTAAACTAAATTTGAATATTTTTTAATGTAGCTAAACATTGACGCTATTAGTAGGTAGGTCCAAATATGTAGGTAAGTTTTTAGTATAATGGATTGAATGGATGATTCAAGGAATAGTTACTTAGGTACCTACATACCTACAAATTTATGTTTAAATTTAGATTATAGATTTTAATTACGGAAATTAGGATGATAATTGTGTACCTAGAGGTACATTCAGATATGAATATGTAGGCATGTAAATGTTTATACATACAATGTACATTGAAAGTGTAAGTTGGTGATAAGTAGGTAGATATATGCATATAATTTTATATAATAGGTGCAATATACATACTATTCATTTAATTTTTAATGATATATAGGTATATAAATGTATGAGAGCCCAAATAGTATATACTGTAAGTAGGTAGGTATTCAGTGACGTAGATAGCAAAATCATGTGTATGTATGTAATTTAGTCATTATTATGCGTAAAAATGAAATATAATTAGGTAGAAGAAATGGATATACATATTTATATCGACCGATAGAGAGACAGACGGAATATCAAGTTTGATTAAAATTTCGGGTTCGATTTTTTTAAAGTGTAAAATTTGCAAAAAGTTAATCCGTAATTCTAGATCACAAAAAAATGATTTTATTGATTTTTAGTAAATTTGTTATAGTAATTAATTTTTTTATAACATAACTTATTATAATAAAATATACTAGCAATCCATTAAACAAAAAAAAAACTTAACTTATTATACTTACTATGAGTTCTACCTCTTTGTTGGTTGATAAATATTTGCTTTGTTCCTGATATGGAAATTCATCGGAAAGTAAAAGCTTGCGGCAAATTGTTTCCATATTTTTTATAAATAAATTAAACGCAGGGTTGGATCGTATGTACTTGCTCTTGTGTTCGATCACATTGTTAGTAGAAAAGGTTTAATATTACGAAACGTTATATTAACAAAAGATTATGTCTCACACTATTCTTACAGCCAGTGGGAGTTGCTTTGAAGCACGGAAAATGCTGGACAATCCATGCATATATTTCTTTTACTGGCAATGCTTTCTCTTTGGAGAATTCGATTGCCATGAAGATGAAGGAACTGTTGGAAGTTAGAAGTTAAATATAACATTTTATTTTTGTGTAAAGTTTCAACTAACTTACCTACAGCTATATGGCTGTTTATTGTGTGTATGCACCAATGGATTATATGTCACATTGGAAAATTTTGCTTTGGTGGAGTGGGAGTTTTTCCAGTTCCTGCATGGACAAATGTCTCCATTGCAGTGGCCATATAGACTTGTGAAGCCACAACTTCCAGAGCGTTCACAACAGCTTCGGTGGCTTTTCGTCTTCCCAAGTAAAGCAAGCCCAGTATCGATGAAGGTGGAACGATTCGATCCAGCGTAAAGAAATTCTTAGTCACATAATTGTACCAAAACGCATGGAGCAATTGTTGTTCAATTTAATCAGAAAGCAATGAATGAGCTATTGCTGTACTGTCATTTGTTGCCATTCTCGCTCAAAAGCTTGTCCAGTCCAAATCCGTCGTTGGCGAAGCCATTTACAAAACTTGCAGCCAAATTCTGCATTCCTGAGTCCACTTGAATCAATAAAAAATTATTTCTTAATTAAACTTTTTTATGTGTACAACAATTCCCAGAACAAATTTCAATCAAAACGAAGAACTAAAACTTGAAAAGAAAAACAGATAACATTCATCCAATTGTGTAAGACATTCTAATAAGAACAGAATTATAAAAAAATATTTACGTACTGATTACTAGAATAATTTAATATATATTATATATGGTCGTTAATGTTTCATAAGTTAAATAAATATGTATATATATACAGAAGAGAATGTTTTGCATAAAAAAAGGTAACGGAAACCCTCACTGTATTATTTATAATTTAAGTGCAATATGCATATGTACATAAGATCCATGTGATTTTTAAAGATACATAATTATGTATATATAAATGTATGACGGCCTACATCGTATGAAGTATTCAGTTCAGTTATTTTGGAAATATATATATTTTTTTAAAACTCAAAATTTCAAAAACGAATCAATAGATTTTTTCGAAACTTCGTAATTGGTATTTTTTTGACTTTATCTTAATAGTTAAAAAAAACTTATTTTAGTTATATGCATATAGCTACCTACCCACCTACATCCTTCGTGTTCATTATTATATGTATATGTTTACATATCTAGGTTCCATCTATGTATGTACCTACATACATATTACTCTCCTATATTACAAATTTAAAATCCATACTATAAATTTAAATATGCTTTTGTAGGTAGGTACATGTGTAACTATTCCTTGAATCATCCACTCGTAGATTACCTACATACTAAACAGCGTCAATGTTTAGCTACATGAAAGTTATTAGCTCCTAGATCAAGGCAACCCCTTTCTAAAGATAAAGCTCAAAAGCTATTCACTGTTCACCTTGAAATACATAATCTGAAAATACTTTGAAGTGTATCTTTGGAACGGGTTATCCTAAAAACTTGGTTGATACCTTTTTGTAATCTACTCTTGATACTCTCAAAATCAGCATCAAAAGTTTTTATGTAGAAGCCTTATTCCAAAAAATCACTCTTGAAATACGCATATTTAGAATGATGTATGCGTATTCCTGGAGCTATTTTTTTTAATACAACCTCTTTGCAAAAAATATTGATGCTTCCCTTGAAAGTATGAAGTGCTGATTCTAAAAAGATATCGCTCACCTTTATTGGACAACCCGTTGCAAAGATATAGTTCAAAATCTATTCACTGTTCACCTTGAAATACATAATCTGAAAATACTTTGAAGTGTATCTTTGGAACGGGTTATCCCAAAAACTTGGTTGATACCTTTTTGTAATCTACTCTTGATACTCTCACAATCAGCATCAAAAGTTCTTATGTAGAAGCCTTATTGCAAAAAATCACTCTTGAAATACGCATATTTAGAATGATGTATGCGTATTCCTGGAGCTATTTTTTTTAATACAACTTCTTTGCAAAAAATGTTGATGCTTCCTTTGAAAGTATGAAGTGCTGATTCTAAAAAGATATCGCTCACCTTTATTGGACAACCCGTTGCAAAGATATAGTTCAAAAACTATTCACTGTTCACCTTGAAATACATAATCTGAAAATACTTTGAAGTGTATCTTTGGAACGGGTTATCCTAAAAACTTGGTTGATACCTTTTTGTAATCTACTCTTGATACTCTCAAAATCAGCATCAAAAGTTTTTATGTAGAAGCCTTATTGCAAAAAATCACTCTTGAAATACGCATATTTAGAATGATGTATGCGTATTCCTGGAGCTATTTTTTTTAATACAACTTCTTTGCAAAAAATGTTGATGCTTCCCTTGAAAGTATGAAGTGCTGATTCTAAAAAGATATCGCTCACCTTTATTGGACAACCCGTTGCAAAAATATAGTTCAAAATCTATTCACTGTTCACCTTGAAATACATAATCTGAAAATACTTTGAAGTGTATCTTTGGAACGGGTTATCCTAAAAACTTGGTTGATACCTTTTTGTAATCTACTCTTGATACTCTCAAAATCAGCATCAAAAGATTTTATGTAGAAGCATTATTGCAAAAAATCACTCTTGAAATACGCATATTTAGAATGATGTATGCGTATTCCTGGGGCTATTTTTTTTAATACAACTTCTTTGCAAAAAATGTTGATGCTTCCCTTGAAAGTATGAAGTGCTGATTCTAAAAAGATATCGCTCACCTTTATTGGACAACCCGTTGCAAAGATATAGTTCAAAATCTATTCACTGTTCACCTTGAAATACATAATCTGAAAATACTTTGAAGTGTATCTTTGGAACGGGTTATCCTAAAAACTTGGTTGATACCTTTTTGTAATCTACTCTTGATACTCTCAAAATCAGCATCAAAAGTTTTTATGTAGAAGCCTTATTGCAAAAAATCACTCTTGAAATACGCATATTTAGAATGATGTATGCATATTCCTGGAGCTATTTTTTTTAATACAACTTCTTTGCAAAAAATGTTGATGCTTCCCTTGAAAGTATGAAGTGGTGATTCTAAAAAGATATCGCTCACCTTTATTGGACAACCCGTTGCAAAGATATAGTTCAAAATCTATTCACTGTTCAGCTTGAAATACATAATCTGAAAATACTTTGAAGTGTATCTTTGGAACGGGTTATCCTAAAAACTTGGTTGATACCTTTTTGTAATCTACTCTTGATACTCTCAAAATCAGCATTAAAAGTTTTTATGTAGAAGCCTTATTGCAAAAAATTACTCTTGAAATACGCATATTTAGAATGATATATGCGTATTCCTGGAGCTATTTTTTTTAATACAACCTCTTTGCAAAAAATGTTGATGCTTCCTTTGAAAGTATGAAGTGCTGATTCTAAAAAGATATCGCTCGCCTTTATTGGACAACCCGTTCCAAAGATATAGTTCAAACGCTTTTCGTATTCTATATTAAATAATATGTGTCTAAGAATCATATGAATCTTATGTATGCAGATTGCACCTAAATTATAAAGTTATATGCATATAGCTACCTTCCCACCTACATCCTTCATTTTCATTATTATATGCACATGTTTACATACTTAGCTTCCATAAATATATATATACATATATGTATATTTTACTATCGTAACTTACATAATTTATACTATACTATACTATACTATGAGACTTACCTTCTCCTTCCATTCCTTGATCATATCGGTACTATCAGCTGGCATTTGATCCGTATAAACCATTGACATGTATACGGATTCGCGCAAGCATCTCTCAACTTCCAGTACTTCATCTGCCGAATTGCATAAGACTGGACAACGCTCCAACTGATATGCGCATTTATCCAAACATTTCATAACAACCGACATCTTTTCGGAGTTACTTTGCAATTTAATGGAAACTTTAGCCTTGGCATAGACTGCAGCTTCTAAATAGTCCTGAATGCACAACAAAGGCTGATTAGCAATCCTTACAAAATTAATAAATCGCCGAGTCCATGTCTTGGAAGTGACCACCAGTTGAAATGGAATCTTTTCATCTTGAAGAACTGGAGAGATAAGCTTGAAGAGGGTTTCATCAAACTCGGGACTCTCATTCATTATGCTGTCCAAACCATCGATAACTAAAGTTTGTACTTGGCGTATGTTGAGCAAGTTTTCCTTCTCGTTGGCCTCGAGCAAACGCTGCAGCACGGTGGTGTAATTACAAGCACACCACACCCATTGTGCAGTTCAATTTTAACATCTTCGTTGTTTCGAAGTCCATATGCTGGGACAATACTAATTTTTGGTGTTGTGCTAGCCAAAATGCGTCGACAGTGACGAGAAATACTCTCAACCTGAACGGACAATGGTGCGATTATAATAACAGCTGGACCATAGGTCGGCAGAATGCCTTTCGATTCTAGACGGAAACTCAACATGGAGGCAAATAACACCAGGTTTTACCAGTTCTATTCGAGTTGATCACACAAAAGCAATTGCCACGAACTAAATGCGACCAAGCGTACGCTTGGATGCGATACATTTTAGTCAATCGCATGTGCTCCATTTCTTGGATTTCTGCTGTAAACAAGGCATTCTGTAAGCCAATACAAGATACTTAACGAAATTTGTTTTCAAAGTAGCTTTACCAATGACTTCGGGAAGATTAAGATTGGTTTGGTATCATGGAAGATAAGAATTTGTTAAATTTCGAAAGTATTCTTTTTGAGGTAATATTTTCGTAGAACGTATGGATGGATCGGAATTTTCACTAGCAACTGGTATGGAACACGGAGATTGTAAAAGTGATGAATTTGACGATTGGACAGTTTCATTTTTAATCATATGGATTAAATATATATATTTTAAAATTAAATTACTGGACAAAATACAAAATAAATAAAATAAAACTCGCGCACTTCCAATATTTGTTTTGAAATGAATATCTTTTTTTTTTTATTGTTTTGTCATCTGTCAAAATACTCACCTCAAATTGAGTAAACTGGTCTTTTCTTGTGGTGGAATATTGGCACGTACGCATTAATATGCTATGGTTTGCTTCTACTTTTTGATTGGATTTTCTTCATTTTGAACATAAAATTAATAAATATTGCTTAATTTGTAAACCAGAATCAACAAAAAGCTTTTATTAGTATGTTTTATGTTTGATTAAGGCCGTTAAAAATACGATTTAAATAAAAGCAATTAATTTTTCAATTTTTGAATTTACCGGATCTCCATTTTAAATATACAAGGTCACCATATCTACCACTCGCACTCCTCCGTTTCGATAAGCCTGTGTTGGTGTCTGCTCCATTTAAAATGCACGGGCAACTAACACATGCTTGTCGAAACGGAGGAAATCCTCTCAATTTAGCTTGTAGGGTGAAAGAGAATAAACCCCCGAAGTCGTGCCTCTATGTTAGCTTCTCTATGCTCGTTTGAATGAATACATTGGAGCCGAGACCGCGAGTCACAACACTAAACATTGCGGGCGTTCACTCACTTATTAGTTACCTTACGACAAATACTAAGCTATCGGGTTAAATCTGTGAACGAATCAGATAGGTTGGTTGAAAGCTGTCACAAAATCAGAACAATATACATACTAAATGAATTTTGAAGTCTAGGAGTCTACTGCACCGGCGTATAGTTAGCAAAATTTTTGATTCCTATAATTAGGTGAACATTTGGTGAAATTTGGTTAATCATTTTTAGAATTTGGTGAATCATGGTTTAAAAGTTATAAACAATTTAAGGTTAGGCGTATAGTTAGCACTCGATAAGAACAAAATAAAGGTTTATTGGTATCAATCGATGGGAAATGGTTTTCCGAATTTAGTGACACTATTCACGAATTTGATGAAGCTATATTTTAATAAATAATTAAGAAAAACCAATTACAATGACAGTTATATAAACAATTAACAATTAACAAACATACCTAAGCGTCGTAACGTAACGTAGCTAAATCTGTCATACACGAACACAAAACTAACCCATGTACAAGATTCTGTCCCAATTTTTGACGTTCGTTTGACGTCTTGTAGTCGCTAAAATATTTGGAATTTTTTGAAACAATTTTAACAAAATAAACAAATCAATTCTCAGTGATTTTGCAAAATTTGAAGCAGATATCAGACTACCAGAAGTTTCCCGACCAATCAAGAACGCATCTCAAATTTATAATTTTTTATATAAAAACCTTATCTTTAGACAAAAAAGTATTCATTGTTCTGCAAGTTAACTAAAGGAAAACAAGTTTTTAAGCACGTATAACCAACTGCGAATCCAGATAAAAATTGTATTTGAAAACTAAGTGAAAACTAATTCCGAAAAAAAGAAAACAAGATGACTACATTGAAAATCGTATTCAAGAAACGACGACGACAGCCGTAAATAGGCAAAGGCAATTAATTAGAGGCCAAACTCTTCCATTTGTGATCTTATAAGCAAACCACAGCTAAGTAGTTGAAAATCCCAGTTTCCGACAAAATAGCCACCAATATCATCATTCCAAACAGCAAAAGCAACGTCTTTACGTACATCCATGCCATGATCTGTGCCATTGGCGGACGTTCATCCATGCTGCCAATATACCAATAGCCATAGTACAAATGATGGCAGCAAAAGTCCGATTGACCACCTCCGAAATTAAATAAATATACAAAACAAACAAAATATACAAAACATCATTCTTAACCCAGAGGTGACAACTGACAGTAGTTGGGACAGAGAAAGAAGTTTGGTTTTGTAGAAAAAAGATCTGTTTGTTCACCTGAGCACAAACTTTCAGAATTTGGTATATCTCACTGTTTTAAGTAAGGGGCACATTTACACGAAACAACTTTTTCTTCGAAATGGTGCCGCGCTTATATATAATTGCTTATAACTCAGTAACTAAGATTCACCAAATTCTGAAATCTCTTGTGAAGTCTCCTAAGCTTAGTTTGAGCTCGACCACCAACTTTCAGAATTTGGTGAATCTTACTTTTTAAGTTACATGCACTTTTACATGAAACTAAATGTTTGTATTCGAGATAGTGTCGCGCATATATATAATTGCTTATATCTCAGCAACTTATATTCACTAAATTCTGAACCTCAGTGTTCGGGCTCAAACTAAGCTTAGGAGACTTCACAAGAGATTTCAGAATTTGGTGAATCTTAGTTACTGAGATATAAGCAATTATTTATAAGCGCGACACCATCTTTAATGAAAACATTTAGTTTCATGTAAAAGTGCATGTAACTTAAAAAGTAAGATTCACCAAATTCTGAAAGTTGGTGCTCGAGCTCAAACTAAGCTTAGGAGACTTCACAAGAGATTTCAGAATTTGGTGAATCTTAGTTACTGAGATATAAGCAATTATATATAAGCGCGACACCATCTCTAACAAAAACATTTAGTTTCATGTAAAAGTGCATGTAACTTAAAAAGTAAGATTCACCAAATTCTGAAAGTTGGTGCTCGGGCTCAAACACAAGAGATTTCAGAATTTGGTGAATCTTAGTTACTGAGATATAAGCAATTATATATAAGCGCGACACCATCTCTAACAAAAACATTTAGTTTCATGTAAAAGTGCATGTAACTTAAAAAGTAAGATTCACCAAATTCTGAAAGTTGGTGCTCGAGCTCAAACTAAGTTAAGGAGACTTCACAAGAGATTTCAGAATTTGGTGAATCTTAGTTACTGAGATATAAGCAATTATATATAAGCGCGACACCATCTCTAACAAAAACATTTAGTTTCATGTAAAAGTGCATGTACCTTAAAAAGTAAGATTCACCAACAGTTTTGGCTTTTTGTCAACTATTGCCTCACACGTAGACGGCATGACGTCGTACTAAATGGCACTGCAGCGGGGATACTTCATCATTGCTGCATACATCGAATCGGCTCTCCTTTTCGTGGGGTGTGTTATCGATGATAGGAACTACGAGTTGTTCATCGTAGCGCAGGTGAAGCATCTTTTCGTCATCATAGATTCCCTGAAAAAAAATCAATGCCCTGATCTTCCGTTTTTCCAACATCCCACACCCGAACTGGTCTACCTACCTGAATCTTCTATCCGACAAGATGGTTTTCCCGATTAATCTCCTGGGCAAATTAAGGACCAATATCTTTTGAAGACGCCATAGCCTTTTCAATGTCAGCGGCTGTCCAAAAATCAACGCCCAGATACTTTGGATTAGATGTTGGCCATCGATTTGATGTTATCATTCCAAAAACGATTTTCAACAATTTTTTTCTTTCCGTGCCAGTAAACCCTTTAATTGCTTAATTTCATAGGGGTAGGAGATGCATCTCCTTCTTCTCTCTCCGATTAAACCACCTTGATCTCTGATGAATACTCCGACTTGACATCGCATAATAGCACGAGATGTACATCAGAAATTAGATTGTTGAGAGAAAGTTATGATATAGCCAAAATCTGCGAACTCAAGTCAGTAGTCCTCTCCGAAAGCCATTTACGCTTCCAATATTTTTGTTGTCTCTATAGATGGTGCCGTAATCTTTTCCAAAATAGTGTTGAATTCATCATTTTCATCAGGTTCTTGTTGCCTTTTCTTTCTCAAAATTTGAGCCCGGTGATCATTGTTTCGGCTAACATTTTTCTTATTCTCACAAAAAGCGATTGTTGTTTAACTTTTATCTGGATCTTTGATTGTTTGTTTTGAAATTTCGCTTACCTCTTCAAGTTTATTGTTTTTTCCTACATCATACATATTGAGAGCAACATCAAAAGGTGATCTGCACATCCATTTTTAAAATATCTTCTTTCCATAAAAACATCATAAGGTTGTTCTGGAGGAGATTCATCTTTATGATTTTTATTTTCTTTAGGAGACTTTTCACTCTTGGTTCTCGTAAAATTAATTTTCTTTGTGAATTACTTAGTCAATTTTGACCCGCAAGTTTCATTTGTTATTGGCCCTTGGGCTATTGTCTCAGGCTTTTGAACAAATCAGATTATCTACCATTCGTTCATCTTTTCGTGTCGGCAATGATTTTTCCCATTCCACCAATATACAACCCATTGTTTTGGACTCTTCACTGACTATTTTCAGGACCAATGTTGATCGATTTTTGAATCGTTTCAACATTGGAAGATGATCGGTGCGAATAAACATTGTCCGTAGACTTCTTCCGTTCACTTCGGCCTAAAATTGGATTAGTTTTGATACGCTTCTATTGGGAATAAAAAACTGTTTATTTATTTATTCAGTAGTTGTGGTATGAATACTGAATCGAACACTTACACACTGAAGTCTTAATACCATGGAATTAAATAATAAAATGTATTTATTTCTTTTAAATAAATAATAAACGACCTACGAATTTTATTGAAGTTGAAAATGAGAAACGTCAGGTTTGACAATTTGAATCAAGTGATAGCTCAGTTTGTATTCTATTTTGATTCAATTTATTCAGCAAAGGTGTGTTCGATTTGCATTTTAGTTTTACTGAATGTCTTCATTCAATTTGCGGGATAATTTCGTGCAGTTTTGCTTAGTTTCAGAATTTGGTGAATCTTATAGTTTTCATTAGAGCTCAAATTACGTAATTTGGCAAATTACAAAAAAAGTGTTTTCATTACAAATTATCTCATTTCGTTTGACATCTGGCTGAATTTGGCTGAATTTCATTTGACAGTTCTAAAAGTTCTTTAAAGTTGATTATTAATCGATGGCCTTTCCCAAAACCTACATAAAATATAGTGCTCCATATTAAAAATGGTACAAAAGAAAATAATAAATATGATTGTACACTAAAAAAAGAAAAAAAAACTTAATTATTAATTTTATTCCACAGCCCCACAAAACTACAGAGTTATTTCAAGTGATTTGGAAAATCCATCCATCGTTGATATTGGTAATTTAAAAAAAAAAATATTTGTTTAGCTGTTTAAATTGACGGTTTTCTACTATTTAGGAACATAAAAGAGATATATTAGATAGAGTTATGTATGTCGATGAAAATAGACTATTATTGGAGTACATATTCGGGATATGAATGTTCATAATTCGCTATAATTTATGATAATGTTTTGGATTTACAATTTTTTTTATTTAAAGCGTCCTTCAAGTCCATTGAACCCTAACACCTGTAAGATGTAAGAAAGTACATTGTCTAATAAAAAGCAAGAAACAAAATTCTCTCCAAAGTTCTCGAAATCCCCAAACAAAAGTTACAAAGTGGCCAACTGTTGTCCTACAAGAAACGTCTTGATTCAATCGCAAAGGTCTTGCTCGATAATTTCGCCAAATGGCAAACTGCTCAGAAACGTGGTCAATCATTGTGCAATTCAATTGAAGCAATTAAAACAAAATGCCTGGAAAACAAGAACCCAGGTGGTCCATTCTGTGATAAACTGGCCATTATTTTCAGTGTATTCGAAGACATTGTCAAGAGTACAAAGGAAGTATGGAGGCAAATTAGTGCTTTGGCTAAATTACAAGGAACCAGTTTCCGAAATCTTCTATAGAACGTGGTTCATGCAGGACTTTATTGATTTTACGAAAACCATCCTGGAACGATATCAAGCTGAACGTCATATAAAAAAATTGTAACAGGTAAGAAGGAATGCCTCGGCCCATTGCCGAGAGGGATTCGACTTGATTTGGTTATCCAGTCTGTGGGAGCATCCTTCTCATGTAGATGAAAATATTAAAGTTTTATGTTTGTTCTTAGTTGAGGAATTAAAAGTCAAATAAATGTTAAATAATTTACAGCTCTAACGATTTTTGAAACTTGTTTTGATATATTCCTGTTTATCCATGAGTTTAAATTGCATCTTTGTTTTCCCTCATACTTTAAAAACTAAGCAATATAAAAACATTTAACTATGTGTGTTATCCATTTATTTCTACCATACTTACTAGTATTCCCTTGTTTTTAGGTAATTTTGCGTACGTCACTGAATACTACATACAATGTAGGCCCTCATACATTTACATATACATGTATCTTTAAAAATCACATGAATCTTATGCATGCAAATTGCACCTAAATTATAAAGTTATATGCAATGCAAACGCTACCTACCTACTTGCATCATTCATTTTTATTATTATATGTACATGTTTACATACTTAGGTTCCATCTATATATGTATGTAGATACATATAGTATTATATACTTACATAATTAAAATCTATAGCTTAGATTTATTAAATACACATTTGTAGGTAGGTACATATGTAACTATTCCTTTAATCATCAATTCGACAATTCATTATACTAAGAATCAAGGTAATCTTACCTACATAGACTTTAAACCTGCATAGGATAACTACACCTAACTAACTAAACCTCAATGGTTAGCTACATAAAAGTTGTTAACTAAAAGATCAAATTCCTACGATCCAGTCCTGCATTTTATTTCTTAGGTAATAATATAGTAGAAATTGCGTTCAGTCTCATTTTAATTGTTTATTTGCTTACATTTAGGTCAGCTGTAAAAGAATTTGTATTCAAAAATTATATGAAAGAAATTTACAATGTACTCGAGCCAACGTAATTTCTTATTTTGTTTTCATTATCTTTTCTTTTTTTGATACAAATTTCGATCAATAACGCAGATAATTTCAAATTTAAAAACCGTGTTAATTTGCACGAACAAATTTTCATCTTAAAGATTTGTGCATATTATGTAATTCCGTCAACAAATGTGTAGAAGCTCTCTTTAGAACGAGCGCCTTCTTCTTCTGAGACGCTTTGAATGATTTGATTTTCTAGTTGAAGTGTTCTCTTCGTGCTCTTGCTGATGGTTTACAACCGAAATGAGGTCTTCATAATTCTTTGAGTGAGCCTTCTTTTGAATTTGAAGGTTTGATTGCTTGGAATGGATTACCTTCTCCACTTAATTTATAGTTGACTGTTATTGGGCCTACTGCTGATGCTGGTTCTTCTATTAACTTCCCTGAAACACTAATCTAAAACACCAAAGATACAATACATACATAGATGACACGAAAACAAAATAAAAAATTATTGCCTTACCAACTTGCACACAGCATACGGACTCTTAAGGAGGAGAAAGCTCCATACCCAGGATAATATCTCGAATTTCCGACTGTGTCAGTGAAGCTACATTGACGTTGTTCTTCTTACCGTAATCAGCCAAAATCAAATCCTTCAACTGCACTTCGACCTTTATCCACTCCTCGTCTGTTAGTGTTGGCCAAATGTGAGGAGCCTCTGTGATTGTTGTTTTGTCTGGCTTCAGAATGATTTTTGTACGTTCGGTATTTACGTGCAGGGCTCTCAGGATCAAAATTAATCGACTGAAAGCTGTGTAAGATGAAATGGTTTTTGACCAATCGTCATTAAACAAAATCAAATCACCAAACTTTTCTACTTTCAGGCACGCCTGGAAAGGCAACTGCAATTCGGAACCTTTAATTACAATGTTGGGGAAATCCATTAAATGCACTTCCAAAGGATCCAACATTCCCTTTCTGGTTACAATGATTTGTTTCGGCTGTTCCTCTACTGGCAAAGACCTAATCAACGCTGCTACTTCTTCGGCTGTTTTCCATTTGACCAATTGACGCAAACGTTTTTGTCCAGCCAACACCGATGTGAATGATCTTCATGAAAAGCTGACCAGTTCGGGGATTAAAGATGAAAATAGCTCCATTAATTGGTTTTGTTGTCGAATTTCCTTCAAATGTTTTTTGAATAGTTACTCGATACACATTTGTGTCATCTACAAACCAAATGGTTTGATTCGAGAACAATTCTCCGTAATTCTGTGAAGATAGATAAGGTTCTGTCGGCTCAGAACTGTACAATTGGAACCCTTTCCTGATACGTTCTCTCAATATATATAACGCTGGATTTGCCTTCATTATCTTAGCCATTGCCTGCTGAATGAGTGTCTTACATCCAGGGAACCAGTTTCCATAGGCTGGATGTAAATTATATGCCAAATCAATGGCAATCAACACTACAGTCGGTGATGGATAATTAGACATGATATCGGTGGTGTAACCGAGGAACTTTGCTCGGGCATATCGCTCAACATCGTGCGAATCATAATCTCCCCACCTCAACTGAATATCCAACCAGTATTTCTGCGTGGTAGTGTTGTCCATTGTGTCTTTGGTGTCAGCCAGCAACGATGGTCTTGATACATTCCATTTATATGCAGGGAAGAGAAGAATGTCTGCACAAGAAGAGTTCATTTTATATGACTTCCGCGGATGGATGGTCTCTTTTTGTACAGTCTCGATCTCAAGGGCATATATCTCCTGATCAAATACTTGACAAAGATCTATATTACCGTGCATGAAAATACCCTTTAAATCGAGTTGCACCTGGAAACCAACGTAAACATTAAACATTAGCACGATTAATTGTTGGTGACCACCACAAAGTAAATCGACGATTTGGAATCTGATTCAAACCGGAACGCTGAGCGTTTTTCAACTTTTTATATTTCATTGACTCTTCAAAACCAGACGCTTTCTCCCAGAAAAGACCCTCCTATGTGGGGAAGTAAGTACCCTCAAAGAGTGTATGCTCCAAAATACCTACAACACCACCCAGAACTTGGATCATATCCGTTCGTTAGTTGTTAAGATGTTGTGTGAGCAAGAGGAGGGGGAAGATTTGGAGAGAGTAGGACAGGACAAAAGGACAGGATCGGAAAATAGGATAGGAAGTGTTTGGAATGGGACGGGAAAGAACGTTAAATTCCGAGGGACGCGGCCTGCTTGCGTAGCGCGGCATTTAGCTCGCCGGAATGGGGGGATCTTGCCCCCGGAACTTAACCTCACTTGCAACAAATACACATATCAGGCCAGAAAACGAAAATACTCAAAAAGTGACTGCGGACGGAATATCACCACTTCCAGGGCACTGCGGGTGTCGTTGCAGTTTGGCCTTTACCCTCCCAACCTGGAAATCCGCGGCCATGTTAGGATTTCCCCACGATTAAAGTTTGACCCGGATTCCATCATCCCACCGCAACCATATCCGCTACGTTACCTCCTCAAGAAATCCTCAAGACCTCATGTTTCGCTCAGACGAAACAGTAATAAACACTTAATGTTCATTCAAAAGGGCTGGAGATTTTATTTATTAACTAGACGTATAAACAATAGAAATATCAAAAAAAACAAATTAAACATATGTAGAGATCAGGCGTCATGAATAGCCAGAATTTAAAATTTAGAAAATAATGCGAAACATTTTCGCTCTCTAGCTCAAAAAAACGTTATATTACAAAAAAACATTAATGACCAATATTCACTCAAAATTTTAAACTAATGTGATTTTGAACAGCTTTTTTCAGCACTATCAAAAGAAATTGCCGGACTTGGTACTCTTTTTAGTACCCTCTCCAAGAAACTATAACGCACCGCGATTTCCCTATCTGTAAAGAGCTCCTTTCAGGTATACTAAATTTCTCTAAAAACAAGAACGGAATCGCGAGATAGCACCGGGAAAACCACACTTATTCACTTACAAAATCAAAGGTATAAAAAAAAGTATTCAATTAGGTAGGTTAAGAATCAAACTCAAACAAAATATTATTATTAACGCCTTGTTCAGACCCTCTTTAGGGTGGTATAATTGGGGTTTGTTAAAAACGGTAAGATTTGAATTTTAATAAAATCGCACTTATTAAAAGATTAGTTATAAATAATGGTAAATTGGATATACGGCCTCATTCTTTTTTTTCTGTTTTAATTATTAGTTACAACATGTAATCAATACCTGTTTCGTTCTCTTTTTTTTTCTATATGTTTTTTTTTCATTTTTTTATATTCCTTTTTCCAGGACTCACAGAAAGACCTTGGAGTATTAAGTGGACCTCCGACCCTGAAGGACGACCATCCAGACAATTGACTTATATTTCGGCTTCAGTGGAGGTTTCCCGAGCGAAGACTTCCGCAATCTCCAACTTTCCAAGAAAAAGGTCGTGGTTCGGGCTTCAGATGAAGTTTCCCGAGTTGAAACAGCACAAACTGGCAAGACTCCACTGGATATCTTGGTTATACCTCTCACGAGAATATCCTCATGCAGGATAATGAGGTGTAAGGTGGTCGGTCGCAGATCAACCTAGGACCCACTGGTCTTAACCAAATAAAGAGTTGGCGGCCCAGAACTTTCCAAGCAACCTGGGACCGCCAGAAATCAATTGTCAGTACTCGTTAGGGACACCAACATATATACGCCTATGCAAAAATTACCATAATTGTAGTCTATATAAAAAACTTTTTCTGATAACTCACCCTATAATGTATTTGACTTTTTTTTTTCTCAACAATATCGAGTCTCACACTCAGATGTATTAGCAATTCACTATAAATTTAATCAAGCAAAAAAAATATAAAATTACATCAACCAAATTCAAGGTTGGTATATACACACCGTGTACTTTTATTTGTAATAAAAGGATTATGTGGCCTAAAGTTAAACTACCGGGAGGCCTACCGTCCGAAAACTTTGTTTAACTCTATCTCAAGAATCATACCGGTATGTCATCGGATGATATGAACTTACGGTGTTGGATTTCGCTGTTCCTCCTCTCACTTTGTTCGTATCACCCGATTCCATGTACCCAACAGTGCAAATTTTCTGTTTGTGTCAGAATTCCTACGTAGTGGTATCGCTATTCCCCTCTCATTTCACTCGACATCTTACGTTTCACTCTCATTCAATCTCACCAGTTGTATTTACCATAGCTCTCTAATAGAGGGCGCTAAGATACGTTGTTAAATTTAAGGCCTCGATTCCACTTGGATAATATTACCGACGTCTCCCCATAATAAGATTTTCTGATAACGAAAAGGTCAGAGTACGTATAAGACGGCATCCGCAACAAAATTCGTCGTTTTGTTGGATATACTCCAATTAAACGACGAAAACAGGGATACGCCGTAGTCTCCATATAAAATCTTACGTTTAACCTCCCGTCTAGACATTAGGGAACAATTTCTGAATATATCACACTTTTAGCTGTGCTTTTGCACTAGCCCTGAGATTTTTTCCTTCTTACAACTATTCCTTAAAATTTCCCAGTATTTTATTGTAAGTATTTTTTTGGTTGACACCTGGAACGCAACCAGCTGACACTTTGAATGGGCCTATTTTATTCCTCATTTTGATTTTCATTTATCGTCTAGATCCGGCAGAGGCATGCGGCTTTGGGTAAGTATGTACGCATCCATTGTACTTTCTACTTTTTTTTTTCAGTCATAATGTTTATACATCCAACTAATATTTTTAATTCAATTTTTTCTATTCTTTTTAATAGATTGGACTAAAATTTAGAGATCGCGCATTTTCGTGGAGAGCAACTACTCGTAAGTCACATATGTCCTAAACGTGGCTCCTGTCTTTGCTTCCACATGGATGGATGAAGTAAAGTGCCATGGAGCCATCAGCTCTTCGTCACGGATCCAGTTCCTCTGCCAGGATGGCCGAGCTCCCACGGAAATCCATCTGTAGAACGTGGGGAGTTAACCCATGATACCCACGCCGGGCATACATATCTATGTATAGGTATACATATCGGGCAGCCATGTTTCGGCTCCAGACTTGTAGCAGAGCAAAGCGCTTGGAACACCTAGGGGCGGCAGACTCGAACCAATCACCTGTCTGGGCAGGCTATACTCATCTGCCATACGTGCCAATAACTTTGGTGTCTATTAGTCGCCACTATTCACCAGGCAACACCGATCCATGACCACTACCAACCTACCGGATGGAGCTGTGTTGGCATTGGTGCTCAGGGGGCTGGCATTGCGGTCCTGCAGCTCTGGATGTGGCTCGACTTGGTCGTTTGTCCAATCCCTTTGGTCACAAACGCAATTCACGTTGCTGGTTTAAGGGCTAGCCAGCATCACTCTACGGGATCACATAATCTTAATCGAGGAGATTAAGTATCTAATGTACTGATTCCGAGGCGGATGGTGGAGGCGGCTGCGTTATTGCTCTACTGTCGTAGAGCGTTCGACAGCTGTGGCCGTCGTTGTCGCAAACAGAGGTTTGCTTTCTGTGGGGACAGAAACGAACGAGTGTGCTAAGCTACCTTACGCATTTCGAAACATTTCAGCAACCCAAAGGAGAACATTGGACAATTCGACTCACATAACCCGCTCATTTCTCTAAGGTAACCATATATTAAAATGTCTTGAACCAGTTACCGTAGTTAATCAAATTTTTTCTAGGATAATTCATGGCAATCGGAACTGAATTCTCCCTTAGAGAGTATAGATGTGAGGACAACATCACTCACCATCATTATAGGCTATTCTACCCCCCTCGAGACACACTTATGCCCACACACCACAACACGAGTTCATTGTCCCTTAAGATGGGGATACTTCTGGAGTATTTCTTAGATCGAGTTGGTGAGTCTATTATTATTCTAGTAGGGTAGCTACCTAAGTATATACCTATATCATTGTTGGGTACGTGAATTATTTTAAATAAACTATCTATGGGGATTTTAATGATTCAAAAAAACATTTTTAATAAATAAAACAAGTATAAGAAGCTAAATGAGATACATAGAACATAGACATCGAGGGACATACGTATGCATACATAACTATGTACTTAGAACTATTATCACCGATTAATCTTACTATCTAATCACTTTGTAAATATCACAGTAGTTTTAAATCTTTGCGGATTATTTACCGCAGACTAGTTTTAAATCTTCGCGGATTATTTATCACAGAGTAGTTAATTCATAAACTAAAATTAATTAATAAATATATAATCCAAATAAATAAATAAGTGACGAGAAACATGCATAAATAAATGGGTACTAAAAAAAATAATTACATTTTGTTTAACTGTATAGGTTTACAGGTACTTTGTGACGAAAAATAAAGGAAGTGTTTTGAAACTTATATCGAATTCCAATCAACCATTTCAAATCGAATTCAGATCGATTTTTTTTTTCTTATTTGGTTTGCTGTAAGGAACTTGTAAGACAATAGTGTGCGTGTACAGCCTATGAAATCTTACGGGAACCACAAGTTTTGTTTTGAAAGATTTCATTTAGAAATAATCCGATTGTGTAAAATAAAATTCAAATGTTTGGTTGTTTGGAGTTCGACATATATCAGGTACCTAGTGAAGTTTTTTTTTTTTTTTTCATCGGAAACCAATAAGGTTCTTCAAAATACAACCACTAAGACAAAATTAAATTATAGCAGAATTGATTTGTTAGGTATTAAATTAACATGAATAAAACAGCACATTTACTAAAGTTAATAAATAAAAAAAAGATAATTTTTTTGTAGTAGGTACTTGTGCTTGTGCATTTACGCTTGTGAAGACTGTAAGTAGGTTTATTTTTTTTCCTACAATACAGTGTACAAGAAACTTTCTTTGGTTATTTTATTTTTCAACTGAGCTATCGTTACCCTAAATAGACTCCGTAGTGGATTTATGAAAAAGGATAATACCTTCAATAACTCGTAAACACCTATAGAGTGTAACCAATTACGGTTTCATGAAAGGAATTATACAGGGTGTGTTACTTTTGATCAGCATGTGAATACAATTCGCTAACATCAAAAAAAACTTTTTTTTTCTTCTTTTTTTTTTCTTTGAATAAAGAACAGGATGCTTCGAATAGCTGTCGTGGGAAGGATATTTCTCGGTATTAAGTTTCTCAACTGTTTTGAATGTTTTTATTCAGAAAGTTTGTACCTCAAAAGTTATATCGTTTATTGCTTCAAGTCTTTAGCGTGGAAGATGCCTATTTTCTTGCCATTCGAATTCGCGACTTCGTACATTTGGTTTCCTATTTGTTTGATTACACGACACTTAATGTATTTGGGACATAACTTTGCAGACAAGTTTTTGGAAAAATCGCTTAAGATAAAGTTCCTTCGGTAGATTTCCTGACCAGGCATAAATCTAACTTTCCTCGTGCGTGTATTGTATGTTTTTGCAGACCTTTCATTCGATTTCAAAATGTTTTCTCGTATACGTTTTCGGATACACTCCAACCGATCCCGTCGAGGAATGATTAATAACTCGCTATCGTCAACCGCGTTCAACTTTAGTGCCAGTTCATAGATGCTACCGTGCATCATGATGTTGGTACCAAACAATGCATAGTACGGAGACATACCAGTGGAGCTATGAACTGCAGTTCTCAGAGCGCATGCAATGTCGCTGAGATTAGTGTCCCAATCGCGTTGATCTGTTTTTAAGTAAGCGCGTATTGCGGCCAATAATGAGCGGTTGACCCTTTCTGAGGCATTTGATTGGGGTGCGTAGCTCGCTGTCCTCATGTGCTCAATTCCGTATTTTTGTAAGAAGTTTTGAAATTCCTTTGCGCGGAACTGTTTTCCATTATCAGAATGGATTATGCGAGGTACACCAAATATATTGAACACCTCGCAGTGCAGGAATTTCATAACGTTTGTGGTGTTCGCATGTTTCATAGCTTTTAAAAAGCAAATTTGGACATGTGATCTAAAACAATGAAGACGTACGCATTTCCTAATTTTGACCTAGGATAAGGGCCCAAGAAATCAACATAAAGTTTTTCGAACGGACGATTAGAACAATACGAGTTAACGATTGGAGGACGAGATACCTGACTAGACGATTTACACTCTTTACACACGGAACAGTTAGACACATATTCGCGGACTTGCACAGTCATATTTGGCCAGTGGAAATATTGACGGATTCTGTATAGAGTCTTAGCAATACCTCCATGTGCTACTCGGGGTGGATTATGAGCTTGTTTTATAATTTCTTCGGTAAGGCCCGATGGAACCCATAGCAGCCAAGTATGTTCTTGCATCGCTTCATCTTCTGTTCTTCTATATGCGCACTTATAGACAAACCCGTCTTCGATTTTAAGGTCAGGGAGTTCGTCAGAATGGTCTTTAACTGTTTGTATTAGGCTCAAGTACTCGTCGGTTAGGAATTCGTTAGAATCAAGGTCGATTAACGGAGCCACTTCTTCTAAGTCCAGAGAATCTACATGTACCCGAGAAAGAGTGTCCGGAACTACATTTAGGCTGCCTTTTCTATGCTGTATGTCGAAGGCATACGATTGTAGCACCAAGCTCCACCTAGCGAGTTTTCCACTCAGGTCCTTCATGCTCATGAGCCATTTAAGGCTCGAGTGGTCGGTGATTACTGTAAAATCCATGCCCTCGACATACGGCCTGAATTTTTTCACCGCCATTACGGCAGCCATACACTCCTTCTCAGTCACACTATAGTTTCTCTGGCTTTTATTAAATTTTTGTGAGAAGAAGGATATAGGAACTTCATCATCTTCCGAGTTCTTTTGAAAAAGTACTGCACCGATCCCCGCATCCGATGCATCACATTGGATGTAAAATTTCTTCGTGAAATCGGGATGTGACAAGACCGGGGCGGTGGTTAAAGTTTTCTTTAATTCTTCGAACGCTCTCAGCGCTTCTTCGGTCATCTTGAATTTATCATTTTTCTTTTTCAGCAGGTCAGTCAGGGGAGCAGTCAGATTTGAAAAGTTTTTTATAAATTTGCGATACCACCCTGCTAATCCAAGCAGCCGCCGCACTTGTCTAGGGGTTTTGGGAATAGGGAATTCCACTATTGCCTACACCTTAGCGGGATCAGTTTTAAGCTTCCCACCACCAACTATGAAGCCCAAATACTTCAACTCCTTGAAGCAAAATTTTGACTTCTTCAAGTTGATAGTGAGATTAGCTTTCCGCAAACAGTCGGCTACTTCGCTCAACAGGGCGATATGCATCTCAAAATTTGATGCCATGATGAGCAGGTCGTCAAGATACACAAGGACGCGATCCCTAAGTCGTGCAGGAATTACCTTGTCCATTAACTGGCATAACCTTTGAGCTGCATCGCACAATCCAAAGGGCATGACAGTGAATTGGAACAAGGGTCTTCCCGGTACCGCAAAGGCAGTTTTTCCCTACTCTGCTTCTCCAGCGGTATCTGCCAAAATGCCTCTTTTAAGTCGATACTACTCATGAAGAAGGTGTCTGGTAGCCGGCTGAGAAGCCCCTCGATATTCGGGAGCGGATTGGCGTTTTTCTTCGTCAGTGCGTTCACCCTGCGAGAATCCAGACAAAGGCGATTCTTGCCTGGTTTTCGAAAAGAACAACTGGCGAACACCACGGGCTCTCGCTCTCCTCAATAACGCCGAGGCTCAACATCCGGTCCAATTCTTCGTATAATAAGGTTTGCACCGCTGGGGAAACAGGGTAGTGACGCTGTTTCACAGGGAGAGCATCTCCTGTATCAATAACATGCTCCATCAGTGTCGTCTTTCCAAGACCATCCCGGTCAAAACAAAGGAATTTCTGCCTGACTGCATCCAGCCTGGCCTGCTGTTCAGAGTTCAGCTGATGCTCGTTCTGAAGATCGGCTTCCTCCGTTAAGAAGATTGAACTTATTAGATTTGGAGCTAAATGGAATGCCTTCCAGAAGTCCACCCCTAGGTAGATCTTCTGGTCTAAGTTCGGAACAAGGTAGAAAGTTAGCTCATTTTCTCCATCCTTATAACCTACTTTCGCTTCTATCTTACCCACTATCGATTGACGCTTTCCGTCGGCGGTTCTAACATCAGACTTAAACATACTAATAGGAAGTTGTAGCTCTTTGACCAGTTGAAAGCAGTTTTTCCCAAGGATGCTCACGCTGGCCCCGCTATCAAGCAAGCCTAAAACCTCTTTGCTGCCTAGTTTGATTTTTGCATAGGGTCTAGGATCGGTTGCTAAATCTACGGTTGTGGATGAAATTCTCTTTCTAATTTCTCTCCTGGCCTTATATCTCCATCTGGCCTTAAGTATTTTTTTGGAAGGCGCATAAATAGCGCTATTAAAAATTCTATTACGGGCTTGGTTATATTCTCTTATTCTAATATGTTAGGGTTTTTTATGAAATACATTTCGTTTGGCGTTCTTTTCTTCATTTTCATCTTTGCTCTGTTCTCTTTTTAAAACTACAATTCGGTTATTGCCCTTGTCTGAACGAGAGCTTCCCATTAAGTTCTTAGGAGTATCAATATGGGATTCTAGAGTTAATGGGGGTTCTGGGTTTGAGTTGAACGCGAATCCCCCGGAGTCTTCGAGTTCAAATAGTGGTTTCCCGGATTACAACGCTTACAGCGCGGAGTCTTCACTCCCTCTAGCCTGCACTTGTAACAAAACAAATTAAGTACCTCGGATTCACATTCGAAGTATGTATGCCCCGGTACTTTGCAATTCCAGCACACCAGGGTCGAAGCATCGGGATTTTTCCGAGGAGGTATTTTCGGACGAGCTCCACCAAACTGGTATGCCGCTATCTCTCCCTCGGCTATTGGATCTTCATAATCCAGCTCATTGACTACGTATTTTCCGGTCGGCCTCATCGGTTTCGCGAACTCCGCTCTTTCCTCGGAAATGCTGCTTCTACATCCTTGCATGCGTTCCTCAGCTGATCCAAAGAAAAGATTGGCATGGGATATACTAATCCCAGGAATCGCTCGTTCAAGTTCTTTTTAAGGATCTTTACCAACTCGACTTCAGGGATAGGTATTCTCAACTGAGACTTAATTTTACTGATGGCGACAAAGAAATCATCGATCTTCTCCGAAAAACCTTGTCTACGGTCCGTTATCTCTCGGATTATTTCATAGTCGGACCGTGGATTTTTGAATTGCCGCATCAGCGCATCTTTCAAAGTAGGCCAGTTGGGCTGATAATTGTTCCGCTGGAACTGCCAGAACCAGTCGTACGCATTTCCTCCTAGCAAGATATGAAAGTCTTTAGTATTTCTGTCCACGGACATTGATACTGGCTCTGTAGGGTCTCAAGGCGAAAAATAAAATCTTCTACCGTCCGAGTCGTTGGTTGACCTTCGAACTTCAGACCCCACTTATTGACCTTAATTGGAGCCTTAAATCCGGAAGTCCACCAGTGAGAATCAAAAGGCGACTGGTTGACGTATGGGGTTTGAGGATTCGGTGGTTGTACTGGCATACCAAGGGGAACATCTTGTATATCATTAGTTTGATATACCCGGTCCTGACTTCTTCTATAAGACTCTTGACTCCTTTTACCTCGCTGTCCAGTTTGAACAAAAGCACTTCTCCTTTGATCAGGCTGTGGAATTCGCTGTGCAAGAGGTTGAGCTGGTGGCGGAAAGTTGTACGAAGGTTCTGGAGGTCTTAATATTGAGCCCGCATTCGGTGGAGTGGGCCGTCCCAGGTTTAAATCTTTCAGGAATCCGCTAAGCTGATGTTGGATCTCATCCTTCAGAATATTGGTGACACCAGTTTTCACCGATTCTTTGTAGGACGAAAACGCATCCACTAAAGCCAAATTTAAGTAGGCCTTTAAATCCTCGGGAATTACCGTCTTTTCTTTCCTCCTAGTAGTTGGTGGTCTCTGAGCCAAACTATCTAAAATATCCCTGGAGCCACCTCCTTGGAATAAATTTGCACTTGCAGGTCTAACGGCGGATGTCCTACATGCATTGGCTACTACTGTTTCGTCGAGAAGAGCGAAACTCTCTCGTCGAGGAGGCATGGCTTCGGCTGCCAGGCTGCTGATATCACTATAGGAGGGAGTGGAAATCGAGCCTATTAAACTTTGGTCTTGCCCATTACTGACGGGTATACCAGAACTAGCGGGTAAATTAGAGGTTGATCGGAGAGGGGAGTGCATTACCCTACGTCTCTCTGTACTATTTAAATTCTGACTAACTGATCTAGTTAGTCTAGGGCCTTCATTTATTTCAGAATTTCGTATTAGGCGGTTGATGCGATCTTCCTTATTGGAATAAGCCATTATTTAAATTTTGAAAACGGAAACCGACTTAACAAAATGCAAAAATAAAACTATAAGGTAAGTTTTTCAAAGAAAGATTTAGTAGGACTGAAACTTAAAATCGTAAAACTAACGTTTGGTAAACTGGCAAAAAAAAATCTTCATAAACAAATATGAAATTTCAAAGAAATTTCAAAACTTAAATTTAACGAAAACAAACAAAATGATAATAAATAATCGATCGAACCCAAAATTTGAAACAAAAGTATACAAATTTTAAAATCGATAGATTACGAAAATTTGTAGCTTGGAACAAAACAAACGATATCCTTATCACAAATATTATTCTAAAAAAAACATTCTAGAAAATTTTATAACGGTATCTTACAATTCGTTATCTTAACAAAATTAACGTATATTCTTCTATACGGGTAAAATAAACCTAATAATGTAAGAAAACTTAACAAAAAAACTATCAAAATAAGAAAACGAAAAAAAACTAGTAACGAAAACTATTAAATATGTATTAAAAATTTGCTAGAAACGTAAAGTTTCCTTAACGAAAAACAAATAACGCAAACCTTAACTTAAATTGTAACAGAACGAGTTTCTAAAAAAACTATTGTAGAGAACAAATTTCACAAAGAAAACTCTATAAGGAGCCTTTAAAAAGTCTCCCTACCAAAAACGATATTTTCTTGATAAATAAATACTGCAAAAAAAAATAACTCAAAAATGTAATAAATATACTAAGGTACTATACTTATAATATATAAATAAGATTAAATATATATATATAAGAATAATAAATTTTTCTATTTTTAAACAAAACAAGTTTTCCTTTGAACAAAAAAAAACGATAATAATACAATTAAAGATTAAACTATTGAACTTTCGAACAAAATTTCACATACCAAATAATTCTCATATGTAAAAAAAATCGAAATATTAAGTGAATTCTTCACTTGAACAAGAATAATTCAGGACAGTTTGGGGTTTGGTTTTCATAAACATTTGGGGTGCTTCAGGCAGCGTCTTCGGTGGTTGTTTGACGACATGGCATGACCTTATCCATAGCATCTCTGTTAAACAAGACATCGGACGGACAGAACTAATTCCCTTGAAGTGGTGAGGTAGAAAAGGAGTTACGTAAATTATCACAAACTATAGAGTTGAAAAAAAAATTCGACGGTGCATCGATGTTCGACGACTCGTCAAACATGGTCACTGCGTCCAAATTAAAACATAAACTAGACTAGACAATAGGGAAGCGAAATTGAAATTTGAAGATAGAATAGTAACATACTTAATAAGGATAGGTATAGGGAAAACGATACTAAAGGACGTGATTTGTTGCAGCTGCAAGTTCCCAAACATTCGTCGCGATACGACTAGGTATGTCTTTGACTTTCCTGTCGCAGACTTACGAATGTTGAAATCCTTGCAGCAATCTCAAAACACGCTTCTACACACACTAACCGCAGTCGCTACGAACCTTCAAGAAATCGTCGCAATACACCTAAGTATGTCTGAGACTTTCTTGATGCAGACTTACGATTCTTGAAAGTTTGTAGCAAGTTTGGTTTAGACTAACACAAAACGTAGACTACAAAAAAAATCTTAGCTAAAAGCCAAGACGTTGGGCTTCCAATTTGTTGAGAGCACGTTGAAAAAAAACGCTTTAGCCACGTCGGGCCCCACGTTGGGCGCCAATTTGTTGTGATAAGCAAGTTGAAAAAAACGCTTTAGCTACGTTGGGCGCCAATTTGTTGTGTGAGCAAGAGGAGGGGGAAGATTTGGAGAGAGTAGGACAGGACAAAAGGACAGGATCGGAAAATAGGATAGGAAGTGTTTGGAATGGACGGGAAAGAACGTTAAATTCCGAGGGACGCGGCCTGCTTGCGTAGCGCGGCATTTAGCTCGCCGGAATGGGGGGGATCTTGCCCCCGGAACTCAACCTCACTTGCAACAAATACACATATCAGGCCAGAAAACTAAAATACTCAAAAAGTGACTGCGGACGGAATATCACCACTTCCAGGGCACTGCGGGTGTCGTTGCAGTTTGGCCTTTACCCTCCCAACCTGGAAATCCGCGGCCATGTTAGGATTTCCCCACGATTAAAGTTTGACCCGGATTCCATCATCCCACCGCAACCATATCCGCTACGTTACCGTCGGCACCCCTGAAAAAAAAATCCTCAAGACCTCATGTTTCGCTCAGACGAAACAGTAATAAACACTTAATGTTCATTCAAAAGGGCTGGAGATTTTATTTATTAACTAGAAGTATAAGCAATAGAAATATAAAAAAAAAAACAAATTAAACATATGTAGAGATCAGGCGTCATGAATAGCCAGAATTTAAAATTTAGAAAATAATGCGAAACATTTTCGCTCTCTAGCTCAAAAAAAAACGTTATATTACAAAAAAACATTAATGACCAATATTCACTCAAAATTTTAAACTAATGTGATTTTGAACAGCTTTCTTTCAGCACTATCAAAAGAAATTGCCGGACTTGGTACTCTTTTTAGTACCCTCTCCAAGAAACTATAACGCACCGCGATTTCCCTACCTGTAAAGAGCTCCTTTCAGGTATACTAAATTTCTCTAAAAACAAGAACGGAATCGCGAGATAGCACCGGGAAAACCACACTTATTCACTTACAAAATCAAAGGTATAAAAAAAAGTATTCAATTAGGTAGGTTAAGAATCAAACTCAAACAAAATATTATTATTAACGCCTTGTTCAGACCCTCTTTAGGGTGGTATAATTGGGGTTTGTTAAAAACGGTAAGATTTGAATTTTAATAAAATCGCACTTATTAAAAGATTAGTTATAAATAATGGTAAATTGGATATACGGCCTCATTCTTTTTTTTCTGTTTTAATTATTAGTTACAACATGTAATCAATACCTGTTTCGTTCTCTTTTTTTTTCTATATGTTTTTTTTCATTTTTTTATATTCCTTTTTCCAGAACTCACAGAAAGACCTTGGAGTATTAAGTGGACCTCCGACCCTGAAGGACGACCATCCAGACAATTGACTTATATTTCGGCTTCAGTGGAGGTTTCCCGAGCGAAGACTTCCGCAATCTCCAACTTTCCAAGAAAAAGGTCGTGGTTCGGGCTTCAGATGAAGTTTCCCGAGTTGAAACAGCACAAACTGGCAAGACTCCACTGGATATCTTGGTTATACCTCTCACGAGAATATCCTCATGCAGGATAATGAGGTGTAAGGTGGTCGGTCGCTGATCAACCTAGGACCCACTGGTCTTAACCAAATAAGGAGTTGGCGGCCCAGAACTTTCCAAGCAACCTGGGACCGCCAGAAATCAATTGTCAGTACTCGTTAGGGACACCAACATATATACGCCTATGCAAAAATTACCATAATTGTAGTCTATATAAAAAAGTTTTTCTGATAACTCACCCTATAATGTATTTGACTTTTTTTTTCTCAACAATATCGAGTCTCACACTCAGATGTATTAGCAATTCACTATAAATTTAATCAAGCAAAAAAAATATAAAATTACATCAACCAAATTCAAGGTTGGTATATACACACCGTGTACTTTTATTTGTAATAAAAGGATTATGTGGCCTAAAGTTAAACTACCGGGAGGCCTACCGTCCGAAAACTTTGTTTAACTCTATCTCAAGAATCATACCGGTATGTCATCGGATGATATGAACTTACGGTGTTGGATTTCGCTGTTCCTCCTCTCACTTTGTTCGTATCACCCGATTCCATGTACCCAACAGTGCAAATTTTCTGTTTGTGTCAGAATTCCTACGTAGTGGTATCGCTATTCCCCTCTCATTTCACTCGACATCTTACGTTTCACTCTCATTCAATCTCACCAGTTGTATTTACCATAGCTCTCTAATAGAGGGCGCTAAGATACGTTGTTAAATTTAAGGCCTCGATTCCACTTGGATAATATTACCGACGTCTCCCCATAATAAGATTTTCTGATAACGAAAAGGTCAGAGTACGTATAAGACGGCATCCGCAACAAAGATTCCACAGCTTACCATCGTGTTGCTGATGTGTCCAACAGAAGGGATTTTGCTTGAGAACTTGTTATTGTTTGAACTCCGTTCGAATGCGCCAGGCCAATGTATGTCTGTCTTTTTGGAAGAGTGTATTGATTCTAGGAATACCACGATCCCAACTGTCTTCCAAGTCCTCAAGTGTTAAACGACGATCTTGAGCGTTTGCTGCTTGCCTCCTAAGAGCATATTAAGCCCAAACACGCTGCGAATCGATGAATTCACTTTTCCAGGGTTGAATGTATCGATACAGATTAGGAATCAATTGATCCTCATCATGGGAAATTCCTTAAAAAATTAACCAATAAGCAGGCTTTACTTGTGATTTAAACTGGAAAAATACAAACCTGATCGGAAATGTTTGATACCAACGTCAATGATGCAGCAGCCCCAATGCATGGTACTGCAAATTACATTTGCATTCTTATCAAAAATGCATTACTTTTTTGTCTATCTATAAAGTGATATAATTATTAAAATAATATTTATTATACTAATAATAAAAGGATACCTACGCTTTCTTCTTCGTGTTTTTATTTTTTTTAATAACTATTGATGTTTAAAAACGTCACGTATGACAATTTGAATCAAGTGGTGGCTTAGTTTGTATTCATTTTGATTCAATTTATTCAGCAAAGGTTGCGTTCTAAGTGTATGTTAGTTTTAACTGCATGGTTTCATTCAATTTGCGAGATAATTTCGTGCAAATTATCTCAATTTGGAAATTTTATATTGTATGGGAAATGAGATAATTTGGGACTCAATTTGCAAATCTTCAACGAAATTACGTAATTTGCCCTAATGAAAACGGGCTATTACTTTTTAAGTTACATGCACTTTTACATGAAACTAAATGTTTTTATTAGAGATGGTGTCGCGCTTATATATAATTGCTTGTATCTCAGTAACTATGATTCACCAAATTCTGAAATCTCTTGTGAAGTCTCCTAAGCTTAGTTTGAGCTCGACCACCAACTTTCAGAATTTGGTGAATCTTACTTTTTAAGTTACATGCACTTTTACATGAAACTAAATGTTTTTATTAGAGATGGTGTCGCGCTTATATATAATTGCTTATATCTCAGTAACTAAGATTCACCAAATTCTGAAATCTCTTGTGAAGTCTTCTAAGCTTAGTTTGAGCTCGAGCACCAACTTTGCAGAATAAATTGAATCAAAATAGAATACAAACTGAACTATCACTTGATTCAAATTGTCAAACCTGACGTTTCTCATTTTCAACTTCAATAAAATTCGTAGGTCGTTTATTATTTATTTAAAAGAAATAAATACATTTTATTATTTAATTCCATAGTATTAAGACTTCAGTGTGTAAGTGTTCGATTCAGTATTCAACTACTGAATAAATAAATAAACAGTTTTTATTCCCAATAGAAACGTATCAAAACTAATCCAATTTTAGGCCGAAGTGAACGGAAGAAGTCTACGGACATTGTTTATTCGCACCGATCATCTTCCAATGTTGAAACGATTCAAAAATCGATCAACATTGGTCCTGAAAATAGTCAGTGAAGAGTCCAAAACAATGGGTTGTACATTGGTGGAATGGGAAAAATCATTGCCGACACGAAAAGATGAACGAATGGTAGATAATCTGATTTGTTCAAAAGCCTGAGACAATAGCCCAAGGGCCAATAACAAATGAAACTTGCGGGTCAAAATTGACGAAGTAATTCACAAAGAAAATGAATTTTACGAGAACCAAGAGTGAAAAGTCTCCTAAAGAAAATAAAAATCATAAAGATGAATCTCCTCCAGAACAACCTAATGATGTTTTTATGGAAAGAAGATATTTTAAAAATGGATGTGCAGATCACCTTTTGATGTTGCTCTCAATATGTATGATGTAGGAAAAAACAATAAACTTGAAGAGGTAACCGAAATTTCAAAACAAACAATCAAAGATCCAGATAAAAGTTAAACAACAATCGCTTTTTGTGAGAATAAGAAAAATGTTAGCCGAAACAATGATCACCGGGCTCAAATTTTGAGAAAGAAAAGGCAACATAAACCTGATGAAAATGATGAATTCAACACTATTTTGGAAAAGATTACGGCACCATCTATAGAGACAACAAAAATATTGGAAGCGTAAATGGCTTTCGGAGAGGACTACTGACTTGAGTTCGCAGATTTTGGCTATATCATAACTTTCTCTCAACAATCTAATTTCTGATGTACATCTCGTGCTATTATGCGATGTCAAGTCGGAGTATTCATCAGAGATCAAGGTGGTTTAATCGGAGAGAGAAGAAGGAGATGCATCTCCTACCCCTATGAAATTAAGCAATTAAAGGGTTTACTGGCACGGAAAGAAAAAAATTATTGAAAATCGTTTTTGGAATGATAACATCAAATCGATGGCCAACATCTAATCCAAAGTATCTGGGCGTTGATTTTTGGACAGCCGCTGACATTGAAAAGGCTATGGCGTCTTCAAAAGATATTGGTCCTTAATTTGCCCAGGAGATTAATCGGGAAAACCATCTTGTCGGATAGAAGATTCAGGTAGGTAGACCAGTTCGGGTGTGGGATGTTGGAAAAACGGAAGATCAGGGCATTGATTTTTTTTCAGGGAATCTATGATGACGAAAAGATGCTTCACCTGCGCTACGATGAACAACTCGTAGTTCCTATCATCGATAACACACCCCACGAAAAGGAGAGCCGATTTGATGTATGCAGCAATGATGAAGTATCCCCGCTGCAGTGCCATTTAGTACGACGTCATGCCGTCTACGTGTGAGGCAATAGTTGACAAAAAGCCAAAACTATGTGAATCGCAATTGACTTGCGATATTAAAGGTAATAAAACTTCGAGGGAATAAAATATTCCGTCGGATTCCCGATAGGGCCCATTAACTCAAAATAAACGACGACTTTTTGTTGCATGTGTGACCTTCGCTTATGTAGATAGCTTAAAAAAATGATTCTTAATTTGGAATTTGTTATGACAAAATAAAATGGATCATACGAACTTGCTCTTGTAGCTAACAACTTGAATGAAGGTAAACATTAACGCTGCTGTTAGTAAAGTAGGTATAGTCTAGTTATCATTAGGTAGGTATATAGGATTAAAGCCGATGTAGGTAAGATTTCTTTTGGTTCTTAGTATAATGAATTATCGAGTGGACGATTCAAGGAATAGGTATACAGAAACGATTGTTCAAATCTATATTATGGATCTTATTAATTATGTTAATTAGGAAGGTAATCCCACATAATGCAGATATAGAACCGAGGAATATCTATATATATAATAATGTATATGTATCATACAAATATTTCGAAAAATTTCTATCCAAGAGTAGTTTTTTCGTGTTTTTGAAAAATGAAACATGACTAAATTACTTTGAGATGCAAATTTTTTTTGAAATATTTGCTCGAATTGAAAACAGTTTCAATTGGAATTTTTCGAAATCTTTTCTTGATTTTAAAAATGGTTTTCAGAATTTCGAATCTGAGATAAATTAACCCTCAGAACAGCTAAAATAATCGAAGTCAAGCAAGTAGTTTGTAAATGAGAGCTTCGCGTAGGTTGTGATTTCAAGATTTTCTTTGAAATTTGTATAAATTTCTTGGAATTGCTAATTTGTACAAGCTGTCATTTCCAAAATACTTGCTTCATTTAGATAATTCAAACGGTCTTGAGTTCTTGTTACAATTGTCTTGGATGTCCTGCAAACAATTTTTCATTTTAGCGAAAATTAAAAAAAAAATCATGTAGGACAGGTTTCAAGATTTTTTTTAAAAAAGCAACTCAAATGGCTGATAGAAAACGCTGCCATTTCGAAACCGTTTCCTTCATTTGGGTGATTCAAACGGTGCTGAGTTCTTATTTCAAATGTCCTTCAAGCCATTTTTCACGAAATATTCACCTATGTTTTGGAACCACAGCGCAATTATCACATTCAAATAAAATACAAGGGGTTTCATCAACTATTTTCAAATGTTTTTTTTTATTTTGTCTATTTTTTGAAATAATTACTCTACCGTGGTTTGGCACCAAAGCTATATTTTGCAGAGATTTAACAACCTAATATTATAATATATTTAACATACAATAGTATTCTGACTTAGAGAGCTTGGTACTGGCCCCTTAGGCGATTGCCAGATGCTATTTTTCAGAATCCTTATCAAATCGGCTACATTTAGGGTGAATAGATTATATCGGCTGTTCCACCAGCGTGATTTCCAAAAACGTAAACCCTCCATTTTCGTTATCAAGTCACAGAAGGAAATTATTGTAGGTATAAGGTGTACCATTTAAATCCAATTCGTTAACTTCTTTCATATCTGCACGAACAATCTAATAAAAAACAAGAATAAAAATGAGCCTTCTAATTTCTACTTACTAATTAAATTCTCATATGGTCAGCATCCACAAATATAGTTTTTCTAATAAGCGGGAACAGTACATCCAGGAAAAGGATTTTGTAATTTTATAATTTTACAAGTTATTTAATTAAATTTTTAAATGTCAATCACCTGTCAATTGAAATTCAGCCAAATTCAGCCAGATGTCAATCGAAACGAGATAATTTGTAATGAAAATTACAAATGACAGATTTAGCTACGTTACGTTATGACGCTTAGATATGTTTGTTAATTGTTTATAGAACTGTCATTGTAATTGGTTTTTATTAATTATTTATTAAAATATAGCTTCACCAAATTCGTAAATAGTGTCACTAAATTCGGAAAACCATTTCCCATCGATTGATACCAATAAACCTTTATTTTGTTCTTATCGAGTGCTAACTATACGCCTAACCTTAAATTGTTTATAACTTTTAAACCATGATTTTAAACCAAATTCTAAAAATGATTAACCAAATTTCACCAAATGTTCACCTAATTATAGGAATCAAAAATTTTGAAATCCGTGATATCGCGGTGCTAACTATACGCCGGTCAAGTGTTGGTTCAGTTTGTATTCTATTTTGATTCAATTTATTCAGCAAATGTGTGTTCGATTTGTTTTTTAGTTTTACTGAATGGTTTCATTCAATTTTCGAGATAATTTCGTGCAAATTATCTCAATTTGGAAATTTTATATTGTATAGGAATTGAGATAATTTGGGACTCAATTTGCAAATTTTCAACGAAATTACGTAATTTGCCCTAATGAAAACGGGCTATTAAACGAATAGATCTTCCGCCAAGGGAAATTGATATGATTATGAATAGGCCCTCAGAAAAACAAGATCAGCTGATTGCTTGCTGTCAAAAAAATAAATTTTAAATCGTTCAAACAATTATGGCAGCGGTAAGAACATTTTTTCAAATACTTATTTGTAATAAATTTTTAATTCATCAATTCTTTTTCTTTACAGAAGATGCAAAAGAAAAAACTAAACGAATTTTGGGAAATGCGGACGAGAAGTTCTTGATCGAACTTTGGGCTGAATATTCTTATTAAAAGGACACCTTTGTCCACAATTTTGAACTATTATTTTTCTTTTCTTAATAAGTACAATTATTATTTTCTAGTGAAGAAGACGGTTCTTCCTGCTTGTAGATACTTCGGCTGAAAAATAAAATTGGTTAAATCCTCATATTTAGTTCTGCTCTCTTTTTATGCAGCATTATAAGATTTGATTGCTTAGCGTTCATTTGTATCAACGTTTTGACAGCTTTTTCAAAATCAACTGAAATGCCAACAAAAAAGAGTAAATGTACAGTGTGAACGGTCTCCAGTTAATTAGTTATTAACAATTAAAGGTTTGGCGTATAGTTAGCAGCACATAGAACCAAAAGTGGTCTTTTTGGTACAAAACGATCGAGAATGGTTTTCTCAAATTGGAAAACCATTTTCAGAATTTGGAAAACCGTAGTTTATTAGTTATTAACAATTAAGTTTTTGCCGTATAGTTAGCAAACATGGAAGAAAAAGTTGACTTTTTGGTATCAATCGATCGGGAATGGCATCGGGAAATATGGAAACCAATTTTAGAATTTGGAAAGTCCTAATTAAGCAATAATTAACAAAGTATAAACAATTTGACAGATCTGTAAACAGTTAAAATTTAACTTAAGGTAACGTAATGTGTTTAAAACTGACAGCAAGAACACAAGACTTACATATGTAAACAAAGTTATCTGTTAAAGATATATGTAACTTTTTGTGGGTTGTAGTTCAAGTAACATATATCTTTAACGATAAAAGGGCACACAAATTATATATAATTTTATCAAAGTTATCTGTCCCAATTTTGTGTCTGTCAAATTTATATGAGCTTGAAAAGCTTGTGAAGTTGCAACTGAATGGAAAAATACGAATAATAAAAAAATAAATACGGAAATACGAAGAAGTTCTTGCCCTAACTGAAGAAAAGGAACTGGTGGAAGATCGTGCCAATGATTTGTCTCAGACCCACGCCGAACAAGAAGAGAAAGCCAAGCATGAAGCAACATTAAGTGAACTTGAAGAACGTCATTAAAGATCAACACATCTTTGGTATCATTTTTTCTCTTCCGTAACCTCACGCCCGCGCTGTGTTGAAACATTTAAAGGGTATTCATAATCCGCGTGTAGATTAATAAAAAAAAAAAAAAATAAAATATAGATCGTTCCAAATGGAAAATAGAAACTGATGTGGCTGACCTGAACGAGCGTCGAATTCAAACTTAAGACTTGCAAACGCAACTTAATAAACGCGAAGAACTCACTAAAATTCTGATGGGAATCGATGAAGAGTCTGCCAGGAAAGCAACTGCACAAAATGCCCAGACTGAACTTGAGTCATAATTGGCTGAATTTGGAAGATCTTAAAGCTGTGAAGGCCGCCCGTGCGAAGGCGGAAAAAATCCGAAGAGATTTGGGCGATGAACTTGAAGTTCTCAAGAATGAACTTTTGGATTCTTTGGATACAACTGCTCAACAACACGAACTCCGTTCCAAGCGTGAGCAGGAACTGGCCAGACATAAACAGAATCTCGAAGATGAAACAGTCAATCACGAATGCTTACTGGCCAAGATGTGTCATAAAGATTCGCAAGAAATCAATGCAATTAATGATTAGCATGAGAATTTGCGCAAGGTTAAAACGGTGCTGGAAAAAAATAAGGGTACTTTGGAAGCTGAAAATGCAGATTTGACTACAGAACTGCGTATTTTGAGTAGTTCGCGGCAAGACAACGATCGAAAACAAGCTGAACTGCAGATCGCCGGAATGCTGGCAAAATTGTCTGTAATAGAACGTGCATGTTCGGAATTGCAAGAGAAGTATGCCGAGCTGCAACAATAATAAGACAATATAAAAAGGCAACTGGAGGAAGCCGAATTGAAAGTATTCGCCACTGTAAACACTGCCAGCAATATACAAAGTCAACTAACGGAAGCCCAACAGCTGCTTGAGGAAGAAACACGACAGAAATTGTATAAGTTCGGAATTGCGTCAATTAGAATCCGAAAAGGATGCCTTTCAAGAAAAATTGGAAGAAGATGAAGAGGTCAAAAGGAACTACGAACGTAAATTATCCGAGCTAAGTTTGCAAATGCAAGAAATTAAGAAAAAGGTCGAGTGTCGCATATTAAATTGCACTAAATGTCACAAAAAAACTGAATTAAAATCATAATTACAGTCCATAAAATAAGGAACAAAAACAATACCTACGTATGTAAATGCGTTTGTATTGTTTTTGTTTTTTGCATTTATTCTTAAATTTAAACAAGCCAGAACACGGGTATTATTTTCTAGGTGTCTGAATTCGACCGAATTCCCCTAAAAGAATATAATTCACAGTTCTTTAAAGCTGTACATTTTATTTATGTCGGTAGCCATCGACTAATATATTGCGTCTTAGAAATGTACTACAGCATCTAACTGATGAGCCCATCTGTAGTACCTGGGGAAACGCATATTAATTTGGACTAAAGGTCGCAAAAAAAATCAATTAAAAAAAAAAGAAAAAGGTCGAGGAAGATTCGGATATTGTGAAAGAGCTTAGTACAGAACACAATAAAAATCCCAATTTAATACATATTATGTTTTCTCTTTTCTTTTTAATTAATATAAAATAAGATCGGATAAAATTATTGAAAACACCGACGATGCATTCACATTCAAATTATTTCAAAATAAAAACCGCCAAAATTTAGTTTGAAGTTAAGCAATTTCACTGTGCATTTATAGGTTTTGTACGTAGATATGCATACAATTCATATAATATGTGGAAGGTACATGATTCATATGACTTTTAGTAACATAATTGTATGGGGCTTAGTATGTAGGTAGGTATTGAATGACGTATGTACCAAAAATATGTGAATGTTGTTTAGTATCAAGGTAGCAATAACAAATGAAACACAAGAAACTTGCTAAGATCAGCTGAAGGTAGGTATAGTTTTAGAAAACAAAAGATCCCATTCGAATTCTTTGATAAATATGAATAAATAAGTGAAGAATGTTTTCATTCCTCATTAAAGTCAAATTTGTTGCATCTAGCAATGCATGTATTTTTGAAAATAGATATGAACTGTGATAATAAGGGGTTTTCCAATCAGAGGTGTTATTTTGAATAGCCCGCTAATTCGGTAGCTGTCACTTTTGAAGCTGTCATTTTTTGACATTTGACAAGTAGAAACTACGCTATTAATAAAAATGGAACGATACACGCTTCAACAACGCATTTCTTTTTTTTGAATATCAAAATAACACCTCTTATTGGAAAACCCAAGGGTTTTCCATGGGTTTTCAAATAAGGAGGTGTTATTTTGAATATTTCGGTAGCTGTCACTTTTGAAGCTGTCATTTTTTGACATTTGACAAGTAGAAACTACGCTATTAATAAAAATGGAACGAAACACGCTTATGATGGTACGTACGACCTGCTACATAGCAACATGCACAATTATAGTGAAGGCAAGTCGATAGGACGATTTGAATGTTAAGTACAGTTGTTGATATCGCCATTTAGCTATTACATTTCACTTGCTTTTGTTTTGCGTTAAGGATTCTCAAAGTAGCAGCATATTCTTCGGTACGACGAAATGTGATTCCATCACATTTTACAATATGGCAAACAGCTTTCCAATAAGTAATTTTTACTTGCATTATACTGTTAGGTACTATAGGGCAAGTTTTGCATTGAGGAAAAATCGAACTCGAGATTTTAATCAAACTTAACATTACGATGATAGAGAGCACCAAAAGATTGGGTCCCGCAATTCGGTCTGTCTGTCTGTCTGTAGATTGATCTACGGCTGAAGCGATTTTCTTCAGACTTGGTACTTAAGAGTCTTACGTGATTGTCTCAAATTGATTTTTGAACTGTTTTTTTAGGACCAAAACTAACGGTAGCTGCCATACAATTTTGTCTACAATCTCAATTATCTTGAAATCGGCTCTAAAAATTTTTCGTTAGCATATTTTTTTATTAACGGTACCTGCGATGCAACCTTTTTCTTAATTTTTTAACATTCTCATAAGCAGGTGAACGGATTTCGTTCAATAATTTTATATATGACGTAGTTCGAATTATATTATATATTATATTGTGGGATCCAGGCGTGTTTTTTTATTATTTTTTTTTTGAAAAATATGGTTATTTTTGGTACTAGAAACATTTCGGTCCATTCGATTTTTTTGAAATTTTTTCCTCGAACACTATTGTAAGCCAAAATTGATAAAAAACCTATAATTTAGGTAAAAACGACTTTTAAAATATATTAAGACGTTTCTACTGTAAGTCTTGTGCATATCATGTGATCAAATATTAGAGCAAGTAAGTGTGCGATCTAGTCCTGTTTTTTTATTTTTTGGAAAAAATGGTTATTTTTGGTAGTAGAACGATTTTCAGGCAAATGACTCAATCGAATTTTTCGAAACTTCGTATTTAGTAGTTCTTTGGCAGAATCTTAAACACATAAAAAACTATTTTCATAAAACAAAAAACAACGTTACCTCCCATACAAATGTTATAACACCGTTAAAATAAAATAAAATAAATAAATAAATAAATTAATGCAGTTCTCTTTTAAGTAAAAAAATATTTTATTTTGCGTACTTTATCACTATTGCACGAAGCGAAAAAGCGATTTTTTTACAAATGCTCCTTAGAAGTGTTAATAAGACTGAATACTCACTTTTCAAAAAAATGGCTTTTGGACTTTTAATAAATAATATTTTTTTTTTGAAAAGTTGATTGTTTTAAAATACACTGAATTTTTTTGAATTTAAAATTTTATATGTATTTTAATCAATAATTAAACTAAATTGAATTAAATGTTTTCAAAAATTTAAATAAATAAAAAAACATTTTTCTTAAAAAAATTGTTATTTTTTGGTACTTCTAGTAGTACCATTTTTTGGTTTTCAATTTTCTGGGAAATTTTTTGCGCAGAAGCTGCTAAAGCTTAAATACTATTGTAAGCCAAAATTAAAAAAAAAAAAAATTAAAGGTCAAAATTTCGAAAACGACTAAATGGATTTTTTCGAAACTTCGTATTTGGTAGTTTTTTGACATTAAATTGAATAGATAAAAACCTATATTCCTAAAATAAAAAACAACGTTACCTCCCATACAAATGTTTAAAAATATGCTAAGAAAAAACAAGAAGGTGTTTTTTTTTATAATACAATTCTATATACTACTGAAATTACTCAGACAAGTAGAAGACTTAGCATTAAATATAATTTAGCATTATATTTAATGCTAAGCCTTCAGTTTGGCTGAGTAATTTCAGTAGTATATAGAATTGTATATAATAAATATAATTTAGCATTATATCTAATGCCAAGTCTTCTGCTTGGCTGAGTAATTTCAGTAGTATATAGAATTGTATTATAAAAAAATAAAATATAATACAATTCTAAATACTACTGAAATTACTCAGCCAAGTAGAAGACTTAGCATTAAATATAATGCTAAATTATACTTTACTACTGAAATTACTCAGCCAAGTAGAAGACTTAGCATTAAATATTATTTAGCATTATATTTAATGCTAAGTCTTCTACTTGGCTGAGTAATTTCAGTAGTATATAGAATTGTTTTATAAAAAAACACCTTCTTATTAACTATGTCTGGCTAAGGACAAAATCTTCCAATTTTAATGGTTAAAATTTTAATCTTGTTGGATATAGTTCGCATTGCTTTTTTGTCAAAAAATGCAAGTAAGTTGAACTGAACTTAACAGAAATTGCATATTGGTAAGGCGCTCACTAACCAACTGATAAGTCCAAGTGAGATTGCCGGGATGAAACGCAAATTTTGTGGACTAAATGCCTCTAAAAGCTATTTTGAATCAAGAATTTAACAAATCCAATTAAATATAATTCTAAGTCTTCTACTTGGCTGAGTAATTTCAGTAGTATATAGAATTGTATTATAAAAAAAAACACCTTATTTACTATGTCTGGCCAAGGACAAAAACTTCCAATTTTAATGATTAAAATTTTAATCTTGTTGGATATAGTTCACATTCCTTTTTTGTCAAAAAATGCAAGTAAGTTGAACTGAACTTAACAAAAATTGCGTGTTGGTAAGGCGCTCACTAACCAACTGATGAGTCCAAGTGAGATTGCCCGGATGAAACGTACATTTTGTGGACTAAAGGAAGTTAAAAGCTATTCTGAATCAATAATTCAATAAGTCCAATTAAATATAATGCTAAGTCTTCAAATTGGCTGAGTAATTTCAGTAGTATATAGAATTGTATTATAAAAAAAACACCTTCTTACTAACTATGTCTGGCCAAGGACAAAATCTTCCAATTTTAATGATTAAAATTTTAATCACATTGCTTTTTTGTCAAAAAATACAAGTCAGTTGAACTGCACTTAAAAAAACTTGCGTATTGGTAAGTGTTGTGTCTACGAGATGGAGCTGTCAAAGAAGTATTCAACATCCAGATGTCGTTCCGATATTATATCCTTCGTGATCCACCATATTGATACTTGACGTTTGACGTGCTTTTCCGCCAACGAAGAATCTGACTTACTTTCCGGCTATCCTCGTGTACACTCATCATCATCGTTTTACACCGCCATCACAAGCCTCAAACAACGTCATATCTTAAATATCTATATCTACATAAGTTATTGTAAGTTTACATGGATTATAATTAAATATATAAGTGAATTACAACCCACGAGCGTATTAATTGGCGACGAGGATGGAGGCAGATGCATTAATAGAACAGCAGCAAGAGTGGTTTTCACAGATGATGAAAAAGAATATGGAAAGCATGCAAGAACTAGTTAAAAGTTTCAATCGTGCAAGTACATCGACCACCTCCAGCATCCCAAGGTTTGAAGCCTACGACCCAGCCAAGGCGAATTGGGAGAACTATCATTTTCAACTCCAACAGCATTTTAATGCTCATGCCATCACAGATGACAACATAAAGAAATCATATTTCTTATCATCGTGCGGCGATTACCTGTTGAACCTGCTAAAAAAGTTGTGTGAGACAATGGACGTAAGTACATGTACATATTCTAAGCTAACCTCGTGTCTAATTTAATTAATTTTGGTGGGGACAAAGCCCCCATTTATTTGGCTTAATACAAGCTATTTTCTTAATCTAACTTAAGAACTAAGAAACTTAATAGCTAAGACTAAAATTAACTGGTAGGGAGGCTTAGGAGACGAAGATTTAGGCAGGGAGTACTGATGCTAAAGTCAAAACAGGAAGCGTTAGAATTGACGCTTCTCAGCATTCGGGAGATGGGTTCGTTGGAGCCATAAGAGGTTCGATGGGTGGGAAGATAGAAAAGACGAGGATTACGAGTGTTACGAGGGTTAGTATTTAGAAAGATGGATTCAATAAGGGCTGTGCAATCAATGGAACCAGAAAACATTCGGTGAATGAAGAGAATGTCAAATATTTCTTTTCGATCTTTCAGCGAATTCAGATTGAGAAGTTTGATTCTGTCTTGATAAGGAGGTAATATTAAAGGATTATTCCAATTAAGACCTCGAAGAGCAAATCGAACGAAGCGGCGTTATATGCTCTCAATTCTGGCAATGTGCACTTGTTGGTAAGGCGACCAGACTTGACAAGCGTATTCAAGAAGCGGACGGACAAATGATATGTAAAGGGATCGGGTAACGTAGGGGTCAGCGAATTCCTTGGACCAACGTTTCACGAAGCCAAGTGCTGAATTTGCCTTAAGGATTATATCGTCGATATGTTTGAGAAAATTCAGCTCATTGTCGCAAATAATCCCAAGGTCACGGATCACCTGAACGGGGGGAATGGTTTGACAATGTAGAAGATAGAGACGGGGAGGATATTTGATGCGTTTACGTGAGAAGGTAATTGATTGGCACTTGGAAATATTAAGCTCCAAGCAGTTTTTGGAGCACCATATTGAAAAATTGTCGATATCCTCTTGAAGGTGGGAAGAGTCTTCAGGAGAAGAAATTACCTTGTAAAACTTAGTATCGTCTGCGTAGAGTGAAAGGGAGGAATGTTTGACTATCATTTCAATGTCATTGATGCTTAGAATAAGGAGGAGAGGGCCTAAATGGCTGCCTTGGGGGACACCGGATGTAGCTAAAAAACGGCTTGATAAGACGGATCTGAACCGAACGCTGTAAAAACGGTTTTCTAAATAAGAAGACATCCATCTCAACAGAACCGGTTCAAAGCCGAGGGTGGAAAGTTTAAAAAGAATAAGTTTGTGGGAGATTTTATCGAAAGCTTTACTAAAATCTGTTGAAATAACATCGACCTCTTTTCCATTCTCCAAGGCTGAGAGGGAAAATGAAACAAAGTCAACGAGGTTTGTTGTTGTTGACCTGCCTTTGAGGAACCCATGTTGTCTAGGGGAAATGAGAGACCTGCAATGAAAACTTAAGTTTTCATACAAAATGCTTTCGAATATTTTGGGTATATGCGATAGTTTAGCGATGGGACGATAGTTTTTCACGTCACACTTAGGACCTTTTTTGTGAATAGGGGTTATAAACGCCGTTTTCCATACTTGAGGGAAATATCCTTGGGATATGGACAAACTGAAGATTTTAGAGAGGGGAAAAGAAAGAGTGGAGGAGCATTTCTTTAGAAGTATGGCAGGGATACCATCGGGGCCAGGAATATACTCATCATTTAGATGATTTAACTTTTCTTCAATATGATAGGTTTCAAAAAAACGCGGGAGGAATGGACTAAAAGAGAAATGCGGTAAAAACGAGAAATAAGCAGTGTCAGGAACAAAAGAATCGACCGTGAAGGATTGTTTGAAGTAACTTGCGAAATAATTTGCTATAGGGAGCGCTTCAGATGAAGTTTCATTATTGAAAGAAAGGGAGGATGGGTATTCGTCAGATTTTCTCTTGTGGTTGACAAATTGATAAAAAGACTTAGGGTCACTAATAATGTTAGATTGCATTTCGATTAAATAGCGTTGGTAAAGGGTGTTGAAAAGCTCGCGGAAGTGTAGATAAGAACCAAGGTAAGATGAATAGTTGGAAGGAGATCGAGTGCGAAGGTAGATTGCCCACAATTTGTTTCTTTTATTTCTCAGAGTACGGAGCCTGTGATTATACCAAGGTGGAGAAGTGGAAGAAGTTTTACGTCTAGAAAGGGGAACATATAAGGATATAGCATAATGTATTTCTCTGTAGAATGCGGATGTGGCATCTTCTACAGATAAATTTTCAAAATTAAAATTAATTCTATTGAGATATTCATTAATTTTGCGGAAGTTTGCTTTGTGGAAATCGTATGAAGCTGGTGGTAAAGGGGGGTTAAGCGGAGTTGAAGACTGGAGAAAAAATGAGAGAAGGAGGGGCGGGTGGTAATTATCAATGGTTGAAAGAGGCAGGGGAGACAGTGAGATTGCGGAATTGATGGGATCTGTTGTAAACACAAGGTCAAGTTGCCTACCCATGTAGTTAGAAATTCCACTTACTTGGCAGAGGCAAGAGTCGGCTAGGCTATCAACGAAGAGACATTCTTTGGCAGAGGTGGGGTTAGGGGCATTGTAAAACGATTGGTCGTCTGACAAGGTCCATTTAAGATATGGCAGGTTGGAGTCACCGAAAATTAGGATCTCATCATGGGATTTGCACAAATCTGAAATGTTGTCAATCGTTTCGATTGCGAGTTCATAAGATTCGAGTGGTTGCAATGGTAATATGTAAACGCAGATAATGTAAAGCGACTTATGAGGTAGTGTTATTTTGATTGAAACATAGTCAGGGCTTGGGGAGGAGGATATTGAGAGAAGGGATGAGTCCAATGTTTTAGTGACAGCTAGTAGGACGCCTCGGCAAGGGGAGTCATCACTGTCGTGGACTTGATCGTCATCTCGATAAACATTGAAAGTAGATGGGAACAATTCCTGGGTGTGTATGCTAGGGATAAGATTAGTTTCAGTCAGGGCATATGCTTCAAAAGGAAGGGCGTGGGATTGTTGAAGGACAGCTCTTGTTTTTGAGCGAAGTCCTCTTACGTTTTGGTAATAAAACGTAAGAGGTAGGTTCTGAGAGGCTGAATTATCGACGAAAAAACTTTTGATGGTCGGCTCTGCTACGTTGAAGGTGAGAAATTCGTTTTGAGTGAATGTACTGTCAGAAAGCAGATAGATCACTCTCAACTTTTTGAGGAGGCAAATTAAAATACTCATGGTATTTGACATAGAGGTTTTTGAGACTGGTGACGTCAGTGGGAAGACCTTCCTGTTGAATAGAGACCATAACGCTTGTCCTAGTCTTTCCTTCATAGCAAACGGAGTCCGATTTGTCGTGAAGATAAGACAAAAAGATGCGTATGTTCTCAAAGGTTTTTTTGTCTCTAAGTCTAGAGAGAGCGTATCGCGATTCTGTTGAATCAATGTTTTGCTGAGTAAGTTTGACTGCGGGGGGTAAGAGCGGGTCAATGTAGGAGGATGCTCCTGAGGGAGGCAGGGTGATTGGGTTAAGTGTGTGAGAACTGACAAAATTAGGGTATTTTGATCCGGACGTCATGTCGAGGCTTGAAAAAGAGTCAGAGATTTGAGGGTTTGGTGATACAGATGATTTGGAAGGAGTAGTTTCGATATTAAACGACACCCTTTTAGGAAGAGGCTTGGATGGATAAGTGGCGACTTTGTCTTTGATTTTGGATTGGATTGATTTATGGGGCTTGGGTTGCAGGACTGGGGCATGCTGGGGGATACAGGGTATTTGGATGGGGGGGACGAAGTTAGGCATGATGTGGGTTTTAAAAGACCAGTTAGAATTAGAAAGTTGTTTTAGGGGTTTGGGAACAGGTATTTCTAATCTATGGGTAGAGTTACTTTTTTTTTTTATTACAACTAGAAATTAACATATTTCCAATTTTAATTGATTTACCAAAAGGGTTAGTAAACAGCCATTCATAGGACGAGGGAATGCTTATCCGGAATGAAGTATTGTTTGGGGTAGAGATCTTCTGGATGTTAGAGATCTTTATGTTGTAGTTCCGAAGGAAAAAACTGGCTAACCAGACGCTATCGGCTGATTTTGGAGTGTTCCTTACTGTGAATTTCGAAGTGTTGTTGTTGTTTAGTTTCATTATCCTCGTGTTCCATTCTGAAAGAGTCCATGAGGATCCCAAACGGATTATGGTAGGCTCGGTTGGAGGGGAGATGGTAGGTTCCAATTCGACTGCAGGAGAGGTGGTAGGAACTGAGAGAGGTGTTGCTGTAGTGAGGTTGGAGTCCATTAGTTCAGCCAGTATAAACATGTTGGATTCGGAAGTATTTCTCTGGTGCTGATCAGGTATATGGATTTTGTTAGAGGAAAGCACTCTTACTTCGTCGGAAAGGTCGGTGATCAATACCCTATTTAATGCAAGGTCATTGCTTATGTCCACAAATTTATCAGCTAATTCAGAGAGCAATGGATCATGTTGACACCGAAGTGGTGTAGTGTTACGTGAGATGGATTGAAGATGAGCTTCCACAAAGTTTACTGCGATTTTCAGAGAACTCAATTGTTGACCTGAAGAAGTGCATAGGGTAGTTTGATTTTCGCTGAGAGTTTTTTGAATTTCAGTTTTAAATGACTGAAAACTCTGCTCAATTCGATGGTCGCTAGAGATATCTGAGACAACTTGTGTCAGAGTGGCAATCTGCTTCTCGATAGCCGTAAGCTTGTTCAGGTTCTGCAACTGTACGGTGGTTGTATTCAACTCATCGGCATTCTTTAAAACTTCATCGAATCTGGCCAATTCTTGCCTACCCTTTTTGTGGTACAACTTCAAATCAGATGAAATCTGGTTTAAATTGTCGCTCAGACATCTTATTGCCAGCATTATGTGAGACAGTGAGATCTGCTTACATTCATCACAATAAAATGTAAAATGATCGCTTACTAAGACCGATGCATAGGGGATGGAAAGATTTTCCGCATAACCCACCACACACAATCAGTTTTGCAGCGCTATCAGAAACTGCACATTCCACATTACCGCACTTTTCCATTTTTAAAATTTGTTTATTTTTTTTTAATTTATGACTGACTGAATATAGGTCAAAAGTAACACGAAAGCGAATATTATTTAATTTTTTTTATTTTTTTTTTGCTTATTTTTTTTTTTTTTTTTTTTATTATTATTTTTGTACAGAGAGCCGACAGAGGTTGGGAAACGTATTGAAGGAAACAAAATGATGACACGGAAAACTTATAATTTAATAACAAAAAGTTCTCAAGTAAGAGCTTTTTTTTTATTATTATTTTTGTACACAGAGCCGACAGAGGTTGGGAAACGTATTGAAGGAAACAAAATGATGACACGGAAAAATTATAATTTAATAACAAAAAGTTCTCAAGTAGGAGCTAGGCAAAACACGTCCGATTGGTTTAAAGGTAAGAAACTGACTCAACCCAACATTTCCAATCTAATCAACATATACTTGCGTCGAGATGCATTTCTCCGTCACAAAATATCACCAGATCAAAACTATAGTGACTGGATTGCTGATTTAAGAGGAATCGCAAAGGACTGCGGATTTGTCTGTAAAAAAGATGGATGTAACCAATCATACGCAGACTACATAATTCGGGATATGGTCGCGTTTTATACCCCACATGAACAGGTCCGACTGGTAGCGACTCAAAGCGAAGATCCAACGTTAGAGAAGATGCAAGAAATCATTGTAGGATTTGAGACATCACAACTTGCTTCATCAATTTTAAAAGACAGCGATAAAAGCTCAGAAGCCACTGGATACCGAGCCGCAGCAGCCACTGGAGAGGTCAACGCTATATATAAAAAAACAAGTAAGTCCATTCAAAATTTTTTAAATCGCAAATCTTGCCCTGATTATCACGTGAGCCATGAACGAAGTAAATGTAGGTATCAAGATTCAATTTGTGATAAATGTAAGCGTAGGGTGCACATACAAAGCGTATGCATGGCAAATCAGAGAAAATTATATACCTCACAGTCAGGTTCACGTTCTCGACGTCGTAGTAGAGATTGTTCCAAGAGACGCGAGTACGCTCGCTCTAGCTCAACGCACTCACAGCCTCACACAAATTCCCGTCAAAATTCGACCAAAAACTATCATTCCCGAAACACAAATGAAACTGCACATTCCATTCATCAGCTGTACCAGTCAGAAGTTTGCAGAAAATTCTAAAAATAAAATATTGATGGTTTTGCTTTCGGTAAATAACTGCCCGTTAGATTTTCAACTAGACACAGGGGCGTCTTGCTCATTAATTGACATGCAAGGTTATAGAAATCTAGGTCAACCGGCTTGCCAGCGTACAGATAAGAAACTACGAGCCTACGGAGATCTTGAAATATCGGTCAAAAGCATAGTCCATGTTAGCGTTACTTGGAAACAAAAGACACTATTGTCGCCATTGCTAGTCGTAGAGAATGAGCAGGGTTGCAATATTATGGGTTTAGATTGGTTACAGGCATTTAAGGTTTCTCTTAGTAATTCAACAGAAGAGCTTGTTTTACAAGTTGGTCACGAAGGTAGGCAGGATCTTGCCGTCAAAGCAAAATTACTTTGCGAATCTTATAAATCCGTTTTCAGTCCAGGTCTAGGACGCAGCACTCAATACGAAGCCCATTTGAAATTAAAAGCAGGTTCTCACCACGTATACGTACCTTTTCGTCCAGTTCCATATGCTCAGAAGCCGATCGTGAAAGCAGAAATACAGCTGTCAGTCTGTCAGTCTGTCAGTCTGTCAGTCTGTCAGTCTGTCAGTCTGTGAGTCTGTCAGTCTGTCAGTCTGTCAGTCTGTCAGTCTGTCAGTCTGTCAGTCTGTCAGTCTGTCAGTCTGTCAGTCTGTCAGTCTGTCAGTCTGTCAGTCTGTCAGTCTGTCAGTCTGTCAGTCTGTCAGTCTGTCAGTCTGTCAGTCTGTCAGTCTGTCAGTCTGTCAGTCTGTCAGTCTGTCAGTCTGTCAGTCTGTCAGTCTGTCAGTCTGTCAGTCTGTCAGTCTGTCAGTCTGTCAGTCTGTCAGTCTGTCAGTCTGTCAGTCTGTCAGTCTGTCAGTCTGTCAGTCTGTCAGTCTGTCAGTCTGTCAGTCTGTCAGTCTGTCAGTCTGTCAGTCTGTCAGTCTGTCAGTCTGTCAGTCTGTCAGTCTGTCAGTCTGTCAGTCTGTCAGTCTGTCAGTCTGTCAGTCTGTCAGTCTGTCAGTCTGTCAGTCTGTCAGTCTGTCAGTCTGTCAGTCTGTCAGTCTGTCAGTCTGTCAGTCTGTCAGTCTGTCAGTCTGTCAGTCTGTCAGTCTGTCAGTCTGTCAGTCTGTCAGTCTGTCAGTCTGTCAGTCTGTCAGTCTGTCAGTCTGTCAGTCTGTCAGTCTGTCAGTCTGTCAGTCTGTCAGTCTGTCAGTCTGTCAGTCTGTCAGTCTGTCAGTCTGTCAGTCTGTCAGTCTGTCAGTCTGTCAGTCTGTCAGTCTGTCAGTCTGTCAGTCTGTCAGTCTGTCAGTCTGTCAGTCTGTCAGTCTGTCAGTCTGTCAGTCTGTCAGTCTGTCAGTCTGTCAGTCTGTCAGTCTGTCAGTCTGTCAGTCTGTCAGTCTGTCAGTCTGTCAGTCTGTCAGTCTGTCAGTCTGTCAGTCTGTCAGTCTGTCAGTCTGTCAGTCTGTCAGTCTGTCAGTCTGTCAGTCTGTCAGTCTGTCAGTCTGTCAGTCTGTCAGTCTGTCAGTCTGTCAGTCTGTCAGTCTGTCAGTCTGTCAGTCTGTCAGTCTGTCAGTCTGTCAGTCTGTCAGTCTGTCAGTCTGTCAGTCTGTCAGTCTGTCAGTCTGTCAGTCTGTCAGTCTGTCAGTCTGTCAGTCTGTCAGTCTGTCAGTCTGTCAGTCTGTCAGTCTGTCAGTCTGTCAGTCTGTCAGTCTGTCAGTCTGTCAGTCTGTCAGTCTGTCAGTCTGTCAGTCTGTCAGTCTGTCAGTCTGTCAGTCTGTCAGTCTGTCAGTCTGTCAGTCTGTCAGTCTGTCAGTCTGTCAGTCTGTCAGTCTGTCAGTCTGTCAGTCTGTCAGTCTGTCAGTCTGTCAGTCTGTCAGTCTGTCAGTCTGTCAGTCTGTCAGTCTGTCAGTCTGTCAGTCTGTCAGTCTGTCAGTCTGTCAGTCTGTCAGTCTGTCAGTCTGTCAGTCTGTCAGTCTGTCAGTCTGTCAGTCTGTCAGTCTGTCAGTCTGTCAGTCTGTCAGTCTGTCAGTCTGTCAGTCTGTCAGTCTGTCAGTCTGTCAGTCTGTCAGTCTGTCAGTCTGTCAGTCTGTCAGTCTGTCAGTCTGTCAGTCTGTCAGTCTGTCAGTCTGTCAGTCTGTCAGTCTGTCAGTCTGTCAGTCTGTCAGTCTGTCAGTCTGTCAGTCTGTCAGTCTGTCAGTCTGTCAGTCTGTCAGTCTGTCAGTCTGTCAGTCTGTCAGTCTGTCAGTCTGTCAGTCTGTCAGTCTGTCAGTCTGTCAGTCTGTCAGTCTGTCAGTCTGTCAGTCTGTCAGTCTGTCAGTCTGTCAGTCTGTCAGTCTGTCAGTCTGTCAGTCTGTCAGTCTGTCAGTCTGTCAGTCTGTCAGTCTGTCAGTCTGTCAGTCTGTCAGTCTGTCAGTCTGTCAGTCTGTCAGTCTGTCAGTCTGTCAGTCTGTCAGTCTGTCAGTCTGTCAGTCTGTCAGTCTGTCAGTCTGTCAGTCTGTCAGTCTGTCAGTCTGTCAGTCTGTCAGTCTGTCAGTCTGTCAGTCTGTCAGTCTGTCAGTCTGTCAGTCTGTCAGTCTGTCAGTCTGTCAGTCTGTCAGTCTGTCAGTCTGTCAGTCTGTCAGTCTGTCAGTCTGTCAGTCTGTCAGTCTGTCAGTCTGTCAGTCTGTCAGTCTGTCAGTCTGTCAGTCTGTCAGTCTGTCAGTCTGTCAGTCTGTCAGTCTGTCAGTCTGTCAGTCTGTCAGTCTGTCAGTCTGTCAGTCTGTCAGTCTGTCAGTCTGTCAGTCTGTCAGTCTGTCAGTCTGTCAGTCTGTCAGTCTGTCAGTCTGTCAGTCTGTCAGTCTGTCAGTCTGTCAGTCTGTCAGTCTGTCAGTCTGTCAGTCTGTCAGTCTGTCAGTCTGTCAGTCTGTCAGTCTGTCAGTCTGTCAGTCTGTCAGTCTGTCAGTCTGTCAGTCTGTCAGTCTGTCAGTCTGTCAGTCTGTCAGTCTGTCAGTCTGTCAGTCTGTCAGTCTGTCAGTCTGTCAGTCTGTCAGTCTGTCAGTCTGTCAGTCTGTCAGTCTGTCAGTCTGTCAGTCTGTCAGTCTGTCAGTCTGTCAGTCTGTCAGTCTGTCAGTCTGTCAGTCTGTCAGTCTGTCAGTCTGTCAGTCTGTCAGTCTGTCAGTCTGTCAGTCTGTCAGTCTGTCAGTCTGTCAGTCTGTCAGTCTGTCAGTCTGTCAGTCTGTCAGTCTGTCAGTCTGTCAGTCTGTCAGTCTGTCAGTCTGTCAGTCTGTCAGTCTGTCAGTCTGTCAGTCTGTCAGTCTGTCAGTCTGTCAGTCTGTCAGTCTGTCAGTCTGTCAGTCTGTCAGTCTGTCAGTCTGTCAGTCTGTCAGTCTGTCAGTCTGTCAGTCTGTCAGTCTGTCAGTCTGTCAGTCTGTCAGTCTGTCAGTCTGTCAGTCTGTCAGTCTGTCAGTCTGTCAGTCTGTCAGTCTGTCAGTCTGTCAGTCTGTCAGTCTGTCAGTCTGTCAGTCTGTCAGTCTGTCAGTCTGTCAGTCTGTCAGTCTGTCAGTCTGTCAGTCTGTCAGTCTGTCAGTCTGTCAGTCTGTCAGTCTGTCAGTCTGTCAGTCTGTCAGTCTGTCAGTCTGTCAGTCTGTCAGTCTGTCAGTCTGTCAGTCTGTCAGTCTGTCAGTCTGTCAGTCTGTCAGTCTGTCAGTCTGTCAGTCTGTCAGTCTGTCAGTCTGTCAGTCTGTCAGTCTGTCAGTCTGTCAGTCTGTCAGTCTGTCAGTCTGTCAGTCTGTCAGTCTGTCAGTCTGTCAGTCTGTCAGTCTGTCAGTCTGTCAGTCTGTCAGTCTGTCAGTCTGTCAGTCTGTCAGTCTGTCAGTCTGTCAGTCTGTCAGTCTGTCAGTCTGTCAGTCTGTCAGTCTGTCAGTCTGTCAGTCTGTCAGTCTGTCAGTCTGTCAGTCTGTCAGTCTGTCAGTCTGTCAGTCTGTCAGTCTGTCAGTCTGTCAGTCTGTCAGTCTGTCAGTCTGTCAGTCTGTCAGTCTGTCAGTCTGTCAGTCTGTCAGTCTGTCAGTCTGTCAGTCTGTCAGTCTGTCAGTCTGTCAGTCTGTCAGTCTGTCAGTCTGTCAGTCTGTCAGTCTGTCAGTCTGTCAGTCTGTCAGTCTGTCAGTCTGTCAGTCTGTCAGTCTGTCAGTCTGTCAGTCTGTCAGTCTGTCAGTCTGTCAGTCTGTCAGTCTGTCAGTCTGTCAGTCTGTCAGTCTGTCAGTCTGTCAGTCTGTCAGTCTGTCAGTCTGTCAGTCTGTCAGTCTGTCAGTCTGTCAGTCTGTCAGTCTGTCAGTCTGTCAGTCTGTCAGTCTGTCAGTCTGTCAGTCTGTCAGTCTGTCAGTCTGTCAGTCTGTCAGTCTGTCAGTCTGTCAGTCTGTCAGTCTGTCAGTCTGTCAGTCTGTCAGTCTGTCAGTCTGTCAGTCTGTCAGTCTGTCAGTCTGTCAGTCTGTCAGTCTGTCAGTCTGTCAGTCTGTCAGTCTGTCAGTCTGTCAGTCTGTCAGTCTGTCAGTCTGTCAGTCTGTCAGTCTGTCAGTCTGTCAGTCTGTCAGTCTGTCAGTCTGTCAGTCTGTCAGTCTGTCAGTCTGTCAGTCTGTCAGTCTGTCAGTCTGTCAGTCTGTCAGTCTGTCAGTCTGTCAGTCTGTCAGTCTGTCAGTCTGTCAGTCTGTCAGTCTGTCAGTCTGTCAGTCTGTCAGTCTGTCAGTCTGTCAGTCTGTCAGTCTGTCAGTCTGTCAGTCTGTCAGTCTGTCAGTCTGTCAGTCTGTCAGTCTGTCAGTCTGTCAGTCTGTCAGTCTGTCAGTCTGTCAGTCTGTCAGTCTGTCAGTCTGTCAGTCTGTCAGTCTGTCAGTCTGTCAGTCTGTCAGTCTGTCAGTCTGTCAGTCTGTCAGTCTGTCAGTCTGTCAGTCTGTCAGTCTGTCAGTCTGTCAGTCTGTCAGTCTGTCAGTCTGTCAGTCTGTCAGTCTGTCAGTCTGTCAGTCTGTCAGTCTGTCAGTCTGTCAGTCTGTCAGTCTGTCAGTCTGTCAGTCTGTCAGTCTGTCAGTCTGTCAGTCTGTCAGTCTGTCAGTCTGTCAGTCTGTCAGTCTGTCAGTCTGTCAGTCTGTCAGTCTGTCAGTCTGTCAGTCTGTCAGTCTGTCAGTCTGTCAGTCTGTCAGTCTGTCAGTCTGTCAGTCTGTCAGTCTGTCAGTCTGTCAGTCTGTCAGTCTGTCAGTCTGTCAGTCTGTCAGTCTGTCAGTCTGTCAGTCTGTCAGTCTGTCAGTCTGTCAGTCTGTCAGTCTGTCAGTCTGTCAGTCTGTCAGTCTGTCAGTCTGTCAGTCTGTCAGTCTGTCAGTCTGTCAGTCTGTCAGTCTGTCAGTCTGTCAGTCTGTCAGTCTGTCAGTCTGTCAGTCTGTCAGTCTGTCAGTCTGTCAGTCTGTCAGTCTGTCAGTCTGTCAGTCTGTCAGTCTGTCAGTCTGTCAGTCTGTCAGTCTGTCAGTCTGTCAGTCTGTCAGTCTGTCAGTCTGTCAGTCTGTCAGTCTGTCAGTCTGTCAGTCTGTCAGTCTGTCAGTCTGTCAGTCTGTCAGTCTGTCAGTCTGTCAGTCTGTCAGTCTGTCAGTCTGTCAGTCTGTCAGTCTGTCAGTCTGTCAGTCTGTCAGTCTGTCAGTCTGTCAGTCTGTCAGTCTGTCAGTCTGTCAGTCTGTCAGTCTGTCAGTCTGTCAGTCTGTCAGTCTGTCAGTCTGTCAGTCTGTCAGTCTGTCAGTCTGTCAGTCTGTCAGTCTGTCAGTCTGTCAGTCTGTCAGTCTGTCAGTCTGTCAGTCTGTCAGTCTGTCAGTCTGTCAGTCTGTCAGTCTGTCAGTCTGTCAGTCTGTCAGTCTGTCAGTCTGTCAGTCTGTCAGTCTGTCAGTCTGTCAGTCTGTCAGTCTGTCAGTCTGTCAGTCTGTCAGTCTGTCAGTCTGTCAGTCTGTCAGTCTGTCAGTCTGTCAGTCTGTCAGTCTGTCAGTCTGTCAGTCTGTCAGTCTGTCAGTCTGTCAGTCTGTCAGTCTGTCAGTCTGTCAGTCTGTCAGTCTGTCAGTCTGTCAGTCTGTCAGTCTGTCAGTCTGTCAGTCTGTCAGTCTGTCAGTCTGTCAGTCTGTCAGTCTGTCAGTCTGTCAGTCTGTCAGTCTGTCAGTCTGTCAGTCTGTCAGTCTGTCAGTCTGTCAGTCTGTCAGTCTGTCAGTCTGTCAGTCTGTCAGTCTGTCAGTCTGTCAGTCTGTCAGTCTGTCAGTCTGTCAGTCTGTCAGTCTGTCAGTCTGTCAGTCTGTCAGTCTGTCAGTCTGTCAGTCTGTCAGTCTGTCAGTCTGTCAGTCTGTCAGTCTGTCAGTCTGTCAGTCTGTCAGTCTGTCAGTCTGTCAGTCTGTCAGTCTGTCAGTCTGTCAGTCTGTCAGTCTGTCAGTCTGTCAGTCTGTCAGTCTGTCAGTCTGTCAGTCTGTCAGTCTGTCAGTCTGTCAGTCTGTCAGTCTGTCAGTCTGTCAGTCTGTCAGTCTGTCAGTCTGTCAGTCTGTCAGTCTGTCAGTCTGTCAGTCTGTCAGTCTGTCAGTCTGTCAGTCTGTCAGTCTGTCAGTCTGTCAGTCTGTCAGTCTGTCAGTCTGTCAGTCTGTCAGTCTGTCAGTCTGTCAGTCTGTCAGTCTGTCAGTCTGTCAGTCTGTCAGTCTGTCAGTCTGTCAGTCTGTCAGTCTGTCAGTCTGTCAGTCTGTCAGTCTGTCAGTCTGTCAGTCTGTCAGTCTGTCAGTCTGTCAGTCTGTCAGTCTGTCAGTCTGTCAGTCTGTCAGTCTGTCAGTCTGTCAGTCTGTCAGTCTGTCAGTCTGTCAGTCTGTCAGTCTGTCAGTCTGTCAGTCTGTCAGTCTGTCAGTCTGTCAGTCTGTCAGTCTGTCAGTCTGTCAGTCTGTCAGTCTGTCAGTCTGTCAGTCTGTCAGTCTGTCAGTCTGTCAGTCTGTCAGTCTGTCAGTCTGTCAGTCTGTCAGTCTGTCAGTCTGTCAGTCTGTCAGTCTGTCAGTCTGTCAGTCTGTCAGTCTGTCAGTCTGTCAGTCTGTCAGTCTGTCAGTCTGTCAGTCTGTCAGTCTGTCAGTCTGTCAGTCTGTCAGTCTGTCAGTCTGTCAGTCTGTCAGTCTGTCAGTCTGTCAGTCTGTCAGTCTGTCAGTCTGTCAGTCTGTCAGTCTGTCAGTCTGTCAGTCTGTCAGTCTGTCAGTCTGTCAGTCTGTCAGTCTGTCAGTCTGTCAGTCTGTCAGTCTGTCAGTCTGTCAGTCTGTCAGTCTGTCAGTCTGTCAGTCTGTCAGTCTGTCAGTCTGTCAGTCTGTCAGTCTGTCAGTCTGTCAGTCTGTCAGTCTGTCAGTCTGTCAGTCTGTCAGTCTGTCAGTCTGTCAGTCTGTCAGTCTGTCAGTCTGTCAGTCTGTCAGTCTGTCAGTCTGTCAGTCTGTCAGTCTGTCAGTCTGTCAGTCTGTCAGTCTGTCAGTCTGTCAGTCTGTCAGTCTGTCAGTCTGTCAGTCTGTCAGTCTGTCAGTCTGTCAGTCTGTCAGTCTGTCAGTCTGTCAGTCTGTCAGTCTGTCAGTCTGTCAGTCTGTCAGTCTGTCAGTCTGTCAGTCTGTCAGTCTGTCAGTCTGTCAGTCTGTCAGTCTGTCAGTCTGTCAGTCTGTCAGTCTGTCAGTCTGTCAGTCTGTCAGTCTGTCAGTCTGTCAGTCTGTCAGTCTGTCAGTCTGTCAGTCTGTCAGTCTGTCAGTCTGTCAGTCTGTCAGTCTGTCAGTCTGTCAGTCTGTCAGTCTGTCAGTCTGTCAGTCTGTCAGTCTGTCAGTCTGTCAGTCTGTCAGTCTGTCAGTCTGTCAGTCTGTCAGTCTGTCAGTCTGTCAGTCTGTCAGTCTGTCAGTCTGTCAGTCTGTCAGTCTGTCAGTCTGTCAGTCTGTCAGTCTGTCAGTCTGTCAGTCTGTCAGTCTGTCAGTCTGTCAGTCTGTCAGTCTGTCAGTCTGTCAGTCTGTCAGTCTGTCAGTCTGTCAGTCTGTCAGTCTGTCAGTCTGTCAGTCTGTCAGTCTGTCAGTCTGTCAGTCTGTCAGTCTGTCAGTCTGTCAGTCTGTCAGTCTGTCAGTCTGTCAGTCTGTCAGTCTGTCAGTCTGTCAGTCTGTCAGTCTGTCAGTCTGTCAGTCTGTCAGTCTGTCAGTCTGTCAGTCTGTCAGTCTGTCAGTCTGTCAGTCTGTCAGTCTGTCAGTCTGTCAGTCTGTCAGTCTGTCAGTCTGTCAGTCTGTCAGTCTGTCAGTCTGTCAGTCTGTCAGTCTGTCAGTCTGTCAGTCTGTCAGTCTGTCAGTCTGTCAGTCTGTCAGTCTGTCAGTCTGTCAGTCTGTCAGTCTGTCAGTCTGTCAGTCTGTCAGTCTGTCAGTCTGTCAGTCTGTCAGTCTGTCAGTCTGTCAGTCTGTCAGTCTGTCAGTCTGTCAGTCTGTCAGTCTGTCAGTCTGTCAGTCTGTCAGTCTGTCAGTCTGTCAGTCTGTCAGTCTGTCAGTCTGTCAGTCTGTCAGTCTGTCAGTCTGTCAGTCTGTCAGTCTGTCAGTCTGTCAGTCTGTCAGTCTGTCAGTCTGTCAGTCTGTCAGTCTGTCAGTCTGTCAGTCTGTCAGTCTGTCAGTCTGTCAGTCTGTCAGTCTGTCAGTCTGTCAGTCTGTCAGTCTGTCAGTCTGTCAGTCTGTCAGTCTGTCAGTCTGTCAGTCTGTCAGTCTGTCAGTCTGTCAGTCTGTCAGTCTGTCAGTCTGTCAGTCTGTCAGTCTGTCAGTCTGTCAGTCTGTCAGTCTGTCAGTCTGTCAGTCTGTCAGTCTGTCAGTCTGTCAGTCTGTCAGTCTGTCAGTCTGTCAGTCTGTCAGTCTGTCAGTCTGTCAGTCTGTCAGTCTGTCAGTCTGTCAGTCTGTCAGTCTGTCAGTCTGTCAGTCTGTCAGTCTGTCAGTCTGTCAGTCTGTCAGTCTGTCAGTCTGTCAGTCTGTCAGTCTGTCAGTCTGTCAGTCTGTCAGTCTGTCAGTCTGTCAGTCTGTCAGTCTGTCAGTCTGTCAGTCTGTCAGTCTGTCAGTCTGTCAGTCTGTCAGTCTGTCAGTCTGTCAGTCTGTCAGTCTGTCAGTCTGTCAGTCTGTCAGTCTGTCAGTCTGTCAGTCTGTCAGTCTGTCAGTCTGTCAGTCTGTCAGTCTGTCAGTCTGTCAGTCTGTCAGTCTGTCAGTCTGTCAGTCTGTCAGTCTGTCAGTCTGTCAGTCTGTCAGTCTGTCAGTCTGTCAGTCTGTCAGTCTGTCAGTCTGTCAGTCTGTCAGTCTGTCAGTCTGTCAGTCTGTCAGTCTGTCAGTCTGTCAGTCTGTCAGTCTGTCAGTCTGTCAGTCTGTCAGTCTGTCAGTCTGTCAGTCTGTCAGTCTGTCAGTCTGTCAGTCTGTCAGTCTGTCAGTCTGTCAGTCTGTCAGTCTGTCAGTCTGTCAGTCTGTCAGTCTGTCAGTCTGTCAGTCTGTCAGTCTGTCAGTCTGTCAGTCTGTCAGTCTGTCAGTCTGTCAGTCTGTCAGTCTGTCAGTCTGTCAGTCTGTCAGTCTGTCAGTCTGTCAGTCTGTCAGTCTGTCAGTCTGTCAGTCTGTCAGTCTGTCAGTCTGTCAGTCTGTCAGTCTGTCAGTCTGTCAGTCTGTCAGTCTGTCAGTCTGTCAGTCTGTCAGTCTGTCAGTCTGTCAGTCTGTCAGTCTGTCAGTCTGTCAGTCTGTCAGTCTGTCAGTCTGTCAGTCTGTCAGTCTGTCAGTCTGTCAGTCTGTCAGTCTGTCAGTCTGTCAGTCTGTCAGTCTGTCAGTCTGTCAGTCTGTCAGTCTGTCAGTCTGTCAGTCTGTCAGTCTGTCAGTCTGTCAGTCTGTCAGTCTGTCAGTCTGTCAGTCTGTCAGTCTGTCAGTCTGTCAGTCTGTCAGTCTGTCAGTCTGTCAGTCTGTCAGTCTGTCAGTCTGTCAGTCTGTCAGTCTGTCAGTCTGTCAGTCTGTCAGTCTGTCAGTCTGTCAGTCTGTCAGTCTGTCAGTCTGTCAGTCTGTCAGTCTGTCAGTCTGTCAGTCTGTCAGTCTGTCAGTCTGTCAGTCTGTCAGTCTGTCAGTCTGTCAGTCTGTCAGTCTGTCAGTCTGTCAGTCTGTCAGTCTGTCAGTCTGTCAGTCTGTCAGTCTGTCAGTCTGTCAGTCTGTCAGTCTGTCAGTCTGTCAGTCTGTCAGTCTGTCAGTCTGTCAGTCTGTCAGTCTGTCAGTCTGTCAGTCTGTCAGTCTGTCAGTCTGTCAGTCTGTCAGTCTGTCAGTCTGTCAGTCTGTCAGTCTGTCAGTCTGTCAGTCTGTCAGTCTGTCAGTCTGTCAGTCTGTCAGTCTGTCAGTCTGTCAGTCTGTCAGTCTGTCAGTCTGTCAGTCTGTCAGTCTGTCAGTCTGTCAGTCTGTCAGTCTGTCAGTCTGTCAGTCTGTCAGTCTGTCAGTCTGTCAGTCTGTCAGTCTGTCAGTCTGTCAGTCTGTCAGTCTGTCAGTCTGTCAGTCTGTCAGTCTGTCAGTCTGTCAGTCTGTCAGTCTGTCAGTCTGTCAGTCTGTCAGTCTGTCAGTCTGTCAGTCTGTCAGTCTGTCAGTCTGTCAGTCTGTCAGTCTGTCAGTCTGTCAGTCTGTCAGTCTGTCAGTCTGTCAGTCTGTCAGTCTGTCAGTCTGTCAGTCTGTCAGTCTGTCAGTCTGTCAGTCTGTCAGTCTGTCAGTCTGTCAGTCTGTCAGTCTGTCAGTCTGTCAGTCTGTCAGTCTGTCAGTCTGTCAGTCTGTCAGTCTGTCAGTCTGTCAGTCTGTCAGTCTGTCAGTCTGTCAGTCTGTCAGTCTGTCAGTCTGTCAGTCTGTCAGTCTGTCAGTCTGTCAGTCTGTCAGTCTGTCAGTCTGTCAGTCTGTCAGTCTGTCAGTCTGTCAGTCTGTCAGTCTGTCAGTCTGTCAGTCTGTCAGTCTGTCAGTCTGTCAGTCTGTCAGTCTGTCAGTCTGTCAGTCTGTCAGTCTGTCAGTCTGTCAGTCTGTCAGTCTGTCAGTCTGTCAGTCTGTCAGTCTGTCAGTCTGTCAGTCTGTCTGTCAGTCTGTCAGTCTGTCAGTCTGTCAGTCTGTCAGTCAGTGTCAGTCTGTCAGTCTGTCAGTCTGTCAGTCTGTCAGTCTGTCAGTCTGTCAGTCTGTCAGTCTGTCAGTCTGTCAGTCTGTCAGTCTGTCAGTCTGTCAGTCTGTCAGTCTGTCAGTCTGTCAGTCTGTCAGTCTGTCAGTCTGTCAGTCTGTCAGTCTGTCAGTCTGTCAGTCTGTCAGTCTGTCAGTCTGTCAGTCTGTCAGTCTGTCAGTCTGTCAGTCTGTCAGTCTGTCAGTCTGTCAGTCTGTCAGTCTGTCAGTCTGTCAGTCTGTCAGTCTGTCAGTCTGTCAGTCTGTCAGTCTGTCAGTCTGTCAGTCTGTCAGTCTGTCAGTCTGTCAGTCTGTCAGTCTGTCAGTCTGTCAGTCTGTCAGTCTGTCAGTCTGTCAGTCTGTCAGTCTGTCAGTCTGTCAGTCTGTCAGTCTGTCAGTCTGTCAGTCTGTCAGTCTGTCAGTCTGTCAGTCTGTCAGTCTGTCAGTCTGTCAGTCTGTCAGTCTGTCAGTCTGTCAGTCTGTCAGTCTGTCAGTCTGTCAGTCTGTCAGTCTGTCAGTCTGTCAGTCTGTCAGTCTGTCAGTCTGTCAGTCCAGTCTGTCAGTCTGTCAGTCTGTCAGTCTGTCAGTCTGTCAGTCTGTCAGTCTGTCAGTCTGTCAGTCTGTCAGTCTGTCAGTCTGTCAGTCTGTCAGTCTGTCAGTCTGTCAGTCTGTCAGTCTGTCAGTCTGTCAGTCTGTCAGTCTGTCAGTCTGTCAGTCTGTCAGTCTGTCAGTCTGTCAGTCTGTCAGTCTGTCAGTCTGTCAGTCTGTCAGTCTGTCAGTCTGTCAGTCTGTCAGTCTGTCAGTCTGTCAGTCTGTCAGTCTGTCAGTCTGTCAGTCTGTCAGTCTGTCAGTCTGTCAGTCTGTCAGTCTGTCAGTCTGTCAGTCTGTCAGTCTGTCAGTCTGTCAGTCTGTCAGTCTGTCAGTCTGTCAGTCTGTCAGTCTGTCAGTCTGTCAGTCTGTCAGTCTGTCAGTCTGTCAGTCTGTCAGTCTGTCAGTCTGTCAGTCTGTCAGTCTGTCAGTCTGTCAGTCTGTCAGTCTGTCAGTCTGTCAGTCTGTCAGTCTGTCAGTCTGTCAGTCTGTCAGTCTGTCAGTCTGTCAGTCTGTCAGTCTGTCAGTCTGTCAGTCTGTCAGTCTGTCAGTCTGTCAGTCTGTCAGTCTGTCAGTCTGTCAGTCTGTCAGTCTGTCAGTCTGTCAGTCTGTCAGTCTGTCAGTCTGTCAGTCTGTCAGTCTGTCAGTCTGTCAGTCTGTCAGTCTGTCAGTCTGTCAGTCTGTCAGTCTGTCAGTCTGTCAGTCTGTCAGTCTGTCAGTCTGTCAGTCTGTCAGTCTGTCAGTCTGTCAGTCTGTCAGTCTGTCAGTCTGTCAGTCTGTCAGTCTGTCAGTCTGTCAGTCTGTCAGTCTGTCAGTCTGTCAGTCTGTCAGTCTGTCAGTCTGTCAGTCTGTCAGTCTGTCAGTCTGTCAGTCTGTCAGTCTGTCAGTCTGTCAGTCTGTCAGTCTGTCAGTCTGTCAGTCTGTCAGTCTGTCAGTCTGTCAGTCTGTCAGTCTGTCAGTCTGTCAGTCTGTCAGTCTGTCAGTCTGTCAGTCTGTCAGTCTGTCAGTCTGTCAGTCTGTCAGTCTGTCAGTCTGTCAGTCTGTCAGTCTGTCAGTCTGTCAGTCTGTCAGTCTGTCAGTCTGTCAGTCTGTCAGTCTGTCAGTCTGTCAGTCTGTCAGTCTGTCAGTCTGTCAGTCTGTCAGTCTGTCAGTCTGTCAGTCTGTCAGTCTGTCAGTCTGTCAGTCTGTCAGTCTGTCAGTCTGTCAGTCTGTCAGTCTGTCAGTCTGTCAGTCTGTCAGTCTGTCAGTCTGTCAGTCTGTCAGTCTGTCAGTCTGTCAGTCTGTCAGTCTGTCAGTCTGTCAGTCTGTCAGTCTGTCAGTCTGTCAGTCTGTCAGTCTGTCAGTCTGTCAGTCTGTCAGTCTGTCAGTCTGTCAGTCTGTCAGTCTGTCAGTCTGTCAGTCTGTCAGTCTGTCAGTCTGTCAGTCTGTCAGTCTGTCAGTCTGTCAGTCTGTCAGTCTGTCAGTCTGTCAGTCTGTCAGTCTGTCAGTCTGTCAGTCTGTCAGTCTGTCAGTCTGTCAGTCTGTCAGTCTGTCAGTCTGTCAGTCTGTCAGTCTGTCAGTCTGTCAGTCTGTCAGTCTGTCAGTCTGTCAGTCTGTCAGTCTGTCAGTCTGTCAGTCTGTCAGTCTGTCAGTCGTCAGTCTGTCAGTCTGTCAGTCTGTCTGTCTGTCAGTCTGTCAGTCTGTCAGTCTGTCAGTCTGTCAGTCTGTCAGTCTGTCAGTCTGTCAGTCTGTCAGTCTGTCAGTCTGTCAGTCTGTCAGTCTGTCAGTCTGTCAGTCTGTCAGTCTGTCAGTCTGTCAGTCTGTCAGTCTGTCAGTCTGTCAGTCTGTCAGTCTGTCAGTCTGTCAGTCTGTCAGTCTGTCAGTCTGTCAGTCTGTCAGTCTGTCAGTCTGTCAGTCTGTCAGTCTGTCAGTCTGTCAGTCTGTCAGTCAGTCAGTCTGTCAGTCTGTCAGTCTGTCAGTCTGTCAGTCTGTCAGTCTGTCAGTCTGTCAGTCTGTCAGTCTGTCAGTCTGTCAGTCTGTCAGTCTGTCAGTCTGTCAGTCTGTCAGTCTGTCAGTCTGTCAGTCTGTCAGTCTGTCAGTCTGTCAGTCTGTCAGTCTGTCAGTCTGTCAGTCTGTCAGTCTGTCAGTCTGTCAGTCCTTCAGTCAGTCTGTCAGTCTGTCAGTCTGTCAGTCTGTCAGTCTGTCAGTCTGTCAGTCTGTCAGTCTGTCAGTCTGTCAGTCTGTCAGTCTCAGTCTGTCAGTCTGTCAGTCTGTCAGTCTGTCAGTCTGTCAGTCTGTCAGTCTGTCAGTCTGTCAGTCTGTCAGTCTGTCAGTCTGTCAGTCTGTCAGTCTGTCAGTCTGTCAGTCTGTCAGTCTGTCAGTCTGCGTCTGTCAGTCTGTCAGTCTGTCAGTCTGTCAGTCTGTCAGTCTGTCAGTCTGTCAGTCTGTCAGTCTGTCAGTCTGTCAGTCTGTCAGTCTGTCAGTCTTCAGTCTGTCAGTCTGTCAGTCTGTCAGTCTGTCAGTCTGTCAGTCTGTCAGTCTGTCAGTCTGTCAGTCTGTCAGTCTGTCAGTCTGTCAGTCTGTCAGTCTGTCAGTCTGTCAGTCTGTCAGTCTGTCAGTCTGTCAGTCTGTCAGTCTGTCAGTCTGTCAGTCTGTCAGTCTGTCAGTCTGTCAGTCTGTCAGTCTGTCAGTCTGTCAGTCTGTCAGTCTGTCAGTCTGTCAGTCTGTCAGTCTGTCAGTCTGTCAGTCTGTCAGTCTGTCAGTCTGTCAGTCTGTCAGTCTGTCAGTCTGTCAGTCTGTCAGTCTGTCAGTCGTAGTCTGTCAGTCTGTCTTGTCAGTCTGTCAGTCTGTCAGTCTGTCAGTCTGTCAGTCTGTCAGTCTGTCAGTCTGTCAGTCTGTCAGTCTGTCAGTCTGTCAGTCTGTCAGTCTGTCAGTCTGTCAGTCTGTCAGTCTGTCAGTCTGTCAGTCTGTCAGTCTGTCAGTCTGTCAGTCTGTCAGTCTGTCAGTCTGTCAGTCTGTCAGTCTGTCAGTCTGTCAGTCTGTCAGTCTGTCAGTCTGTCAGTCTGTCAGTCTGTCAGTCTGTCAGTCTGTCAGTCTGTCAGTCTGTCAGTCTGTCAGTCTGTCAGTCTGTCAGTCTGTCAGTCTGTCAGTCTGTCAGTCTGTCAGTCTGTCAGTCTGTCAGTCTGTCAGTCTGTCAGTCTGTCAGTCTGTCTGTCCGTCTGTCAGTCTGTCAGTCTGTCAGTCTGTCAGTCTGTCAGTCTGTCAGTCTGTCAGTCTGTCAGTCTGTCAGTCTGTCAGTCTGTCAGTCTGTCAGTCTGTCAGTCTGTCAGTCTGTCAGTCTGTCAGTCTGTCAGTCTGTCAGTCTGTCAGTCTGTCAGTCTGTCAGTCTGTCAGTCTGTCAGTCTGTCAGTCTGTCAGTCTCAGTCTGTCAGTCTGTCAGTCTGTCAGTCTGTCAGTCTGTCAGTCTGTCTGTCGGTCAGTCTGTCAGTCTGTCAGTCTGTCAGTCTGTCAGTCTGTCTCAGTCTGTCAGTCTGTCAGTCTGTCAGTCTGTCAGTCTGTCAGTCTGTCAGCTCAGTCTGTCAGTCTGTCAGTCTGTCAGTCTGTCAGTCTGTCAGTCTGTCAGTCTGTCAGTCTGTAGTCTGTCAGTCTGTCAGTCTGTCAGTCTGTCAGTCTGTCAGTCTGTCAGTCTGTCAGTCTGTCAGTCTGTCAGTCTGTCAGTCTGTCAGTCTGTCAGTCTGTCAGTCTGTCAGTCTGTCAGTCTGTCAGCTGTCAGTCTGTCAGTCTGTCAGTCTGTCAGTCTGTCAGTCTGTCAGTCTGTCAGTCAGTCTGTCAGTCTGTCAGTCTGTCAGTCTGTCAGTCTGTCAGTCTGTCAGTCTGTCAGTCTGTCAGTCTGTCAGTCTGTCAGTCTGTCAGTCTGTCAGTCTGTCAGTTCTGTCAGTCTGTCAGTCTGTCAGTCAGTCTGTCAGTCTGTCAGTCTGTCAGTCTGTCAGTCTGTCAGTCTGTCAGTCTGTCAGTCTGTCAGTCTGTCAGTCTGTCAGTCTGTCAGTCTGTCAGTCTCAGTCTGTCAGTCTGTCAGTCTGTCAGTCTGTCAGTCTGTCAGTCTGTCAGTCTGTCAGTCTGTCAGTCTGTCAGTCTGTCAGTCTGTCAGTCTGTCAGTCTGTCAGTCTGTCAGTCTGTCAGTCTGTCAGTCTGTCAGTCTGTCAGTCTGTCAGTCTGTCAGTCTGTCAGTCTGTCAGTCTGTCAGTCTGTCAGTCTGTCAGTCTGTCAGTCTGTCAGTCTGTCAGTCTGTCAGTCTGTCAGTCTGTCAGTCTGTCAGTCTGTCAGTCTGTCAGTCTGTCAGTCTGTCAGTCTGTCAGTCTGTCAGTCTGTCAGTCTGTCAGTCTGTCAGTCTGTCAGTCTGTCAGTCTGTCAGTCTGTCAGTCTGTCAGTCTGTCAGTCTGTCAGTCTGTCAGTCTGTCAGTCTGTCAGTCTGTCAGTCTGTCAGTCTAGTCAGTCTGTCAGTCTGTCAGTCTGTCAGTCTGTCAGTCTGTCAGTCTGTCAGTCTGTCAGTCTGTCAGTCTGTCAGTCTGTCAGTCTGTCAGTCTGTCAGTCTGTCAGTCTGTCAGTCTGTCAGTCTGTCAGTCAGTCTGTCAGTCTGTCAGTCTGTCAGTCTGTCAGTCTGTCAGTCTGTCAGTCTGTCAGTCTGTCAGTCTGTCAGTCTGTCAGTCTGTCAGTCTGTCTGTCAGTCTGTCAGTCTGTCAGTCTGTCAGTCTGTCAGTCTGTCAGTCTGTCAGTCTGTCAGTCTGTCTGTCAGTCTGTCAGTCTGTCAGTCTGTCAGTCTGTCAGTCAGTCTGTCAGTCTGTCAGTCTGTCAGTCTGTCAGTCTGTCAGTCTGTCAGTCTGTCAGTCTGTCAGTCTGTCAGTCTGTCAGTCTGTCAGTCTGTCAGTCTGTCAGTCAGTCTGTCAGTCTGTCAGTCTGTCAGTCTGTCAGTCTGTCAGTCTGTCAGTCTGTCAGTCTGTCAGTCTGTCAGTCTGTGTCTGTCAGTCTGTCAGTCTTCAGTCTGTCAGTCTGTCAGTCTGTCAGTCTGTCAGTCTGTCAGTCAGTCTGTCAGTCTGTCAGTCTGTCAGTCTGTCAGTCTGTCAGTCTGTCAGTCTGTCAGTCTGTCAGTCTGTCAGTCTGTCAGTCTGTCAGTCTGTCAGTCTGTCAGTCTGTCAGTCTGTCATCTGTCAGTCTGTCAGTCTGTCAGTCTGTCAGTCTGTCAGTCTGTCAGTCTGTCAGTCTGTCAGTCTGTCAGTCTGTCAGTCTGTCAGTCTGTCAGTCTGTCAGTCTGTCAGTCTGTCAGTCTGTCAGTCTGTCTGTCAGTCTGTCAGTCTGTCAGTCTGTCGGTCTGTCGTCAGTCTGTCTGTCAGTCTGTCAGTCTGTCAGTCTGTCAGTCTGTCAGTCTGTCAGTCTGTCAGTCTGTCAGTCTGTCAGTCTGTCAGTCTGTCAGTCTGTCAGTCTGTCAGTCTGTCAGGTCTGTCAGTCTGTCAGTCTGTCAGTCTGTCAGTCTGTCAGTCTGTCAGTCTTCAGTCTGTCAGTCTGTCAGTCTGTCAGTCTGTCAGTCTGTCAGTCTGTCAGTCTGTCAGTCTGTCAGTCTGTCAGTCTGTCAGTCTGTCAGTCTGTCAGTCTGTCAGTCTGTCAGTCTGTCAGTCTGTCAGTCTGTCAGTCTGTCAGTCTGTCAGTCTGTCAGTCTGTCAGTCTGTCAGTCTGTCAGTTGTCAGTCTGTCAGTCTGTCAGTCTGTCAGTCTGTCAGTCTGTCAGTCTGTCAGTCTGTCAGTCTGTCAGTCTGTCAGTCTGTCAGTCTGTCATCTGTCAGTCTGTCAGTCTGTCAGTCTGTCAGTCTGTCAGTCTGTCAGTCTGTCAGTCTGTCAGTCTGTCAGTCTGTCAGTCTGTCAGTCTGTCAGTCTGCTCAGTCTGTCAGTCTGTCAGTCTGTCAGTCTGTCAGTCTGTCAGTCTGTCAGTCTGTCAGTCTGTCAGTCTGTCAGTCTGTCAGTCTGTCAGTCTGTCAGTCTGTCAGTCTGTCAGTCTGTCAGTCTGTCAGTCTGTCAGTCTGTCAGTCTGTCAGTCTGTCAGTCTGTCAGTCTGTCAGTCTGTCAGTCTGTCAGTCTGTCAGTCTGTCAGTCTGTCAGTCTGTCAGTCTGTCAGTCTGTCAGTCTGTCAGTCTGTCAGTCTGTCAGTCTGTCAGTCTGTCAGTCTGTCAGTCTGTCAGTCTGTCAGTCTGTCAGTCTGTCAGTCTGTCAGTCAGTCTGTCAGTCTGTTCTGTCAGTCTGTCAGTCTGTCAGTCTGTCAGTCTGTCAGTCTGTCAGTCTGTCAGTCTGTCAGTCTGTCAGTCTGTCAGTCTGTCAGTCTGTCAGTCTGTCAGTCTGTCAGTCTGATCTGTCAGTCTGTCAGTCTGTCAGTCTGTCAGTCTGTCAGTCTGTCAGTCTGTCAGTCTGTCAGTCTGTCAGTCAGTCTGTCAGTCTGTCAGTCTGTCAGTCTGTCAGTCTGTCAGTCTGTCAGTCTGTCAGTCTGTCAGTCTGTCAGTCTGTCAGTCTGTCAGTCTGTCAGTCTGTCAGTCTGTCAGTCTGTCAGTCTGTCAGTCTGTCAGTCTGTCAGTCTGTCAGTCTGTCAGTCTGTCAGTCTGTCAGTCTGTCAGTCTGTCAGTCTGTCAGTCTGTCAGTCTGTCAGTCTGTCAGTCTGTCAGTCTGTCAGTCTGTCAGTCTGTCAGTCTGTCAGTCTGTCAGTCTGTCAGTCTGTCAGTCTGTCAGTCTGTCAGTCTGTCAGTCTGTCAGTCTGTCAGTCTGTCAGTCTGTCAGTCTGTCAGTCTGTCAGTCTGTCAGTCTGTCAGTCTGTCAGTCTGTCAGTCTGTCAGTCTGTCAGTCTGTCAGTCTGTCAGTCTGTCAGTCTGTCAGTCTGTCAGTCTGTCAGTCTGTCAGTCTGTCAGTCTGTCAGTCTGTCAGTCTGTCAGTCTGTCAGTCTGTCAGTCTGTCAGTCTGTCAGTCTGTCAGTCTGTCAGTCTGTCAGTCTGTCAGTCTGTCAGTCTGTCAGTCTGTCAGTCTGTCAGTCTGTCAGTCTGTCAGTCTGTCAGTCTGTCAGTCTGTCAGTCTGTCAGTCTGTCAGTCTGTCAGTCTGTCAGTCTGTCAGTCTGTCAGTCTGTCAGTCTGTCAGTCTGTCAGTCTGTCAGTCTGTCAGTCTGTCAGTCTGTCAGTCTGTCAGTCTGTCAGTCTGTCAGTCTGTCAGTCTGTCAGTCTGTCAGTCTGTCAGTCTGTCAGTCTGTCAGTCTGTCAGTCTGTCAGTCTGTCAGTCTGTCAGTCTGTCAGTCTGTCAGTCTGTCAGTCTGTCAGTCTGTCAGTCTGTCAGTCTGTCAGTCTGTCAGTCTGTCAGTCTGTCAGTCTGTCAGTCTGTCAGTCTGTCAGTCTGTCAGTCTGTCAGTCTGTCAGTCTGTCTCAGTCTGTCAGTCTGTCTGTCAGTCTGTCAGTCTGTCAGTCTGTCAGTCTGTCAGTCTGTCAGTCTGTCAGTCTGTCAGTCTGTCAGTCTGTCAGTCTGTCAGTCTGTCAGTCTGTCAGTCTGTCAGTCTGTCAGTCTGTCAGTCTGTCAGTCTGTCAGTCTGTCAGTCTGTCAGTCTGTCAGTCTGTCAGTCTGTCAGTCTGTCAGTCTGTCAGTCTGTCAGTCTGTCAGTCTGTCAGTCTGTCAGTCTGTCAGTCTGTCAGTCTGTCAGTCTGTCAGTCTGTCAGTCTGTCAGTCTGTCAGTCTGTCAGTCTGTCAGTCTGTCAGTCTGTCAGTCTGTCAGTCTGTCAGTCTGTCAGTCTGTCAGTCTGTCAGTCTGTCAGTCTGTCAGTCTGTCAGTCTGTCAGTCTGTCAGTCTGTCAGTCTGTCAGTCTGTCAGTCTGTCAGTCTGTCAGTCTGTCAGTCTGTCAGTCTGTCAGTCTGTCAGTCTGTCAGTCTGTCAGTCTGTCAGTCTGTCAGTCTGTCAGTCTGTCAGTCTGTCAGTCTGTCAGTCTGTCAGTCTGTCAGTCTGTCAGTCTGTCAGTCTGTCAGTCTGTCAGTCTGTCAGTCTGTCAGTCTGTCAGTCTGTCAGTCTGTCAGTCTGTCAGTCTGTCAGTCTGTCAGTCTGTCAGTCTGTCAGTCTGTCAGTCTGTCAGTCTGTCAGTCTGTCAGTCTGTCAGTCTGTCAGTCTGTCAGTCTGTCAGTCTGTCAGTCTGTCAGTCTGTCAGTCTGTCAGTCTGTCAGTCTGTCAGTCTGTCAGTCTGTCAGTCTGTCAGTCTGTCAGTCTGTCAGTCTGTCAGTCTGTCAGTCTGTCAGTCTGTCAGTCTGTCAGTCTGTCAGTCTGTCAGTCTGTCAGTCTGTCAGTCTGTCAGTCTGTCAGTCTGTCAGTCTGTCAGTCTGTCAGTCTGTCAGTCTGTCAGTCTGTCAGTCTGTCAGTCTGTCAGTCTGTCAGTCTGTCAGTCTGTCAGTCTGTCAGTCTGTCAGTCTGTCAGTCTGTCAGTCTGTCAGTCTGTCAGTCTGTCAGTCTGTCAGTCTGTCAGTCTGTCAGTCTGTCAGTCTGTCAGTCTGTCAGTCTGTCAGTCTGTCAGTCTGTCAGTCTGTCAGTCTGTCAGTCTGTCAGTCTGTCAGTCTGTCATGTCAGTCTGTCAGTCTGTCAGTCTGTCAGTCTGTCAGTCTGTCAGTCTGTCAGTCTGTCAGTCTGTCAGTCTGTCAGTCTGTCAGTCTGTCAGTCTGTCAGTCTGTCAGTCTGTCAGTCTGTCAGTCTGTCAGTCTGTCAGTCTGTCAGTCTGTCAGTCTGTCAGTCTGTCAGTCTGTCAGTCTGTCAGTCTGTCAGTCTGTCAGTCTGTCAGTCTGTCAGTCTGTCAGTCTGTCAGTCTGTCAGTCTGTCAGTCTGTCAGTCTGTCAGTCTGTCAGTCTGTCAGTCTGTCAGTCTGTCAGTCTGTCAGTCTGTCAGTCTGTCAGTCTGTCAGTCTGTCAGTCTGTCAGTCTGTCAGTCTGTCAGTCTGTCAGTCTGTCAGTCTGTCAGTCTGTCAGTCTGTCAGTCTGTCAGTCTGTCAGTCTGTCAGTCTGTCAGTCTGTCAGTCTGTCAGTCTGTCAGTCTGTCAGTCTGTCAGTCTGTCAGTCTGTCAGTCTGTCAGTCTGTCAGTCTGTCAGTCTGTCAGTCTGTCAGTCTGTCAGTCTGTCAGTCTGTCAGTCTGTCAGTCTGTCAGTCTGTCAGTCTGTCAGTCTGTCAGTCTGTCAGTCTGTCAGTCTGTCAGTCTGTCAGTCTGTCAGTCTGTCAGTCTGTCAGTCTGTCAGTCTGTCAGTCTGTCAGTCTGTCAGTCTGTCAGTCTGTCAGTCTGTCAGTCTGTCAGTCTGTCAGTCTGTCAGTCTGTCAGTCTGTCAGTCTGTCAGTCTGTCAGTCTGTCAGTCTGTCAGTCTGTCAGTCTGTCAGTCTGTCAGTCTGTCAGTCTGTCAGTCTGTCAGTCTGTCAGTCTGTCAGTCTGTCAGTCTGTCAGTCTGTCAGTCTGTCAGTCTGTCAGTCTGTCAGTCTGTCAGTCTGTCAGTCTGTCAGTCTGTCAGTCTGTCAGTCTGTCAGTCTGTCAGTCTGTCAGTCTGTCAGTCTGTCAGTCTGTCAGTCTGTCAGTCTGTCAGTCTGTCAGTCTGTCAGTCTGTCAGTCTGTCAGTCTGTCAGTCTGTCAGTCTGTCAGTCTGTCAGTCTGTCAGTCTGTCAGTCTGTCAGTCTGTCAGTCTGTCAGTCTGTCAGTCTGTCAGTCTGTCAGTCTGTCAGTCTGTCAGTCTGTCAGTCTGTCAGTCTGTCAGTCTGTCAGTCTGTCAGTCTGTCAGTCTGTCAGTCTGTCAGTCTGTCAGTCTGTCAGTCTGTCAGTCTGTCAGTCTGTCAGTCTGTCAGTCTGTCAGTCTGTCAGTCTGTCAGTCTGTCAGTCTGTCAGTCTGTCAGTCTGTCAGTCTGTCAGTCTGTCAGTCTGTCAGTCTGTCAGTCTGTCAGTCTGTCAGTCTGTCAGTCTGTCAGTCTGTCAGTCTGTCAGTCTGTCAGTCTGTCAGTCTGTCAGTCTGTCAGTCTGTCAGTCTGTCAGTCTGTCAGTCTGTCAGTCTGTCAGTCTGTCAGTCTGTCAGTCTGTCAGTCTGTCAGTCTGTCAGTCTGTCAGTCTGTCAGTCTGTCAGTCTGTCAGTCTGTCAGTCTGTCAGTCTGTCAGTCTGTCAGTCTGTCAGTCTGTCAGTCTGTCAGTCTGTCAGTCTGTCAGTCTGTCAGTCTGTCAGTCTGTCAGTCTGTCAGTCTGTCAGTCTGTCAGTCTGTCAGTCTGTCAGTCTGTCAGTCTGTCAGTCTGTCAGTCTGTCAGTCTGTCAGTCTGTCAGTCGTCTGTCAGTCAGTCAGTCTGTCAGTCTGTCAGTCTGTCAGTCTGTCAGTCTGTCAGTCTGTCAGTCTGTCAGTCTGTCAGTCTGTCAGTCTGTCAGTCTGTCAGTCTGTCAGTCTGTCAGTCTGTCAGTCTGTCAGTCTGTCAGTCTGTCAGTCTGTCAGTCTGTCAGTCTGTCAGTCTGTCAGTCTGTCAGTCTGTCAGTCTGTCAGTCTGTCAGTCTGTCAGTCTGTCAGTCTGTCAGTCTGTCAGTCTGTCAGTCTGTCAGTCTGTCAGTCTGTCAGTCTGTCAGTCTGTCAGTCTGTCAGTCTGTCAGTCTGTCAGTCTGTCAGTCTGTCAGTCTGTCAGTCTGTCAGTCTGTCAGTCTGTCAGTCTGTCAGTCTGTCAGTCTGTCAGTCTGTCAGTCTGTCAGTCTGTCAGTCTGTCAGTCTGTCAGTCTGTCAGTCTGTCAGTCTGTCAGTCTGTCAGTCTGTCAGTCTGTCAGTCTGTCAGTCTGTCAGTCTGTCAGTCTGTCAGTCTGTCAGTCTGTCAGTCTGTCAGTCTGTCAGTCTGTCAGTCTGTCAGTCTGTCAGTCTGTCAGTCTGTCAGTCTGTCAGTCTGTCAGTCTGTCAGTCTGTCAGTCTGTCAGTCTGTCAGTCTGTCAGTCTGTCAGTCTGTCAGTCTGTCAGTCTGTCAGTCTGTCAGTCTGTCAGTCTGTCAGTCTGTCAGTCTGTCAGTCTGTCAGTCTGTCAGTCTGTCAGTCTGTCAGTCTGTCAGTCTGTCAGTCTGTCAGTCTGTCAGTCTGTCAGTCTGTCAGTCTGTCAGTCTGTCAGTCTGTCAGTCTGTCAGTCTGTCAGTCTGTCAGTCTGTCAGTCTGTCAGTCTGTCAGTCTGTCAGTCTGTCAGTCTGTCAGTCTGTCAGTCTGTCAGTCTGTCAGTCTGTCAGTCTGTCAGTCTGTCAGTCTGTCAGTCTGTCAGTCTGTCAGTCTGTCAGTCTGTCAGTCTGTCAGTCTGTCAGTCTGTCAGTCTGTCAGTCTGTCAGTCTGTCAGTCTGTCAGTCTGTCAGTCTGTCAGTCTGTCAGTCTGTCAGTCTGTCAGTCTGTCAGTCTGTCAGTCTGTCAGTCTGTCAGTCTGTCAGTCTGTCAGTCTGTCAGTCTGTCAGTCTGTCAGTCTGTCAGTCTGTCAGTCTGTCAGTCTGTCAGTCTGTCAGTCTGTCAGTCTGTCAGTCTGTCAGTCTGTCAGTCTGTCAGTCTGTCAGTCTGTCAGTCTGTCAGTCTGTCAGTCTGTCAGTCTGTCAGTCTGTCAGTCTGTCAGTCTGTCAGTCTGTCAGTCTGTCAGTCTGTCAGTCTGTCAGTCTGTCAGTCTGTCAGTCTGTCAGTCTGTCAGTCTGTCAGTCTGTCAGTCTGTCAGTCTGTCAGTCTGTCAGTCTGTCAGTCTGTCAGTCTGTCAGTCTGTCAGTCTGTCAGTCTGTCAGTCTGTCAGTCTGTCAGTCTGTCAGTCTGTCAGTCTGTCAGTCTGTCAGTCTGTCAGTCTGTCAGTCTGTCAGTCTGTCAGTCTGTCAGTCTGTCAGTCTGTCAGTCTGTCAGTCTGTCAGTCTGTCAGTCTGTCAGTCTGTCAGTCTGTCAGTCTGTCAGTCTGTCAGTCTGTCAGTCTGTCAGTCTGTCAGTCTGTCAGTCTGTCAGTCTGTCAGTCTGTCAGTCTGTCAGTCTGTCAGTCTGTCAGTCTGTCAGTCTGTCAGTCTGTCAGTCTGTCAGTCTGTCAGTCTGTCAGTCTGTCAGTCTGTCAGTCTGTCAGTCTGTCAGTCTGTCAGTCTGTCAGTCTGTCAGTCTGTCAGTCTGTCAGTCTGTCAGTCTGTCAGTCTGTCAGTCTGTCAGTCTGTCAGTCTGTCAGTCTGTCAGTCTGTCAGTCTGTCAGTCTGTCAGTCTGTCAGTCTGTCAGTCTGTCAGTCTGTCAGTCTGTCAGTCTGTCAGTCTGTCAGTCTGTCAGTCTGTCAGTCTGTCAGTCTGTCAGTCTGTCAGTCTGTCAGTCTGTCAGTCTGTCAGTCTGTCAGTCTGTCAGTCTGTCAGTCTGTCAGTCTGTCAGTCTGTCAGTCTGTCAGTCTGTCAGTCTGTCAGTCTGTCAGTCTGTCAGTCTGTCAGTCTGTCAGTCTGTCAGTCTGTCAGTCTGTCAGTCTGTCAGTCTGTCAGTCTGTCAGTCTGTCAGTCTGTCAGTCTGTCAGTCTGTCAGTCTGTCAGTCTGTCAGTCTGTCAGTCTGTCAGTCTGTCAGTCTGTCAGTCTGTCAGTCTCAGTCTGTCAGTCTGTCAGTCAAGTCTGTCAGTCTGTCAGTCTGTCAGTCTGTCAGTCTGTCAGTCTGTCAGTCTGTCAGTCTGTCAGTCTGTCAGTCTGTCAGTCTGTCAGTCTGTCAGTCTGTAGTCTGTCAGTCTGTCAGTCTGTCAGTCTGTCAGTCTGTCAGTCTGTCAGTCTGTCATCTGTCAGTCTGTCAGTCTGTCAGTCTGTCAGTCTGTCAGTCTGTCAGTCTGTCAGTCTGTCAGTCTGTCAGTCTGTCAGTCTGTCAGCTGAGTCTGTCAGTCTGTCTGTCAGTCTGTCAGTCTGTCAGTCTGTCAGTCTGTCAGTCTGTCAGTCTGTCAGTCTGTCAGTCTGTCAGTCTGTCAGTCTGTCAGTCTGTCAGTCTGTCAGTCGTCAGTCTGTCAGTCTGTCAGTCTGTCAGTCTGTCAGTCTGTCAGTCTGTCAGTCTGTCTGTCAGTCTGTCAGTCTGTCAGTCTGTCAGTCTGTCAGTCTGTCAGTCTGTCAGTCTTCAGTCTGTCAGTCTGTCAGTCTGTCAGTCTGTCAGTCTGTCAGGTGTGTCAGTCTGTCAGTCTGTCAGTCTGTCAGTCTGTCAGTCTGTCAGTCTGTCAGTCTGTCAGTCGGTCAGTCAGTCTGTCAGTCTGTCAGTCTGTCAGTCTGTCAGTCTGTCAGTCTGTCAGTCTGTCAGTCTGTCAGTCTGTCAGTCTGTCAGTCTGTCAGTCTGTCAGTCTGTCAGTCTGTCAGTCTGTCAGTCTGTCAGTCTGTCAGTCTGGTCTGTCAGTCTGTCAGTCTGTCAGTCTGTCAGTCTGTCAGTCTGTCAGTCTGTCAGTCTGTCAGTCTGTCAGTCTGTCAGTCTGTCAGTCTGTCAGTCTGTCAGTCTGTCAGTCTGTCAGTCTGTCAGTCTGTCAGTCTGTCAGTCTGTCAGTCTGTCAGTCTGTCAGTCTGTCAGTCTGTCAGTCTGTCAGTCTGTCAGTCTGTCAGTCTGTCAGTCTGTCAGTCTGTCAGTCTGTCAGTCTGTCAGTCTGTCAGTCTGTCAGTCTGTCAGTCTGTCAGTCTGTCAGTCTGTCAGTCTGTCAGTCTGTCAGTCTGTCAGTCTGTCAGTCTGTCAGTCTGTCAGTCTGTCAGTCTGTCAGTCTGTCAGTCTGTCAGTCTGTCAGTCTGTCAGTCTGTCAGTCTGTCAGTCTGTCAGTCTGTCAGTCTGTCAGTCTGTCAGTCTGTCAGTCTGTCAGTCTGTCAGTCTGTCAGTCTGTCAGGTCTGTCTGTCGTCAGTCTGTCAGTCTGTCAGTCTGTCAGTCTGTCAGTCTGTCAGTCTGTCAGTCTGTCAGTCTGTCAGTCTGTCAGTCTGTCAGTCTGTCAGTCTGTCAGTCTGTCAGTCTGTCAGTCTGTCAGTCTGTCAGTCACTGTCAGTCTGTCAGTCTGTCAGTCTGTCAGTCTGTCAGTCTGTCAGTCTGTCAGTCTGTCAGTCTGTCAGTCTGTCAGTCTGTCAGTCTGTCAGTCTGTCAGTCTGTCAGTCTGTGTCTGTCAGTCTGTCAGTCTGTCAGTCTGTCAGTCTGTCAGTCTGTCAGTCTGTCAGTCTGTCAGTCTGTCAGTCTGTCAGTCTGTAGCTGTCAGTCTGTCAGTCTGTCAGTCTGTCAGTCTGTCAGTCTGTCAGTCTGTCAGTCTGTCAGTCTGTCAGTCTGTCAGTCTGTCAGTCTGTCAGTCTGTCAGTCTGTCAGTCTGTCAGTCCTGTCAGTCTGTCAGTCTGTCAGTCTGTCAGTCTGTCAGTCTGTCAGTCTGTCAGTCTGTTCAGTCTGTCAGTCTGTCAGTCTGTCAGTCTGTCAGTCTGTCAGTCTGTCAGTCTGTCAGTCTGTCAGTCTGTCAGTCTGTCAGTCTGTCAGTCTGTCAGTCTGTCAGTCTGTCAGTCTGTCAGTCTGTCAGTCTGTCAGTCTGTCAGTCTGTCAGTCTGTCAGTCTGTCAGTCTGTCAGTCTGTCAGTCTGTCAGTCTGTCAGTCCTGTCAGTCTGGCAGTCTGTCAGTCTGTCAGTCTGTCAGTCTGTCAGTCTGTCAGTCTGTCTGTCTGTCAGTCTGTCAGTCTGTCAGTCTGTCAGTCTGTCAGTCTGTCAGTCTGTCAGTCTCAGTCTGTCAGTCTGTCAGTCTGTCAGTCTGTCAGTCTGTCAGTCTGTCAGTCTGTCAGTCTGTCAGTCTGTCAGTCTGTCAGTCTGTCAGTCTGTCAGTCTGTCAGTCTGTCAGTCTGTCAGTCTGTCAGTCTGTCAGTCTGTCAGTCTGTCAGTCCTGTCAGTCTGTCAGTCTGTCAGTCTGTCAGTCTGTCAGTCTGTCAGTCTGTCAGTCTGTCAGTCTGTCAGTCTGTCAGTCTGTCAGTCTGTCAGTCTGTCAGTCTGTCAGTCTGTCAGTCTGTCAGTCTGTCAGTCTGTCAGTCTGTCAGTCTGTCAGTCTGGTCAGTCTGTCAGTCTGTCAGTCTGTCAGTCTGTCAGTCTGTCAGTCTGTCAGGTCTGTCAGTCTGTCAGTCTGTCATCTGTCAGTCTGTCAGTCTGTCAGTCTGTCAGTCTGTCAGTCTGTCAGTCTGTCAGTCGTCGTCAGTCTGTCAGTCTGTCAGTCTGTCAGTCTGTCAGTCTGTCAGTCTGTCAGTCTGTCAGTCTGTCAGTCTGTCAGTCTGTCAGTCTGTCAGTCTGTCAGTCTGTCAGTCTGTCAGTCTGTCAGTCTGTCAGTCTGTCAGTCTGTCAGTCTGTCAGTCTGTCAGTCCTGTCAGTCTGTCAGTCTGTCAGTCTGTCAGTCCTGTCAGTCTGTCAGTCTGTCAGTCTGTCAGTCTGTCAGTCTGTCAGTCTGTCAGTCTGTCAGTGTCAGTCTGTCAGTCTGTCAGTCTGTCAGTCTGTCAGTCTGTCAGTCTGTCAGTCTGTCAGTCTGTCAGTCTGTCAGTCTGTCAGTCTGTCAGTCTGTCAGTCTGTCAGTCTGTCAGTCTGTCAGTCTGTCAGTCTGTCAGTCTGTCAGTCTGTCAGTCTGTCAGTCTGTCAGTCTGTCAGTCTGTCAGTCTGTCAGTCTGTCAGTCTGTCAGTCTGTCCAGTCTGTCAGTCTGTCAGTCTGTCAGTCTGTCAGTCTGTCAGTCTGTCAGTCTGTCAGTCTGTCAGTCTGTCAGTCTGTCAGTCTGTCAGTCTGTCAGTCTGTCAGTCTGTCAGTCTGTCAGTCTGTCAGTCTGTCAGTCTGTCAGTCTGTCAGTCTGTCAGTCTGTCAGTCTGTCAGTCTGTCAGTCTGTCAGTCTGTCAGTCTGTCAGTCTGTCAGTCTGTCAGTCTGTCAGTCTGTCAGTCTGTCAGTCTGTCAGTCTGTCAGTCCTGTCAGTCTGTCAGTCTGTCAGTCTGTCAGTCTGTCAGTCTGTCAGTCTGTCAGTCTGTCAGTCTGTCAGTCTGTCAGTCTGTCAGTCTGTCAGTCTGTCAGTCTGTCAGTCTGTCAGTCTGTCAGTCTGTCAGTCTGTCAGTCTGTCAGTCTGTCAGTCTGTCAGTCTGTCAGTCTGTCAGTCTGTCAGTCTGTCAGTCTGTCAGTCTGTCAGTCTGTCAGTCTGTCAGTCTGTCAGTCTGTCAGTCGTCAGTCTGTCAGTCTGTCAGTCTGTCAGTCTGTCAGTCTGTCAGTCTGTCAGTCTGTCAGTCTGTCAGTCTGTCAGTCTGTCAGTCTGTCAGTCTGTCAGTCTGTCAGTCTGTCAGTCTGTCAGTCTGTCAGTCTGTCAGTCTGTCAGTCTGTCAGTCTGTCAGTCTGTCAGTCTGTCAGTCTGTCAGTCTGTCAGTCTGTCAGTCTGTCAGTCTGTCAGTCTGTCAGTCTGTCAGTCTGTCAGTCTGTCAGTCTGTCAGTCTTCAGTCTGTCAGTCTGTCAGTCTGTCAGTCTGTCAGTCTGTCAGTCTGTCAGTCTGTCAGTCTGTCAGTCTGTCAGTCTGTCAGTCTGTCAGTCGTCTGTCAGTCTGTCAGTCTGTCAGTCTGTCAGTCTCAGTCTGTCAGTCTGTCAGTCTGTCAGTCTGTCAGTCTGTCAGTCTGTCAGTCTGTCAGTCTGTCAGTCTGTCAGTCTGTCAGTCTCAGTCTGTCAGTCTGTCAGTCTGTCAGTCTGTCAGTCTGTCAGTCTGGTCAGTCTGTCAGTCTGTCGTCTGTCAGTCTGTCAGTCTGTCAGTCTGTCAGTCTGTCAGTCTGTCAGTCTGTCAGTCTGTCAGTCTGTCAGTCTGTCAGTCTGTCAGTCTGTCAGTCTGTCAGTCTGTCCAGTCTGTCAGTCTGTCAGTCTGTCAGTCTGTCAGTCTGTCAGTCTGTCAGTCTGTCAGTCTGTCAGTCTGTCAGTCTGTCAGTCTGTCAGTCTGTCAGTCTGTCAGTCTGTCAGTCTGTCAGTCTGTCAGTCTGTCAGTCTGTCAGTCTGTCAGTCTGTCAGTCTGTCAGTCTGTCAGTCTGTCAGTCTGTCAGTCTGTCAGTCTGTCAGTCTGTCAGTCTGTCAGTCTGTCAGTCTGTCAGTCTGTCAGTCTGTCAGTCTGTCAGTCTGTCAGTCTGTCAGTCTGTCAGTCTGTCAGTCTGTCAGTCTGTCAGTCTGTCAGTCTGTCAGTCTGTCAGTCTGTCAGTCTGTCAGTCTGTCAGTCTGTCAGTCTGTCAGTCTGTCAGTCTGTAGTCTGTCAGTCTGTCAGTCTGTCAGTCTGTCAGTCTGTCAGTCTGTCAGTCTGTCAGTCTGTCAGTCTGTCAGTCTGTCAGTCTGTCAGTCTGTCAGTCTGTCAGTCTGTCAGTCTGTCAGTCTGTCAGTCTGTCAGTCTGTCAGTCTGTCAGTCTGTCAGTCTGTCAGTCTGTCAGTCTGTCAGTCTGTCAGTCTGTCAGTCTGTCAGTCTGTCAGTCTGTCAGTCTGTCAGTCTGTCAGTCTGTCAGTCTGTCAGTCTGTCAGTCTGTCAGTCTGTCAGTCTGTCAGTCTGTCAGTCTGTCAGTCTGTCAGTCTGTCAGTCTGTCAGTCTGTCAGGTCGTCTGTCAGTCTGTCAGTCTGTCAGTCTGTCAGTCTGTCAGTCTGTCAGTCTGTCAGTCTGTCAGTCTGTCAGTCTGTCAGTCTGTCAGTCTGTCAGTCTGTCAGTCTGTCAGTCTGTCAGTCTGTCAGTCTGTCAGTCTGTCAGTCTGTCAGTCTGTCAGTCTGTCAGTCTGTCAGTCTGTCAGTCTGTCAGTCTGTCAGTCTGTCAGTCTGTCAGTCTGTCAGTCTGTCAGTCTGTCAGTCTGTCAGTCTGTCAGTCTGTCAGTCTGTCAGTCTGTCAGTCTCTGTCAGTCTGTCAGTCAGTCGTCTGTCAGTCTGTCAGTCTGTCAGTCTGTCAGTCTGTCAGTCTGTCAGTCTGTCAGTCTGTCAGTCTGTCAGTCTGTCAGTCTGTCAGTCTGTCAGTCTGTCAGTCTGTCAGTCTGTCAGTCTGTCAGTCTGTCAGTCTGTCAGTCTGTCAGTCTGTCAGTCTGTCAGTCTGTCAGTCTGTCAGTCTGTCAGTCTGTCAGTCTGTCAGGTCTGTCAGTCTGTCAGTCTGTCAGTCTGTCAGTCTGTCAGTCTGTCAGTCTGTCAGTCTGTCAGTCTGTCAGTCTGTCAGTCTGTCAGTCTGTCAGTCTGTCAGTCTGTCAGTCTGTCAGTCTGTCAGTCTGTCAGTCTGTCAGTCTGTCAGTCTGTCAGTCTGTCAGTCTGTCAGTCTGTCAGTCTGTCAGTCTGTCAGTCTGTCAGTCTGTCAGTCTGTCAGTCTGTCAGTCTGTCAGTCTGTCAGTCTGTCAGTCTGTCAGTCTGTCAGTCTGTCAGTCTGTCAGTCTGTCAGTCTGTCAGTCTGTCAGTCTGTCAGTCTGTCAGTCTGTCAGTCTGTCAGTCTGTCAGTCTGTCAGTCTGTCAGTCTGTCAGTCTGTCAGTCTGTCAGTCTGTCAGTCTGTCAGTCTGTCAGTCTGTCAGTCTGTCAGTCTGTCAGTCTGTCAGTCTGTCAGTCTGTCAGTCTGTCAGTCTGTCCAGTCTGTCAGTCTGTCAGTCTGTCAGTCTTCAGTCAGTCTGTCAGTCTGTCAGTCTGTCAGTCTGTCAGTCTGTCAGTCTGTCAGTCCTGTCAGTCTGTCAGTCTGTCAGTCTGTCAGTCTGTCAGTCTGTCAGTCTGTCAGTCTGTCAGTCTGTCAGTCTGTCAGTCTGTCAGTCTGTCAGTCTGTCAGTCTGTCAGTCTGTCAGTCTGTCAGTCTGTCAGTCTGTCAGTCTGTCATCTGTCAGTCTGTCAGTCTGTCAGTCTGTCAGTCTGTCAGTCTGTCAGTCGTCAGTCTGTCAGTCTGTCAGTCTGTCAGTCTGTCAGTCTGTCAGTCTGTCAGTCTGTCAGTCTGTCAGTCTGTCATCTGTCAGTCTGTCAGTCTGTCAGTCTGTCAGTCCTGTCAGTCTGTCAGTCTGTCAGTCTGTCAGTCTGTCAGTCTGTCAGTCTGTCAGTCTGTCAGTCTGTCAGTCTGTCAGTCTGTCAGTCTGTCAGTCTGTCAGTCTGTCAGTCTGTCAGTCTGTCAGTCTGTCAGTCTGTCAGTCTGTCAGTCTGTCAGTCTGTCAGTCTGTCAGTCTGTCAGTCTGTCAGTCTGTCAGTCTGTCAGTCTGTCAGTCTGTCAGCTGTCAGTCTGTCAGTCTGTCAGTCTGTCAGTCTGTCCAGTCAGTCTGTCAGTCTGTCAGTCTGTCAGTCTGTCAGTCTGTCAGTCTGTCAGTCTGTCAGTCTGTCAGTCTGTCAGTCTGTCAGTCTGTCAGTCTGTCAGTCTGTCAGTCTGTCAGTCTGTCAGTCTGTCAGTCTGTCAGTCTGTCAGTCTGTCAGTCTGTCAGTCTGTCAGTCTGTCAGTCTGTCAGTCTGTCAGTCTGTCAGTCTGTCAGTCTGTCAGTCTGTCAGTCTGTCAGTCTGTCAGTCTGTCAGTCTGTCAGTCTGTCAGTCTGTCAGTCTGTCAGTCTGTCAGTCTGTCAGTCTGTCAGTCTGTCAGTCTGTCAGTCGTCAGTCTGTCAGTCTGTCAGTCTGTCAGTCTGTCAGTCTGTCAGTCTGTCAGTCTGTCAGTCTGTCAGTCTGTCAGTCTGTCAGTCTGTCAGTCTGTCTGTCAGTCTGTCAGTCTGTCAGTCTGTCAGTCTGTCAGTCTGTCAGTCTGTCCAGTCTGTCAGTCTGTCAGTCTGTCAGTCTGTCAGTCTGTCAGTCTGTCAGTCTGTCAGTCTGTCAGTCTGTCAGTCTGTCAGTCTGTCAGTCTGTCAGTCTGTCAGTCTGTCAGTCTGTCAGTCTGTCAGTCTGTCAGTCTGTCAGTCTGTCAGTCTGTCAGTCTGTCAGTCTGTCAGTCTGTCAGTCTGTCAGTCTGTCAGTCTGTCAGTCTGTCAGTCTGTCAGTCTGTCAGTCTGTCAGTCTGTCAGTCTGTCAGTCTGTCAGTCTGTCAGTCGTGTCAGTCTGTCAGTCTGTCAGTCTGTCAGTCTGTCAGTCTGTCAGTCTGTCAGTCTGTCAGTCTGTCAGTCTGTCAGTCTGTCAGTCTGTCAGTCTGTCAGTCTGTCAGTCTGTCAGTCTGTCAGTCTGTCAGTCTGTCAGTCTGTCAGTCTGTCAGTCTGTCAGTCTGTCAGTCTGTCAGTCTGTCAGTCTGTCAGTCTGTCAGTCTGTCAGTCTGTCAGTCTGTCAGTCTGTCAGTCTTCAGTCTGTCAGTCTGTCAGTCTGTCAGTCTGTCAGTCTGTCAGTCTGTCAGTCTGTCAGTCTGTCAGTCTGTCAGTCTGTCAGTCTGTCAGTCTGTCATCTGTCAGTCTGTCAGTCTGTCAGTCTGTCAGTCTGTCAGTCTGTCAGTCTGTCAGTCTGTCAGTCTCAGTCTGTCAGTCTGTCAGTCTGTCAGTCTGTCAGTCTGTCAGTCTGTCAGTCTGTCAGTCTGTCAGTCTGTCAGTCTGTCAGTCTGGTCAGTCTGTCAGTCTGTCAGTCTGTCAGTCTGTCAGTCTGTCAGTCTGTCAGTCTGTCAGTCTGTCAGTCTGTCAGTCTGTCAGTCTGTCAGTCTGTCAGTCTGTCAGTCCTGTCAGTCTGTCAGTCTGTCAGTCTGTCAGTCTGTCAGTCTGTCAGTCTGTCAGTCTGTCAGTCTGTCAGTCCTGTCAGTCTGTCAGTCTGTCAGTCTGTCAGTCTGTCAGTCTGTCAGTCTGTCAGTCTGTCAGTCTGTCAGTCTGTCAGTCTGTCAGTCTGTCAGTCCTGTCAGTCTGTCAGTCTGTCAGTCTGTCAGTCTGTCAGTCTGTCAGTCTGTCAGTCTGTCAGCTGTCAGTCTGTCAGTCTGTCAGTCTGTCAGTCTGTCAGTCTGTCAGTCTGTCAGTCTGTCAGTCTGTCAGTCTGTCAGTCTGTCAGTCTGTCAGTCTGTCAGTCTGTCAGTCTGTCAGTCTGTCAGTCTGTCAGTCTGTCAGTCTGTCAGTCTGTCAGTCTGTCAGTCTGTCAGTCTGTCAGTCTGTCAGTCTGTCAGTCTGTCAGTCTGTCAGTCTGTCAGTCTGTCAGTCTGTCAGTCTGTCAGTCTGTCAGTCTGTCAGTCTGGTCAGTCTGTCGTCTGTCAGTCTGTCAGTCTGTCAGTCTGTCAGTCTGTCAGTCTGTCAGTCTGTCAGTCTGTCAGTCTGTCAGTCTGTCAGTCTGTCAGTCTGTCAGTCTGTCAGTCTGTCAGTCTGTCAGTCTGTCAGTCTGTCAGTCTGTCAGTCTGTCAGTCTGTCAGTCTGTCAGTCTGTCAGTCTGTCAGTCTGTCAGTCTGTCAGTCTGTCAGTCTGTCAGTCTGTCAGTCAGTCTGTCAGTCTGTCAGTCTGTCAGTCTGTCAGTCTGTCAGTCTGTCAGTCTGTCAGTCTGGTCAGTCTGTCAGTCTGTCAGTCTGTCAGTCTGTCAGTCTGTCAGTCTTGTCAGTCTGTCAGTCTGTCAGTCTGTCAGTCTGTCAGGTCTGTCAGTCTGTCAGTCTGTCAGTCTGTCAGTCTGTCAGTCTGTCAGTCTGTCAGTCATCAGTCTGTCAGTCTGTCAGTCTGTCAGTCTGTCAGTCTGTCAGTCTGTCAGTCTGTCAGTCTGTCAGTCTGTCAGTCTGTCAGTCTGTCAGTCTGTCAGTCTGTCAGTCTGTCAGTCTGTCAGTCTGTCAGTCTGTCAGTCTGTCTGTCTGTCAGTCTGTCAGTCTGTCAGTCTGTCAGTCTGTCAGTCTGTCAGTCTGTCAGTCTGTCAGTCTGTCAGTCTGTCAGTCTGTCAGTCTGTCAGTCTGTCAGTCTGTCAGTCTGTCAGTCTGTCAGTCTGTCAGTCTGGTCAGTCTGTCAGTCTGTCAGTCTGTCAGTCTGTCAGTCTGTCAGTCTGTCAGTCTGTCAGTCTGTCAGTCTGTCAGTCTGTCAGTCTGTCAGTCTGTCAGTCTGTCAGTCTGTCAGTCTGTCAGTCTGTCAGTCTGTCAGTCCTGTCAGTCTGTCAGTCTGTCAGTCTGTCAGTCTGTCAGTCTGTCAGTCTGTCAGTCTGTCAGTCTGTCAGTCTGTCAGTCTGTCAGTCTGTCAGTCTGTCAGTCTGTCAGTCTGTCAGTCTGTCAGTCTGTCAGTCTGTCAGTCTGTCAGTCTGTCAGTCTGTCAGTCTGTCAGTCTGTCAGTCTGTCAGTCTGTCAGTCTGTCAGTCTGTCAGTCTGTCAGTCTGTCAGTCCTGTCAGTCTGTCAGTCTAGTCAGTCTGTCAGTCTGTCAGTCTGTCAGTCTGTCAGTCTGTCAGTCTGTCAGTCTGTCAGTCTGTCAGTCTGTCAGTCTGTCAGTCTGTCAGTCTGTCAGTCTGTCAGTCTGTCAGTCTGTCAGTCTGTCAGTCTGTCAGTCTGTCAGTCTGTCAGTCTGTCAGTCTGTCAGTCTGTCAGTCTGTCCTGTCAGTCTGTCAGTCTGTCAGTCTGTCAGTCGTCAGTCTGTCAGTCTGTCAGTCTGTCAGTCTGTCAGTCTGTCAGTCTGTCAGTCTGTCAGTCTGTCAGTCTGTCAGTCTGTCAGTCTGTCAGTCTGTCAGTCTGTCAGTCTGTCAGTCTGTCAGTCTGTCAGTCTGTCAGTCTGTCAGTCTGTCAGTCTGTCAGTCTGTCAGTCTGTCAGTCTGTCAGTCTGCTGTCAGTCTGTCAGTCTGTCAGTCTGTCAGTCCTGTCAGTCTGTCAGTCTGTCAGTCTGTCAGTCTGTATCTGTCAGTCTGTCAGTCTGTCAGTCTGTCAGTCTGTCAGTCTGTCAGTCTGTCAGTCTGTCAGTCTGTCAGTCTGTCAGTCTGTCAGTCTGTCAGTCTGTCAGTCTGTCAGTCTGTCAGTCTGTCAGTCTGTCAGTCTGTCAGTCTGTCCAGTCTGTCAGTCTGTCAGTCCTGTCAGTCTGTCAGTCTGTCAGTCTGTCACTGTCAGTCTGTCTGTCAGTCTGTCAGTCTGTCAGTCTGTCAGTCCTGTCAGTCTGTCCAGTCTGTCAGTCTGTCAGTCTGTCAGTCTGTCAGTCTGTCAGTCTGTCAGTCTGTCAGTCTGTCAGTCTGTCAGTCTGTCAGTCTGTCAGTCTGTCAGTCTGTCAGTCTGTCAGTCTGTCAGTCTGTCAGTCTGTCAGTCTGTCAGTCTGTCAGTCTGTCAGTCTGTCAGTCTGTCAGTCTGTCAGTCTGTCAGTCTGTCAGTCTGTCAGTCTGTCAGTCTGTCAGTCTGTCAGTCTGTCAGTCTGTCAGTCCTGTCAGTCTGTCAGTCTGTCAGTCTGTCAGTCTGTCAGTCTGTCAGTCTGTCAGTCTGTCAGTCTGTCAGTCTGTCAGTCTGTCAGTCTGTCAGTCTGTCAGTCTGTCAGTCTGTCAGTCTGTCAGTCTGTCAGTCTGTCAGTCTGGTCAGTCTGTCAGTCTGTCAGTCTGTCAGTCTGTCAGTACTGTCTGTCTGTCTGTCAGTCTGTCAGTCTGTCATGTCTGTCAGTCTGTCAGTCTGTCAGTCTGTCAGTCTGTCAGTCTGTCAGTCTGTCAGTCTGTCAGTCTGTCAGTCTTCAGTCTGTCAGTCTGTCAGTCTGTCAGTCTGTCAGTCTGTCAGTCTGTCAGTCTGTCAGTCTGTCAGTCTGTCAGTCTGTCAGTCTGTCAGTCTGTCAGTCTGTCAGTCTGTCAGTCTGTCAGTCTGTCAGTCTGTCAGTCTGTCAGTCTGTCAGTCTGTCAGTCTGTCAGTCTGTCAGTCTGTCAGTCTGTCAGTCTGTCAGTCTGTCAGTCTGTCAGTCTGTCAGTCTGTCAGTCTGTCAGTCTGTCAGTCTGTCAGTCTGTCAGTCTGTCAGTCTGTCAGTCTGTCAGTCTGTCAGTCTGTCAGTCTGTCAGTCTGTCAGTCTGTCAGTCTGTCAGTCTGTCAGTCTGTCAGTCTGTCAGTCTGTCAGTCTGTCAGTCTGTCAGTCTGTCAGTCTGTCAGTCTGTCAGTCTGTCAGTCTGTCAGTCTGTCAGTCTGTCAGTCTGTCAGTCTGTCAGTCTGTCAGTCTGTCAGTCTGTCAGTCTGTCAGTCTGTCAGTCTGTCAGTCTGTCAGTCTGTCAGTCTGTCAGTCTGTCAGTCTGTCAGTCTGTCAGTCTGTCAGTCTGTCAGTCTGTCAGTCTGTCAGTCTGTCAGTCTGTCAGTCTGTCAGTCTGTCAGTCTGTCAGTCTGTCAGTCTGTCAGTCTGTCAGTCTGTCAGTCTGTCAGTCTGTCAGTCTGTCAGTTTGTCAGTCTGTCGATCTGTCAGTCTGTCAGCCTGTCAGTCTGTCATTCTGTCAGTTTGTCAGGCTGTCAGTCTGTCAGTCTGTTAGTCTATCAGTCTGTCAGTCTGTCAGTCTGTCAGTCTGTCAGTCTGTCAGTCTGTCAGTCTGTCAGTCTGTTAGTCTGTCAGTCTTTCAGTCTGTCAGTCTGTTAGTCTGTCAGTCTGTCAGTCTGTCATTCTGTCAGTCTGTCAGTCTGTCAGTCTTTCAGTCTGTCAGTCTGTCAGTCTGTCAGTCTGTCAGTCTGTCAGTCTGTCAGTTTGTCAGTCTGTCAGTCTGTCAGTCTGTCAGTCTGTCAGTCTGTCAGTCTGTCAGTCTGTCAGTCTGTCAGTCTGTCAGTCTGTCAGTCTGTCAGTCTGTCAGTCTGTCAGTCTGTCAGTCTGTCAGTCTGTCAGTCTGTCAGTCTGTCAGTCTGTCAGTCTGTCAGTCTGTCAGTCCTGTCAGTCTGTCAGTCTGTCAGTCTGTCATTCTGTCAGTCTGTCAGTCTGTCAGTCTGTCAGTCTGTCAGTCTGTCAGTCTGTCAGTCTGTCAGTCTGTCAGTCTGTCAGTCTGTCAGTCTGTCAGTCTGTCAGTCTGTCAGTCTGTCAGTCTGTCAGTCTGTCAGTCTGTCAGTCTGTCAGTCTGTCAGTCTGTCAGTCTGTCAGTCTGTCAGTCTGTCAGTCTGTCAGTCTGTCAGTCTGTCAGTCTGTCAGTCTGTCAGTCTGTCAGTCTGTCAGTCTGTCAGTCTGTCAGTCTGTCAGTCTGTCAGTCTGTCAGTCTGTCAGTCTGTCAGTCTGTCAGTCTGTCAGTCTGTCAGTCTGTCAGTCTGTCAGTCTGTCAGTCTGTCAGTCTGTCAGTCTGTCAGTCTGTCAGTCTGTCAGTCTGTCAGTCTGTCAGTCTGTCAGTCTGTCAGTCTGTCAGTCTGTCAGTCTGTCAGTCTGTCAGTCTGTCAGTCTGTCAGTCTGTCAGTCTGTCAGTCTGTCAGTCTGTCAGTCTGTCAGTCTGTCAGTCTGTCAGTCTGTCAGTCTGTCAGTCTGTCAGTCTGTCAGTCTGTCAGTCTGTCAGTCTGTCAGTCTGTCAGTCTGTCAGTCTGTCAGTCTGTCAGTCTGTCAGTCTGTCAGTCTGTCAGTCTGGCAGTCTATCAGTCTGTCAGTCTGTCAGTCTGTCAGACTGTCAGTCTGTCAGTCTGTCAGTCTGTCAGTCTGTCAGTCTGTCAGTCTGTCAGTCTGTCAGTCTGTCAGTCTGTCAGTCTGTCAGTCTGTCAGTCTGTCAGTCTGTCAGTCTGTCAGTCTGTCAGTCTGTCAGTCTGTCAGTCTGTCAGTCTGTCAGTCTGTCAGTCTGTCAGTCTGTCAGTCTGTCAGTCTGTCAGTCTGTCAGTCTGTCAGTCTGTCAGTCTGTCAGTCTGTCAGTCTGTCAGTCTGTCAGTCTGTCAGTCTGTCAGTCTGTCAGTCTGTCAGTCTGTCAGTCTGTCAGTCTGTCAGTCTGTCAGTCTGTCAGTCTGTCAGTCTGTCAGTCTGTCAGTCTGTCAGTCTGTCAGTCTGTCAGTCTGTCAGTCTGTCAGTCTGTCAGTCTGTCAGTCTGTCAGTCTGTCAGTCTGTCAGTCTGTCAGTCTGTCAGTCTGTCAGTCTGTCAGTCTGTCAGTCTGTCAGTCTGTCAGTCTGTCAGTCTGTCAGTCTGTCAGTCTGTCAGTCTGTCAGTCTGTCAGTCTGTCAGTCTGTCAGTCTGTCAGTCTGTCAGTCTGTCAGTCTGTCAGTCTGTCAGTCTGTCAGTCTGTCAGTCTGTCAGTCTGTCAGTCTGTCAGTCTGTCAGTCTGTCAGTCTGTCAGTCTGTCAGTCTGTCAGTCTTTCAGTCTTTCAGTCTTTCAGTCTGTCAGTCTGTCAGTCTGTCAGTCTGTCAGTCTGTCAGTCTGTCAGTCTGTCAGTCTGTCAGTCTGTCAGTCTGTCAGTCTGTCAGTCTGTCAGTCTGTCAGTCTGTCAGTCTGTCAGTCTGTCAGTCTGTCAGTCTGTCAGTCTGTCAGTCTGTCAGTCTGTCAGTCTGTCAGTCTGTCAGTCTGTCAGTCTGTCAGTCTGTCAGTCTGTCAGTCTGTCAGTCTGTCAGTCTGTCAGTCTGTCAGTCTGTCAGTCTGTCAGTCTGTCAGTCTGTCAGTCTGTCAGTCTGTCAGTCTGTCAGTCTGTCAGTCTGTCAGTCTGTCAGTCTGTCAGTCTGTCAGTCTGTCAGTCTGTCAGTCTGTCAGTCTGTCAGTCTGTCAGTCTGTCAGTCTGTCAGTCTGTCAGTCTGTCAGTCTGTCAGTCTGTCAGTCTGTCAGTCTGTCAGTCTGTCAGTCTGTCAGTCTGTCAGTCTGTCAGTCTGTCAGTCTGTCAGTCTGTCAGTCTGTCAGTCTGTCAGTCTGTCAGTCTGTCAGTCTGTCAGTCTGTCAGTCTGTCAGTCTGTCAGTCTGTCAGTCTGTCAGTCTGTCAGTCTGTCAGTCTGTCAGTCTGTCAGTCTGTCAGTCTGTCAGTCTGTCAGTCTGTCAGTCTGTCAGTCTGTCAGTCTGTCAGTCTGTCAGTCTGTCAGTCTGTCAGTCTGTCAGTCTGTCAGTCTGTCAGTCTGTCAGTCTGTCAGTCTGTCAGTCTGTCAGTCTGTCAGTCTGTCAGTCTGTCAGTCTGTCAGTCTGTCAGTCTGTCAGTCTGTCAGTCTGTCAGTCTGTCAGTCTGTCAGTCTGTCAGTCTGTCAGTCTGTCAGTCTGTCAGTCTGTCAGTCTGTCAGTCTGTCAGTCTGTCAGTCTGTCAGTCTGTCAGTCTGTCAGTCTGTCAGTCTGTCAGTCTGTCAGTCTGTCAGTCTGTCAGTCTGTCAGTCTGTCAGTCTGTCAGTCTGTCAGTCTGTCAGTCTGTCAGTCTGTCAGTCTGTCAGTCTGTCAGTCTGTCAGTCTGTCAGTCTGTCAGTCTGTCAGTCTGTCAGTCTGTCAGTCTGTCAGTCTGTCAGTCTGTCAGTCTGTCAGTCTGTCAGTCTGTCAGTCTGTCAGTCTGTCAGTCTGTCAGTCTGTCAGTCTGTCAGTCTGTCAGTCTGTCAGTCTGTCAGTCTGTCAGTCTGTCAGTCTGTCAGTCTGTCAGTCTGTCAGTCTGTCAGTCTGTCAGTCTGTCAGTCTGTCAGTCTGTCAGTCTGTCAGTCTGTCAGTCTGTCAGTCTGTCAGTCTGTCAGTCTGTCAGTCTGTCAGTCTGTCAGTCTGTCAGTCTGTCAGTCTGTCAGTCTGTCAGTCTGTCAGTCTGTCAGTCTGTCAGCTGTCAGTCTGTCAGTCTGTCAGTCTGTCAGTCTGTCAGTCTGTCAGTCTGTCAGTCTGTCAGTCTGTCAGTCTGTCAGTCTGTCAGTCTGTCAGTCTGTCAGTCTGTCAGTCTGTCAGTCTGTCAGTCTGTCAGTCTGTCAGTCTGTCAGTCTGTCAGTCAGTCTGTCAGTCTGTCAGTCTGTCAGTCTGTCAGTCTGTCAGTCTGTCAGTCTGTCAGTCTGTCAGTCTGTCAGTCTGTCAGTCTGTCAGTCTGTCAGTCTGTCAGTCTGTCAGTCTGTCAGTCTGTCAGTCTGTCACTCTGTCAGTCTGTCAGTCTGTCAGTCTGTCAGTCTGTCAGTCTGTCAGTCTGTCAGTCTGTCAGTCTGTCAGTCTGTCAGTCTGTCAGTCTGTCAGTCTGTCAGTCTGTCAGTCTGTCAGTCTGTCAGTCTGTCAGTCTGTCAGTCTGTCAGTCTGTCAGTCTGTCAGTTTGTCAGTCTGTCAGTCTGTCAGTCTGTCAGTCTGTCAGTCTTTAGTCTGTCAGTCTGTCAGTCTGTCAGTCTGTCTGTCAGTCTGTCAGTCTGTCAGTCTGTCAGTCTGTCAGTCTGTCAGTCTGTCAGTCTGTCAGTCTGTCAGTCTGTCAGTCTGTCAGTCTGTCAGTCTGTCAGTCTGTCAGTCTGTCAGTCTGTCAGTCTGTCAGTCCTGTCAGTCTGTCAGTCTGTCAGTCTGTCAGTCTGTCAGTCTGTCAGTCTGTCAGTCTGTCAGTCTGTCAGTCTGTCAGTCTGTCAGTCTGTCAGTCTGTCAGTCTGTCAGTCTGTCAGTCTGTCAGTCTGTCAGTCTGTCAGTCTGTCAGTCTGTCAGTCTGTCAGTCTGTCAGTCTGTCAGTCTGTCAGTCTGTCAGTCTGTCAGTCTGTCAGTCTGTCAGTCTGTCAGTCTGTCAGTCTGTCAGTCTGTCAGTCTGTCAGTCTGTCAGTCTGTCAGTCTGTCAGTCTGTCAGTCTGTCAGTCTGTCAGTCTGTCAGTCTGTCAGTCTGTCAGTCTGTCAGTCTGTCAGTCTGTCAGTCTGTCAGTCTGTCAGTCTGTCAGTCTGTCAGTCTGTCAGTCTGTCAGTCTGTCAGTCTGTCAGTCTGTCAGTCTGTCAGTCTGTCAGTCTGTCAGTCTGTCAGTCTGTCAGTCTGTCAGTCTGTCAGTCTGTCAGTCTGTCAGTCTGTCAGTCTGTCAGTCTGTCAGTCTGTCAGTCTGTCAGTCTGTCAGTCTGTCAGTCTGTCAGTCTGTCAGTCTGTCAGTCTGTCAGTCTGTCAGTCTGTCAGTCTGTCAGTCTGTCAGTCTGTCAGTCTGTCAGTCTGTCAGTCTGTCAGTCTGTCAGTCTGTCAGTCTGTCAGTCTGTCAGTCTGTCAGTCTGTCAGTCTGTCAGTCTGTCAGTCTGTCAGTCTGTCAGTCTGTCAGTCTGTCAGTCTGTCAGTCTGTCAGTCTGTCAGTCTGTCAGTCTGTCAGTCTGTCAGTCTGTCAGTCTGTCAGTCTGTCAGTCTGTCAGTCTGTCAGTCTGTCAGTCTGTCAGTCTGTCAGTCTGTCAGTCTGTCAGTCTGTCAGTCTGTCAGTCTGTCAGTCTGTCAGTCTGTCAGTCTGTCAGTCTGTCAGTCTGTCAGTCTGTCAGTCTGTCAGTCTGTCAGTCTGTCTGTCAGTCTGTCAGTCTGTCAGTCTGTCAGTCTGTCAGTCTGTCAGTCTGTCAGTCTGTCAGTCTGTCAGTCTGTCAGTCTGTCAGTCTGTCAGTCTGTCAGTCTGTCAGTCTGTCAGTCTGTCAGTCTGTCAGTCTGTCAGTCTGTCAGTCTGTCAGTCTGTCAGTCTGTCAGTCTGTCAGTCTGTCAGTCTGTCAGTCTGTCAGTCTGTCAGTCTGTCAGTCTGTCAGTCTGTCAGTCTGTCAGTCTGTCAGTCTGTCAGTCTGTCAGTCTGTCAGTCTGTCAGTCTGTCAGTCTGTCAGTCTGTCAGTCTGTCAGTCTGTCAGTCTGTCAGTCTGTCAGTCTGTCAGTCTGTCAGTCTGTCAGTCTGTCAGTCTGTCAGTCTGTCAGTCTGTCAGTCTGTCAGTCTGTCAGTCTGTCAGTCTGTCAGTCTGTCAGTCTGTCAGTCTGTCAGTCTGTCAGTCTGTCAGTCTGTCAGTCTGTCAGTCTGTCAGTCTGTCAGTCTGTCAGTCTGTCAGTCTGTCAGTCTGTCAGTCTGTCAGTCTGTCAGTCTGTCAGTCTGTCAGTCTGTCAGTCTGTCAGTCTGTCAGTCTGTCAGTCTGTCAGTCTGTCAGTCTGTCAGTCTGTCAGTCTGTCAGTCTGTCAGTCTGTCAGTCTGTCAGTCTGTCAGTCTGTCAGTCTGTCAGTCTGTCAGTCTGTCAGTCTGTCAGTCTGTCAGTCTGTCAGTCTGTCAGTCTGTCAGTCTGTCAGTCTGTCAGTCTGTCAGTCTGTCAGTCTGTCAGTCTGTCAGTCTGTCAGTCTGTCAGTCTGTCAGTCTGTCAGTCTGTCAGTCTGTCAGTCTGTCAGTCTGTCAGTCTGTCAGTCTGTCAGTCTGTAAGTCTGTCAGTCTGTCAGTCTGTCAGTCTGTCAGTCTGTCAGTCTGTCAGTCTGTCAGTCTGTCAGCCTGTCAGTCTGTCAGTTTGTCAGTCTGTCGATCTGTCAGTCTGTCAGCCTGTCAGTCTGTCATTCTGTCAGTCTGTCAGGCTGTCAGTCTGTCAGTCTTTTAGTCTATCAGTCTGTCAGTCTGTCAGTCTGTCAGTCTGTCAGTCTGTCAGTCTGTCAGTCTGTCAGTCTGTCAGTCTGTCAGTCTGTCAGTCTGTCAGTCTTTCAGTCTGTCAGTCTGTTAGTCTGTCAGTCTGTCAGTCTGTCAGTCTGTCAGTCTGTCATTCTGTCAGTCTGTCAGTCTGTCAGTCTGTCAGTCTGTCAGTCTGTCAGTCTGTCAGTCTGTCAGTCTGTCAGTCTGTCAGTCTGTCAGTCTGTCA